>OX451736.1:1301451162-1302651162 GCA_948472305.1 Vicia faba | reverse complement strand
TTGGAAAGGACAGTCCCCATGAGAGAGGGGTTCCTAGTCCGGTGGTCTCCGACAACGAGACTGATTACAATGATGAATAGTACCCTCCAGCTGAGGACAGGTACAAACAGCTAGAAGACCGGCTAAGTGCTATGGAAATACAGAAAGTGCCCGGCCTGGACTTCGAAGATCTAGGTCTGTCTTCCGGGGTAGTGATCCCACACAAGTTCAAGGCACCTGCTTTTGCAAAATATGACGGGGCTTCCTGTCCTAAGCTGTATCTCAGGTCATACATAAGGAGGATCCAGCCCTACACGGCTGACAAGAATTTGTGGATTCACTTCTTTCAGGATAGTCTGTCAGGAACTCAACTCGACTGGTTCTATCAACTGAATGGAGCCAACATCCGCAGCTGGGAGGACTTGGCCACTGCATTCTACAAGCAGTACCAGTACAATGCCGACCTTGCTCCCACGCGCACTCAGCTTCAGGGAATGTCTATGGGTGCAGGCGAAGGTTTTAAAGAATATGCTCAAAAATGGAGGAACCTTGCTGGAAGGGTACAGCCACCTCTGACTGACCGGGAACTCGTTGATATGTTCTTGGGGACCCTGTCTGGGCCATTCTTCAACCATCTGATTGGAAATTCTTCTGCTGGGTTTACAGATTTGATCCTGACTGGGGAAAGAATTGAAGCTGGTATCAAGGCTGGGAAGATTCAAGAGGCCACACCTTCTGATACTCACAAAAAGCCTTACATGGGGAAGAAAGAGTCTAATGCTGCATACAGTCAAAAGAGTTGTCGTGACCAACATGCAGGGGCAGTCATGATCTTTGGTTCTGCACCACGCCGACAACCACAAAAGGGAAATCAGCGAAGGCCGGACGAGCCTAAAAGACAATTCACCAACATCAACATGCCATTGTCACAAGCATTGCAGCACATGTTGAAAATGAATCTGATTGCGGTGATCAACCCTCCTGCAAATCCCAAGACCTCCTCTCCAAACTACAACCCAGAAGCGAGGTGTGCTTATCATTCTGATATCCCGGGGCATGATACTGAGGATTGTTGGGCGTTAAAATACAAGATCCAGAATATGATCGACGCTAAGGAGATCGAATTCGAGCCTGCTGAGACTCCCAATGTGACCACCGCTCCCTTGCCAAAACATGGCTAGGATTGGAAATTTTTTGTTCATTCAAATGTTCAAGTTGTAATTTTCTTCGATTGTTCAAAACATTCTATTTCATGTCAAACTTGGTTATTTCATTAATGCATTACACGTGTCTGTTTTGAAGTAATTGTGTTCACTATATTCAAAATCGCTTTTATTTTTGATGTTCAACTCTCGATTTTAAAATTCTAAGCCTCTTGAGGGAGGATGACGAAAGCGATACCGCAATCTACAGTATGCTTTTGAACAGACTCCGCTGATGAGGTACATGCATTGTTTCAATTCCTAAACACTGGAGTTATAAGAAAGATAATCCCTCGTCAACCCCTTTGAGCCAAAGAAGTAGGAGTTTTTCTTTTCGAAAATTAAAACCCTTAATCATAACCTGGGGCAGGGTAGTTCTCTCAGTTGATCCGAGTGCACAACGAATGACACCAAAGGAGTTCTTACAAAACAAAAGACGATGATGGTTCCAAATAATCATAAAGACAGGCAGTCATTACCAAAAAAAAAACTAAAGCCCAATAAGTCAAAACCTACGAAGGAGACTTACACACAAACTGGGGTATCCCGCTGACTGTAATCACAAAAGAAACAGTTCAGGCAAAAAAAAAAAGGGATAACACAAATCAAAAGAAAGAGGTTCTACAAACCCTCAACAAAAAAGGAAATGACTGCCTATTCAAAATAAACTGTCAATATCTGAACCATCACCAGAATCTCAGGACAAAGACTCAAACACAGTCTAATGCCCGATTAGCTGAGTTTAAGATTGAAGAACATCATGAAGAGAGGGTGGGTACAAAAATAATTTGAGCCTTTATCATTTGTTTCTTAAACCATGAACCAGGCCACGTTACAACCCTTAAAAGTCCTAGCTGAAGCATGGGTTAGTTCGAAAGCATACTGTTACGAAAGGTATCCTGACTCCTTAAGGCTTGCGGTAAAATGACGAGTTGACATCATATTTTACAAAATTTGCTTGTTTTACTGAAAAATGCATTTTCAAAAACGTCAAGACAGACATAAGCTTTGCATTTTTAACATAACTTTGTTTGCATATGACTTTTTGTTCGAACAGCAGAGAATTTCGCACGAAGAAAATCTAGTGAACAAAAAGCACTTCCAATCAAGGGGCAGACATGATCATTGTCCGTCATCTGGGGCATTCGAGTCAAGATTCAAGGAACCTCTCAAATGTCAAATACCAGGGGCAAATCTCCACCTGAGTCACTTGGGGCATTGGGCATGAAGTCCAGCAACGAATCTTGCATGATCAAACACCTTCTGGTAGTATGGCAGCACAACACTAATGACAGGGGCACCTCCCTACATTCTGAGAGCGTGGACATAGTCGAAAAAAATACTACGCATAATCAAAGACCCGCTAGGTTGACACACCTAGGCAAAAATAAGGGCTTCCCGGCAAACCAAAAGGGTTCGGGCAAAATGAGGGATGAAATGAAAAAATCTGTACACCCGGCAAGGTCGAAAACCTGAAAAGGCGGCTTGGGCAAAAATGGGTATCCCGGTGGACTGAAAACCCGAGAGGGCGGTCCAGGCAAAAGTTAGGGATCACAGCGTACGACTATGTTCCGTCATCTCGTCACTTTCCTACCAGAAGAAGATTTGTCAATGGGCAGTCATCAAGCACCTCCACATGTATCTTCTCCCACAGAACCTGGGACAATAATGAGTTGTCTAAGCAATCTAGTTGCTCTGTCCACCAAGGTACCAAGGTAAGTTCGGCTAAAAAATGTAATCAAGATACCTTAAGTCCCCGAGCAGAGAAAGCACAATATCTCCAGCAAGTCAGCAACACTCTCCCCAAGCAGTCTTAAGGAAGTTGGGTATCCCCCATAAGATCTCAACATTCCCCAACGGAGTACAAAAACATTCCTACAAGCATCCCCAGAAGTCTTAATATAAGATTGTTCCCCGGCGGAATAACGGACGTCTAGTGGAGCCACTTCCCCAGTACAGTCTCAAAAGCCTCCCCAGGAAAGTTGAATCAATCTCCCCAGTAGGAAGCTTATCCCCAGTAGACTCTAGAAGCTTATCACCTGCAGAGTATGAACTCTCCCCTAGCTTTGTTCAAAGGTTATGTCCCCACCAGGATATAACTGGGTTATCCTCAGCCAATTGCCACGGAAAGATCGTCCCCGGCAAAGTCTTCTTATCCCCAGCGGAGTTCATCAAATCTTCCAACCGAGCTCAACAATGGTATCCCCAGCGGAGGTATCATCAACCTCAGCAAAGTGCCTCTCTTTCCCCACAGAGTTCACTCCCCGCAGAGTAATTTATTCGCCAAGTTTATTCCCCAACGAAGTCATCTTCTCCTACCGGTATTCTTGCAACCATCATCCCCAGCGGAAACAAAAAGCTATACTCTTCAACATCAGCCCAGGATTTGACTTCCCGGCATCCGTCAAGGATTTATTTTCCTAGACGAAAATACAGTCATAAACATCACATCTTCATACATTATAGCATGCACATACGCATCATGAACATACAATCTCATTTATTCTTGAGAACATCTTAATGTCATGCAGTTCATGCATCATGACACTGCATACAGCTAATGTTTTTCCTTTTCAGGAAAAGGTCAATCAAAAGACGATTACCATCTACCTCTATAGTTCTAGATTAACATTGGTAACAAGCCAGGAAAATTCTGTGGACGACTGATCATGGGTTAATACCTGAAACCAGACAGGACAATTCCCTACTTGATCATCCTCAGGCAACCCTACACCGGTTCCTTTTCAACTTCAGATGTAGTTTTACACGGGCTCATCATCAGGCAACCCTACACCGGTTCCTTCTCAATTTTCAGACGAAGTCTTACACAGACTTATCTCAAGGTAACCCTACACCGGTTCCTCCCAAAGTCTTACACGGATTTATCCCAAGGTAACCTTACCCCGGTTCCTCCAGAAGTCTTACACGGACTTATCTCAAGATGACCTTACCCCGGTTCATCCAGAAGTTTTACACGAACTTACCCTGCAGTAACCTTACCCCGGTTCCTCCAGAAGTCTTACACGGACTTATCTCAAGATGACCTTACCCCGGTTCATCCCGAAGTTTTACACGAACTTATCTTGCAGTAACCTTACCCTGGTTCCTCCAGAAGTCTTACACGGACTTATCCCGAAGTAACCTTACCCCGGTTCCTCCAGAAGTTTTGCACGAACTTATCCCGAAGAAACCCTACACAGGTTCTCTCTCTCCAGACGTAGTTTTACACGGGCTCGTCGTCAAAGAAACCTTATACAGGTTCTCTCTTCCCAAAGACGTAGTTTTACACGGACTCGTCATCAGAAACCCTACCCAGGTTTTACTTCTCCCAGGATGCAGTAACCCCACACAGGTTCCCTTCTCAAACTCTAGACGTAGTTTTACACGGACTCGTCATCAGTAAACCCTACACAGGTTTCCTTCTCAGCTCTAGATGCAGTTTTACACGGACTCGCCATCAAAGTAACCCTACACATGTTCCTTCTCCACTTCAGATGCAGTCTTATACGGACTCATTATCAGTAAACCCTACACAGGTTTCCTTCCTCCAAAGATGCAGTTTTACACGAGCTCATCATCAGTCAACCCTACACATGTGTCCTTCTTTCCAAGATGCAGTTTTACACGAGCTCATCATCAGGCAACCCCACACAGGTGCCCTCTTTCAACTTACAAAAATTACAGTTCAACAGACCACCTCCAGATGGCATCTATAAGCCCATCCACCTACCAACAGTCTCCAAATGGCATCTATAAGCCCATTCCCGACAAGGTTCTGTCACATCTCCAGATGGCATCTATAAGCTCATCCTCTTATCCATCATCTCTCCAAATGGCATCTGTAAGCCCATTCCCGCCATCACGCTGCTGACATTATACTATGTGAGTGCAAATTTCTGGGCACTCTAGTGTTCAATCATCTTCCACCTTCGGATTACGAAAGGCACGCCAGCCAATCTACATCCTCAAGTCTAAGAAGATTGAACAGGGGCAACTGTTGTACCCCAAAATTTGCCCTCCCATATTCTTCAAGATTTGCCAAGATCAATCTCCAGATGATTCAAAATCTCTCAAGGATTGCACAGTCCAATTGCCTCCTAACACAGTCAAAATTAGGGTTTTGGTTCTGGCAAAGAAATTGAGATTTTCAAGGGTCCAATCAAGTCCCATATGCCCATATACATTGTCAAGCATCCATATGCCAAGTTTCAAGGCTCACAGCATCAAATTGCACAGTCAAAAACCCTAAATGCTTCATAGTCAACTGCAGGGGCAAAATGGTCATTTGACAGTCAAAAGTAAAAAATTTTGGTCAACATCTTATTTTGAAGCCACAATCATCATTTGATCAATTCTTGATCATGATTCCACAAGCATGGCTCAAAAAGTCTCTAGATGCAAAAGTTTCTATTTTTGGACAGCTGAAAAGTCAACTGCAAATTGACCAAGGCATAACTTCCTCATGGTTTATTAGAAAAATCCCATCCAAAGCTCATTTTTAATAGAATGACATTTCCTACAACTCATCTTCACATTCCAAGTCCAAGAAATGCTCTCACAAAAAGTTATCAATTTCAACATTATAGGTCATTTTCAAAAGTCAACAAAAAGTCACTTTAAGTCAAAGACCATAACTTCAGATTGGTAAATCAAAATGACATGGGACCAAAGACATTGGTTAGAGGACTTCAAGACCTTTCCAAAATGTCCAAGAACATGATCATAGCTTCAAAATTGAGCAAGATATGCATTGGAGAAGTTGGGAAAGTTTTGGGAACTTTCAAAAGTCAACTTTGCCTAAAACACTTCAAAATTGCTAATGGGCCTCAAATTCTTCCTTGAATCATTAACCAAAGCCTATGCACGACCCATTGAGCTCAAAGGGATTTATTTTCTTATTTTTAATTAATTAATTTAATTTTTATTCTTATTAATTCATTTAATTAGATTTAATTATGAGAAAATATCAAATAATGCTTTTTCAAATCTTTTTGTGCAGCAAATCAAACTAGGGCAAGCTGGCCAAGTCGTTTCACATCCAAAAAAGGAAAATCATCCATGATTGGCAAAGATTTCAATGAAAAAAGATTGAAAAATATATGATGAAAATCAAAGATTCAAAACATTAATTCATGGATCCATGGGCTCTTTCTTGACCTAATTTGCTTCACATACTTATGCACAACCTAACCCTATTCCACAACACACGAAAAGCTGCTCACAAACTCATAACCAATTTGCAACTTTTCAACAAAAACTTGAAAACTGAAATCACATTTGCAGGGTAATTCAAGGCCTCAAAACGTTTCTATTGCATTACTGACATTGCTAGGAAACTATTGGCATCAAGAACAAGCTTCCATACTCCAAGAAACAGTAGAACTGAGTCACGTTTGTCACAAACATTTCCATAATCGATTTCTAATTTATATGCATCATTCATGTGTTTTGATTATTGATTTATGCTACTAACGTCTCCCTGAAGCTTTTGGTAACGTTTAATTGTTCTAAAAATGCTTGTATCAAAATCCACCATTGAAGGACATTAGGGTTTCAGAGTTTCAATATTGGGGGTTTCCATATACTGTAAAATTGGACCATCAAACATACATGGACGAACTCGTTGCAGCAAGCCTGATCCATTGAGATACTCGCGCCCAATTTATATAAGCTGTAGGCGTATTCGCTATTATTCATTGTTCCACTTAGTGGGGGTTTAAAACCCCCGCTACTTGTTTTCTATTTGCAGGAAGAACGAAGACGAAGCATGCGTGTCATCACGTTACTGGGAGATTCAAATATTAGCGCGTTTTTTCTTTGTTTCAGCATAATTGCCTTTTTTCATATATTATAATTCTTTGTTATATTGTATACAAACAAACACAAATGGCCTGATGGTTGAGGACGTGTACTGCAGGCATTGGGACCTGGGTTCGATTCCCAGGTCCCCCCACATATTTCATGATTTTTATCCTAACGTGTTTCCATGCAGCGCTCACTCAATGGTTCACCATACACGCTCATGCTTAGGCCTGCCAAGTGGACATGATGATTAATCCAAGGGCCTCAGAATGAAGTTCATGGTAGGGCTCAGTCAATGGACGTACACACAAGCGTGGAAAGTCAACAAGGCCTTTGGCTGATGGGCCTGAATTACTCTCAAACACCCCCATTCTGGGCCTGATACCCCCTTGGTTTGCATATTTTTTTAATTCTATTTTCTTTTCCTTTTTAATTCCTTTTAATGTTTTTTTTAATTGTTTTTTTTTCACCATAAAATAATTTTCATAATAAAAAATCAGAAACTAAAAAATGTTTTATTTTTAATTATTATTAATTTCACCATTAAAATATTTTTGTAAATAAATTTCCATAAAAATTAACTTAGTTAATTTAGGTTTTAATTTTAACACTTTTTTCCTTAATAAATAAAATATATATAATTAGGTTTTTTTGACATTTTCATCTTTTTCTTAATTAAATTATTTTCCTCATTATTTATTATTATTATTAATTATTAATTTTGTAAATAAACATGTATATTAATTAATTAGTAAATTAGGTTAACTTTAATATTTTCTTAATAAATAAAATAATTTAGAACTAGGGTTTTCTTCTAATTTTAATTTTCTTTATTTTCATAAATACCAAAAACATAAAAAACAATTTCTTTTCTTTAATTAAATAATAATTAAGTTTTAATTTAATTTAATTTCAAGCAAAGGGTCAAAACCCTCGGACATTCAATTTTAATTTCTTTTCGCGCATTATTTTCTTTTCGAATATTATGTAACTGCTTTTTGGATGTAATAGTAATTAGGTATTTATTTACTTTCCGCATCTTTTATCAAAAACGGGTCTTTGTACTTTGGCGATGTATAGACCCGCGCCTTGTAATAGCGTAGCTTTATATTTCTGTCTTGTTACTTTCTGCACTCTTAAATTCTAAATTGCATGAAAGAATGTATGGTTAATTAAAAACAAGCGTAGCTCACAATGCCATGATCAAAGATAACTGTTAACATGAAAACAACACACAAATACACACACCACTTCTAGGGTACGCCTCACTTGTTGCCTTCGAAATGTGGTCGTCAAGTATAGGACGTTTTAGTAAGTCCTTATGTCCATGATCCAGTTGCCTTGAAACAGTTGCCTCGAACAGTTGCCTCGAAATAGTTGCCTCGAAACGGTTGCCTCGGATTAAAAAAAGGATCAAGGACATAAGGGTAGCTTCTAAGGTGTCCTAACTGTTGCTTCGGTGACCACACTGTCCCTACACTCGAATTGACCCGAACACCTCCAACGGTGGTGCTACCTACCTCTCAATGGTGGGATGGCACTACCTTAAGGACTTTTACACAGCCTAATTCCTTAGGGTAGGTAGATGACTCATGGATACTTGCTCTTCTTAAAACAAATCAAAACTCTTTTCACACCGACACTTTCAAAAAGCTTTCAAAACAATTTTTCAAACACTCTTGAGGACAGATACAAGAGTTATTCAGAAATCTTTAAACGAAACTTTTTCAAACCCACTCACATTTTGAAAAGCAAACATTTTGAAAACATAAGAGCAAGTATCTAAGAGCCCGTGGATAACCACGGATAGAAAGGGTGCTAACACCTTTCCTTTCTATAAATCTACCTCCCGAACTGAGAAACTATCTCATAAGGAATTTTGTTGTGCTTTTGTCCTATCCATGTTGGAGAAAATAAAAGACGGTGGAGACTCTTGCTTCCGCGACATTTCGCGAACCAGCGTTAAACAGTCAGTTCTAAATCCACCGATCACAGTATACAAAATGTTTTATCTTTTTTTTAAATGTTTGGAAATGGAAGTGTAGGTGTGAAAGTTTTTGTCATGAGCAAGCGAGTAACTAAGATTGAATCTATCTACTCGAAAGGTCTTAAGTTTTTCTTTTCTTCCTTTTAATGGTGCTATCTTACCATTGATTTGGTAAGAATCCCCATCCTTGGATGTAAAGGGACAGATGCGGGTCAATTTTACAATCATTGAAGGCAACTTGTGAGACGCTCTAGCAATTTTTGTAAGGGACGAGATCATTTTATCGAAGGCAACATCGAGGGTCATCGAGGGACTACGATCTTTGTTTATCGAAGGGTCATTGCTAGAGTGTCTCATATTCGAGGGACATGATTGTATTTCCGAGGCAACAAGCGAGGTTACCCTAGAGGTGCACGTGTGAGAAGTGTGTTGATTTCAAGTTATTTATTCTTGGATTAGGTCATCTAGCGATTGATTTTTAAATCTTGCCATACACGCCTAGTTACTATACAGTATATAGAAAGCAATAAATTGCGGGAAGTAAAATTCTAAGCTATTACAAAAGTATCCGGGAATGGGGGTACAATCATTACAAATGGGGATGAATCACATAAAAATAGCAATGTCCAATTAATACAACCAAATCGAATTATTGTGCGATTCAATATGAAGCTATGACAATTTATGAAATAAAGAAATCAATAAAGTATGAAATGCAATGTATTTACTTGGAAAAAAGAAAAAGAAAACTTAATCTAATAAGAAAATGATTTAAATTAAAAAAAACTTTATTATATTTTTTGTTAATTTTAAAAGAAAAGCTTAAAGAAAGAAAATTAATTAAACTAATTCTTGATTTTTTGGTATTTTATTAAATGTAACAAATTAATAAAAATAAATTACAAAAGAAGAAAGTAGTGAAAAATTGATTTTTAAGACTTAAAAAAATGTATTAGAAGAAAACTAAGTTTTAATTAATAATTTTCAAAACAAATAAAACAAGTTTGAAGGAAGAAATGGGTTTATGAGGTTTAAGGGTTATGGGGCCCAAATAAAAGAGATGCTTGCTATTAACAAAAAAACAAATCAGATGGGGGTGGGTTAGCAAAACGTGTTGGGCTTTTAAGGGTTTGCCAAGTTAGAAACGTCCCAAAGCTCTCTTAAGCTTGCTTAATGTTTTTTTGATTAAGGGAAACAACAGATTAGGGTTTGTACTTTGTGAGTCTCACAGCGGCGCCACTTCTGATTTTTTTTATCGCTTCTCTCAAATTCATTCATCTTTCTCATTAATCATCCCTATTCTCTTCCTAATTTTGTGAGTAGAACGTCCCTTGGCCCCTTTGATTCAACCTGGTTTACACTCTTTTTTTGGAAATCCATAATTTGAAATGAAATCATCTAAAGGGTTTGACATGCATTCTCTATGATCTTCCTCTTGCCTTTTGTTACCGGAGCCCCTCTCTCACTGCCTAACCAAGCCCTAATGGCTTCGTTCTTGAAAGGTAGGGTTCAGTTTTGTCTTTGTTACACTTTAAATGACTTTTTGCTATTTGTTTCTTTTGCTTTGTTATGTTTTTTCTGTTAATCCATTCTATCATGCTTTGAGATGTCGGAAATGGTTCGTAAGAAAAGTGAAATGGTCATACCTGTTTGTGGCTTTTTTTGTGAAATGGACGGAGACAGTGAGATCGAGGAAGATACTCCTTGGTGGCAGAATTGGCAAGGATGGAAGAAATGATGGCGTGCGTGAGCTCTTTCTGGTAACCTTTTCTTTTTCTATCCTCTATATTGAATGATGATGATGATGCTTCTGAGTCTCTTTCTGTCCCTTGAACTTTGATTGATGATGGTATTGTGCCTTTGTTGGTTTGGATACTGATTTTTGACAGTTTTGTTTAGACTGTATGATAGTTTGATGATTTGAATGTCTTTGATGGTTTACTGGTTTTTGAACTGTTGAAGATTGTTGGACAGTTTTGGTACTGCAGGTTTTGGCTGTTTGTTGTTGGTTTACAGGTTTGGAACTGTTTGAGGATGTTGGACAGTTTGAGTATGTTTTTCTGTTTCTACTTGTTGGTTTGAAAACTGGTTTGATGTTGGGATGATTTTATGGTTTGTTGTCACAGTTTGCAGGCTTTGGTCATGTTTAGTTTGGACCTGTTTCTGAGTTTTTATTTGTTGGATTTGGTTATGGTGTTGAAATGGTTTTTTAGGCTTGGTGTATTGGTTAACAGGTTTGGGATTTCTTATGGTTTTGTTGAAAATGGTTTTTGAGATTTTGAAAACTGTTTTTACAGTTTGGAGTTTGATGGTTTTTGTATGTTTGAAACTTGTAACAGTTTGCAGGTTTGGTTGTTTGAACAATGGTTATGCAGATTTGGTTGTTTGAACTTTTTGACAAAATGTTATTTTTAACTTAATGTTCTCCCTCCCTTGAGCCTTGTCTAATGTTATATTTATATGGTTTCTTGTTTGACAGCCTATTTAAAATGGTGGGAAAACCACCAAATTTTGAATACTTTGGGCATTTTCTCCTTAGGCTATTTTCCTTGCAGTTTTGTTTTCTAGCATTTCTGGTGCAATTGTAACAGCAGGGCAGCATCCCTAGGTAACTTCTTTCCTCTTCCTCTCTTAATGACCCTAAGCCAATATATATTTTTTCTGAAAAGTTTGCAATTTTAATTGGAAAATGATTTATTGAACAAGCCTCCTCTTGCTTGTTGACTTAGTTTTATATTTTCTTCTTGCTGATGCTCTTTTGTCCGCTACTGCCTATGCTGCCTCGTTCTTGCTGTTTTTATTTTGTTTGCCTTTTGGTACGCTGATATGCTGTTGTCTTGTTCTTGCTGTTATACTGTTGTCTTGTTCTTTTGGTACGCTGCTGTCTAGTTTGGACAACCTTGCTGTTGTTTGGCCATGCTGCTTGCATACTTTCACTTGTTTGGGCAGCCTAGTTGTATTTGGATAAATTGCTTGAATTCTTTTTTATTTGGACAGCTTTGCTTGCATTTTTATTTTTATTTTTGTGAACCAAGAAGAGTAATCTTCTTGTGATTTGCAAATAGAAAAATAAAAACGTGATGAATTAAAAATAGCCTTCTGATTCCAAATTGCAAACTTTAATGATGAACACATTTTTTCTTTTGAAGATTCTTATTCATATCCAATTAACTGTGCTATTTATTTTTCTGTCTTTTTTTCATGTGAGCGCAAACTGGATGGTGGCACAGCAGAGGAAGCAAGAGATTCTTTGGCATGCATGGAAGCAATGGAAGCTTAGTCATCCTTAGGCTTAGACTTTTCCTTGTAATTTAGATAGAAATACTCAAATAATTGTACTAATTTATTTTTTCAAATACAATAAGTTGTAAAATTTAAAGCATTTAAATAATAAATTGTATTGTAACAATTTTTAAAGTAAATGAAAAAAAAGTCTTATGAGGTATTCTGATGTCCATTAAAATCCTTTACTGTCAATAAATCACAATTTTCTCCTTGCATCTTCACTAATTCTTTAAGATTCCTGATTAAGATAATTGAAACTGTATTCCAATAATTCCAAACAAGATAACTTAAATTCCAGTGATCATGTAATCTTGCCACTGCATTCCAAATAAACATGCATTGTGTATTCCTCAAACAAATGTTTATTCCATAAACAAACAAATACTTATTCCATTAACAAAAAAATGTCTTAACAAGCGCAAATTATCTGGTTAACTTGGATCAAACAAAACATGAATATTCCAAATGACAGTCTTAGATCCCATCTCTTGTCCCAAATGAATATGCCTTGAAAACAAACAGTAACCTTTCAGTAAACTTGAAAAAGCATGAAAATATGTGAAAGCCAATTGGATCTTTGTGAATTCATTTTTTCTAAGAACTGTAAGTAAGAACCCTAATTGCTGGTTTATTGCCACAGGAGAAAATCTGTCTGATTGATTCTTGGGCCAATCTTGAATATCTGAGAAACCCTAGGGTTGTGATTTCTGTGAAAAAATGGGAGGGCAAATTTTGGGGTACAACAGCGTCATCGAGGGGCTATGATCTTATATTTGTTTTGTTTTGCCAAGATACTTTGCATGCGTAACATGGCCATTTTATTTTAGGCAACCAAGTGGGAGAAACCCTAAGGCTGCTTGTGTGCAAAGTGTATCATTTTCATGCTTTTGTCTTGTATTTAGGGTTTTCTATTTTGCTTTGTTTTTGTTCTTGTCATGCAAAACCCTAATTACTAATCATGGTATAAAAGCGATAAATTGCGTAATGTAAATATACTAAGCTATTACAACAATTATTATGGGAGGGGGGAATACAAATTTGAATGGGGATTTGCACAAATATAAAACTAAATATATCTATTACAACCAAATCGAATATGCACGAATGTGATACGGTGGGAGAACTGACTTGAGGTTTTGCGTTTGTATTCGCACTTGTTTGGTTTAGCAAGAGTCGCCACTGACTTTTTATTTTATCCTAAAGGAAAGGTTTAAAAAGCACAGGAAAAACCTTTGAGATGTTTTCGTGGGTTCGGGGGGTAGATTATAGAAAGGGAAGGTATTAGCACCCTTTCTATCCATGGTTATCCATGGGCTCTTAGTTACTTGTTTTAGATCACTTGCCTTGATTTTCAATTGTTTGAAATGGTGCTTTGTGTGTGGTTTTGAAAAATGTTTTGAAAAAGATGCCTTGTCTAGGCAACCGTTGTAACAATTCTTTACTCGAATGTTTTACAAAGGTGTGTGTCTTTTTGAAAAGATGTTTCAAGGTTTTGAAAGTTTGTTTTTGAAAGTGTTGTGGAGTGTGTTTTGAAAGTAGGCAAGTGTGTTTTGCAAGTTGATCAAGTAACTAAGAGTTGTCTACCCCTAAATTTACTCAAAGATTTTTCTCATGTTTTAACCCTTTTAACAGTATTGTTCCACCATTGTATTTGGTGGACAATCTTGTGTTAAGATGTTAACGGGACAGGCGCGGGTCATCGTATAGACCATAAATGCAATGGTGCCAAGTGTCTTTGGCAATTTTTCCTTTAAGGGACTATGATCATTTTGTTTAGGCAACTTCGAAAGCGTCATCGAGGGACTATGATCATTTGAGTTGTTTTTGTTTTGCCAAAGAAACTCAACATGCAACATGGCCCATTTTGGAAGGCAACAAGCGGGATTACCTTAGGGGTGCAAGTGTGATTGGTGTATTTGATTTTCATGCATTTATCTTGTGTTAGGTTATCTAGCGGTTGATTTTATTGGCATACAAACCCTAGGTCTAAGCATGGTATAATTGAAAGCGATAAATTGCGGGAATTTAAAGTCCTAAATTATTACAAATAAGTATCCGGGGATGGGGTTCAAATATTTACAAATGGGGGATGAGACTTGTCGGAATAGTGGTGTCCAAATAATATTTACAACCAAATCGAATCGCATTCTCAATATCAATGTAGCAATGTACAAGAATAAAAAGCAATGTATCAAAAGTATTTGTGAAAGTGTATGTGATTATTTACAAGTGATGCAAGATGTTAACTTAATGCAAAATTAAGTAAGTATTTATTCTTTTTATGCTTTTTGTTAATGTTATATGAACAAAAGTTTTAATTAAAAGAAAAGAAAAATGTTTTATGTTTAAGAAAAATTAATGCTTATGTATTTTGGTTAATATTTTTTATGTAAACAACAAAAAAAAAGGTTTTATTAACAAAAAAATGTTTAAACTTAATACATCTAAGATTTACATATTTTTACGTATAATAAAATAAAAAGAAGCATCTAAGAAAAAAGGTTAAAGTATCATTTTTATTTAACAAAAAAAATGTATTAGTTTTAAAAAAAGGAAAATAAAGGGATAAGTAAAAAAATGATATTGGTTTTCAAAAATATAAAAAAGAAGAGTTAAGAGAATTTAATGGGCTTAAGGGATTTATTCTGGCCCAAACAAAAATAGGAAGGTTTAAGAAAAAAGAGGGGTATGCGCCTGGAATTGAGATTGGGCTTAGGCAGATATGAGGCAGAGGCCCAACGCGTTTGATAACATTTTGCAAGGGTTTGTTTCATTTTGTCTCAGATTAGGTTTTACAGTGTCGAGCTTAGAACGGTGTTGCTTCCACCTTTGTCCTCTTCATCTCTTCCTCGCTCTTGAGCCACGCTTCTGATGTCCCTCCTTTTGTCTTAACCGCCGGACGCCACCTCCATCTTCCTCTCCTCACAGTCGTTCAGACAATGACGAAAAGAAGGTAACAAACTCTATTTTAGACGCTTTAGGGTTTTCAGTCTCTTGTCTCTTGCATGTTTAGCTTTTGACACATTAGTGATTTTTATGTACTATCTGCTTCTGTGTGAGGTATGGAAAAGAAAAAGGAAAAAGGAGTTATACCTTTGTTGGCTCTTGGAGACGGAGGTTCTGGAGGTGGACAGGAGGCGTCTTAGGGCGGCCAAGGCAGGGAGTGTGATGCTGTGCTAGCTTTGTGGAAAACTGGTACTTTGTATTTCGCTTTTTGATGGTTTTGTGATGAGCTTCTCTAAAAACCCTAGCTTGCTCGCTTCTTTTCCTCTCTTTTGCTTGCTTCTGTATGATGATGATGCTTGAATATGAGTATGTTTTCGTTGGACCCTGTGATGAGCCTAGCTCTGAGGGTTTGGATTTAGGTTATGTTTGTTTTGATTTGTGGGGGGGTTTTTCTGGCTTGAAGACAGTTTGACAGGTTATGTTGTGATATGCTGGTTTAAAAGCTTAAGGTTTATGCAGGCTTTGTTTGAGATTACAGGCTTGCTGCGATTTTTTCTATGTTACAGTTTGTATGGCCTTTTCTGGTGTAGGCTTTTTGATGAAGGTTTGTTGGGGTTTCTGGTTTGAAGATAGTTTTGACAAGTTGATATGCTTGTGCTTTTTTCTGGTTGTTTTGAAGCAGGCTTCTGGTAGTTTGAAGTTTGTGCAGGCTTCAGGTAGTTAGAGCAAGGTTCAGGGCTTATGCTTGGCTTGAATACTTGAGGCAAGAAGGTTTGAAAGGTTGTGTTTCAGTTTGTTTATGCAGGATGAGGCTTGTGTAATTTGACAGGTTATGAGTTCGTTGGCTTAGAACAGGTTGGAGGCAATTTGTTTTAGGCTTGTGGGCTTGAATTTTTGACACAGTTTGTGAAGTTACAAGCTTTTGTGTTATTTCTGTTATGTGGTTCTGCCTCCCCCTCTTCTTTTGTACTGGTATATCTTTTGTTTTATATATCTCTTAAGCCTAAGCCTGCCCACTGTAAGCCTCTTTTCTCTCTCTCTATCAGAAAAAGCATTGTTTATTGTTTACTGTACTATTCTGCTCTGAAAAAGTGCTGGCTGGAAAGTGATGTAAATTTGAATATTACTTGCATTGTATCTTTCCTCTGTGTACTTTCTTCTTTTTTCAAGATTTTCTGCATATCTCTTGACAGCTTTTGGACAGTTTAGTTGACATTGGACTTGGTTAGGCATTTTTCAATTTGCAATTTATGCAGTTCAGTTTGCCTTTGTGCATTGTTTGTTCAGTTTGAACTTTGTAGTTTGTACATGCTGTTTGTTTGGCATTTTGATATGCAATTTGGTTGGAAATTATGCATTTTGTTTAATATGCTGCCTTGTACATTTTTAATTCCAATGCTTGCAAGATAATTTTCTATCCCTCTTTGTGAACCAAGAGTTCTCTTGTGATTTGCAGAGAGGGTGAATAAACTGATTCCAGCCAATCACTTTTAATGACGAGTCTTAAATTAACTGTCTGCCTTTGATTTCATCTGTGTTGACTTCTCTTCCTTTTTTTTTTTTTTTTGCAGATGAAAATCAATTGAGCAATGGGGAGCATCAGTAGAAGATGAAGACTTAGGAAAATTAGGATGCAATTTTATTTTACTTTTAATCATTGTAATAAATATTATTATAAATACTTGTAAATAATTACTATATTTAAATAACATTTGTACAAATAATTAAAAATAAATAAAAGTATTTTTATTGTCAGATATCTCTTTTATTTCAGCTGTCTATTTAATTATTTAAGCTTTCTTGAATTAAAATAACTGGAAGTAGATCCAATTATTCTAACTTAGATAAAATAAATAATTAACAAACACTGTAGTCTTGCAATCAATAATAAACCCGGCGTCCCAATTAAACATAAGCAATGCACAGTTAATCAAACAAACGTCCACATGTCTTTTCTTTTACTGATTATACCAAACACTGCAAGTTCTCAATTCAACTGCCTCAGCTCATATCCCAAAGTGAATTGAAAAGAACTATAGAATTAATTCTTTCCGAGAACGCGCACACAAACCCTAGTTCTTGATTTATCGTCAAAGAAGCGCCTGCCTGATCAAACCCTGAGCCAAACTCAATCAAACCCTAATAATCTGCTTGAACTGTTCCAGAGTCCATGAAAACCCTAATTTGGATAGACTAATAAGAAAAAGTCTGTTTGACTGATTCTTACGCCAATCTGAAAAGTTAGGGAAAACCCGAAGCTGTGATTTCTTGTGGAAAAATAGGAGTGCAAATTTTGGGGTACAACAGTTTCCCCTGTTCAATCTTCTTGAACCTGAAGAGTTAGATTGGCAAGTTTTCCTTTCGCGACTCGAGGGTAAAAGGAGATTGGACACTAGAGTGCCCAAAAATTTTGCACTCGGTGATGTGATGGTAGAGGGAATGGGCTTAAAGATGCCATTTGGTGATGGGCTTAGAGATGCCATCTAGGGATGTGACAGAATCTTGTCGGGGGATGGGCTTAGAGATGCCATATGGAAGTTGTTGGTAGGAGGATGGGCTTAGAGATGCCATCCGAAAATGTTTGTTGAACTGTATGTCGTTGATGAGTGGGCGAGTATCAGACAGGTATCCATGTTTTGGAACATCTCTGAACTGGGGGTCTGAATAAGCAATAGATTGACATCCGTATCTGGAAGCATCCGTAAACTGTTTTCATAAGTTGAAGAATCTGAACAAGCGATAGGTTGACATCCGTATCTGGAGAACCCGTAAACTGTTTTCAGAAGTCTTGAAGTTGAATAAGCAATAGATCAGCATCTGTTGTTGGGAAGCGTCCGTAAACTGTTTTCAAAAGTTGAGTCTGAACAAGCGATAGGTTAACATCTGTGTCTGGAGAACCCGTGAACTGTTTTCAGAAGTCTTGAAGTGGAGAAGGAACCGGTGTAGGGTTTCCTGATGATGAGTCAGTGTAAAACTGCATCTTGGATTTTGAGAAGGAACCGGTGTAGGGTTTCCTGATGATGAGTCAGTGTAAAACTGCATCTTGGATGAATCTGGAATAAGTATCAGAATGTCGCCATGTCTGGGTCACATCTGAACTATCTCTGGGTGAATCTGGAATAAGTATCAGAATGTCGCCATGTCTGGGTCACATCTGAACTATTTCTAGAAAGAATCTCGGAAGATGAAGATCTTTGTCTGTTGACTGATCTTTCCTGAAAAGGTAAAGAGTTAGTTGTATGCAATGTCATGATGCATGATGCAATGTATGTTATATCAATGTTTATGATATGAATGTGATGAATGCGCATGTAAGCTGATGAGCTGTCTTGCTGAGGATAGATGAATCCTGGATGGCTGGAGATAAAAGAATCTTGACTGCTGCCGGGGAAAGTAATTTCTTGACTGCTGCAGGGGATTGAAAATCCTTTGATCGTTGAAAATGAGAAGTCCTGGGACCGCTGTTGGGGGATCAGGAGCTTGGGTTGTGTGCCAATCTACTGGGGATTCCTGTCTTGAGGAGATCTTCACTGGGGAATATCTGAATATCCTGTGAGGAACTGAGAATGAGAGTCTTCATTCTGCTTGGGGATTGATAGTTGGAAGTTTTAGCTCCACTGGGGATGGCGAGAATCTTTTGATTGCTGCAGGTATTGATCTGGGATAAGTATCGGAATGTCGCCAAATATGGGTCACATCTGAGCTATCTCTAGAAGGGAATCTGGAATAATTATCGGAATGTCGCCAAATCTGGGTCACATCTGAACTATCTCTAGAAGGAAATTTGATCTTGATTTTGTTAAGGGTCAGAAATTGGGAGTATACCAATCTTCTGAGGTGATGAGAATCTTCATTCTGTTAACGGTCAGAAACTGGGAGTATACCAATCTTCTGAGGTTTTAAGGATGAGAGTCTTCATTCTTGAGAGAAACAGATTTTTAGGAGCTTCAATTGTCCGTTATTCTGTTGGTGGTTGTAACTTCCAGCAGGTGATGATGGAAATTTGATGACCTTGGTGATTACTACTCCAAAAGATGAAGGAATCTTTGATTACTACTCCAAAAGATAAAGGAACCTTGATGATTACTACTTCAAAATATGAAGGAACCTTGATGATTACTACTTCAAGAGATGAAGGAACCTTGATGATTACTACTCCAAAAGATGAAGGAATCTTGATGATTACTACTCCAAAAGATGAAGGAACCTTGATGATTACTACTCCAAAAGATGAAGGAATCTTTGATTACTACTCCAAAAGATGAAGGAATCTTGATGATTACTACTCCAAAAGATGAAGGAACCTTATCCGTCAATCAATCTGCATATGTTAAGAATGCTGTTGAAATGTAATTTGTTTTGGAGAATAAATCCTTGACAAATGTTGGGGAAATAAACCCATGACTGCTGGTCTGCTAGAGAGGTGTCATCACTGCCCCTAGTATCAGATGCGTGTGATATTGCCAGGAAACTTGGATTGTTTGTAACCTTTAAGATTGACATTTGAATGCCCCAAGTGATGGTGAGGGAGACTTGCCCCAAGTTAATCTGTAATTGAGAGATTTGTTGAAATCTTGACTGGACTGCCCCAGGTTAACTGAACTTTGAAAGATCTGTTGAAACCTTGACTGGACTGCCCCAGGTTAATTAAGCTTTGAAAGATCTGTTGAAACCTTGACTGGACTGCCCCAAGTGTGCTGGATAGTGACATGTCATGCCCCTTGTTGATAGGAGATTTGTCAATGGAAGTGTCATCCTTTTTGAATTGATTTTATTCACTGAGAGAGCTTTCGTTCATCGGATATTCATTGTGTGAATTTCTACGCTGTCAAACAAATAACCATGTGCAAACAACGATATTCAAATAATGCAAAGTTTATGCTTGTCTCGAAGTTTTGAAAAAATGCGTTTTTTAGCGGAAAAATTTTTATAAGACAAATTCAACACAAGATTTAGAGCAAAGCCTTACAGGAGTCAGGATACCTTTTGAAACAGTATGCTTTCGAGCTAACCCATGCTTCAATTAGGACTTTTGAAGGGTTGTAACGTGGCTTGGTTCACGGTTTAAGAAACAAAGGATAAAGGCTCAAAGTATATTTGTACCCACCCGCTCTTCGTGATGTTCTTCAACCTTAAACTCAGTTAATTGTGCGTCGCACTCTATTCGAGTTTGGAACGACTTTTGGGTGATGGTTCACCAATGGAATTTATTGGGAAGGCAGTCATCATCATTTTTTTTGCAACACTTTTCATGTTGTTTGAGGATTTGTAATGACCTCGTTCTTTTGATTTGTTATCCCTAACTTTTGCCTGACTGTTCCTGTTTTTGAGAATACAGTCAGCGGGATGCCCCAGCTTTCTTAAGCCTCCTTCATAGGTTTTGGCTCAGTGGGCTTTTCTCTTTTGAGAGGTAATGACTGCCTATGAGATAAGGAACCATCACTGCCTTTTGATTCCAGAGAAATTCTTTTTTGTTGATGTCTTTCGTTGTATTACGAACTGAGAGTTTGCGACTTCAATGTGCATCCTTTTTTTTTTGAATTAACTGAGATACTACCCTGCCCCAAGTTTATATCAAAGGTTTCGAAATGTTTAGAACAGAAAACTCCTACTTCTTTGGCTCGAAGGGGTTGACTAGGGATTATCTTCCTTATAACTCCAGTGTTTGGGAATTGAAAGAAATGCCTGTACATCATCAGCAAGGTCTGTTCAAAAGCATACTGTATGAGATTATGGTATTGTTTCGTCATCCTCCCTCTAAAGGCTTGCAGCTTTTTATCAAGAGTTAAATATCATAAAGAAAGTAGAAAGCGTAGTTCAAGTGTAATGAAAATGAGTGGATCAAATCAAGACAAACATATGCAATACATTAATGAAACAAAGTTTGACATTAATAGATAATTGTTTGAATAACAAAGAGATTACAACTTGAAAATTCAAATGAAACAAAGGCGCTCTCAATGATTTGGCATAGTAGCAGTGATCACATTTGGAGTCTCCGGAGGGTCAAAACTTGATCTCCTCGGCATCAATCAAGTCTTGAATTTTGTTCTTCAGGGTCCAACAGTTGTCAGTGTCATGTCCAGGACCGTGGGAGTGGTATGCACACCTTTCACTCGGGTTATACTTGGAAGAGGAAGTATCAGGATTTTAAGGAGGATCCTTTAGCGTGATTAGCTTCAACTTCAGCAAATGTTGTAATGCTTGAGACAAAGGCATGTTGATGTCAGTATACTGCCTTTCTTGATATCTTACCCTATGCCTCTTGCCCCGTTTTTATTGAACAGTCGTGGGATCAGAGATCAGGATTTCCCCTACATGTTAATCATGACGACTCTTTTGACCAGTCACTGCATTGGACTCTTCCTTCCCATTTTGGGGAATTTTCTGAACATCAGAGGGAGTAGCTCCTTGGATCTTCCCACTTTTGATGCCAGCTTCGACCCTTTCACCGGTCAGTACTAGCTCAGTGAACCCGGCTGAGGAGCTTCCAATTAAGTGATTGAAGAAAGACCCTGTCAAAGTTCCCATGAAGATGTCAATTAGTTCTCTATCAGTTAAAGGGGGTTGCACCCTACCAGCCAGATCTCTCCATCTTTGGGCATATCCTTTGAAGCTCTCGTCGGAACCCATGGTCATACTATGCAACTGCACACGAGTAGGTGCAAGATCAGCATTGTACTGATACTCTTTGTAAAAAGCCATAGCTAAATCTTCCCAGGTGTGGATGCGAGAACTCTCCAATTGATAGAACCACTCGAGTTGAGTCCCTACTAGGCTTTCTTGGAAGAAATGGATCCAAAGCTTTGGATCAGTTGTGTATGGTTGAATTTTGCGGACATAAGACTTTAGATGCATCTTAGGACAAGAGACTCCATCATACAGGGCCAAGGTAGGGACTTTGAAGTTTGGAGGGATGACCAATCCAGGAACCAAACCCATGTCTCCTAAATCCAAGCCAGGTATTTGTTGAACCTCCATAGCATTGAGGCGATCCTCCAACTGTTTGTACTTGTCATCAGCGTGAGGATATTGTTCTTCGGAGTAACCAGCTTCATCAATCTCCAAATTGTGGTCTTCTTCAAGACTGACCCCCTTGTCTTTGAGAAGGAGAGCTTTCAGATCTTCTTGCCCTTTACCCATAGCCAGAAGCATTTGCTGGAATTGAGCGTTTTGAGCTTGGAGATCTTTCACCATTTGTTCCATATCCATCTTACTGAAATAAACAGTAGGAAGATAAGGAGACCTGTATGGGAGAAACCTGTCATGCAATGATATGTATGATATATGTATGCAATGTTTTCAAGGATCTCTTGGGGTAAACACAAGAGAATGTTAGAGGTTGAACTCTGATCTTTGATTGGATAACTTTGCACATGTGGATGTCTTTCCACGAAAATCAAGCTCGCCATGTCAAGTGGGTCATAGCCCCTGATTCAAGTTGTTGCACTTGATCTTTGATGGCATTTGTTTAGAGGAGAAACCTCTTGCCCCTCGGTAGACGTCTGGTTCAACGTGACCCTGCATCAAAAGACCCTCGAGATCCTTGAAATGGTTAGTGAAAAAAATGCTATGGTATGATGTCATGATGTTATGTACATGTATGCAGAAGCAAGTAAGTGTATATACAAACAGTCATATTCACACAAAGCAAACAAGTCCTGAGTTTTAGGCTTGCATGGGGTTTGTAGGTAAGTACCCTCTTGAAGTTAGTTGGCTCATCCTGTCCTAAAATAGAAACCGGGTTCTAAGGAGCTCAATATCATTGGATTATTTTCTGTGTTCATTGTTTTGGTTTAGCCACTTAACTGGCGACCAAAATATTCCAAGAAAACAACCCTCAATGAGTGTAGTATCGAGTATCTACCAACTTCGGACTGCACCAAAGTCGGTTATCTCACTACCCCTAAAAAGGCTAAGATGGTCAATTAAGGTTCTAAGAGTTCGTTAGTGCTTTATGACATCACTCAGCGGCCCCGTACTCTCCTTGATTGAACTCAAGGGTTACCGGTACTCACAAATATGTCACACTAACATAGCTTACTGCTTCAACCATGTCGGTATACCCCGCACAATTCCCTCACAGTTTTATTGCTATTTACCTAAAAAGGTGCCCCCAAATCCGGGTGTAGGATTTACAACAAACCCAAACAAGGACCCAAAAAGTAAAGCAATCAAAGCAATCAAAGCACGTATGTAAAGGTGATCTAAACCCTAAGGTAACCCCACTTTTAAATTATTCCCCAGCAGATTCGCCAGTTCTGTGATACGGTGGGAGAACTGACTTGAGGTTTTGCGTTTGTATTCACACTTGTTCGGTTTAGCAAGAGTCGTCACCGACTTTTTATTTTATCCTAAAGGAAAGGTTTAAAAAGCACAGGAAAAACCTTTGAGATGTTTTCGTGGGTTCGGGGGGTAGATTATAGAAAGGGAAGGTATTAGCATCCTTTCTATCCATGGTTATCCATGGGATCTTAGTTACTTGTTTTAGATCACTTGCCTTGATTTTCAATTGTTTGAAATGGTGCTTTGTGTGTGGTTTTGAAAAATGTTTTGAAAAAGATGCCTTGTCTAGGCAACCGTTGTAACAATTCTTTACTCAAATGTTTTACAAAGGTGTGTGTCTTTTTGAAAAGATGTTTCAAGGTTTTGAAAGTTTGTTTTTGAAAGTGTTGTGGAGTGTGTTTTGAAAGTAGGCAAGTGTGTTTTGCAAGTTGATCAAGTAACTAAGATTTGTCTACCCCTAAATTTACTCAAAGATTTTTCTCATGTTTAAACCCTTTTAACAGTATTGTTCCACCATTGTATTTGGTGGACAATCTTGTGTTAAGATGTTAACGGGACAGGCGCGGGTCATCGTATAGACCATAAATGCAATGGTGCCAAGTGTCTTTGGCAATTTTTCCTTTAAGGGACTATGATCATTTTGTTTAGGCAACTTCGAAAGCGTCATCGAGGGACTATGATCATTTGAATTGTTTTTGTTTTGCCAAAGAAACTCAACATGCAACATGGCCCATTTTGGAAGGCAACAAGCGGGATTACCTTAGGGGTGCAAGTGTGATATGTGTATTTGATTTTCATGCATTTATCTTGTGCTAGGTTATCTAGCGGTTGATTTTATTGGAATACAAACCCTAAGTCTAAGCATGATATAATTGAAAGCGATAAATTGGGGGAATTTAAAGTCCTAAACTATTACAAATAAGTATCCGGGGATGGGGTACAAATATTTACAAATGGGGGATGAGACTTGTCGGAATAGTGGTGTCCAAATAATATTTACAACCAAATCGAATCGCATTCTCAATATCAATGTAGCAATGTACAAGAATAAAAAGCAATGTATCAAAAGTATTTGTGAAAGTGTATGTGATTATTTACAAGTGATGCAAGATGTTAACTTAATGCAAAATTAAGTAAGTATTTATTCTTTTTATGCTTTTTGTTAATGTTATATGAACAAAAGTTTTAATTAAAAGAAAAGAAAAATGTTTTAAGTTTAAGAAAAATTAATGCTTATGTATTTTGTTTAATATTTTTTATGTAAACAACAAAAAAAAGGTTTTATTAACAAAAAAATGTTTAAACTTAATACATCTAAGATTTACATATTTTTACGTATAATAAAATAAAAATAAGCATCTAAGAAAAAAGGTTAAAGTATCATTTTTATTTAACAAAAAAAAAAATGTATTAGTTTTAAAAAAATGAAAATAAAGGGATAAGTAAAAAAAATGATATTGGTTTTCAAAAATATAAAAAAGAAGAGTTAAGAGAATTTAATGGGCTTAAGGGATTTATTCTGGCCCAAACAAAAATAGGAAGGTTTAAGAAAAAAGGGGGGTATGCGCCTGGAATTGAGATTGGGCTTAGGCAGATATGAGGCAGAGGCCCGACGCGTTTGATAACATTTTGCAAGGGTTTATTTCATTTTGTCTCAGATTAGGTTTTACAGTGTTGATCTTAGAACGGCGCCGCTTCCACCTTTGTCCTCTTCATCTCTTCCTCGCTCTTGAGCCACGCTTCTGATGTCCCTCCTTTTGTCTTAACCGCCGGACGCCACCTCCATCTTCCTCTCCTCACAGTCGTTCAGACAATGACGAAAAGAAGGTAACAAACTCTGTTTTAGACGCTTTAGGGTTTTCAGTCTCTTGTCTCTTGCATGTTTAGCTTTTGACACGTTATTGATTTTTATGTACTATCTGCTTTTGTGTGAGGTGTGGAAAAGAAAAAGGAAAAGGAGTTATATCTTTGTTGGCTCTTGGAGACGGAGGTTCTGGAGGTGGACAGGAGGCGTCCTAGGGCGGCCAAGGCAGGGAGTGTGATGTTGTGCTAGCTTTGTGGAAAACTGGTACTTTGTATTTCGCTTTTTGATGGTTTTGTGATGAGCTTCTCTGAAAACCCTAGCTTGCTCTCTTCTTTTCCTCTCTTTTGCTTGCTTCTGTATGATGATGATGCTTGAATATGAGTATGTTTTCGTTGGACCCTGTGATGAGCCTAGCTCTGAGGGTTTGGATTTAGGTTATGTTTGTTTTGATTTGTGGGGGGGGGGGGGGGTTTCTGGCTTGAAGACAGTTTGACAGGTTATGTTGTGATATGCTGGTTTGAAAGCTTAAGGTTTATGCAGGCTTTGTTTGAGATTACAGGCTTGCTGCGATTTTTGCTATGTTACAGTTTGTATGGCCTTTTCTGGTGTAGGCTTTTTGATGAAGGTTTGTTGGGGTTTCTGGTTTGAAGATAGTTTTGACAGGTTGATATGCTTGTGCTTTTTTCTGGTTGTTTTGAAGCAGGCTTCTGGTAGTTTGAAGTTTGTGCAGGCTTCAGGTAGTTAGAGCAAGCTTCAGGGCTTATGCTTGGCTTGAATACTTGAGGCAAGCAGGTTTGAAAGGTTGTGTTTCAGTTTGTTTATGCAGGATGAGGCTTGTGTAATTTGACAGGTTATGAGTTCGTTGGCTTAGAACAGGTTGGAGGCAATTTGTTTTAGGCTTGTGGGCTTGAATTTTTGACACAATTTGTGAGGTTACAAACTTTTGTGTTATTTCTGTTATGTGGTTCTGCCTCCCCCTCTTCTTTTGTACTAGTATATCTTTTGTTTTATATATCTCTTAAGCCTAAGCCTGCCCACTGTAAGCCTATTTTCTCTCTCTTTTCTCTCTCTATCATAAAAAGCATTGTTTATTGCTTACTGTACTATTCTTCTCTGAAAAAGTGCTGGCTGGAAAGTGATGTAAATTTGAATATTGCTTGCATTGTATCTTTCCTCTGTGTACTTTCTTCTTTTTTCAAGATTTTCTGCATATCTCTTGACAGCTTTTGGACAGTTTAGTTGACATTGGACTTGGTTAGGCATTTTTCAATTTGCAATTTATGCAGTTCAGTTTGCCTTTGTGCATTGTTTGTTCAGTTTGAACTTTGTAGTTTGTACATGCTGTTTGTTTGGCATTTTGATATGCAATTTGGTTGGAAATTATGCATTTTGTTTAATATGTTGCCTTGTACATTTTTAATTCCAATGCTTGCAAGATAATTTTCCATCCCTCTTTGTGAACCAAGAGTTCTCTTGTGATTTGCAGAGAGGGTGAATAAACTGATTCCAGCCAATCACTTTTAATGATGAGTCTTAAATTAACTGTCTGCCTTTGATTTCATCTGTGTTGACTTCTCTTCCTTTTTTTTTTGTTTTTTGCAGATGAAAATCAATTGAGCAATGGGGAGCATCAGTAGAAGATGAAGACTTAGGAAAATTAGGATGCAATTTTATTTTACTTTTAATCATTGTAATAAATATTATTATAAATACTTGTAAATAATTACTGTATTTAAATAACATTTGTACAAATAATTAAAAATAAATAAAAGTCTTTTTATTGTCAGATATCTCTTTTATTTCAGCTGTCTATTTAATTATTTAAGCTTTCTTGAATTAAAATAACTGGAAGTAGATACAATTATTCTAACTTAGATAAAATAAATAATTAACAAACATTGTAGTCTTGCAATCAATAATAAACCCGGCGTCCCAATTAAACATAAGCAATGCACAGTTAATCAAACAAACGTCCACATGTCTTTTCTTTTACTGATTATACCAAACACTGCAAGTTCTCAATTCAACTGCCTCAGCTCATATCCCAAAGTGAATTGAAAAGAACTATAGAATTAATTCTTTCCGAGAACGCGCACACAAACCCTAGTTCTTGATTTATCTTCAAAGAAGCGCCTACCTGATCAAACCCTGAGCCAAACTCAATCAAACCCTAATAATCTGCTTGAACTGTTCCAGAGTCCATGAAAACCCTAATTTGGATAAACTGATAAGAAAAAGTTTGTTTGACTGATTCTTATGCCAATCTGAAAAGTCAGGGAAAACCCGAAGCTGTGATTTCTTGTGGAAAAATAGGAGGGCAAATTTTGGGGTACAACAACGAATTAAATAAATATAGTACAAATATTTAAAATGCAATGCAATGTTTATGTAAAAAAAAGTTTTATGTCTTGTTTTTGTATAAAAGAAATATTTAACTTAAATCTAAAAATAAGAAAAAATAATTAATTCTTTTTGAAAGGGGTGAAACCCTAATTTTCAATTAAAAGAAAATACATGTTTCATATTATTATTTTGTACATTTTTTGTATAAGAAAATAACAAATAATATTATATGTAAATATTAAAAAAATTAAATATGTGTAAAAAATTGGTATTTGTAAGTATGAAATGTATAATAAAAAAATATTAAGTATTTTTAATTATTTATAAGCTATTTAAGAAAATAAACTCTATTTATCAAAATAAACTATTTTTCATGTGAGAAAATAAATAAATAAATAAAATAAAAGTGTGAAAATAAATAAATCATTTTTTAGTATTTTTTATCATTAAGAAAAATAAATAAAAGTATTAAATATAAAAATATGAAGAAAAATGTAAAAATATAAAAAGTTAGCCAGGGGGTGCAATAGCAAGTCAAGGGGTGCAAATAGCAAAAACAAAAAGGCCCAGGCGCCAAAAAGCCCCAGGCGCCAAAAAGCCCAGAAGCACTTCATCCCTGTCCTTCGTTCTCTCCTTCGCGCGCTTCCATGTTCAAACCTGTAACTTGCTTATGCTTGCATAAAAACAAAAATTCATAACATGAAAAATATGGCATTTGAGCTCACGATTCCAACCATATAAATTATGTAACCTAACTCTTAAAGATCAAAGAGAATTTTTGAATCCCTAATTCGTGACTTAACTTTTTCAGAGTTTTCAATCTTCAAATTCTCTTAGCACAAGTAATATAAATGCAAAGTAATGGTATGTACAGCTTCGTTATGATAAGAACTACATTTTTCCTTCACAAATCGTGGCTTGAGGTTGCCTATTCAGAGAGATAGAGTTTGAAAAAATAACTTCTTCAGCTGGAATCGAGTAGGGCAAAGTAGGGACTTTAATGGAGGCCTGATGATTGTTTGAGCTTCCTTGAACTTCACTGAAGCTATTCCAAGGCTTATCTTGCTCTGAGGATGGCTGGAACTTCTTGACCAAGTCCAACTGCAAGCTTTCAATTTGAAAATGGCAAATGCTGAAACAGGGGTTACAGAACCAGGGTGATGGCTTGGATTGGCTAGGTATCACGTGAATAAGATATTTGAATTGTTTAAACACAAAATGCACGAGCCAAATGAGAGTTGGTTGTGCTTTTGCAGAAAACTGTGAGTTTGGGCAGTTTTGAGTTTTTTTCCAGTTTTAGTGTGTTCTAAGTGCAAGCCAAGCGTGTTATGCTTTGTACAAAGTTTGTATATTTGTATAGAAGTGATCCAAAGTCAACTTCCCAACAGATCTATCAATGCTAGCCTTTTTGCCCACTTTCTTGTACTTGAAGCAAAGTGACAAGACCCATGCTTCACATGCTTGTATCAGCTTGCTTAGGGTTGGTATGAGCTTGTACAACTTTCTTGAGACCTGTGTGGTTTGTATGCATCAAGGGGACATGTTCAATGCTCAATATTGACAAAGTTGCAAAAGTTCATATTTATGAAAATGGCATTGTAACCTTTTTGCCCAAATTGGAAATACATCTTTTGTAAAGCTTCAAAAGCAAAGATAAAGGCTTTGTCAACTGAATATGCATTTAATTATGGAGTGTATAGCAAGCTTAGGACCTGTAAATCAAGATATAACCAGCATAGATTTTATTTTCAACTTGATGCTATGTGAAAATGGCTTGATCAAAAGTGAGAAAATGCCAACTTCCCTTCTTCGATTCTTCCTACTCAAAAATGATCTTGGAGAGTTCTTGGACATTTTCGAAAGCTTGCAATGTGATCTATAATCCATATTTGAAATGCAATTTGATATACCTCTTGGAACTAGGTGTAAAGTTGGCATGAAGTTGGGTCCAAAACCTGCCTAAATTAGGGCAAAATTTCACTAAGTTATTTAGTTCATGGGCCTATATTCACAAATTCATAACTTGAGATCCAAGAATATTTAGGGAAAAGTTTGTGAATCAAAGTTGTAGATTTCATGGAGGACTACAACTTTAATGTTGGTAACTTTTCTTGAATCAAAACGCATCATGGTGAAAAAGTGGTGAAAAGTTGGGGAAAAATAAGAAAATTTTTATACTTAGAAAAATTCTAAGTTATGAAAATTTTCAAATTAAAACCCTAATTTCCAAATTTGGTTTTCTTGGTGAACAAGTTTCATATTTTGACATATCTTGATGAATTATGACCCTTGGTACTTGATGTTGACCAAAAAGTCAAAGTTTGACTTTTCAGTGTACAGTTGACTTTTGATCAGTTGACTGCAAAATTCATTTGTCAATCTAATGAACTTGAGATCTTTTGAACCATGTAATTAGGTCAAGATAATGCAATTTAACCCTTGAAATCATGCTGGAACTCAATTAGTCATTGGCTAGGTTAAAAATCAGAAATTGCCCTTTCTTAGTCAAAACCCTAATTTTGACCATTTTGACCCTTTGATGATTTGATCGAACCTCTTGAGGAGTTGTGATCCAAACTTGATAAAATGGTACATATGAGTCTAAAATGTTGATGTGGATCAAAAATTATGAAGTTTGACTGTAAATTGGCCATAGTTGACTTTTTCCCCAATACAGATGATTATTAGGTCAACTGTCCAATTGACTGATCAAAAATGTGGTTCAAGGCTTGCAACCTATCATGAGCAATCTTAGGGGTCCAAAATGATGTATAAAGTTAAATGAAGTATTGATGGTCCAAAAATCCTTGTGCAAACTCAAACCCTAATCTTGGGTTATCAGTGCAAGGTGGTGTCTCTTGAACTCACCAAACCCTAATCTTGTCTTGAGTCCAAGAAGTCTTGATAAATGAGAGGGAAAATTTTGGGGTACAACACCGTCATATTTAGAAAATGTGGGAACCTTGAACTTTGGTGGGATGACCACTCCTGAGACCAATCCCAGCTCTTCAAAGTCCAAGCCAGGTACCCTCTAAATCTCCAAAGCATTGAGACGATCCTCTAGATGTTTGTATTTATCATCAGCAGGAGGATATTGTTCCTCAGAGTAGTCAGCTTCATCTTCATCAGTCACGGGGTTGTTATCTTCTTCATGATTATCCCCCGCATTTGATGGATTTATGAGATCTAGAGCCCGTTTGATTGGTCCTCTAAGTGTTCTCCCCAAATTCAAGACACCAGCTGCTTTCTTTGCCTTCTTGGTCTTCTCCTTGACAATAAGAGCTTTCAGATTTTCTTTCCCCTTAGCCAGAGCCATGAACATTTGCTGAAACTGAGCGTTTTGAGCTTGAAGATCTTTTACTGTTTTTTCAAGGGCCGTTTCTTCTTGTTGAAATTAACAGCAAAGGGATAAGAAACCTGTACTGGAAGACCTGTTATGTAATGACATGCATGCAATGTTTTTAAGGATCTCGCGGGGTAAACAAAAAAATGTCAGAAGTTGTATTTTGCAGCTTTGATTGAAGAACTTCGTATCATTGAATATCCTTCTACGAGAATCAAGCTCACCATATCGAGTGGGTCATAGCCTCTAACACAAGTTGTTGTGTTATGATCCTTTTGACGGCATTGGCTAGAGGAAAATAAATCCCCTTTCCTCTTGCTAGACGTCTGGTTCATCATAACCTGTATCACAGACCCTTGAGATCCTTGAAATGGTTAAGGAAATGCTATGGTATGATGTTATGATGTGTATGTTATGTGTTAAGCAAAAATGTAAGGTGATGAAGACAAGTGAGTCTAAGAAGTCCAGATTAATGACTATAAACAAATCCTGTAAGGAATTCATGTTGTTAGATAATGAAAGCAAACAAATCACACAAGTAGCCTTACATGGAGTTTGTAGGTAAGTACCCTCTTGAAGTTTAATGGGATCAACATGTCCTATTAATAGTAACCGAGTTCTAAGGGATCTCAATATCACTAATTTTTTCCACAAGTTTCGTTCCGATCGACAACTGACTTGCCACCAAATAAAACTCGGGATTCAAATCTCAATGAGTGTAGTATCAAGTATCAACCGACTTAGGACTTTACCAAAGACGACTATCTCACTACTTCCTAATGGCCGAGTTGTTCAATTAAAGGTTCTAAGGTCAATTGATGCTCCATGACACCACGCTGCGGCCCCGTATTCTCCTTGACTACTCAAGGGCTACCGGTACCAACCAAAGTGTCACATCAACGTAGATATCGCTTCAACCGTGTCGGTATACCCTGTATAGTCTCCACGATCTATTGCTACTTACCTAAAAGGTGCCTTAGATTCGGGTATAGGATCTATAGTAACTCCCAAACAATCCCCAAAAGATAAAGCATACAAAGCACACCAAGCAATTTAAAAAATAAACTATCTCTAAGGTAACCCCACTTTTTTAATTAAGTCCCCGACAGAGTCGCCAATTCTGTAATACAGTGGCAGAATCGACTGTTAATACTGGTTTTGCATTTGTATTTGCAATATGGGGTAAGCAAGAGTCGCCATTGACTTTTCTTTTATCCAAATTAAGGAAAGGGTAAAAATAATAGAAAAAGAACTTTTCGAGAGTTTTCTGAGTAAGGGGGTAGATTATGGAAATGGAAGGTGTTAGCACCCTTTCCATCTGTAGTTATCTACGGGCTCTTAGATGCTTGCTCATTTTGAAATACCTTGTGCTTTGTGTGTTTTTGAAAAGTATTTTTGAAAATGCCTTTGTATGGCAAACTTTGTAATGTTTCTCGTGTTGTAGAGAATGTATACAAAGTGTCTTTGAAAATAGTTTTTAGAAAAGAGTGTATGTGTGGAAAATTGTTTTATTTGAGCAAGCATCTAGGAACTATCTACCTATGCAAAAAGGTTTGTTCTTTTCCTATTTTCCTTTAGACAGTGCTATCCTACTATTAGTGAGTAGGTAGCCTAATCGTTGGATGTTTGAGGGACAGGCACAAGGTTGTCGTTATGGTCATTGAAGGCAACATGTAGGGATACCTTTAGCAATTTGAAGGGACGTCATCATATATTCGTAGGCAACATCGAAGGACAAGATCATATACCATAGGAAACTTCGAGGGACATCGAGGGACTATGATCTTTTATGATGATTTATACCGAGGGTCTTTGCTAATGGTATCCCTATGTTCGAGGGACATGACCATTATTTTCTGAGGCAACGAGAGAGGTTACCCTAGAAGTGCAAGTGTGAGAAGTGTGTTCAATTCAGTTATATTTATCTTGAAATTAGGGTTTTCTACTGTTTCTTTTTAGATCTTGCCGTACATGCCTGATTACTAGTAGTTAAATATATATAAGTTTACAAGAAATATAAAGGCGAGAAATAAAGTTCCTACGCTATTACAGGGCTTTGGTGTAGTTACATAAATAATGAAACTGCGAGAATTTAAACTACGACTATTACAATTATTATGCGACCTATACAATTTGTCTAATAAATATAAATAGAAAATGAATAGAAATAAAAATAAGAAAAATGTTAAGAAAATAATTAAAACCTAAGATTCTAAGTGTTATAAAATATATTTTGGTATTTTTTGTTTGGAAAATAATAAAAGTGTGAATTAATAATTAAAAACATAACTCTGATTAATTTACAAGTTAATTATGAAATAAAATCAATATTGATTAAATCAAAACAACGTTAATGTCAAAAATTATTTTAATTAATTAAAAGCCTAAAACTAATATTTAATGATTTTTTGTGATTTTATATGTTAATTAAATTAATGATAGAAAATAAATTAAGTGAAAAATAAATAAATGAAAAGGATTAGAAAAGAAAATAGTCAAAAAAGTGAAAAATACATGGGGTGGGTGTTGAACCCATGCCCTCTGGGTCACAGTCAGGCGCCTCATCCACCAAGCCAAGCCATTGTTTATGATTCAAACCTATTCTACGTAACAACATGAACTCATTTGGGCAGTTAATAAACATTAGCAATGCATGAAATTAATTATATGAATGTTCGAAAGAAAAGAAAACCAAAGAAGATGAGTATGCTTGTTTCAAGCATCAATGGCCATGACTTTCGACCTATTCTTACCCTTAGATACCTCAAAAATGATTTGTAATTGATGGCTTGGACTGAAGGTGGCTGGATCTTTGGTTTTGACTTTGTCCTAGTTTTGACAAAATTTGAGGTTTTTAGAGAGTGTTCTTGGGCAGCCAATTTCGTGCTCTCTAGTGTATGAGGGTGTTGTATTTATATAGATGAGGAATTTAGCTCAAAAATAATGGAAGAAATCTCATGGTATCAATTGCATGATTTGTTTCTAAAATTCATTTGAAAAACATTCCAAACTTGTGAAAATCTTGTCTTAATGATATTTTCTTGGTTGTCATGATTTTGACAGCTTGCTATGAGCTACTTGGACCCCAAGAAATTCAAATCTTAAGCCTTACATTCATTGTGCATTAATCTTGCATTTTATTTGATTTAATTTAAGTTTAAATGAATAAAATCAAAAATAAATGAAATTAAAATTAAAATAATGCATCGATCGGTTTATGGGTTCTTAATCATGTTGTAAACATGTTCAAACCTTAAAACCTAGGCCCATTAGTCCACAAGTTCAATATTTATCAATTTGCACTTCATGCACTTTCTCAAAACATTGCCCAACTTGTGCAAGCCATAACTTGCTCAATTTTTATCTTTTGGAGATGATCTTTGACTTGTTAGAAATATCAAGATGTCCCCTACAATATCTATCTTGACCACTTTCTCATTTAGATAAATTATCTTGATGTAAATGGTCTTGGAAAAAGTGTCTTTTGTTGACTTTTTGAAAGTGACTTGTAATGTATGAGCGTGTATCTTTCCAATGGTGCATTTCTTGGACTTGAGGGAAAAAGGGGAAGTTGTAGGGAATTATATTCTCTTCAAAATGAGCTTTGGTTTGGGAAAAATGGATGAAGTATGTGAAAGTTATGCCTGGTCAAAGTTCAGTTGACTTTTCCTATAGAAACCCTAATTTAGCAAATCTTGACTTTTTGATGAATTAGGAGCATTTCTTGAGGAATCATGATCAACCCTTGATAAAATGATGGCTATCACTTCAAAATGTTAGTGTTGACCAAAAATCTTGAAGTTTGACTGTATATAGGCCATAGTTGACTTTTGACCTAGCACAATTGATTTTCAGGCATTTGAGAAGTTGACTGAGCAAACTTGTTGTGCAACGCATGAAATTTGGCATGGACTATCTTAAAGACATATTAGGACCATGGAAAACATTTGAGACCAATGGAGCTCACACATCTTGATGAAAACTGAAACCCTAGTTAGAGGTTCATTTCCTTAAGAGGAGAACTTGTCTAGTCAATTCTTAGTCATCTTTGAGCAATTTGAGGACCTCAATGGGCATGCCTTGAGTAAAATGAGAGGGAAAATTTTGGGGTACAACACTTCCCATCGGTAATTTTGCACTAACTCAGGGTAAGGGATCCCTAAGCCTTTTTCCAAAACTTTGACTTCAACAGTTTGTTCGATACCCACATAGGCCTTCTCTTTGGAAAAGTTCATAATTCTGTCAAATTCTTCCAGAGTCGGTGCTAGCTGGAAGTCTTGGAAAGTAAAACATCTCAGCGGAGGGTCTTAGAACTGAATGAGGGCAGATACAACATATATTTGAACATCTACTCTGGTCAAGTCAAGGGTATCCCCATAGCAGCGAGCGTACATCTTCAGAGCTCTCTCAGATAACTTCCCCTTTATAGTTTTGATTTCTGAAAGGTCGGGCTGGAAGGCATTGACGCAGACAAGTTGTTTCCCTTTGGTATCCATTTTTTTGTTTAGACAGTCCCAAAAAAACTTGATTTTATTATCTTTTGTTTTGGTACCCTGTGAATAAGACAGATAAAAGACGCAACTGATGAATATATGACAAATATGAATGTATGGATGTATGGTTTAAAGGCGGGGTTTTGGTGATAGGTGCCCTTAGAAGGTAGGTTCCTTAATCTTGACCTACAGTTAATATACCCCCCCTATAAGGTGGGTTCCTTAAGGGTTTCATGAATAACACCAGAGGGAAAAGGCACAAGGGCCTCCCTTAGGTGGAGCCTCTTTACGGACCGAGACTTTCGTCTCAAAGTCGTGAAAGGTCTTGTCATGAATTTTGAGGTTAAGGCCGTTACAAAGAGTCATGGGTGATCTTTCAAAGTCCTACTCGTCAAGAGGATATCTCTCGATAAGTATTCCTTTTTCGAAAGTTCACCGACTCTAGGCGAAGTCGTCACATAAACTCGTTGGGATGATGTACCCCCTAAGCTAATAGACGAACCTTCTTTCTAAGGGTTATATTGAGAATATTTTGAGAAATAAAAAAAAAAACCCACCACACAGTATATATGATGATAGACAATAATTAAATAATTGTAATAAATGAATTCAATGAACAAATAAAGCAATAAATAAATAAATAAATAAAACCCCAAAGTAGAAATCCTAAAACCTAAAGTTGAAGTCCCCAGAAGAGTCGCCAGCTGTTGCGATTAGTTTTTTAATCAGAGCCGCCACTATTAGTTTTTATCCTAGGGAAGAGAATCTAACAGAAAACCCTACTTCGTAGACAGAGATTCTAGGTTTCGGACTTCATTAGACGAAAGGAAGGTGTTAGGCACCTTTCATCTACCTTGTTCACAAGGATACTAGGTTTTAGGTTTGAGTTGGGGGAAAATAGGGTTTTAAATATTTATAGGGGAAAGGGTTAAATTTTTTAGGCAAAATACTCATTTTGGTCCCTTAACTATACCCTTGGGTTCACATTGGTCCCTTAATTTTTTTCCGGGTCATTTTGGTCCCTTAACTTTCAAAATGTTTCATTTTAGTCTTTTTTGTCTAATTAGCGACAAATTTAGCGACGTATTTCAAAGTTTTTTCGTCGCTAATTAGACAAAAAGGACTAAAATGAAACTTTTTGAAAGTTAAGGGACCAAAATGACACGAAAAAAAGTTAAGGGACCAATGTGAACCCAAGGGTATAGTTAAGGGACCAAAATGAGTATTTTGCCAATTTTTTATAGGGGAACTCGCTAGATTTTTGATCGTATGCCTATGTATCCTCTTATGAGGAATCAGAGTCCCAATTCGTAGTTCATATGGGTTTGTGTTTTTTAGGGGTTGCAAACGTACTTTGAATCACCTCGCATTTTGGCCGAGAGTAGTGATTGCAGAGATTTTGGATAAATGCGCAGTAAGCCAAAATCTGCTTGAAACCCTTTTGCAAAAAAGTTGTTTAGATTATTTGATTGCGAAAAAGTTTGAGATTTGTTGGGTGTTTTTATAGATATTAATTGCAAAATATCTTATTAATGCATTACATATAAAAAATATTTAATGCAAATAATATAAGAAAATAATATGCAATTTTTGATGTAAAAATAACTTAAGTGATATAATAAATAATATTCACAATAAAAATTAATAATAGTATAATAATTACAAAAATAACAAAATAAAGGAAAAAGAACAAAATAATTTTTGAACAGGGGGGTTGCATCTTCTGGTTGTTAAGTGAAAACAGGGGGTGCTAAAAGCTAATAATCCTGGGTAAAGGGGTAGATATTCTGAAGAGGACAAAAGTTCTGCAGGGGACGCAGAGAAGTTGACTGGGTTTTGACCCAGTCGTAGAACATCTGGAAAGGGGCACTGCCAACTGGTTAGTAAAAAATCAAAACATAGGGACATCAAATTCCGGGCTAAGCCCGCTACACAGAATTTCTGGAAAAGGGCAGGCAGAAAGTATATAAGTCTAATGCTGATTCCCGACAAGGGAAAAATCTGAAACCTGAGTTAAGCCCCGTCAAAACTTCTAAAAGGGGAACTACATCTGAACGTAAGAAATTAGCGTGAACATATGCAATCAGATTATAAAACTATCTACAGTTATGTTTTCTATAGTTTCAGTCCTGCCTATGTTCTTCTGACCCTACACAACATGAAAACTGTAAAGAAACAGATTAAAATTTGTTACCCCTTTGGCGCTTTTACTTCTGATTCTGGTGCGTGTTTTATTGTCCTTTCCTTCTTGTTCTACAGATTCTGGTGACAGCAGCGACGGAAGGTGGAGCGGGGGCGGTTGAAACTAGGGTTCCAGATATTGGAACCTCAATTACTCTTCTGCGCATTCTTCTTCTGGGTTCTCCAGAAACTCTACTCTCCTTGCTCTTTCTTCAAGCGTTACCGTATTGATTTTCTCTATAAATTCATCCCTCTCCTCGTATTCTTTTCTCCCCTTTTTCTCCTTCTTGTTTGCTAATTTACGCTTCTATTTATAATGTTCAATTTTTGGGCTTGGACTATGGCTAGAGCAAAGATTGAGGATAAAATTAAAAAGATTCGATTGGAATTGATTCTCTGTGGAAGATTTGATTGAAATTGATATAGTGCACGTCCAACAGATTTGGGCTTGGGTTGCTTAGCCTCTGAAACTATGAGCTTGGGCTGTGGAAGATAATCTGATTCTTCCCTTGCTTGACTCTGCTAGAAGATCTGATACTCCAGTTCTGTACCAGTATTAGCTTGTGCGTGATTCTGGCTCTGATCTGCACAACTTTTGCATTTTTTCTGTAAAGAACTTCTGGGATTTCTGTCTCAGAAGTTCTGATGGGTCAGCGCTTGATCCATACAGCCTAGCATTTCTTCGTTTGCAGTCAGAACTTCTCCCATAATTCAATTGGGCCTAGCGTTAATTCTTCCCCTTTCTTTTGCATACTCCCGTATTTAATTTTCACCCCTCCTTTTTTAATAACAACTAAATCTTCTTGTTTTAAAATACACCCCCTTGATCTTGAATAAAGATAGTCCATCAGATATTGTTGTACCATCTTTAATTGAATAATTCTTAAAAAAAGATCGCTGAGGTAGGACAAATTTGAGGTATGACACAAATAAAGTGAAAAATTATAAAAAATATCAAAATACAAAATAAAATTATGAAAAAATTATAATCATAAAGAGAAAAATCAAAAGTATTTTTCATAATTTTTTCAGATTTTTTGAAGTTAAAATGAATTTTCTATGATTTTTTGAAGTTTAAAACAATTTAAATATAATAATCAGAAAATAAAATAAAGTAAAAAAAAATCTGGACCAATGGATGAGAGTTAAAACGCGTTAGTAAACTAATCCAATAGATTAGACGCGCTGTGCATATCATGGTCTTTACTGAATAATGCATGGAATCAACAATTAAATCAGATTTTGAAAAACTATGTGGCACACCTTCATTGGTTGATAGATGACACGTTGGTCATCTTCAACCTCCAGCCAACAAATCTGCAGGTTCCAGAAACTATAAAATTAGGACACGGGACCGGTACCATTCGCTTCGTCTCTTCAAGACGATTCCAATGGTACCTTCGTGAAAAATTTATATAAATTGTAGCTCAGTCGTTTTTGAAAAGAAGTTCTGAAAAGGGATTTGAAATTTCAAGTCCAAAATGTACTTCCAGTTGAAAACAAGTGTTACGACTAGAATCAGGATGATGAGAGCTTCATAACAGTATCAAAGTTTGAGAGAATTGGTGAAGGAATATACCTATTGAAGTTAAGTTGCAGTGCTCATAAACTGGACTTGGCTAGCACGATTTAGTAAGTCTTAGAGCTTAATTCTTCTTCTGTTAGCTTCAGTGAGGTTCAAGGAAGGTGAATTGACAAAGAAAAATGGTTGCGAAAGGTTGTAAGAGCAAATTCGAAGTTGCAGAAAATTGATTTCAAGAGGAAGTTTGGCAGGGTGATTCTGGATCTCTAAGCTTGAGAAAATGAATGAGGTATGATCCTCTATTTATAAGGAAGCTGATTGAATGCTCAAGCGTGTGAAATGATGAAGTTTGGAGGGAAATCGTGTGAAGTTTCAAATAAGAAAAGTGTGACTTTTAATTTTATCAAAACTCATCCAAACCTTGGGTTTTAATATGCTAATCACTTCTGGAGGTTCACTAAACGTGTTTAGAAGCAAAATCACGCAGAAAAAATGAGTTTAGAAGCTAAATCAAGGATTTCAAATTCTATCTTCTGAAGAAACTCCAGTTTCAAGTTACCAAGTTCAAATCAATGGCATTCTCAGCTCAAGGAGTCTTAGGACATGATTATTAAAGATTTAGAAAGGCGAGATCACATGCTTTACAATATGCAAAGAATTGAATCAAATGGATGCTTGAGCTAAAAATTGTGATGAGTCAAAGTTGAGAAAAACAGGTTGACTATTGTACTTAGAAAAATTCTAAGTTTTTCTTCAAAAATGACTTATAATGTCTTGCATCCAAACATGGCCTTCCATTTGAAATTTGCTCTTGACCAAAAAATATGGAAAAAAGTAGATCTCTTGAATGACATTTTGATATTTGAACCATTTAAAATCTCCTAAAAATGAGAAAGTTATGACTTGTTGAAATTGACAAAATTTCATAAAATGACCTATAATCTTTTGCATCCTTAGGACATCTTCCATTCATTTTCACACATTGCACTTAAAAGAAGGGTTGAAGTTCACACCTTTAAGATCAATGTGTAAAAGTAATGGGCTCAAGGTGATAAACATTGACCAAGTTATGATCTTTTGAACTCATATATGGGAATTTGATGGTTTGTTTAGAGGACTTGTAATCTTTCTTCATCATTAGGTATCTTCCACACAAAATTTCCTTGAAACTTTCGAAGTGATTTGTTGATATCCCTTTGAAGATAATGATGTCTTTAGAATCACCCAAAAATACCAAAATATGAGCAAGATATACCCCTTTGAAGTTCAAAACCCTAACTCCTAGAGTAACAAAATGCTTTGGGAAACCTTTGCAATTTTGATCAACTTTCTTGCACAAATACTTTTGTCATGTAAATAGAAGTTGTTTAGGATGATAATGAGAAGCCATAGAAATCAAAACCACTTCCAAATATTGATAATTGATGGAGATATGCACTTGTGATCAATGAAACCAAAGACTTGTCCAACTAGGTCAAACTTCTTCAATCAACCCTTGTACCTTTGAACTATTTTTGATAACTTGAGGCATGATGAATCATAATAGACTTTGTCATGATATTATTTCAAAATATATTCAATAATTAAGCTTGAATCTAAATGAAGATTTGTTGAAGAAGGCATGGAAATAAACTCATGAACCTAAGGATCCACTTGATAGGATGTATTGTGCTTTCACTTATGATACCAACATTTAGAGCAAATATTCATTGTACTTATTAGTTAAAAGTTAATCAATACAAAACATATATGATCACAATATACAAGTTAATGTGGTTGGTGATTCCCCATGAGCAAAGCTAAAGATAAGGAGAAAAAGCAAACCCTAGTGTGTGATCTTGTTGTATTATGATGGTATGAGATGATAGATGAATCTTAGGGGGGGAAATTGGGGTACAACAGTAGGTATACGATCAAAATGGTGGCGAGTCCCACTAACTAAAATTCAAACCCTTTTCCCAAAAAAATATTTAAAACCCCTATTTCCTAAAATCGCGCTTCTGAACCTAGTATCATTGCGAACAAGGTAGATAAGGGGTGCCTAACATCTTCCCCTCGTCTAGAACCGAGTCCAAATCTAGAATCTATGAACTTTAGGGTTATTCCTTTATATCCCCTTTGTTTAGGATAAAAATTAAGGGTGGAGACTCTGATTTTAAAACTAGTTGCAACAACTAGCGCACGACATTGGGGCAATTTTTACTTCTTCGAAGAATTTTCACAAGCCTTATACTACAAGGTTATGTTTTGACTGCACCAACAGTATGGCTAAATACGAAGCTTGTATCTTGGGTCTAGAAGCTTCTATTGATCTAAGACTCATACATCTTGAAGTGTTTGGAGACTCGGCGTTAGTCAAATACCAAGTCAACGATGAATGTGGCACTAAAAATCCTAGATTGATTCCATATCGAAATCATGCTTTAAAGCTTGCAGCGGAGTTTAATGATATTACGTTCAGCCATATTCCGCGAGAAGAAACCCAGATGGAAAACGCCTTGGAAACTCTATCAGCCATGTTCAAGGTAACTTGGCCAAACCACGAACCACGTATTATGATCAGGCATTCTGTAGAACCTGCACATTCCCTAACTATTGAAGAAGGACCAGATAACAATGATTGGTTCTACGACATCAAAAGGTACCTTGAGAAACAAGAGTATCCATAAAATGCCTCTATGATTGACATACAAACTCTGTGGAAGCTATCTTCAAAGTTTTTTTTGAATGGTGAAGTATTATACAAAAGAAACTACAATATGGTGTTTCTCAGGTGTGTGGAGAAACGGGAAGCAGATAATATTATGAGAGAAATCCATGAATGTACTTTTGGAACACATATGAATGGACATGCCATGGCTAGAAAGATCCTGCGAGTAGGTTATTATTGATTGACGATGGAAGTCGATTGCTACCATTATACAAAGACATGTCACAAATGCCAAATCTATACCGATAAAATGTATATGCTACCAACTACTATGAATTTTCTGAGTTCTCCTTGGCCATTTTTGATGTGGGGAATTGATATGATAGGCATGATCAAACCGAAAGCCTCTAACAGACACCGGTTCATACTAGTTGCCATTGATTAGTTCAGCAAATGGGTGGAAGTGGAATCCTATGCAAATCTTACAAGACAAGTGGTTACTCGATTCATCAAGCAGAATCTCATATGTAAATACAGGGTTCCAAGCAGAATCATTACATAGAATGCGTCCAACTTAAAAAACAAAATGATGAAGGAGTTATGCGATGACTTCAAAATCGAGCATCATAATTCCTCACCATATAGACCCAAGATGAATGGATCTGTTGAAGTATCCAATAAGAATATCAAGAAAATCATTCAGAAAATGGTAAAGACATACAAATATTGGCACGAAATGCTTCCCTTCGCTCTACATGGCTATCATACTTCAGTACATACGTTAATAGGTGCAACCCTTTTTTCTTTGGTATATAGCATGGAAGCATTACTCTCTGTTGAAGTAGAGATTCCATCACTACAAGTTCTAATGGAAACCAAACTTAAAGAAGCATAGTGGGTTCAGACACGACTCAATTAGCTTAACCTCACTGAAGAAAAACGGTTAACAGCTCTTTGCCATGGTCAGTTGTACCAAAAACGGATGAAGAAAGCATTAAAAAAAGGTACATCCTCGAGTATTCAAAGGAGATTTGGTGCTCAAGAAGATTCTACTACCTTGTCTTGATTCACGTGGTAAATGGACACTCAACTATGAAGGTCCGTATGTGGTAAAAACAACATTCTTGAGTGGTGGTCTTATCCTCACAATAATGGACGGGGGAAGAACTCCCACATCCAACAAATTCAGACGCAGTAAAAAAAATACTATGTATAAAAAGCTCGCTATGTTCAAACCCTAAACGGGTGACTTAGGCAAAATGGAGCATCCCGATGGATTGAAAACCCTAAAGGGCGACCCAGGAAAAACTTTGGGACATAAACAAAAACATTCCTCGGTGGATTGAAAACTCGGAAGGGCGATCCAGGAAAAAGTTAGGGATCTTATTCAAAAATAAAGAACAAAAAGACTGTGATTTAAGAACCACGACTATGACCTTAAAGGAGATGGATTAGTCTAAAACATTTGACTCAGAAGTGAAGGAGATTGGAGCTATTAAAGAAGATATTGGTGAAACAACAGTAGCAATTATCATTTCCATTGCCGTTTTACAAGTTTTCATTAAAACTTTTTGTAATTACCTCTTTCAATGAATTGCATCTTGTACTCTCGCCTATTCAGAGGCATATTTATCATTAAAACATTTACTCTTTCAAATCCTTTATTTGTTTTATTTCAGACTTGTTTGCAAATACTATGATTATTTCTTTTGAATATTGCGTTGAAATCGTTTTGGAGATTTGACAAACAAAAAAGCATCTGATAAAACATCAAAAGAATACTTTGGTTAGAAAAACATCGAAAGAAAATCCATGCCAACATCCACACCTACGACCACGGCTATGTCTATGTCCACGCCTGTGTCCACATCCACGACTACATCCACACCTGCGCCTACGATACAAATATCAAAATCCTACTAATAGTCATTCATCTTGTTCAAATCAAAATACCACGACAACACAACATACAATGTTCGGGGAGTCGGTGACACGAAACCAATGGCTTAAAAGGAGAGAACATTAAAAAATTCACAACAAGCATTGGGTGCATATTGTCATACCCCAAATTTTCTCTCCCTTAGTGTTACCATCAAATTAATTTCAAACATGGATTTTTATAAAATTATTTTGATTTACATTAGTATTTTGGAGTTCTACAAATATTCGTTCTCAAGTCCAGTTAAAAATATAATAATTTATTTTAAATCATTTATATTTTTAAAATAATAAATATTTACAGACCTTTCATATACTTTAATTGAGTTTATTTACAAATACGTAAAATAACACAATTGAGTTTCTTTAATTTTTGTCTTTTTTTTAATTTTTAATTTATTTATTATTTTTATCATATGATGATAATTATCGGATGCCTCTTATTTTTAGTGTTGTATATAAACATCGTACATAACACAAATCCACCTAAATCAAGATATTGTTTATATTCTAAATCTAAATTACTTTTCATCATAAAAAAACCTATTTTTCAAAAAAATAGTTTTTAATCATACATGTATCCTACGTTATTACCAATTTTTTATAATAGCACCAATTCCTTTATCTCATCAATTCCTTTCATCTTCTAAACCTTCAACATGTAAAAATCATTACAACCTATAACTTTTATTAACACTAACAAAAACTCACAAGCCATGTATTTTAATCATAATATCATCACTGGTCAGCCACCAATTCAACAATAGTATTCAAAACCAACCAACGTCGGCCGCTATACTCTGTTCAACACCGTGAAAACAACATTCCGGCAAACAGGACCTTACTCCACCACCGTATCACACTCTAAAACCGTGACCAGTTCTTCATTATCTCCAAAGCTCCCTCATCCTAACATTATCACCATCATTAACCAAATTCAAGTTTAATCAAGATACCAACTCACAACACTAACATCAATACATTTTTTATTATTACTTTACAGGAAAAAACAAAAGCAGAATCGGTGAAACAAACTGAAATCCACCGTAAATCAACCACAAACCACCGCCGAAGAAGCTTCTTACCACTGACACACAACTCATCAGCCACCGCCGCGCATCAATCCTCCACGGACAACCCGCGTCTGACTCTCTGATCCACCACAGATCTGTGCTTTCAATTCATTGATCAGAAGATGCACGAGTACCACCACAGATCTGTTATTTCATTTTTATTTTTTATATTATTTCTACGCCACTTGTCACTTTCTGATTGGTTCAAATAGGAGGGTTGAAAAGTCAAAGAACAATTGATGGATTTGATACTAGTGAGAAAACTGAATGCCATTGAATTATAAGGAACATTATCCCTAATTTCTTCAGGTTTTCTTTTCTAATTTAATTTTTTTAATTTAATTTTTGTTAGAATTGGGTTTTTGACTTGGGTATTGGGATTTTGATTTCATACTATTTCTCGCCTCCTGTTTTCAATTAGCAACTCCCTCTGTTTTTAGTTCTTTTAATTATTAACTTATTTTGTTTAATTGTGCTTATTAATTTAATATAATTTAAAAAATACCATACACTAAAAAAATAGGTAATAATAATAATAATTACAAGAAATCCTTCCTATTTTAATCTTACACCCATTAAGTTAACTAATCCACTATCTTTTATTTTAGTCATTATATCTAATTTAGTTAGTTTATTTATTTTAATTAACTTAATTAATTTCATTTTTATTTAGTTGTTTTTCTCTTAGTTGTTATTATAAAATACTAAAGATCAAAAATTAACCATGTGTACATATCTCTAAAATCAAGCAATTTTCACAATTAACTAATTCAAACATTCTATAAATAGTAAGATGTCTATTTTTGAGTAATTAAATCGGTCGACACATCGACTACCATTTTACTATTCAAAAAAGTAAAATAATTGAAATCCACACAACTCATCAAATATACCATCCACGATTGACACGTGGTCAATATCTGGTCACGTGATGAGGAGACTATATCAGACTTCCTCCGCTCTGTAACATACTCACTACCAATCAAACATCAAAACAACTAACCAACATCAAACCATTTTTCAACTAACATAACAAAAACTACGAGATTATTTTCGAAAAAGGATTAAGGAGAAATATTTTCAAATTAACTGCGAACTGAGTTTACGATCACTCAACTTACAACCCACATAAGGTTTATGGATAATTTCGTAAACAATTCTTTGTAATATATAAAAAACACCCACAAAAAACCGCGAACTACGAATCGGGAGTCTGATTCTTCATAAGAGGATATGTAGGCATATGATAAAAATCGTGGCGAGTTCCCCTAATAATAATTAAAACCCTTTTTCCTAAAAGATTCATTCTAAACCTAGTATCCTTGTGAACAAGGTAGATGAGGGGTGCCTAACACATTCCCTTTGTCTAAAATCGACTCAAAAAACCTAGAATCTCTGACATTTTAGAGTTAACCTTTATATTTCCTTCCTTAGGATAAAAGTTAAGGGTGACGACTCTTATTTTAAAACCAGTTATAACACATACGTAAACATTTGAGGCATATACCAACATTTGATACAAACATTATATTTGGGGCATGTACAAACATAACTTTTGGGGGGTATACAAGTACTCGATGCATATACATTTCGGGTTCCACACTAGTCTAAAACATTATGCATATACATCATACATGGCATTTTTTCAAACACACTTTTGGGTAAAACTACGAACTTTCTTGGGGCTCATCATTGGATTATCTGATCCACAAAACAAACAAACACCTTGGTTGAGAATAGACACAACCGATGAACTCCGATCTTATCTTGGGTCTAGTTATCTAAGATTCTAAAACACTTTTCAATTATCTACCCTCTAGGTCGTGGTAAGTATGTGAATTTTCAGGATTACGTTATTTATCCTCTAAGTCGTGATAAGCACGTAAGACTCCCCCTATGTCGTTTATCCTCTAGGTCATGGTAAACGCACAAACTTTTCAATCATCTATCCTCTATGTTGTGGTAGGTGTGAGAATTATCAGGTTTATATTATTCATTCTCTAGGTTATAATGAATACATGAATCTATCTTCGTGTCGTTTATCCTCTAGGTCGTGATAAACACAAAAACTCTTTCGGTTATCTATGTCCTAGGTTGTGGTAGTTATGCGAATTTTCAGGGTTATATTATTCATCCTTTAGGTCGTGATGATTACATAAGCCTATCCATGTATCGTTTATCCTCTAGGTCGTGATAAATGCACAAGCTCATCCTCGCATTTTTTACTCTCTAGGTTATAGTAAACATAACAAAATATGCGATATAATTCATTGTGTTAGTCTCTATGCGACAATGTATTATCAATCTCTGTTTTATTCATCCTTTAGGATGTGATGGATAGACAAAATCCGCGTTAAGCTTACTATGTAAGTCTCGAAGTATTAGTAGGTCAATTTTTAAACTTGTGTTACTTACCTCCTAGGTTATGGTAAATACGCAGAAAAAATCTAGGATCTCTTCTAGTATTGGCGAGTCATACGCATCGTCGCACCTAAGTCAAATCAAAGCTTCTAGTAAGATGATACATCATCATCCTTTCCTATTTACCCTTGGGAAACATTGTACAGCGTATCCCCATATAGCCAACCTTTGGTCAAATTTTGGGGTCTTCCATTATTTAATAAGCCTCTCATTTGAATGTGTGAGACCTGTGTATTCTCGCACCCTCATTCAAAGGGTAATTAAATAGGGGCAGTTGTCATACCCTAAATTTGCCTTATTGATTTCTAACCATTTTATTCATGTTTGTTATTTAGATGTATATATAAAGTCTAGGTTATCGTGATCTAATTCAAATTTGTTTGCATTTTATGGGGGTCTAAACTTATAGAGGGGGTGTGTTTGCTTTATGCAAACTATGGTCCAATAGTGTTCAATACAAATTCATAAGAGGGGGTGTGGTTTTTGTAATATGGGTTCATTTTTATATCCCATTACATTTCAGGCCCATTTAGACTTTTTGTAGTCCATTCAAAAGGAGAGAGGTGCATTATTATACATAAGGGGGTGCGTATGTGTCAGGTGGGCCAGCAAAGTCTGATGGCCCAATAAGATTTGGCTCGGTCGTAATAACATGGAGAGGAGTATATTTAGAAGATTTGTTGAGGATAAGGCCCAATTGGAGAAACGAGCGGCCCATCTCATTTTTTGACAAAAGGCCTTTTACGTTTTAGAATGGTTATTATCAAATTATTTATTTTATAAAAAAATCATCATATATTTTTGTCTTTTTTTGATACTGTTGACTAAAAGTCAAAATTAAGAAAATTACGGTTGAAACTCTATTGCGTTCCATGCGGCTCCCTGTCCCTCATCCACTACCCAAACCCAAAACCTAAAGAATAGTTACTGTAGAGATTAAAAACAAAAGAAGTGCATCTTTGTAAAATTATAACAAATAATGTACAAATCAAACAATCCAATCGTATCAAATTAACAAAACAAAATCAAATCTTTACATCAAAGAATATTCCACAATCAATTGCAAAAATTAAATCAAATTACAAAGATATCAATTGAATCTGAATCAATTACAAATCAAATCTTCTAATTTCTAACACAAATCTACCCTAATCAACAGAAAAATAATGACAGTCATAAAGAATTTCCAAATTTGTCTAAATCTAAAACACTATAAATCAACCTAATTTCTAAGAGAAAGGGAGAGAGAGGGAGGAGGCCATAAACAGAGAGGAGAGGAGACGAAGAAAGATTTTCTCTAGAGCTACCCCTTTTGCATAGATCTAGGGTTTCAATTTCTAAAATCCTAAGATCTGTCTTCTGGCGCTGCATCACCTTTATCGCCTCCATCACCATCATCACCTTTAATCCAAAGCATCGTTGTTACCTGCAAAATAGAGAAAGAAGAAGGTGATCAGAGGGAGTTATACGGAGAAGTAGACGAAAGCTCAAAGGACATATGCATAGAGTTAATATCCGTAAAAACTCATCTTTTGCGTTTTTCTTGTGTTTCCGTCGTGATTAGGGTTTGTTGGGTTAAGTTGAAGATGATTGGGGTTTTGATTTGGGGTTAAAGAGGAAGATCACCACCATCGGGGGTTACGACTAAAGTTTGGGTGTTGTGTTGTTGTTATTTAGAGGAGAGAGCCGAGAGACAAAGAGGGGGAGAGGGAGAGAAAAGAACAAATGATGAAAATTGAAGGAAAAAATGGAAAATATAATGTGTTGTAATCTTGTGCGATATCACTTACCATGCACCATTAATCGTCACCCTTCGATCCTCATCAAGCATCCCTAAACTGCATGTCCATTGTAAGCTATGCACACTCTCCACATGCGATCTTAACGGATTTCTCTTAATGCAAACGTTGGGTCGGGCCTTGTTGCTAAACCGACCCCCAACATATTTTGTTTTACTATCACAATGCAAAAATTGCACCCCTTACACGTTTCGGGCCAAGTCCAATATCTAGACTTGGACCCTTACTTCCTGTACCCCCAGCTTTTGCTATTCAGTTCAAAATTACACCCTCAGCGAGTAGTCGGCCAAGTTCAAACTCTGAACTTGGGCCCTATTATGCACACCCAGCTATTTAATACCCAATCCAATTCCGCAACCCTTGCGTTTTAATCAATTTTTATATTTTATTTTATTTTATATTTTATTTATTTTTATATCATAACTAATATTTTTAATATATTTATAAATTCTGAAATTTTATTATTATTATTATTATTATTATTATTATTATTATTATTATTATTATTATTATTATAAAATTCAAATATTTATTTTCTAATCCATTCAAATATTTTTAATTGCATTAAAATTATTTCTCTTCATGCATTAAAAGGGTTTTTATGTATTAATATATTTAAAAAATACTTAACCAACACCAAATGAGTTCTTTTTTTACTAACTTAATTTAAAATTCAAGATTATTTTCAAAAAGGATTATGAAAATATTTTTAATCGACTGCAAACCTCGTCCAACAACTTTGATATTCACACACTCAGACTTGGTTCAATGGAAATTTGAAATATCTTCGTAATCCATAAAAAACACCTACCAACTGCGAACTAAGAATTGGGACTATGATTCCTCATAAGAGGATACGTAGGCATACGACTTAAAATCGTGGCGAGTTCCCCTAATAAAAATTAAAACCCTATTTCTTAAACCGTAAATCTAAACCCTAGTATCCTTGTGAACAAGGTATATGAAGAGTGCCTAACACCTTCTTTTCGTCTAAAAATGAGTCAATAACTTAGAATCTCTGACCAAATTAAGGTTATCCGTTATATTCCCTTCCCTAGGATAAAAATTAATGGTGGATATTTCAGCTGGTTATTACAGCTTGGTACAAGTGTACAACTATCAACGGTTGTGCATTGAAGTTATAGTGATTGTTTTCCCTTTTGAACTTAGAGAATTTGTATTACTTATGGTCCCTGTTTATCCTTGAGAGGAGATGTATTTATATAGGTCTCTAGGACCTAAGGTTTCCTCAGAAAGGGTCACCTCCCACTTAATCAATAGCGAGTGGTTGAATCCCTATTTACAAGGGAGTTGTGGGTCATTAAATGACCTTGACTTTCTTTCTTCCCGAGACACATCTTATTATATTTTTCCCACGTAGGGGCAAGGGAAGAATATGAGGCGAGATGATACCTTTATTTAACTGACCTTTTATTGTTGTCTCTTCTAGGGTGGTCCATTGGTATCGCCCTAGGTGAAGCCTTTTACAAATATAACACTACATATTCCCTCAAGAATGAATCTTTGGGAAAAAGATGAAGTGTATTTTAACTCAAGATTAATGGGAGTATCCTGAGAACTGGTGCTTCCTCTCACGAGGTATTAAGCTACCTGGGAGATTCGGCAGAAAAGACGCTAAAATTATCTCAGGCGCGGGTTCAACTAGTCTGAAGAGGCTTATTCTTTCAGACGGAATTATACATGCCCGACTGGTGAGACTACCATTTCCTTAGGAGAGGCGTTTATCCTACTTGGGTGAAACTTCCATCGAGCCTTCATGCAAGGCTTTATATTAAGTCTCTCGAGATTGATATTTTTCATGGGTCTTAGGCGTGACCCTTAAGTTTTGTCCCGCCCGAGAACACACTAAGTCCCTCAAGCGAGAATCCATGTAACTAACTTGTATTTCCCTGATGAGCATCAAGGACCCTCACCATGAAGTCTAGTGTGTACATGTATTTCCTAAGAGGCTGAAATGATCTTTTCTATGAAGTCCAACACGTTTATGTATTTCCTTGAGAAGCGACAAGTATTTTCACTATAAAGTCCATCATGTTCATCTATTTCCTTGAAAGGTGACAAGGATTTTCACTATGAAGTCCAGCGCATTCATGTATTTCCTTGAGAGGCGAATAAATCTTCATGTAGAAGTCCAATATATTTTTATTTCCCTGAGAGGTGAGAATGATCCCACTTAAGGATCCAACAATTGATCGAGTCATTGGGTGGAAAGGATCACACTTAAGGATTTAACAATGGATCACCTCATTAGGCGGCAAAGAACACAAGTATCCAATTATTTACGGTCTCATTAGGCGGAAAGGATCAAAACTTCAAGGATTAGTTGACGAATCAAACTTGTTCCAACAAAATTTATATATTATAGGTGAAGATCCATATACGCCAAGCTTAAGTTAGCCATCCTAAAAAAAACTAACAACTGCAAATCCAGGGGAATGATTTGCCCATCTTCAATTATCTGGTTAAGACAAACCTGAGTTTGAGAAATGGAATTGGTTGAATAAAAATATTCAACTTGCCGAAGATAATTTTCAAAAGCATCCCCGACCATAAAAAAACCTTCATGCGAGGATTTGGATAGATATTTAGAAAGGGAAAGATTCTCCTTAAACATATTGGTAAGATCAACCTCAGTCTTATGTTAACTATCTTGAGTCTCCTTCAAATCCTTTTCCAATGATCGAACCAGATGAGGTGCCAACGAGTGTACATGATGTAGATTAACCAACAAACAAAGACATGCTCAGGATCCTAACTGAGACAACAACATCTATAACCTATTTCTTAAAATTTCATATATCGTCCTTACTCTTCACAAGGTATTTAACCCGATCTTAGTTGCAAGGTCAGAAGGAACTACCCCACTTACATAACTGAGATCTTGACAGTAAGACACAACTTGGACTTTAATATATAATTCTTATTTAGACAAATATTATTCCTTGTAATGACACATCTTGGGCCCAATAAGGAAATTACTTTGGATCTAGTATTTATGGAAGAAAAAAAATATGCACGAGAAGAAGAAGCATCACGATTCAGTCTAGAAATTTTCAAATGGGATTCTTGGGTAAGGTTGGATGTTGCACCCCAAAATTTACCCTCTTGATTTAGGCTTATGTTTCATCATAAATATCATATTGCATTGCATTCATACATTGTGATGGGATCAAAGTACTTTGGTTATCAAGTATTCCTCAAGCTTTGAAGATTGATTGCATTGACAAGTTGCTCAAGTAGAACCTTGTCATCTAAACCTCTGGATCTTTCAAGCTTAAAAGTTATTGCATATCTCAAGATATTTTATCCATCTCTTTGGATCATCAGAGGTTTGAAGTTTGAGATTGATTATAAGAGGAATCACTCTTTTGATTCACCAGTCAAATTAGGGTTTTGTTTGATCAAGGATATTGATCAATGTACAAGTCTTGATCTAGAAGCTACAACATCTCATTGGTATTTGAAAAGTGTTTGTACAAGAAATTGGTCAAGATGCCCAGAGGATTTGAAATTTTGGAGATGATTCATCAGTCTCCTAAGGTGTTAACCAAAACTAGGGTTTGGGATTTCATCAAGATTTCTTGAGAATTTTGAAGTGAAACTTTGTACATGGCCTCTATATATTTGGAAGATCATATGTTTGAAGTTTTGAGCATCAATTTTGAAGGGAAGTGGATCAATTGATTCAAAGGGGCAAAATGGTCATTTTGGTCAAAATCAGTCAAAGTCAAGGTTGACCAAGGGAAATTTTGGTCAACCATCAATTCAAGGGTTTAATTTTCATATTTCAAGTCCATTTTGATCATTGGATCAAAAAGATTGAGGTTTGGGTTGAAACTTGTTCATGAAGAAACCCTAAAAGTTTCTAATTTTGGAAAATAAGGACTTAACTTCAAAAATTCATATTTTATTCACCTTTGATCAAAAAAATGAAAATGAGGTATGCTTGGAAAGATAAGAGGATGATCTTTCATCTCCTTTTGGTATCATGTCCAAATTGGAAAAGAGTCAAGAGTTGTGGTCTTTGGAAGTTCATGCCTCAAGTTAAAATTATAGGCCATTTTCCAAATTTAGTGAATTTCATGTCAAATTTTGAGGACCTTAATGGATTCAATTGCAAAAACTCAAAACTAAGGGATTGTAGATCTTTTCAATACTTTTCCAAATTATACTCATTTGTGTCCAAATTCAAAAATATGAGCAAGTTATGAGCTTTGGCATTTTGAGGCATTTCATTGAATTTTGACCAAGCAGGCAATTTGCAAATTCTTGATAACCTGATTTGTGGCCCTTTGTTTCACTTCAAAATTGGCCCATGGCTCATTTGCAATGTAGTAAGGCCCATCATGCCAAAGTTTGAGCTGCACATGGGAAAATTCAAGGGCAATCCGTGGTTTTGCAAAAAGTGGCATGAAAATGCCTAATCACCAACACATGGTTAATACAAGGAATTAAGCCTTGATATTTTGTTAACCTCTTCCTGAGATAAAAAGAACTGAAATGCACGTAAAAGGATGGAGAATGCACGAGGGATTTTAGTGCTTCATGTGCACACTTCACTTTTGCAAAAATTGGAATTCATTCTTTCTAACGATTTTCAGTGTGAAAAGCCTATCCTACCCTCTTCTTCATGCTCTATATATTGAGAGGCAAGCTTCGTTGAGCCTCATTGGTGCTTCATTTCATCCCTGAGCTCAAAAAACTCCATAGCCACTTGTTTTGCAAATTTCTTTGATTCTCTCAATTTACTTGCGCGTTTTGAGTATTTCTTCTTGCATTCTCTTCTCCAAGTGATAAGGATTGTAGATCGAGGCTTGGTTTGCAACTGGAGTGAAGGAGACAGAAGATTCGTTTTTGCCTCAAAGGTTAGAATTCTTAACTTTGGATCTTGATTTCTAGTCGTGCATTGTGTGATTTGAGCTCGTAATCATGTTGTTTGAGGTTCATTAAGTGTTTCTATAGCTTCAGAGCTTTTGATTTGATGAGATGTGCATGTATGATGCATCTGAAATTTTATGCTCAGTGATTTTTTTTCATATTCATGCGATCCGTTCTTTATCTATGGTTAATTATTTGATGTGATTCGAATAGCATAATATAGATGTTGTTTCTAGCTTTGCTTTGCACAAAATTTCATGAAAAATGGTGTAGAATTGAGCATGTTATGTTGATTAGAACATGAGGTGGTGGATCTGGCCTTGCGCGCGTTTTTGCCCTAGCCAGAGGTTGAAGATGATGGCGTGGCCTCCTCTGGTTGGGTGATTTGGTTTTTTTAATTTAATTAAATTTTGTTTCATAACCTGATTTTCATGATTTTATTTTTTGCTCAAAAATGGTTGAAAAATTATGAAAACATTCAGGAAACCTAAAAATAATATTTCTGACCTTGTGTATTTTTTAAATAATTTTTGAAAATGTTTTGATTGGTTTAAAAATTTGTGTTATTATTTAATTATTTGTTTAATGTTTATTTTAGTTTTAAGTTTTATTTGATAAAATAATTCCACAAAAAATGTTTTGAACTCTTAAAATTATTTAGAATTTGATTCTGAAATTTGTTTGGTGTTTTTTCCTATTTTTGATTAGAAGATTAATTTGGGAGTTTTATTTGATTTCTTTTGTTTCACAATTTTATTTTAATATTTTTCTTAATCCAAAAATCCACAAAAAAATTATAGAAGTTTGTTTTTAATTCTAATATTTGAATATTAATTTTGGGATGATTTTCTTCTGACTTTTGATTGTAATTTTATTTTGGGATGTAATTGATTGTTTAATTGATTAATTGTTTGAATTTTATTTTATTTTTGACTTTTCTTTAATTCAAAAAATATGGAAAAATAGGTATTCTGACCTCTTGAGTTTTGTCATGTTTGATGTATATTTGTTCTGATTTTTTTTTGAAATTTGATTTTATCTAATTAATATTTAAGATTAAAAGTCAAATAATTAGGGTTTTGTTGCTTATTGTGTAAGTTTCAATTCAAAAACCATTATGCCTTGGGTTTCCATTGGAGTTTGGATCTTGTTTAAGGTTCATGGATGTATTGAGGATCTGAAAACCATTTTTCTTGAATTATTTGACTTGATTGGATATTTTTCCATAAATTATTTTGAAAGCTTGTCTAGTTTGGTAATTTTGCCAACTAGTTTTGATCTTTGGGCCTCATTAGACCCTCTCCTCTACTATCCATGAACTTCAAACTTGTTTTCTGACCTATATACATCTCAAAGATGCTATGGAAATTTTGGTTTGAATTATTGAAATCCTTTTCTATCTTTGATGTATTTTTGAAGTGAAGGTACCCAATTAATGTTGCATATCTTGTTGCAATTTGCTTGATGGCCAATGAACTTGAGTGATGCCTATAATTGGGCACCTAATGATCATGTAGGTTCTGTTTACCCACATAAACTCAAGCCATTTCACTTAATGCCCCATGCTTGAATGATTGAACCTTTTGATGCATGTTTTATGACTTTTTGCTTTCTTGTTGATCTTCACTTTGAAACTTGAGCTTTCAATTTGAGTTTGAGGCCATTAGATGGCCAATGATAACATGATGGGAAATGATACTTCAATGATAGTCTCACGAGGACTTGAGAGTAATTGATCCCTATTACTTAAGTTAGTTCTAATCATGAATAGAGCTTGGCTTCTTTCTTTTATCCTTGTTGAATTTTTGAGGCATTTTGAATGCACTTGTGCAACATGTTTTAGAATCAATACTTTAACCTTTTGACCATGTCCTAGTCATATTTTGGAAGCTTTACTTCAAATCTTTTATTGTTACAAGCTCTCTAATTTAGTCCTTGTTTGACTTTCTTCCATGGTTAGCTTGAGATCTAAGTCTTTGATGCATTGTGTGGGATTCCTCTTCTATTATGCTTGTGAGCTGTGTTAAAGTAATTGAGCATGATTGAATTGTGGTTCCTACTGACCTTCATGGTCTTTGATTGTATTTTTCTCAAGCTCCCATGATCCTTGATTGATATTCAATTGTCAACTCAACATGGTGATAGAAAGGAGCAACATTCCTTTAATTTTTGACCAAATTGTGCATATGCCTGTTTCTTTTTGTCTATCATATCTAATGTTTTGATAGTTGTTATCATGTTTTCTCACTTCATTATGGTGTCATCATCCATCCCTTATGTGAGTAATCATTCAATTTATGGGAATACTAACTTGGCTGTTGAATGTGCGAGGTACTTTAAGAAAAGTTTTCCATTTTTGACTTGAGGCTACTGTGTTTCACTTTATTTGTGAAACACAATTTATTATATTGGTACCACTCTTGTGCTTGGCATATTTGATAGTCTATGCAGGATATATGTGTGTGATTAAGAATGTTATACATTGCCTATGGGATCTGTTCATATCTGAAAATCCCAATACTTACATCCTGATGGCGTAATTTCTAACTTGATTTGTCTGCTGATGCCAGCTTGCTTGACGTTCTCTAGGTTTCTTTTTATTCTTGCTCAGTTGCTACGGATAGTCATCTGTTTGGTATTGCATTATTTCCTTTCTTTTATTTTCATAGTTCTATGTTGCATGATGGGACCTCTGTTGCTGATATATGTCAGGAGGCCCTCTATTTTGTTTGATACATGTGTTGTGTTTGTGTTTGTTTCTTGTTCGATGAGTCACTCAATTTAGAAATTGAGATCACGACTTCACTCTCAGTGCATGTTCCCTATAGGATATTTATTGTCTTATTCTTTAATTGTTGATCGATGAGTCACTCAATTTAGAAATTGAGATCACGACTTCGCTCTCAGTGCATGTTCCCTATAGGATGTTTATTGTTTTTTTTCTTTAATTGTTGATCGATGAGTCACTCAAATTAGAAATTGAGATCACGACTTTCTCTCTCATTGCCTGTTCCCTATAGGATAGTTTTGATTAAGCTTCCTTTGACATGTTGATTAAGGTAGGAATCCATGTATGCTAGCATAGGGTAGGATTTCCTTTATCCTTAACCTTAGGATCAATCATTGTATGATAACACTAGGGATAGTGCTAGGCTAGTTTCCCTTAGTTATTTTTCCTTCCTTTGCATTTTGCATCTTAAAACAAAAATTATTTTCTTGGCAAATCATAAAACACTTCTAATAAACTCAAACCCTTCTTCAAGGTAAAAGATACAAATCAATCTTATTTGTTTGTGCGCCTTTTGGATTTGTTTTAAATCCAGTTTATTGATGTTTCGCCATCTTTGCCATGATACCTTAAGATCTTTTAGCCGATGTTTCGCCATCGCACATTTGTTTGAAGCCGATGTTTTGCCATCGCACATAATTGTTATCCTACTTTGATTCTCAATATCATTGTTAGGTGTGATGTTTTGTCATATATTTTATTGATTTTTCGCCATCCTTGCCATGATATCCTGTTATCTTTTAGCCGATGTTTCGCCATCGCACATTTGTTTGAAGCCGATGTTTCGCCATCGCACATGTTTGTTATCCTACTTTGATTCTCAATATCATTGTTAAGTGTGATGTTTTGTCATCCATTTTATTGATGTTTCTCTATCTTTTCCATGATACTTTGTTATCTTATAGCCGATGTTTCACCATCGCACATGTTTGTTATCCTACTTTGATTCTCAATATCATTGTTAGGTGTGATGTTTCGTCATCCATTTTATTGATATTTCGCTATCTTTGCCATGATATTTTGTTATCTTTTAGCTGATGTTTCATCGTTGCATGCTCGTTTGAAGCCGATGTTTCGCCATCACACATGTTTGTTATCCTACTTTGATTCTCAATGTCATTGTTAGGTGTGATGTTTTATCATTTGGTGTTTCACCATCTTTGACATGTTACTTTGTTATTATTTCTCCGATGTTTTACCATCTCATTTGTTTGTTGTTTTATTTGATGTTTTGCCATCTTGACTGTTTTTGTTGTCTTAACTAAAAAACACAAACCAACCAAAATATATGAGCCGAACTACAGCTGCTCTGATTCCTTAAAAGAGATACGTAGGCAAAGGGGTAGGGCCCAACCGAGCACAACTTTTATTTTCCCTACATTGTTTTCTTTTTTTTCTCGCATGCATTCCCTTTTTAGCTTTAAGTCATAGACATAGGTTTTGACCACACCCATTAGATTAGACAACAAGAGTGGATACCATAGAGTATTATGGGCGTGTGGGATGCTAATACCTTCCCCTCGCGTAACAGACTCCCTTACCCGATCTCTCGGTCGAAAAACCGTGATTTCTCCCTCTTCAGGTTTTCTCGATGTTTACCTTTCCCTCTCGGCGGGATAAAAGACGTTCGGTGGAGACTTCATTGTTTGTCTCATTACGAGATGACGATTTCGCCAGGTGGGTTTCATTGGCCACCAAGAAAAAGTAATCCTTGAAATTTTTCACACTATCATAAAAATTACGCTCAAAGTATTTGAAGCTCTACCATAGAGAAATCATGTTAGAGTTCTCTGCAGATTTAGAACCACTTTGAACCCTGAAGAGTTGAAAGAACAATGTCATTATCAATTTGTGTCTTTGTACTCACACTAGTGTTGGAATATATTGACGAATTACTAACTCATAGAGTGGAACAATGAATGAGAAATAAGTAAATGGTTCAAAACAATTATCTCAAATTTGTTGAAGCAAATACGATATACAACTAAGGAGATTATACATTCCTGAAAGCGATAACACACCCACCATATTGACCGCACACTCTTTGATCCTCATATGGATAAAGGAAACCTCATTCCTCAAGCAGACCTACATAAATCATAGCTTGAGAAAAAGCAACAATTCAAGGAAAAAAGGGAGACGACACCTAAATGTTCGAACTTACACTAACTCCTAAAATATCCTTATTGGATCCTCTGGTTGACACATAAAAAACAACCATAATGCATGAATCAATTGACAGAGCAGACAAACTTGAAGCTAAAAGAGACTTTATAAAGATGAATAAAGGGGGAATGAACGGACGAATCAGATGTCAAAACCCAAAATCTTGAGTAAAAAATGAAACACATAAAGGGCCTGATGAGTTCTCGGCAAGTGTACCGATAATATCGAAGTAATAAAATAAGATCGTATCCACAGAGACTTCTATTTAACAAGATAAATATTGTGAAATATTTAGAAAGTAACAATTTGGGGGGGGGGGGGGGGGTTCTAATTTGATTGCAAAAAAATAAAATTGATTCTGAAAGTAATGAGAAAGCTATTAGAATTTGCAGCAAGTTTCTTATTTCTCCCATGTTGATGTCTAATATATTACATAATTTGAACAAAGATATCTTTCCATGGATAATTAACAAGTCCACTATATCCAATCCATTGGTGTATATCTCAATTTATACTAGAGGTCTCATATCCATATTCAATCTGCCTAAGTAAAATCAGGCAAAGATACAGTGCAGTAATTCTAATGCCACTACTAAAGATCTTCTATCCCTATTCAACAACCATAGGTACAATAATTGAGCTAATAGAGTATCTCAAATAATATGCATTAAGAAAAAAAGATAATTAATTTGAAACATAAATTTGATTAAACATGCAATTACAAATTAGACATATGTCCCAACAGGTTCAAAATAAATTTACCGTACAAAACTTAACCTATGAGTGTTTAGTTACTCATACTGATACAAATAAATACCATACAATAAGATGAAGGTTACATAGGAAGATTTGGCTTCTAATGGCTTCCAATGTTCGCCAAATCCCACTTCCCGTACTCAATTTCGTCACTTGTAGTCAAAATTTGTAGAACCCTTAAAAAAATACCAAACTTCCCCATTTAAAGCCTTCAGAATTCACCATAATACGTCAGAAAAATCCCATGAGAAAGGCCCATTGCGCGTGTGTATAAAGCATCGCGGGCGCGATGCAGGTGAATTATGTTGCTTAGTGATTTTTCCAGACCTACTGCTCGTTTCTGCTTCGATTTTAGCCAATTTTACACAGGTACTCTGAACCGATGCAACGCGCAATTTTTCCAGGCCTACTGCTCTTTTTGGCTCCTTTACAACCAATATTCACTAAGTCCCTATTTCTTCATACTTAGTTATTTTTGCATCTATCTTTGGCCATTGTGCTTCAATTCTGCTCATCTTTGACTTGTCTTACTCCAATTTCTTGATGAAATATATATAATGACGAAGCTTCATCTTAACCCCAAACTTAATTTGTTACTTTTCCTCAAGTAAATTGCCTGCAATTGCACATTTCAAACTGAAAAAACAAACTTCTCCAATAACAAATGAACATCAGTAATTCAATAAATTTTTAGTTACCTGATCAATATTCCAGTTTCTAAAAGAAAAGGTTTTTTTTAATTATTGAGCTCGCCTTGGTTTCAAAACCTCGTGCCTATATATCCCTATAGTGCAATAGAGAAATCAGAGCTTCGTAGTTCTTGTTGAAAAATGTTTGTTTGTTGTGTGTTTTTTATGAACAATGTTAAGTTCACATTCTAGCAGTTAACATTGTCACTCGACCTTTGGAGAGTTACACACTGTTGTATTGCATAGACTGGAAATAACACGCCCTATTTGAAAAGGTTAAAGAGAAAACCCAAGAGGCAAAAAATGTTTAGATTTGTGAAGTGTTTTATTATTTTTGAAATGAGTTTGAGATATATATTATACTAAAGTCATAACATGGTATAACAAATACTTTGTACATAAGAGCAAAGTGTCTCGCGTACAAAATACTCACTTCATGTGCTTAAGGCTCATGGCATATTATATGTATAGTCTTTATTAAGTATTTTTGCATTTGATCAAGAAAATGAAGTTTTTGTTTTTTAAAGGAAAAGGAAATGCTATACAAAAGAAGAAAAACAAAGGGGAAAGTCTGCCCTAATGTTATCATGCATTAGATTGACTTAATGCTGATTTTTTTAGGGGAAAATCTAACCTAATATTGACATGATTGGTTTAAAGCCTAATGTCTAATTTTAATACAATTTCATCGAAAATTAAATTTGAATTAAAACAAACCTAAGGGATTGTATGAAACAAAGCAATCAACAATACAAAATACAAGAAATAAAACCTAATATTTTGTGATTTTATCATGTTAAGAAATTAAAAATCAAAATTATGCAAAAAAAAAAACTCATCAAATAATAGATAAAAAACAAAAATTAAAAGAAAATGAAGAATCAGAGGGGTGCAAAAGCTGGATTTAGAACTATGGTATTGGACCAAAGACAATCAATCAACCACACTTGGACATCAAACATAAAGTTTGAGCCACAAATGATCATTTTCCGATTTGGGACAAATTTAGCACTATGTTAAGCAATCGCAGACAGACTTATGTATAAGTCAATACTATACGAGGCCGATCAATAACAATGTATGTACTATACATGTTAGATATATGATAGAAACTATACTCCTAAAACACGTAGCACAAGTAAAAACAAAAGGTGATCAAAACCTAAGTCATAACCAGAAATAAAATAAAAATAGAAATAGATGAAGAAGAAGAAAAATAAAACCAAAATCAAAGTGGATCAGGGTATCATTTCCATATAACAAAATAATTTGGTCTAAGTCAGAACCAAAATAAAAAAGAAAATTAATATTGCAATCAAAATCATTTAAAATAAATTAAAATGGAAAATAATTTAGAATTAATTGTTGAAATACACAAATTGTATCAAAACACCAAATAAAAATCCCAAAAAATTACCAAAAGTAAAAAACAAGTCAACAAGTGTTGACAACATTTTCCAGAAATTTTAAAAGACATAAGTTAATTTTAAAAATACACAAAACTAAGTAGAATAAACTAAAAAAATACAAAAAATAGCAAAGTCAGAAATAAAGATCAAACAAGGTCACCATAAGTTGTCAAATTATCATTGCATTATTCCGTAGATTTTTTAGAATTTTAAAAGATCTTAAAATATTTTTTAACAATTAAAAACAAACCAAACCATGAGATAATTATAAAAAATATCAAGACATGAAATAAAATTGTGAAAAAATATCAGAAAGAGATTAGTCAATAGTATTTTTGATGATTCTTTCATAATTTTTGGACTTGAAATGAATTTTTTAAAGATTTTTTAAAGTTTAAAACAATTAAAACAAAAATCAGAAAGTAAAAAAGAAGCCTAAGTAATGTGGTGCGTTGGATGGATCTGACTAATGGAAAGTAGTCAGATCCAGTGGTAAACATTACAGTGCACCATAATGTGGACCACATGATCTCCCTCATTAATTGAGATGGCGGATCAAGCAGACCAGATCAAACATCACATGATAAGGATGAGTCAATGCAGAGCGTGAGATCACACAAAATTCAAACGCACTGTTGCAAGGGCCATGTCATGTTCTAATTGGTTGGATGATGCCAACGCATCATCTTCAACCTCCAGACCTCCAAAAACTTGCAAAAATCAAAGGCAATAAAAATGGCTCAGACTTGTATCATTCTACTTGTCTCCTCATGACCATTAAAACCATATAACTCACTAGAATTAAAACTCAAAGATGAAGGAGTTATTTAAGAAAATCAGAAGATCAACATACTTCAAATCAAGATAAAATGCTTATTTCTCAACCATTTTGAAAACTAGAAGAAGCATGAGTTTTGGGTATTAAGGGACTACAATCCTACAAAGAGTATTTTCAAAACGAGTGAAGGAATCTACCTGTTGAAGTTCATTTTCGAAGCTATGCAAACTAAATTGGATGGAACGAATTAGGGCATGATTCTTCTTGTTCTTGATTTGAGAAGATTTAATGAAGTTCAAGGATACTTCAGAGATGCTTAATTTGGCTAGTGATAGGGTATGGATATGAAAACAAAAGTTATAAGTTAAGAGTTCGAATGGGATCTCAGCAGGGTGAAATTGGATCTCAAAAACTTGGAGAATGAACGAGGCGAGGCTTGTATTTATAGTTGAGCATGATGGAAGCATTGGATTGGATAAATGTCCAGGTATTGATGGAATTTGTGTGCACCTGCAACATGATGAAAGTGTGACCTTCACCTCACGAAAACTCAAGCAATTCTCGCATTTTGAATCTTTTGAGATTTTCTTGCAAACCAAGGCATGATGGAGTGCATATGACCTTGAAATGATGTTATTTTGAAACACACTTGATGCTGGGGCTCATAGTTGATGAAATATGTTGAAAAAGGCATGGAAATAAACACATGAACCTATGAAGTTTCTTGATGAATCCAACCACAAAACCTTTGAGGTTTAATGAATAAGCAATTGACTGAGGATCAATCTTAAAAACCCTAGTTCATGAGGTGAGATAGATGCACTTGCCTCAATACCTAAAAAAACATAAAGCATAAAAGAAAACCAAGATATCCTTTTTTGGGTTTTATTTAGAGAGTTAGTAAACACAAAACAAATATGCATAAGATACACAAATATGGTGTTTGATGATCCTTCAAGGACAAACTTAAAGAAGAGAGTGTAAAGGGTTGGAGGCAACTCCAAAGATTGTGATCTTGCTTCCTTGTAAGCATGAAAGATAATGATAAAGGATCTTAGGAGCAAAAATTAGGATATAATAGACATGACCGGAGTATCTGATGACACTTTAGAACCACTTATCCTTAGGTTGATAAAACTTGTGAATATTTCTCTTATGGTTAACAAATTTCAAACAATCGCGTTCCTATTAAAAAGATAATATAAGAATACCAATCACATTGAATTTGGTTAAGACAGAAAAATAACAATCGTTAACAAATATACATCTTCGTCCCAAACATGTCGAGCAACATAGTCTCTATAGTATATCAGCAATGAAGTGTCAATGGAACCTCCTAGATAAGGTTCGGTAAGTGGAGGGACATTTACATGTGCAATATGAGCTTCCTCTTGATGTACGTGAGCCTGGGATGAAGACCTTGTGAACTGAGGCTCTTAGAAGTTGAAGCTTAGCCATTATTAGACCTGGCCTGCTCATTTTGAAGAGCCATCTCGCGGCGAGTAGACGCTGTTAGGGTTTCTGAGTCTCATTATGTTGTTGTTGTTTGTTGTCATTCTAGTAAAAAACGGGAAAAAAAGACATTAGTTTAAAATTCTCTAGCAGAAAGGACCCAATTCGGAGATGCATCTCCGAAAACTAAAATGACTGAATTCAGAGATGTATCTCCGAAAAAGATCGTGTTTTTCTTCAATGGAAGAGACAATTACTAATCTTGCCCTTACAACCTAAAATGCATCCAAATCATTGTGCATGTCTGTAACATTACCTATTTCAAATTCTAATAATTCCTAATGCATCAAAAATAAACTATTTTACTTAATACACTAATCAAAAGTGAAAAAAAAAGATAAAATTTATCAAAAAAGTATTGATGAGGATGAACAATGTTGAATGTAGTATGTAGAGTGAGTTGGAATTGGAAAGATTGAAGTAGAAGTACTTATTTATTGAAAATTTGACTTGCACAATGTTACTCACGAGCTCTAATGGGGATGAAAAAGTTTCAGAAAATTAGAAGGCGGATAGGGAGAGTCTGGTGCACGTTATATATATATATATATATATATATATATATATATATATATATATATATATATATATATATATATATATATATATATATATATATATATATATATATATATATATATATATATATATATATATATTGAACGTGATCGGAGAAGCATCTCTGAAAACTTCTTTTAATTTGAAAACAAGGGTTAATTCGGAGATGCATCTGCGAGTAAAATCTAACACACATTCAGAGATGTATCTCCGAATTGGATTTTAGAAAATTGAGGAGTACTCAACAATTAGCGCTTATTTTGTGTGAAAATGATGCGTATGAAGATGCATCTCTAACAACATGAGATTTTTTTTACTTTCGTCAAGGGTTAGGGAGAAGCTATAAGGGTGTGAAAAGAAATTGCCACTCAATAATAATGTTTTTTTGGGTGAGTTTGAATAAGATGGGTCTTGGGGATTCATACGGGAAAGACCCAATTTCCAATTGTATAGCCCTTGTGAACATGGCCCACGAAGAGATAATTGGAAACCATGGGATAACTTTTTTCTATGTGCACGAAGACGATGGTTAGACGGTGAATGTCTAGTGTCGAAAAATAATCAAAAAATGTTCCACCTTAAAAATACAGTTCATCTCATCAACTTTAATCCATATAAACAAAGAAAGTCCATTTTGAAGTTATGCACCTTCGAGGAGTGCAACGATGAAATGAAGTTCTTTCCACCCGGTAGTGGAGGTACATGAATAAAGGTGCGCTAATGCTCAACCCGTTACATTCGAGCTTGGTAAATGTGACGATATTGCATATATTTGTTGTATCATTGATCAGTTTTCTCCATGAATTTTTGCATTGTTTTAGTGAGTTAAGCTCTAGAGGATTTCTTATTCTTCATGTAGAGTATTTTCAGCCATGGGGAGGATAAGGGGGTAGTTCTTAAATTATTATTATAGAAATATTGAATGCAATTATCCTAAATCCTTATTCATGATCCTTGATCTTTAGTTCACATTTGTTAAAACTTTCAACTTCACAACACTTTCAACTTCACAACACTTTCGAATACCATATTTCAATTTAATAGATGTATAAGTTTGTTTCTTATTCTCCTTTGGAAAGTCTAGAATAGTCTTACCCCTTAAATCCAGTGTCTCTAGGTTGTGGAGCATGGATTTTGAGATTTTACTACCTCTCTAGGATCTAGAGCAACCAACAAGTATAGAAATTGAAGATTCAAATTAAAAAAAATGTTTTATAGAAAATCATAGTTCATCCAGTAGGTTGAGGGAAACTGATTCAAATCTTCAACTTTATGTGCTTTAGTACAAGCGTATGAAATCATACGAGTCCATGCATTGAAATCATCTTCTTTGCTTTATTTCAAACAATGAAATTGTTTGAAGTCATAGTTAATAACGCTAACCATACATGAAAATAAAACTCAAATATTAATGAATTAGAGAATAAAAGCCATAAGAAGTATTCTTGATACTCCAGGATGTATTATTGATATCAATCAAAACCAACAAAGTCTGTCACCTCAAGAACTATATAGTTTTGAATGATCATAATAATTCAAAACAACACAAACCATATTCATCATTTTCCTGCATTACGCTTGCTAACAAGAAGCTTCACACCATATTTTGGCACCAACAACAAATTCGATGTAGGGCAATGAACATAGTTCGGCGAAAGCTTAAAGTCGAAGTTGTAGACCATAAGACAGATCACGATCTTAATTTCTGTCAGAGTGAAGTTTTGGCCTAGGCAAAATCGGCTCCCATATCCGAATGGCAGGTAAGCCTGTGGATACTTACAAGCTCCTGAAATACCATTAGCAAATCTTTCTGGCTTGAATTCAGTAGCATCCGGTCCCCAATTATCAACATCGCGGTGCAGCAATGGAAGAAACATCCATAAGTACAATCCTTTAGGCAGCACTAAATCTCCAATCTTCAAATCAGCAAAAGTCTCCCTCGAGTTCGTGACAGCAGGCCCGTAGAGACGCATACTCTCTAGAACCACCATATGTAGCTACACAATAAAAACATCTAACTGTTATCATAATGGTAAGAACTTAACCTTATAATTTCTAAGTACAAAGTTCAAATCTCATCAGAAACGACAGATGTAAAAAAAATTGATGTACACTAACCGTTTTCATCTTCTGAAGTTTGGTCATGTCGGTAAACGAAGGAGGCCCATCATCACCGAAGATTTCCGAAATCTCATCTCGAATACGTTGTTTCCATTCGGGATAAACCGAAATAAGGTACAAAGCCCAAACAGCAGTAATAGCAGTGGATTCAGAGCCAGCAAAGTAGATACTTTTGCAGAGATCTATGATCAACTGGTTCATGTCATGGCCAGGTTTCAAAGTACCCTTTCCACTAGCATTCAAAAGTTTCTCATGTGCAACACCTTCTATTATTTTCTGTAATAGATCGTTTTGTTTTTCTCCATTGTTGTTCTCTTGGTTTTGCTTTTCGCGTGCATGTATGATATTCAGTACCAATGCATCAACCTCTTTCTTCAATTTCCATATCTCTTTGGTTTCCTTAGAAGGGAGAAAACTGATAAACAAACTTAATTAGCAGATGGTATATGATAATATATATAATTAAGATAGTGTTGATTAACTTGTGGTGCAAGTTACCTTAGGTTTAGATATCCTAGAAGAGTACTAGTCTTTGAGAGCTTGTTTTGCATCCTTGCTAAGATTTCAAAAATATATTTTCCTTGTGTATAATCACTGCCAAAACATGCTTTGGAAATGATATCCTCTGAAAGAACCTTGAGGTCATTCTCAATCACTATCTCAACAATCTTGTCTTTACTTTCATTTATTAACCTTTCCCATTTTTGAACAATTTCTAGGGCTGAACCTTCCATATGACCCATCATAGTCTACATAAAATAAACAAAAAATAATTATATTTATTAAATAATTATTGTATCCAAACTATACAGAGGAATTAATAAAGTGGCAATAATCACTAGAAACTCAAACTATTTAGAGTTTCAATTTTGATGATGGCGTCCAGATCGAAGATTGTTTAATAAATTTAAAAAAGTAATTTTTTTTATAAGAAAAATATACTAAGAATGAGAGTAAGGAGGAAATTGAGGTAGCATAAACTAACCTTCACTTTGCTCATGAATAATTCAGCAATAATAAGATTTCTTTGGAAGATCCATGATTTCCCATTGGCTCTGACCATACCATCTCCAAGCATTGGCAATAATGCTTTGTTTAGATACTCAACCCTACCAAGATCAGGGGACATATGCACACTCAAATCTTTGATAACTTTAGCATCCTCAACATATAAATGTTGCTTGATTCCGGTGGAGTAGATAAATAATGAGCCTGATCATCACATTAGTTCGCCAAAACAATAGACCTTAGTAAGAGAAACAAAAATTGATGCACTTGAGAATTTTAATTTCTTATATCATTTAAGGTTATATTTAACTTTAAAAAGAAAGATTATATTTAACTAAAAATACAAAGAATTTTGACATACCATATTGTTGTTTCCATGTATGAAAATATGGAAACAAAGAATAAACCCATTCTTCAGTGATATCAGCATATTTAGGGCGTTGAGGACGAATCTGTTGCATCTCAGTAACATTGCCAAATGGAAAAGAAGGCTTTGGTCCTTTGATACCTTGTTTCTCAAGCGTCTTTCGAATCCTTCTTGGCCTCAACAACACTTTCTCCACCAATATTACAACACTGCTTATCACTATCAACCCTACTGTCCACCATAGCTTTTTCAGCCACTCGTATTCAAACTCCATCATATCAACAACACTATCACTCTTTCTGCTAACTCTTACACTTTCAAGTTTTCTATTTTTTTCTTTCTTTCTTTTTGGTTAACACCTATTCTTCCCTATTTATAATAACAAAAAAACTTTAAAGTTGAGATAACTATTAAAACTACTTTGACTGGAATATTATTAAAAACGTTTTGGAGCCAAAAGTATTAGTTTATTAAGGGAATTTGATAAGTTTCATGTTTCTAGATTTATTAATTTAAGGCTTTTTTCTTTATTTTGCGTATCATATTTATTAATTTCATGCTTCTAGGCTTTTATTAATTTAAGACTTTGATTATTTTGGGAAATCTCAAAAAATATTTAAATATATTTAAAATAGTTTATTAGGAAAAATATTATTTATAATAGTTAAAAATAACATATAAAAGTTTAAAATTCAACGTTGTGACAGAGTTCTAGAATTTTTTTTAACGCAGTAAAATTAACTTTTATAACAATATTCTAGAATTTTAAAAACTACAAAAAGTGTGTTTCGATTTAGATAAGAATGATTAATATCGTAATCAACTAAAATACTAAAATAAAAGTGTTCCTTAAGGGTTCTAGAATAAAGGTGTATTTCAATTTTTAATACTCCCTCCATTCTAATTTATAAGAAAATTTTAACTTTTTAGATTCATTGAATAGTTGATGTATCTAACCAATATATAGTCTAAATACATTATTTATTTAATGAATCTAAAAAGTCAAAATTTTCTTATAAAAGAGAATGGAGGAAGTATAACTTTTCATTTATATTTTTATATTTATTTTAAATTTTAATCCTGATAAAGAATCTTTTTTAACAATAATCAAGTATTGAAAAAAGAAAAAAATAATCATGTTTCGGAGAAAATTACACAAAAAAACTCCACAATAGAGAAGTCAAGTGAGATGACGCATGCACTCACCTTTTTGCCCTAGGCGCCATCTCATTTGGCACATACATTTTGTTTTATCAACTGAGATGGCGCATGCACTATAAAAAAGGAGAAGAGGCACTATATGAGATGACTACTACATGCAATTGTGTTTTCTATAAATAAATCACCCATTTCTCCATCCTTCTTCACACTTTTCGCATTGTCTTCTTATTTTTTCTCTATTATTTGCGTCATGACATCTATCATGATTTTCACTAGAGATGGATACGTTATTTTCTCAGCCACCAAACCTCCGATGAAAGTGAAATTTTGGCACATTCACTCCATGGAGCGTCTGAAGAGAGAGTTGAGTCGATGGCTAGAAGGAGACGTCGAGGCTGGGGAACAAATTAGAAGGATCCAGAGAAGAAGAAGAACCACCTCACTTGCAACTGGAAGACCTAATTTTTTGTTGGAGGAGGTCAAAACAGACGGAGACGTAATGGTGATGATGCATGGCTCAGATGAAATTGTTTTGACGGTTGTAATTTCTTAGACATTTTATCGTGTTTTTATTTATTGTTTGCGTATGGTTTGTTGTAATAAATGCTCTTAATGAAAAACAGTAATGTTTAGAACTTAAAAAAGTGCAGATGGTTTGCATTCAATTTTTATGTTGTCGACCCGAGTGGGACAATTTTTTTTATTGTGTTCGACCTGACGACATAAACAACACTGTCTTTCTAGCTTGTCAAGGAAGTCCATTTCAGTTGTGATACACTTGCTTTTAGGATGACCTTTTTTATTCCTTCGCATTTGATCGTTGTGCCATATTATTTCCCCGTCGTATGTAGGCCAATAATCAAGTTTCGCTACCGTTGAGAAGCCCTTGTTGTATACGTCGAGCAAGGTTTCAGACTTGTAAATGGAAGATAGAAGTTGTAACGCGTCTTGATAAGTATACACACATGTCGCAATGACATGAGAGCAAGGCATACGAAAGGCTTGAAACTTGCCACAATCGCACCAACGAGATGGTAGTATAACCTTATACTCTTATCTTGGCAGCCCCTCGTTGTGGTCGATTGTCTCTTTGGCAATGAAGTTGTGGTTGTGTCGGTCGAACCTTATAACCAAATAGGTGTTGGCTTTGGCACTTTCTGCCTTAATATACTTCATGCAGCTTTCACTCCATAGTTGTCCCGATTGTAAGATCGCATTCCATATTTCACCTCTTTTGGCAAACAGCAAGCCATCCTAAAATATGTTGATTTGACGAAAGTGTTTACTGGGAGATTTCGCACGCCTTTGAATACACCGTTCATGGATTCAATACGATTTATGACTCGGATACAATCTTCTCTATTACGAAATTTGTCTTTCTCTTTTAAATTTTCATCTGACTGCATATACGGGTTGAAAAAACATCAGATGACGGTTCATCTCCGCCCATGTTGAAGTTTGTAATGTGTGGAGGTGGTGTGTAGATGCCATTTGGAGGTATTCCAGGTATCCCATCATCTTCAGAATCATCGTTAACCATGTCGTCAAACTCTAACTCGTCATCTTCCTCTTCTTTATCAACGACATCTACTTATGCTTGTTCGTCTTCGAGAGGATCAACCACTTGTGACTGAGTTGGTCATGACAGCTGAGGCTCGCGCAGAATAATGTATAACTCAATCGAGTCGTACCCAGAATACTCATGACTGGAAAACATATTCTAAAGGTCCTCGTCATCTTGAACCTCTACCTTATTATTGTACCCCAATTTTTGGCCCTAAGATCCCTTCAGCATATCATAATAATTCAATCACAACAAGATCACATTAGGGTTTGGTTCTTCTCCCTATCTTTAGATTTTGCTTTAGGAGGAATCACCAAGCACATTGACTTGTATTTTATGATCATATATGTTTTGTATTGATTATCCTTTAACTAATAAATACAATGAGTGTTTGCCCTAATTATTGATGTTCTAGGTAAAAGCACAATACATTCCATCAAGATTGATCTAGGGATTCAAGAGTTCATTTCTGTACCTTCCTCAACAAAGCTTCATTGAGATTCAAGCCTCATCATTAAATATGTTTTAAAGTAATGTCACGAAAAATTCTTTTAAGATTCATCATGCCTCAAGTTGTCAAATTTAGTTCAAAAGTACAAGGGTTGATTGAAGAAGTTAGACCCAATTCGACAAATCTTTGATTCATTGATCACAAGTGCCTATCTACTTCAATTTTCAATATTTGGAAGTGGTTTTGGTTGCTATTATTTCTCCTTGTCATCCTCAACAACTTATATTCACATGACAAAGGTATTTGGGTAAGAAGGTTGGTCAAAATGGCAAAGGTTTCCCAAGGCATTTTCTTGCTCTAGGAGCTAGGGTTTTGAACTTCAAAGGGGTACATCTTGCTCATTTTTTGGTATTTTTGAGTGATTCCAAAGACACCCTTCTCTTCAAATGGTTATTTGTTGGTGTAAGCCCTAGAGGCCAATACTTTTGGTACTTGTATCGAATTATTTAATAAAAGGCATTTCTTTATTATGTTTGCTTTCCAAAATAATAAAGTCCCTAGAATGGTTTATTTGTTTAATGAAATGTTAAGTGTGACTTAATCATGAGATCCCATTAAACATAAGATAATATTCTTAAAGTATCCGTATTCAAGCTTTAATGTGAAGTGGGATAACATTAAAGCATTAAGATTATTATGAAGATAGATTGATGATCACATCTCATGGATCATAGATAAGGAGTTATCAAGTCTTGACATAGGTATGAATATTAGGAGTAATATTTATACTGGATTGACCCGTTATGAGAATACTACATAGAATGTTATGCAAAGTGTCATAAGTTATTCTCATGATGATAATGGTGTATACCACCCTTCGACCTGAAACCACTATGGACCCTAGATGTAGAGTCAAGTACTTTATTGCTGATCAAACGTCATCCGTAACTGGATGACTATAAAGACGGTTGATGGGTACTTCACAAAGCATGCTAAGGGACATGAGTGACCTAGATGGAATTTGCTCATCCTGCATAACAGGATAAATGTCTAAGGGCCCAATATTGAATTAGACAAGGGTGACACAGTGTATGCCTTGTGTTCAATATAGACATGAGGGCAAAAGGGTAATTGTACAACACAAATATTATCACGGAAAAGGTTTGGTCAGATCACATGACCTTTTCGTGACTTGGGTAACAGTGATGTGTTGCTAGATACCACTCACTGTTTATTATATTAAATGTGTGGTTTAATATAATTGCCAACGTCGCGAAAACCTACAGGGTCACACACATAAGGACAAGTTGATGAGAGATAGAATAAATAAGGAACACCGTAAGATACGGTGCACTTAAGTGTAATACGGAAAGTGGTAAGGTACCACGTGGGTAAGTGATATATGGTACATCATAAGGTATGATGTCCATAAGCTTAATTGGGCTTTTAGCTTATAGCCTTAATTGGGATTTTAGCTTGTAGCCCACACGAGTGATTCTATAAATAGATCCCTTGTGATGAAGCAATTTGACTTGATGCAATTTCGTTTTTGATTCTCTCTCTCACTCAAGGTTTCCGTTCGTGATCAGCTAGCACTGTGACCGGAAGCGATCTGTTCGTGTGGACTGAGTAGAGGCGTTGTTCTTCATCAACGCTCGTGATCACAACATCAAAGGTCTGAATCACCACAAGAGGTAAATATTTCTATCACTGACCATGTTCATTCGTAAGGATCGGTAAAGGAAAATTTTAAATTCCGCTGCGCTTTTGATCGCAATTTTCCTTCAGTGGTATCAGAGCCACTTACGAAACCATGGATCTGATAGTTGTTTATGTTCTATATTTTCTGTTTTGATTCGATTAAAACCAGAATGAATTGAATAATAAACGAGTAATTAAATTTGGCATCTGTTGTGTACGATTTGGATGATTGATGTTGACTATGCTTCGGAATCCGACATTAGTATGGTGAAGCAGCGATACATCGATCGTCCATAGGTTACACAAATAAGATCGATCACTTTTATATATGATATAAGTAAATCTGATGCAACGATGGTATATGGGATATACTGTTTCTGTTTCGTTCATTCAAACACTTGATGATTGTTATTCCTTTGACCGATCACTGTTCATATGCTTCGGAATCCGACATTAGTATGGTGAAGCAATGGCATGTGATTAATCATACTGAATTATCAATCGAAATGTGTTTGACAGCATGAAACTGTTGCATTAGGGTTCATGACGGCACAAGGGTTGTGTTGTTGCAGAGTTATGCGATTAGGGTTGTGAATGCACAAGAGTTGTGCGAAAATGACGCCGATTTCAAATGAATTGTTCATTAAAATTTTGCGACCGGGCAGCGGAACCCCCGGCTAACTCTGCGTAGTGTGATCAATCATCGAAATTTAATTTTCCTTTCTTTTATTAACAAAATTTAAACTAATAATAAAAGTGTGTTTATTATTATTGTCTTGTGGTGATCAGTTATGGCCTTAGTTTTTTCCTTTATTTTGTTTTGGGATTGTAAAATACGGCCTACGTGTCGTGCCTCTCTCTAAAATTCTTGATGTAACTTCTTTTCTCATCTCACTCCCTCGTATGTAAAACGAGTTTCTTTTATGTAATGTCATGTTATGAAGAAAGAGAAGAATACAATATCAAAGGAGGATAACCTTGGAGATCTTGCTTGGAGAAGTTTAGATCGTTATTAGGTTAGCTTAGATTCTATCATTGGCTTGGGAGAACAATTGCGTTAGGGGCCATAACTGTATCCTTTTATGTATATTGATGCATGTGTTTGTATGTTGATGCATGAGAGAGACGAATTGCATGTTAAGCCGGTGAGATCAAACTAATAACAAAATCCTCAAGTTAAATATTAAGTTCATGCTTTCCAAGTTTTAGCACTCATCAAGACTAGTATCGAACAATGTAGGTTTCTCCTACGCGAGGTGCATGTTCTATATTAGTAAAGTGCGATGGGATAATTGTAATATCCAACTGCTAAAACAATGGGTCAAACTTAACTAAACACATTATAATAAGATTATACATGTTTAGAAGAAATAGTTGGGAATGATTCATATGATGAATTAGAATAAGGAGTTATTCACCCAACTGAAAATATTCGAGAGTTGTATGAGATACAATTGGAAGGAGTTCCTACCTAAATAACCTAGTTTTGTGTAATCAGCCTAACGCTGACTTAGAACGAAGTGAAATGTGGATCTCGACCCACTAGAAAGTCTTCCAACGGGATTTTCCGAATCAAATGATGAGGGTCATTTGGTTTGAGTAAAATAGTGGGAGCATATTTGATTAAAGGCCTAATTAAATATGTTATTTTAATGATACTTATATTTTCATTTTTTTTGTAGATTACCATGACAACAAGCAACCATATTTTGCGATCAATCCTAGATAAGGAAAAATTGTCTGGGACAAATTTCCTGGATTGGCACCGAAATCTGAGGATTGTCCTCAAGCACGATAAGAAGCTGTATGTCTTGGAGACACCTGTTCTTGAAGAGGAACCGCCTAGTTCGGCACCTAAGGCAGAAAGAGATGCTTATAATAAGCATTTTGATGATGCTAACGAAGCCGCTTGTCTCATGCTAGCTACTATGAACTCGGATTTGCAAAAGCAACACGAGAACATGTCAGCGTTCGATATGATCGGACATCTGAAAATGCTCTATCAAGAGAAGGCAAGAAATGAGAGGTTTCAGGTTTCAAAGGCCCTTTTTAACAGCAAGCTATATGAGGGAAACCCTGTAGGTCCCCATGTACTCAAAATGATTGGGTATGTAGAGAACCTTGAAAGGTTAGGGTTTCCGCTTGGAAAGGAACTTGCAACTGATTTTATCTTGCAATTGTTGCCAGATAGCTTTAATCAGTTTGTCATGAATTTCAACATGAATGACATGGATAAGAGTCTTCCAGAATTGCTAAGCATGTTGAAAACTGCTGAGCATAATATGAAGACAAAAGGGAAGTCCATTCTGAGTGTCAGTAATGGAAAGAAGCTGAACAAGAGGCCTACCAAGCAGGTTAGTAAAGGGAAAGGCAAGGAAGTTGCCAAGCCTAAACCTATTGTTCCTGCTTTGAAGCCTAGTGGAGGCATAGCAAAGGAGGGCACTTGCTTCCATTGCGGTAAGACCGGACATTGGAAGAGAAACTGCCCAAAGTACCTGGAAGATATGAACAATGGAGTAGGGACTTCAAATTCAGGTATTTTTGTTATTGAAATTAATTTATCTACTTATGCATCATGGGTATTAGATACTGGATGCGGTTCTCACATTTGTACTAATGTGCAGGGGCTAAAAAGGAGTAGAGATTTGGCAAAAGGTGAAGTTGACCTACGTTGGAAATGGAGCAAAGGTTGCTGCTTTAGTCGTAGGAACTTATGTTTTGACTTTACCTAGTGGTTTAATAATTCAGTTAGAGAACTGTTATTATGTACCTGCAATTAGTAGGAATATTATTTTCGTTTCTTGTTTGGACAAGTTTGGTTTTTCATTTATAATAAAGAACAATTGTTGCTCTATTTATTTGAATGATATATTCTATGCTTCTGCACAAATGAACAATGGACTATATGTCCTTGATCTTGAAATGCCAATTTATAACATTAATACTAAACGGATTAAACCTAATGAATTAAATCCAAGCTACCTTTGGCACTGTCGCTTAGGCCACATAAATGAGAAACGCATTTCCAAACTCCATAAAGATGGACTCTTGGACTCTTTTGATTATGAATCATATGAGACATGCAGATCTTGTTTAATTGGAAAGATGACAAAGTCCCCATTCACAGGAAAAGGTGAAAGGGCTAATGATTTTTTGGCCCTCATACATACTGATGTATGTGAACCACTGAACATACCAGCCAGAGGAGGTTTTCAATACTTCATCACATTTACTGATGATTTCAGTAGATATGGTTATGTGTATTTAATGAAACATAAATCTGAAACCTTTGAAAAATTCAAGGAATTCAAGAATGAAGTACAAAACCAACTAGGTAAGAATATTAAAGTTCTTCGATCAGATCGAGGCGGTGAATATTTAAGCCTAGAGTTTGATGACCATCTAAAGGAATGTGGGATTTTATCCCAACTTACTCCTCCCGGAACACCACAATGGAATGGTGTATCTGAGAGAAGAAATCGAACCTTGTTAGACATGGTCCGATCCATGATGAGTCACGCCGATCTTCCGAACTCCTTTTGGGGACATGCACTATTGACTGCAGCTTACACACTTAACCGGGTTCCATCCAAAAAGGTTGAGAAGACACCATATGAGATATGTAGTGGTAAGAAACCACATATGTCTTACATGAAGATTTGGGGTTGCGAAGTTTATGTGAAACGACAAATTTCAACTAAGCTTGAGCCCAAATCTGACAAATGCTTATTTGTGGGGTATCCTAAAGAAACAAGAGGGTATTAATTCTACAATCCTTCTGAGGGCAAAGTGTTTGTCGCTCAAACTGGAGTTTTTCTGGAAAAGGATTTTATTTCCAAAAGAATCAGTGGGAGGAAAATAGAGCTTGAAGAAATTCAAGAACCACAAAGCATTGATACACCTATGGAGGAATTAGAGCAGGAAACACAAGTAGTTGTGGAAGAGCAACCTGCTCAAGTAGAACAAGACCAGTGTAGGTCAAGCAGGATACGTCAACAACCTGAGAGATATGGATATCTCATAAGTGATCAGGGTGATGTATTACTCATGGATCAAGATGAGCTTGTGACCTACCAAGAGGCCATAACTGGTCCTGAGTCCGAGAAGTGGCTAGAAGCCATGAAATCTGAAATGGATTCCATGTACACAAACCAGGTTTGGACCTTGATAGAGCCTCCTATAGGAGTTAACCCTATAGGATGCAAGTGGGTCTTCAAAAAGAAGACTGACATGGATGGTAAGGTACATACCTATAAGGCAAGACTAGTTGCAAAAGGCTATAAACAAATTCATGGGGTTGACTATGATGAAACCTTTTCACCAGTTGCAATGCTTAAATCTGTTCGAATTTTACTTGTTATCGCTGCATATCATGATTATGAAATATGGCAGATGAATGTCAAAACTGCTTTCCTTAATGGGAATCTTCTTGAGGATGTGTACATGACACAACCTGAAGGATTTGACATACCAGAAGAAGCCCAAAAGATATGTAAGTTACAACGATCAATTTATGGATTGAAGCAAGCTTCCAGAAGCTGGAATCTTCATTTTGATGAAACAGTAAAACAATATGGATTCATCAAGAATGAAGATGAGCCTTGTGTCTACAAGAAGGTTAGTGGGAGCATGATCGTATTCCTGGTATTATATGTAGATGACATATTACTCATTGGAAACGATGTCCCTACCTTGCAACAAGTGAATACTTGGTTAGGGAAATGCTTTTCAATGAAGGACCTAGGTGAAACAGCCTATATATTAGGAATCAGGATCTATAGAGATAGGTCACAAAAACTGCTTGGCCTAAGTCAGAGTACATACATAGAAAAGGTGTTGAGACGCTTTAATATGCATGATTCCAAGAAAGGATTCATACCTATGCAACATGGCATGTGTCTGTCAAAAACACAATCCCCTTCAAGTAAGGAAGAAAGGGGTCGCATGGATAAGATTCCATATGCATCTGCAATAGGATCTATCATGTATGCCATGCTATGTACTCGACCAGATGTCTCGTATTATTTAAGTGCAACGAGTAGGTAACAGTCTAATCTCGGTGATGCTCATTGGGTAGCTGTCAAGAATATCCTTAAGTACTTGAGAAGGACTAAGGACTCATTCTTGATATATGGAGGTCAGGAAGAGCTTGCTGTAATTGGATACACCGATGCTAGCTTCTAGACAGATAAGGATGACTTTAGATCGCAATCTGGTTATGTGTTTTGTTTAAATGGTGGTGCTGTGAGCTGGAAAAGTTCAAAGCAAGATACAGTTGCTGATTCTACAACCGAGGCTGAGTATATTGCTGCCTCAACTGCAGCAAAGGAAGCTGTTTGGATCAAGAAGTTCATTAGTGAACTTGGAATAGTCCATAGCATTGTGGATCCCATTGATCTCTATTGTGATAACAATGGTGCCATCGCACAAGCTAAGGAGCCTAGATCTCACCAACGATCCAAACACATACTTAGGCGTTATCATCTCATTCGAGAGATAATCGATCGGGGAGATGTGAAAATATGCAGAGTACCTACACTTGACAATGTTGCTGACCCATTAACAAAGCCTCTTGCGCAGCTGAAGCATGATGGACATACTAGATCTATGGGTATTAGGGGTATGCCTGATTGGCTCTAGTGCTAGTGGGAGATTGTTGGTGTAAGCCCTAGAGGCCAATACTTTTGGTACTTGTATCAAATTATTTAATAAAAGGCATTTCTTTATTATGTTTGCTTTCCAAAATAATAAAGTCCCTAGAATGGTTTATTTGTTTAATGAAATGTTAAGTGTGACTTAATCATGAGATCCCATTAAACATAAGACAATATTCTTAAAGTATCCGTAGTCAAGCTTTAATGTGAAGTGGGATAACATTAAAGCATTAAGATTATTATGAAGATAGATTGATGATCACATCTCATGGATCATAGATAAGGAGTTATCAAGTCTTGACATAGGTATGAATATTAGGAGTAATATTTATACTGGATTGACCCTCTATGAGAATACTACATAGAATGTTATGCAAAGTGTCATAAGTTATTCTCATGATGATAATGGTGTATACCACCTGTTGTACCCCAAAATTTACCCTCCTCTCTTCTCCACAAGAAATCACAGCTTCGGGATTTTCCTGATTTTTCAGACTGGCTTAAGAATCGGTCAAACAGACTTTTCTCATCAGTCAGACAAAATTAGGGTTTCCATTGATTTTGAATCGGTCAAACAGACTTTTCTCATCAGTCAGACAAAATTAGGGTTTCCATTGATTTTGAATCAGTTCAAGCAGATTATCAGGGTTTTTATTAATTTGGTTGAATTTGGCTCAGGGTTTGATCAGGCGGACGTTTCTTTGACAATAAATCAAGAATCAGGGTTTGCACGCGCATTCTCGGAAGAATTTGAATCCACAGTGTCTTAATTGACTGTTACACTGCTTTGACGCCTGCTCAAGATTTCAGTTTGTTTCTAAAAAAACCTGAACCTCTAGGTTAGAAGCTGAGGCTTCTGGTTGGAAATTTGCAGTGTTTGGTTTAATCAGTAAAAGGAAAGGCATGCAGATGTTTGTTTAATTAACTGTGCAATGGTTATGGTTAATTGGAAAGCCGGGTTTATTATTGATTAATGTGAAGTTGCAAGACTACGGTGTTTATTAATTATTTATTTTGTCTAAGTTAGAATAATTGGGATTTACTTCCAGTTATTTTAATTCAAGAAACTTAAATAATTAAATAGACAGTGAATTAAAAGAGAATTAACTGACAAAGGATTATTTTTATTCATTTTTAATTGTTTGTTACAATTATTATTTGAACACTGTAAATTTATTTACAATTGTTTACATTAATATTGTTACAATGATTAAAGGTAATTTAAAACTATATCCTAAATCTCCTAAATCTTCATCTTCTACTGCTGCTCCCCCATTGCTCAACTGATTTTTATCTGCAAAGACAAAAAGAGTAGAAAGAAGTCAAATGCAGATGAATTTAAAAAGGGCATTTTCAGACAGTTAATCATAAAAACTCATCATTAAAAGTGTTGGCCGGAATCAGTTTGTTCGCCCTCTCTGCAAATCACAAGAAGACTCTTGGTTCACAAAGAGGGAAGGTAAATATGTTTGCAAATATAAAAATGTACAAGGCTGCATAATTGAACCAAATGCACAAGCTACTTGAAAAGGCAAACTAAACTGTCCAGAGAGATGTCAAACAAATTACAAATTTCAAACTGAATGTCAAAACAAACTGTCCAAAGGCTGTCAAAGAGATATCAACAAGTACACAAAAGATATGCAGGAAATCTGGAAAAGAAGAAAGTACACAGAGCAAAGCTAACAATGCAAGCAAACTTATTTCAAATTTCCATCATTTTCCAGGCCAAACACTTTTTCAGAGTAAGTACAGTCTAAAACAATAAAAAAAATGCTTTTTATCTGTGGAGAGAGAAAGAGAGAGAGAAATAGAAAGGCTTACAATTTGCAGGCTTAAGGCTTAAGAGATATAAAACAAACATTATCTTAACACTGTGAAAGGGGGGGCAGAAAACACATAAACAAAAACCACCTCAAACCTGTGTCAAGCTTACAAACATTCAACCTGCTTTCAACTTACAAACTGAAGCAAGCCAAAGCACAGTAAACCTGTTTCAAACACAAACAAAAGCTTGCCTCAAGCCAAAAGCCTAATACATCCTGCCTAAAAACAGCAATCAAAGGCATGCCTTCAAATCAACACAAGCCTGAAGCCTGTCAAAACCAGTACAATGAACCTCAAACCAGAAGCCTGTAACCTCAAGCCATCCAAACCTGTGTTCAAAGCTCAAACCTGCATAAATCTCAAACAAAATTCTAAACTGTCTCAAGCCTGTCTCAAGCCCACAAGCCTAAAAGAAAACTGTCAAACTACACCAAGCCTAAACCTTAAGCCTGTCAAAACCAGAAACCCCATACAAACCAGTTTCAAGCAAAATTCCAGCCAAGCCAAAACCAGATATCACAACAAAGCCAAAGCCAAACAACAACTGAAGCAAAAGTCATTCTCAGATATTTATCATCATTGAATCATTAGAGTCCAAACCAAATATCCAAACCAACTCAGAACAAAGCATCCAAATAACCAACAAAACGCCTCAGAATGTGTTCATCATAGGCCAAGCTAACCAGGCAAAAGAGAGGAAAAGCTACTCAGAAGCAAAACACGCTAAAGCAAACAACTCTCAGAAATCATCATTGAGAATCAAAGTTCAAAAAGAGGAAGAAGCCAGAAGTGAAACAATAGGCAACTCAGATATCAAAATCATCAAAATCATCAATATCAGAACAACAAGGTTCAACAACATAAACATTTCAACAACAAGTATCTCAGAGCAAGCAAACATAAGAAGAAGAGAGAACTAAAAGCTAGGGTTTTCAGACGTTCATCACAAAACCTAACAAAAGAAAGATACGAGGTTACCAGCAAGCTCTCGTCATCATACTCCCTCGCCTTGGACACCGGAAGCGTCGTCGTCCTCCTCCGTCTCCTCTCCAAAGGTAGTAATTCCTTCTCCCTTTTTCTTTAACACCTCATGCAAACAATAATAACATAAAGATCAAAACAAGGGAAAGTTTAATCATGCAAATCCTAAAACCCTAAAACATAAGAAAGGGAAACCGTTACCCTTTCTTGTCGCTTCTTTGCTCAACCATGGAGGGAGAATGAGTTAGAGGTGGCGCCTGGTGGCCATAGGTGGAGAGGAGTTTTGTTCAGAAAGCATTGCTCAAGAAAGATGAAGAAGACAACGAAGATGAAAGCGCCGTTCCAAGCCACTGCAAACCCTATTCTGAGTAACAACAAATGAAACCCTAAAAAACTTGTGAAGCACACATTGGGCCTGTCCCCAACAAAACTGCCTAAGCCCATCTCAATTTCTGGCGTGCACCCCCCTGTTGACCTCTTTCCCCACACGTTTTTGGGTCCAACATGATATTCCCAGCCCATTTAATCTTTTATCCATTTTTTTTAATTTCAAACTAATACTATTTTTTCTATCACTTTATATTTTATATAAATAACTTAAACTAATATTTTTGTTAAATAAAAATGATACATTAATTTCCTTTTTTTTAAAAATATTACTAATACTTTTTATTACAACTAAAAATACATAAATATTAGGTTGTTAGGTTTAAAAAATTTTCTTGTGTTTAAAACCTTTTTTTTGTTTAATAAATCTTTTTACATAAGCTTTTTTAAAACATTAAAAGATACATAAATAATTAGTTTGTTTTGAATTAAATACTTTTTCTTTAAAACCCTTTTATTTATATAACATTAACAAAAAACCCAAAAATAAATAAATACTTAATAATACATTAGGTTAATATTTGCATCACTTGTAAATAATCACATACACTTTCACAAATACTTTTGATACATTGCTTTTATTCTTATACATTGCTACATTTTACATTGAGAATGCGATTCGATTTGGTTGTAAATATTATTTGGACACTACTATCCTGATAAGACTCATCCCCATTTGTAAATATTTGTACCCCCATTCCCGGATACTTATTTGTAATAGCTTAGACTTTAAATTTCCGCAATTTATCGCTTTCTATATACTGTATAGTAATTAGGGTTTGTATGCGAAGATTCAAAATCAACCGCTAGATAACTTAATACAAAGACAAATGCATGACAATCAATACACAATTCAGACTTGCACCCCTAGGGTAATCCCGCTTGTTGCCTTCAAAAATGGGCCATGTTGCACGTTGAGTTCTTTGGCAAAACAAAAACAAATCAAATGATCATAGTCCCTCGATGACGCTTTCGAAGTTGCCTAAACAAAATGATCATAGTCTCTTAAGCAAATTGCAAAAACACTTGACACTATTGCTTTCATGGTCTAAACGATGACCCGCGCCCAACCCGTTAACATCCTAACACAAGATTGTCCACCAAATACAATGGTGGAACAATACTGTTAAAAGGGTTAAAACATAGGAATGATCTTTGAGAAATTTAGGGGTAGACAACTCTTAGTTACTTGATCAAACTTGCAAAACACACTTGCCTACTTTCAAAACACACTCCACAACAACTTTCAAAACACAACTTTCAAAACAACTTTTAAAAACATTGAAACATCTTTTCAAAAAGACAAACACCTTTGTAAAACATTCGAGTAAAGAATTGTTACAACGGTTGCCTAGACAAGGCATCTTTTTCAAAACATTTTCAAAAACCATACACACACAAACACCATTTCAAGCAATTGAAAATCAAGGCAAGTGATCTAAAACAAGTAACTAAGAGCCCATGGATAACCATGGATGAAAAGGGTGCTAGCACCTTCCCTTTTCATAATCTACCCCCCGAACCCACGAAAACATCTCAAAGGTTTTTCCTGTGCTTTTTAACCTTTCCTTTAGGATAAAATAAAAAGTCGATGGCGACTCTTGCTAAACCGAACAAGTGCGAATACAAACGCAAAACCTCAAGTCAGTTCTCCCACTGTATCACAGAACTGGCGACTCTGCTGGGGACAAATTTAAAAGTGGGGTTACCTTAGGGTTTAAATCACCTTTACATACTTGCTTTGATTGCTTTGATTACTTTACTTCTTGGGTCCTTGTTTGGGTTTGTTGTAAATCCTACACCCGGATTTGGGGGCACCTTTTTAGGTAAATAGCAATAAAACTGTGAGGGAACTGTGCGGGGTATACCGACATGGTTGAAGCAGTAAGCTATGTTAGTATGACATATTTATGAGTACCGGTAACCCTTGAGTTCAATCAAGGAGAGTACGGGGCCGCTGAGTGATGTCATGAAGCACTAACGAACTCTAGAACTTTACTTGACCATCTTAGCCTTTTTAGGGGTAGTGAGATGACCGACTTTGGTGCAGTCTGAAGTTGGTAGATACTCGATACTACACTCATTGAGGATTGTTTTCTTAGAATATTTTGGTCGCCAGTTAAGTGGCTAAACCAAAACAATGAACACAGAAAATAATCCAGTGATATTGAGCTCCTTAGGACCCGGTTTCTATTTTAGGACAGGATGAGCCAACTAACTTCAAGAGGGTACTTACCTACAAACCCCATGCAAGCCTAAACCTAAGGACTTGTTTGCTTTGTGTGAATATGATTACCTGTATATACACTTACTTGCTTTTGCATACATAACATCATGACATCATACCATAGCATTTTCATTAACCATTTCAAGGATCTCGAGGGTCTTTTGATGCAGGGTCACGTTGAACCAGACGTCTACCAAGGGGCAAGAGGTTTCTCCTCTAAACAAATGCCTTCAAAGATCAAGTGCAACAACTTGAATCAGAGGCTATGACCCACTTGACATGGTGAGCTTGATTCTCGTGGAAAGACATCCACTAGTGCAAAGTTCTCCAATCAAAGATCGAAGTTCAACCTCTAACACTTTCTTGTGTTTACCCCAAGAGATCCTTGAAAACATGGCATACATATATCATACATATCATGGCATAACAGGTTTCCCATACATGTCTCCTTATCTTCCTACTGTTTATTTCAGTAAGATGGATATGGAACAAACGGTGAGAGACCTCCAAGCTCAAAACGCTCAATTCTAGCAAATGCTTCTGGCTATGGGTAAAGGGCAAGAGGATCTGAAAGCTCTCCTTCTCAAAGACAAGGGGGCCAGTCTTGAAGAAGACCACAATTTGGAGATTGATGAAGCTGACTACTCCGAGAAACAATATCCTCTCGCTGATGACAAGTACAAACAGTTGGAGGATCGCCTCAATGCCATGGAGGTTCAACAAATACCTGGCTTGGACTTAGGAGACATGGGTTTGGTTTCTGGATTGGTCATCCCTCCAAAGTTCAAAGTCCCTACCTTGGCCCTGTACGATGGAGTCTCTTGCCCTAAGATGCATTTAAAATCTTATGTCCGCAAGATCCAACCATACACAACTGATCCAAAGCTTTGGATCCATTTCTTCCAAGAAAGCCTGGTAGGGGCTCAGCTCGAGTGGTTCTATCAATTGGAGAGTTCTCGCATCCACACCTGGGAAGATCTAGCTATGGCTTTTTACAAACAGTATCAGTACAATGCTGATCTTGCACCAACTCGCGTGCAATTGCAGAACATGGCCATGGGTTCCAACGAGAGCTTCAAAGGATACGCTCAAAAGTGGAGAGATCTGGCTGGTAGGGTGCAACCCCCTTTAACTGACAGAGAGTTGATTGACATTTTCATGGGAACTTTGACAGGGCCTTTCTTCAATCACTTAATTGGGAGCTCCTCAGCCGGGTTCACCGAGCTAATACTAACCGGCGAAAGGGTCGAAGCTGGCATCAAAAGTGGAAAGATCCAAGGAACTACACCCTCGGATACTCAGATAATTCCCTACAGAGGGAAGAAAGAGTCCAATGCAGTGACTGGTCAAAAGAGTCGTCATGGTCAACATGTATGGGCAATCCTGATCTCTGACCCCACGATTATTCAACAAAGACGGGGCAAGAGGCGTAGGGTGAAATATCAAGAAAGGCAGTATACTGACATCAACATGCCTTTGTCTCAAGCGTTACAACATTTGCTGAAGTTGAAGTTAATCACGCTAAAGGATCCTCCTCAAAATCCTGATACTTCCTCTTCCAAGTATAACCCGAGGGTGAGATGTGCCTACCATTCTAACAGTCCTGGACACGACACCGACAGTTGTTGGACTTTGAAGAACAAGATTCAAGACTTGATTGATGTCGAGGAGATCAAGTTTGACCCTCCGGAGACTCTAGCATAATCACTGCTCCTTTGATGAATCATTGAGAACATCTTTGTTCCAGTTGAATTTTCAAGTTGTAATCTCTTTGTTATTCAAACAATTATCTATTAATGTCAAACTTTGTTTCATTAATGCATCGCATATGTTTGTCTTGATTTGATCCACTCATTTTCATTGCACTTGAACTATGCTTTCTACTTTCTTTATGATATTTAACTCTTGATAAAAAGAAAAGCCTTTAGAGGGAGGATGACGAAACAATACCATAATCTCATACAGTATGCTTTTGAACAGACCTTGCTGATGATGTACAGACATTTCTTTCAAATCCCAAACACTGGAGTTATAAGGAAGATAATCCCTAGTCAACCCCTTCGAGCCAAAGAAGTAGGAGTTTTATGTTCTAAACAAATTGAAACCTTTGATTTAAACCTGGGGCAGGGTAGTCTCTCAGTTAATTCAAAAAAAAAGGTGCACATTGAAGTCACAAACTCTCAGTTCGTAATACAACGAACGACATCAAAAAAAGAAAAGCATTCCTCTGGAATCAAAAGACAGTGATGGTTCCTTATCTCATAGGCAGTCATTACCTCTCAAAAGAGAAAATCCCACTGAGCCAAAACCTATAAAGGAGGCTTAAGAAAGCTGGGGCATCCCGCTGACTGTAACCTCGAAAACAGGAACAGTCAGGCAAAAGTTAGGGATAACAAATCAAAATAAAGAGGTCATTACAAATCCTCAACAACATGAAAAATGTTGCAAAAGTAAAAGGAGATGATGGCTGCCATAAAATTCAATTGGTGTGAACCATCACCAAAAAGTCGTTCCAAATTCGAATAGAGTTCGACGCACAATTAACTGAGTCTAGGATTGAAGGACATCACGAAGAGCGGGTGGGTACAAATATACTTTGAGCCTTTATCCTTTGTTTCTTAAACCGTGAACCAAGACACGTTACAACCCTTCAAAAGTCCTAATTGAAGCATGGGTTAGTTCGAAAGCATACTGTTACAAAAGGTATCCTGACTCCTGTAAGGCTTTGCTCTAAATCTTGTTTTGAATTTGTCTTATAAAAAGTTTTCTGCTAAAAAACGCATTTTTTCAAAACTTCGAGACAAACATAAACTTTGCATGACTTGATTATCACTGTTTGCATTTGGCTATTTGTTTGACAGCGGAGAAATTCACACAACGAATATCCGATGAACGAAAGCTCTCTCAATGAACAAAATCACTTCAAAAAGGATGACACTTCCTTTGACAAATCTCCTATCAACAAGGGGGCATGACATGTCACTATCCAGTTAACCTGGGGCAGTCCAGTCAAGATTTCAACAAATCTCTCAATTATAGATTAACCTGGGGCAAGTCTCCGTCACCATCACTTGGGGAATTCAAATGTCAATCTTAAGGGTTACGAACAGTCCAAGTTTCCTGGCAATATCACACGCATCTGATACTAGGGGCAGTGATGAAACCTCTCTAAGCAGACCTGCAGTCATGGGTTTATTTCCCCAAACATTTGTCAAGGATTTTATTCTCCAAAACAAATTACATTTCAACAACATTCTTAACATATGCAGATTAATCATTAAAGATTCCTTCATCTTTTGGAGTAGTAATCGTCAAAGATTCCTTCATCTTTTGGAGTAGTAATCATCAAAGATTCCTTCATCTTTTGGAGAAGTAATCGTCAAAGATTCCTTCATCTTTTGGAGTAGTAATCGTCAAAGATTCCTTCATCTTTTGGAGTAGTAATCAAAGATTCCTTCATCTTTTGAAGTAGTAATCAAATATTCCTTCATCTTTTGGAGTAGTAATCGTCAAAAAATTCCTTCATCACCTGCTGGAATTCAAGAGCGTTCAAAAATTTCCTTCATCTTTTGGAGTAGTAATCATCAAAGATTCCTTCATCTTTTGGAGTAGTAATCGTCAAAGATTCCTTCATCTTTTGGAGTAGTAATCATCAAAGATTCCTTCATCTTTTGGAGTAGTAATCGTCAAAGATTCCTTCATCTTTTGGAGTAGTAATCGTCAAAGATTCCTTCATCTTTTGGAGTAGTAATAAAAGATTCCTTCATCTTTTGGAGTAGTAATCCAAGATTCCTTCATCTTTTGAAGTAGTAATCAAAGATTCCTTCATCTTTTGGAGTAGTAATCGTCAAAAAATTCCTTCATCACTGTTGGCTCCTAAATTCGACACCCTTGTTTTTATTAATATAAGCCATTAAAGCTGAAGGATGGTTTCGACCAGCTGGGTCTGTCGAAATGCTCATCAAAAGATGGCAATGTACTTAGAGAATTTCTTCTAAGTAGGAATCTTGTTGCCTTCGACGTTGAAGGTGCTTCTCGACGAAGGTGTTCGATTGTTCAGAGTGGAACGGTTTGAGATTCAAACGTTTGGAGGGAAAACGGTTCCCAGCGGTTACCAAGTGCAACGTGCCAAGATCTGGAGCGTCGAACGCTGTGAACGTGCCAAGTGGAGTCATCTCGAAGCAGCGTAACTGCCCGACGGTTACTTGGGATGTGTTTAGTATAAATATTAGTAGTTCACGCAATTTTTCGCGTGTGTTCACAATTATATACAAGTCACTCATATAGATTTGAGTACCCAGCGTGAGAGAAAGAGTTGTTGAGAATGTATGTGTGAAACACCACTTTAATTAATCAAAGTAATTTATTTTCCAGAAACTTTACTTGCTTTCTCCTTTACTTTTCCAGTCGAAGCCTTTCATTTCAAGCCTTTATTTATTCTATCAAGTTTTCTTCTTCATGCAATTTACATAAAGCTTCTTTATTTTCTTGTCATTTAATCATTATTAAACTTAGTCAAAACCCCAAAATCAACCATGTCTTAGGATCAATCTGATCGATCCTGCGAGTCACCAAATAAGTAACCTTTTGGAAGATCAGCGGTTGTTTACCAATTCCCACGGTAAACAAATTGGCACACCCGGTGGGACCTTGTGTTGATTTTGAAGTTTAACCTTTTTACACAGAATATCATCTTTTTTGAGAAGTATTGCATGTTATTGAGAAGTGGTAGAATATACACTAACAATACCAATACTGCCAGAAGAAGAGAAGCGATGGCGAATCCGCCAAACAGTAACGAAATCCCACAAACGAATGTGGGAACAACGGTTATCCCAACCGTAAGTGAAGCGATAACCGCTGGTTCAACACCAGCAGTAACGGTCACAACAGCGGGGCCATTACCCCCGTTCACAGGCCCCAGAGTGCCTTTAGGAACTCCCCCACCAAGGGGAAATCCAAGAACAAGGCCTTATGTTCCCCCAGGATTTATGACAGGCGGTCAAAATCGAGAACCACTCTATGGCATGCCAACTTCTGAATTGGCTAGCCTGACGAACGCTGCGTCCACTTTTTCAGACCCTTTAGTGAGTGCCTCTTCGCCACTCCAAGGTTCTGGAGTAGGTATGGCGAACAGAAATAGGACCCAACTCTTAGGAGGAACGTCCCAAGTAGCACATGGCCTTACAAATGCCTCGACAGCAGTCTTGAGGCAACAAATGGACGAAAGCAACCATGATATGGTTCAAATGTTGGCACAAACTTTAAGTATAGTGCTGAATCCTCTGATACAAAACACCACCCAATCGAATCAGCAGATGACAGCGCAAATGACGCGTCTGGCTGACTTCTTTGGGGTACCCCAACCTATTCGACAGCCCCAAAGGGCGCAAATAAGGGGAAACCAAGGTATACTCTTAGAGGAAGAAACCACTATCAACCAAGTCCAGCAGCCTGTCGAAGAAAACCTTAGGGCACGATTGGAGCAGCCTGTCGAAGAACCTAGGGTTATAGCCCCAGAGGTAAGGTTAGTCAACAGAAACCAAAATGCTGACGAAGTAGTTTAGCATATCCAATACCAGAATATGGGTTTGGAAAATAATCTGACAGCCATGATCGAAAGAATCATGATGCAGAATGGGATGAACATGGGCTTTCGTAGGCCCAACTTTACATCCCCACTGTCAGAATATGTGTTACAAACAGACTTACCTCCTAGATGTAAAGTCCCTAAATTCACTAAATTTTTTGGGGACACGACAGAATCTACTGTCGAACATGTGGCGAGATACTTGATCGAAGTAGGAGATATTTCAAACAACGAAAACCTGAGGATTAAGTACTTCCCAATTTCTTTAACGAAGAACGCTTTTACTTGGTTTACAACTCTTCCCCCCAATTCGATCCATCATTGGACCCAGTTGGAGAGATTGTTCCATGAGCAATTCTACATGGGACAAACCAAGATAAGCCTGAAAGAATTGGCCAGTGTAAAGAGACGTTTCACTGAACCTATAGACGAATATCTAAATAGGTTTAGGTTGCTCAAAGCAAGATGCTTTACGCAAGTTCCAGAACATGAGTTAGTCGAAATAGCCGCAGGCGGCTTAGATTATTCCATTAGGAAGAAGTTAGACACTCAATACCTGAGAGACATGGCCCAATTGGCCGATAGAGTTCGACAGGTAGAACGCCTTAAAGCTGAAAAAGCCAAGGCAACGAAAACTCATAAAAGAGAGAGGATAGCGTATGTCGAGATGGATGACGAAGATCCAGAAACCTTCGACGAAACTATAACCATCGAAGAAGGCGAGGTCGATTTAGCAGAACTAAAACAAGGGCCACCATACTCTTGCAAACTATTAGTCCCCTCAAGTGGAAAAAATCCCACTGGTCCAGAAAGGACCAACGATAGGTTCCCCAAAAAGACTTATAGTATTGATATTACAAAATGTGATGAAATCTTTGACTTACTTGTAAAAGATGGCCAAATGATAGTACCCCCAGGGGTAAAAGTACCTCCTCTTGATCAAAGAAAGAAAAGAGGCTTTTGTAAATATCATAATTTTCTGGGCCATAAAACGTCTCAATGTTTTCTTTTCAGGAATCTTGTGCAAGACGCTATCGAAGAAGGGAGGTTGAAGTTTGCTGACAAGACCCCCATGACTGTGGACTCTAACCCGTTGTAGGCTGAAGCCCATTATGCTGAACCTTCAGAGGTGAACGTGATCGAGGCATCCAGAAGCCAGTCGAAGAGGCCAGGAATCACAATGGTCGAAGTCACAAAGGACCATGTCAACATGCCAATCTTTGGCAGTTTTTCTGGGAATCTATCCAGAAAGACAATTGAAGCGGTCCAAAAGGCGGTCGAAAGCCCAAAGCTGGAGACAGTTGGAGCCCAAAACTCTGGAACAAAACCCAGTTCTCACTTGGCTGCAGTTCAAGGCCAGACAGAAGACTTGGAGATTCAGATGAAGCAGTTGACTCTTGCCACCAAAGACACCATGAATGTTAACATGGTCGAAGTCTCTGAACCAAAAGCATCAGAGGAGGCCATGAGGCAAGAACAAGCCAACAAAACTGCTTTCCCTCGGGAAAATGAAAATCTGGCAGATTTCCTGCAAAGATGCCAGAAAAAGAAGTCAGAAATGATGTTGTGTCCTCGATGCAGTTCAATCTTCGACAAAAAAGCTGCTGAACATATTCAAGGTGTAAGAGCAGCAAATAGAAAAAGGGAGAGTGTTGATACTCGACATGACCCCAGAAGAGCCTCCCAAAGGGATTTAAATCAAGAAAAGAGGCCACTGACTTTCAGGCCTCCAACTAATGTGCCAGTTGATACGTGGTACAAAACATCTGGTCGAAAGAGACCAAGTGAGGAAAGATGGCACTCCTTCGAAGTGCCAAGAGGTTCGTCTTTAACACTTAAGAAAGAACCTCAGGTTGCTACCCCTAAAGTGACACAGGTATCAAGCAACTACAAAGGAAAGAATCCCATGTCTCGATCTCAATGGAAGAGATACCAGAGGCGACGAAAAGCTGAGAGGGAAGCTGCTAATGAACCAAAGGCAGAAACCAGTTCAAATGTTCCTCAGAGAAAGCAGAGGAAGCCTCTAGAAAGACAACCAGTAACCAATAGGCTAGTTTGGCCTAACCAGGGTGAAGCTGATAACGAAGATGGCTCTGAGTCTGATGACACTTTGGATATCATGGTGAACATAGTCTCAGTTTTGCCTAGAGAGTTCAACCGCCAGGTGGAGGTCGAAACAAGCGATTGGGAAGTGGAGCAAGAAATGGCCAAGCATAGGCCAGTGTGCTATTTCGTCATGGATAATGGCGCTACTGAAGAGCAAAATGGGTTCTTCGAACCTCATACAGAGGCGATGAAAAATCACCTTAAGCCTTTATTTATAAGGGCTAAACTCGAAGAAACCACAGTAAATAAGATCTTGGTAGATTGTGGGGCAACCATCAACATCATCCCTCACTTTATGCTAAGAAAAATAGGCAAAAGTGATGAGAACATCAAGCCTCACAACATGGTCCTGTCGAATTATGAAGGCGGCATAGGGACCACTATGGGTGTGATCCAACTGGACATCAAGGTGGGATCTATCCTTCGACCAACTATGTTTATGGTCATATCGGCCAAACCTAACTATAATCTTTTGTTGGGCCGTGAATGGATTCATGGTGTTGGAGCTGTACCATCATCAATGCACCAGAGGTTGCTACTATGGCGTCCTGATGGAATGGTCGAAAACATAGAAGCGGATCAAAGCTATTACCTGGGAAAAGTAAATCACCTAGGGCTGGCAGACTTCGGCAAGAACTTGGCTCACATTGGGCCATGCCCAACACCTGACTTCGACTTGGCGCCAGCGCCAAATACTTTGTGTTCCCTATACCTGCACCCTGAGCATGGTTTTCAATGGGACAGAGAAGACTTGTCCCACATTGACTTTAGTGGGTTAACTGATATCCAACCAACTGGTTGGGGAAGTGAATTCAGTGACAATGACTGAGTCACAATCATTGCAGCGAATTTCGGCTTACGTAGCTGAAACAAAGATGATAACGGCTCTCGAGGCCGAAGTAAAATATATGGCTACACAGGCCAATAATCAAGAGTTACCTTCTGCAGGTCCTGGAAAAGATTTCGACCCAGAACCTCCTGATATCATGCCAGAAGGGATGCAGGAACAAAGGCTCGATGCTATCTATGATGATGAGCCTTTAGGATTCGAAAAGGACCCCTTGGCGAACAACATCAAAATGTTAGCGCATGATCCTTTAGAAGAAATCAACTTGGGCGAATGGTTAGAGAAAAAGCCAACTTACATTAGCGCAAAAATTGACCCAGAACTCAGGTTGGAAGTAATCCATTTGTTAAAAGAGTTCAAGGACTGTTTTGCTTGGGATTACGACGAGATGCCTGGTCTCGACAGAGGATTGGTGGAACTTCAGTTGCCAATCAAACCTGGGAAGAAGCCAATCAAGCAAAGTCCAAGACGCTTCGCTCCAGAAATACTGTCGAAGATCAAAACAGAAGTCGAAAGACTGCTGAAGTGCAAATTTTCATACGAGCTACAAGGTATGTCGAATGGATTGCAAACATTGTGCCAGTGATTAAAAAGAATGGTACATTGAGGGTGTGCATTGATTTCAGAGATTTGAATGCTGCTACACCCAAAGATGAATATCCTATGCCTGTGGCGGAAATGCTAGTCGATTCTGCCGCTGGCTATGAATACCTGAGTATGCTCGACGGTTATTCAGGATATAATCAAATATTCATTGCTGAAGAAGATGTGTCGAAAACAGCTTTTCGATGCCCTGGGGCTTTAGGCACTTACGAATGGGTAGTGATGCCTTTTGGCCTAAAGAACGCTGGGGCAACATATCAGCGAGCGATGAATTCCATCTTCCATGATTTTATTAACACTTTTATGCAAGTATATATTGATGACATTGTTATAAAATCTGTTTCCAGGAAGAACCATATAGACCACCTTCGACAATCATTCGAAAGAATGAGAGAACATGGTCTGAAGATGAACCCTTTGAAGTGTGCATTCTGTGTAAAAGCTGGAGATTTCTTGGGCTTCGTCGTCCACAAGAAAGGAATCGAAATCAACTAGAACAAGACGAAGGCAATTCTGGAAGCGAAAGCGCCAGCGAACAAAAAGGAACTGCAATCTCTGTTAGGCAAGATAAATTTCTTAAGGAGATTCATATCTAACCTAAGTGGGAAAGCTCAAGCCTTTTCACCCTTACTTCGATTGAACAAAGAGGGATTCGAATGGGGGCAAGAGCAACAACAAGCCTTCGACAAAATCAAAGGGTACCTCACAAAGCCACCTATTTTGGTGCCTCCTTGTAGCAACAGGAGTATGAGATTGTACATAGCTGCATCCGACAAAACTTTGGGAAGCATGTTAGCCCAAGAAGATGAAAATGGAGTCGAAAGACCCATTTACTATCTTAGTAGAGTTTTGAACGATGCAGAAACTAGATATAGCGAAGTTGAAAAATTGTGTCTATGTCTGTATTTCTCTTGTACAAAGCTCAAACAATATATAAAACCAGTTGATGTGTATGTTTCGTCTCATTTTGATGTTTTCAAGTACATGTTATCGAAACCCATCTTGCACAGTCGAATTGGCAAGTGGGCACTAGCATTAACTGAATACTCCTTGACCTTTATGCCTCTTAAGGCAGTGAAAGGACAAGTGGTGGCAGACTTTATAGTCGACCACTCAATTCAAGTTGAGAGTATTAATTATGTGGAGATAGAGCCTTGGAAATTCTACTTCGATGGTTCCAGCCATAAAGATGGAACAGGAGTAGGAGTCTTGATTATTTCTCCAGAAAAAATTCCAACAACATTCAAGTACAAGATATCAGGTTCTTGTTCGAACAATGAGGCTGAGTATGAAGCTCTAATTACTGGCCTTGAGATATTGTTGGAATTGGGGGCAACTCGAGTCGAAATAATGGGAGACTCAGAGTTAGTCATTAAGCAAGTCACAAAAGAATATAAATGCATAAGAGAAAATCTCATTATGTACTTTGTGATAGCAAATCGTTTATTGAAAAAATTTGAAATGGTCAACATTCGACACATACCCAGATTGGAAAATCAAATAGCCAACGATTTGGCACAAATTGCATCTGGGTACAAAATTTCAAAAACGAGATTACAAAGAGCAATCGAAGTTCGAGAAAAGATAAAAGCAACTTGTCTGTCACCAACAGACTTGGAATCGACAAGACTAGGGTATGCTGATCAAAGTAACTTCGAAATTTCGTTCATAGACAAGTTGTCAGAGCAAGATTGGAGGAAACCCATTGTGGATTATCTACAAAATCCAGCAGCTTCGACAGAACGAAAAACAAAATATAGGGCGTTGAGTTACGTACTCATGGGTAATGAGTTATTTAAAAAGACGCCTGAAGGGGTATTGCTAAAGTGCTTAAGTGAAACTGAAGCATACATAGCCCTTTCGACTACGCACGCTGGAGCATGTGGGGCTCACCAAGTAGGCCATAAGATGAAATGGTTGTTGTTTTGACAAGGACTATACTGGCCCACCATGTTGAAAGATTGTGTCGAGTTCGCCAAGGGTTGCCAAGAATGTCAAGTCCATACAGGCATCCAGCATGTACCAGCAAGCGAACTTCACTCGATAGTGAAACCTTGGCCCTTTAGAGGATGGGCGTTGGACCTTATTGGAGAGATTCGACCAGCATCATCAAAGAGCCAGAAGTATATATTGGTAGGCATTGATTATTTTACTAAGTGGATCGAAGCTATTCCTTTAGTCAATGTAGACCAAGAAAATGTCATTGAATTTATTCAAAAGAACATTATCTTTAGATTTGGAATCCCTGAAACTATAACTACTGATCAAGGATCAGTTTTCACCGGTCGAAAGATGCAGGAATTCGCTCAGGAAATAGGCTTTAAACTCCTAACATCAACGCCTTATTATGCATAGGCAAACAGTCAAGTCGAAGCAGCGAACAAAATAGTGATTGGCTTGATAAAAAAGCATGTTGGGAAGAAGCAAAAAAATTGGCATAAGACGTTAGACCAGATCTTGTGGGCCTGTCGAACGTCCCCAAAAGAGGCCATAGGTACAACACCATATAGGCTAACTTTTGGTCATGACGCAGTGTTGCCAGCAGAAATTTGTCTTCAATCTGCAAGGGTTTAGAGACACCATGATATCCCCTCTGAAGTTTATTGGGATATGATGTTAGACGAACTAGTAGATTTAGACGAAGAAAGACTGCGCGCTCTCGACTTACTAAGGCTTCAGAAGAAAAGAGTGGAAGACTCTTACAATAAAAAAGTGAAACCTAAAGCATTCTCGCCTGGAGAATTAGTTTGGAAGGTGATTCTTCCCATGGATCGAAGGGATCGAAGCATGGGAAAATGGTCACCCAAATGGGAAGGACCATTCAGAATTATCCAAACTTTTTCTGGTGGAGCTTATGAAGTCGAAGAGTTAGGTGAAGATAAAAGACTCTTGAGAGTAAATGGAAAATATTTGAAAAAGTATAAACCTATGCTCCAAGAGATCAAAATAAATAGCAAGTAATAACTAAATTAACCATAAATAAGCCAAAATGGAAAATTTTATAAATTAGCTAAAATGGCGACATTGTCAAATACATATTACAATACATGGTTAAAGGGCTGAGTCAATCAGAAGGGGATGGAATCTTTGAGTCGAAGGTACTTGGCCTGCTGCAACTCCAGTCTTTTGTTGCACAAGGCATTCGCCTGGGCAAGCTTGGCAATTTGGTCATCGAAGGCTTGGGCTTTCTCAGCAAACTCTAGGCCTTGCGTAACTTCAGCTTGACTCTCGGTGTCTGAAACAGTCGAGAGAAGCTCCTCCCCGCGCTTAGTATTAGCGTTCATCTTGGCTTCCAGCTCTTCGATTTGCGCCTTTATGGAGGCATTGTCTCGATCTATGGCATCAATTTCTTCTTGCTTAGACGCCTTTTGCTTCGACAACTCTGCAATTCGAGAAGTCGTCTCTGCTACAGCAGTCCAGGCAGAAGAACTTTTGCCATGTAACACTTCGAGCTGGCTGTTGAAGCCCCTCTGTCGTCGATAGTCTACTGAGACTTGATCAACAATGGAGTATAACTCCATGATAAATCTCGAAACCTCTGGAGTCACAGCTAGCAAGTCTACTGCATTCAAAACAGCTCCCAAACACGACGGAGCAGTGGGATCCCCCTCCAAAGCCTTCATCAAATCTTTCTTGAAGAACTGAGCCTTGACCTTCGTCAAAGCCTCATCGAGAGGAGAAGTCTCAGTGGACTTCCCCGATTGAGTAGAAGCCTCCTGACTAATATCAGATGAACTTCCCTTGCTCTCGATAATGGCATTCAGATAGCCAATGGGATCAGTTTGCTTCAAGAGTGCTAAGTCTTCTTTGGACCTATGCTTTGTCGAGGTGGTAACCTTTGCAGCAGCGTTGTCTTGGGGTTGAAGTTGTTGAGTAGCATTCGCATCAACATGACTCTCTTCGACTTGAAGTTCAGCAGTGCCAGCATCAGCGTGATCCCCTTCGTCATGTTGTTCCTCTGACAGACCGACCACTTGAATCTCCTTTGGTTGTTGTTCTTCTGTTTCAGCATTGGCCTCATCGTTCGCCAATTCCTTCTCTTGTGGCCTACTGAGTTCAGCAGAGTCTAGTGTTTCAGAAGTCTTTGGTGCTGAACTTTCAGTGGTTTCCTGAAAATAGAAGGAGAAGAATCTTCTAGTTTAGAAAGAGACACAATCGAACGTGAGTATCGACACCTGAGTTAAAAATGGTCAGAGAAACTACCTGCAGAGGAACTTCAGCCCCAGGGCTGGAATTATCGCTTTCGACGGGTTTATTGAGCAAAACATTTAGTTCCTCCTCCGTTGGCTCTTCAATAATTACTGGAGGTGGCTTGGGTTTTCTCCCAGCAACCTTTATTCTGATTGTGGGTCGAGTCTCAGGAGAAGGAACATCTTTCTTCAGTTTTCGCCTTTTAAGAGGAGCGGGAGGAGAGTCTTCTTCTTCGTCACTCCCAGATTCGACCGTCAGTGTAGGTCGTTTCTTGGGTGAGGGTGCCTAAAAACCAATTGGAGTTCGATTTAGATGCTACATCGAAAGTCAGACTGTTAAAACCAGAAGAAAATAATAAAAGTCTGGTTACCGGTGCTGAAGGTTTTTTCGAAGGACCTTCCCCCTGCTGGCTTGTTGTAGTTTTCGCCGGTGCTATGGTTTTCGCCGGTGCTGGAGGTTTTGTCAAGGGACCTCCTCCCTGATGGCCTTCTGCAGCTTTCTTGGCTGCAGGCTTTCGAACAACTGAAAGAAGACAAGTTATAATTAACAGGTTACCAGTCGAAATGGAAAGACAAAATAATTTGGAAGAGTGAACTTACATTTCTTTATTTTGTCCAGGACTAGAACAAAAGACTTCTGAAGTTCATCCACAAAGTATTTCTCATCGAAGAACTCTTCAGCGTAGTAACTCTTCCACCAGTCTTCGAAGGATGGTGAACAGAGAAAGTTAAGTTGATAGTCGAACAGTGAAAGGACTGTTCGACCTGCATACCTGCCAATATGCTTGGTGGCAGCATCTTCAGTATAGTCATTACAAAAGTATAACATGGATTTCTCCCTAGGAAAAATAGGAGAAGGAAGTGATTGAATGATACCAAACTGTCGAGAGACCAAGTTTGGTTGATAGGCGATCAAGCTCAAGTGAGTCTTGGAGCTTTTAAAGCGCAGTGGCATTATTCTAGGTGTGAGAAATGCTTCCCACATTATTGTGTGTTCTTCGACCTGAGGGTCACCTGACGACTTGGGGTGGGGCCTGGTGAACCATTCTGGACCAACCTTTCGTCGAGCAAAGGGAGCCATGGTCGAAGCAAATTCTTTTCTTCTGGCAAACATCAAGACGAAGTTTGTAAAAGTCTGTTGAAGCTCCAGCCCATCTTCAGTCGGGGTCAGTAGAGCTAATCTGGTGCCTTCGATACGCCTATTTTCTATCTCAGGGGCTTGCTCATTTATTTGAGTCTTCTGAGGTAAGAAAGACTCGAAAGTGGCATTGAGCCACAGCTGAAGAATCCAAAAAGGTCCTGCAAGCAACATAGTGGCTCTATTCTCGATGATCTTCAACAGAGTCGCTCCGCTGCTGATCGACTCGTGCAGATTCGCCAAGATTAATTCTGCCAAACAAATATTTTGGCCATGGTGAAGCTGGGTGGCGAGGGTGACCATCTTCTTTGTCACCTGTAAAGACTTTGTACAGAACACAAAGCGTGACAGCCATAGGGCTAGAAACGCGATATGCTCTACATCCGTCACAGTGGCTGTCGACTTATCATGGTAATGGTTGATATAGGTGGTATAGGTGGGTTTCGTAGCTGAGAATCCAATCTGATCCTCCAACATTTCCTCTGGGTCGAAATAATCCCCAGTGGGTCGAAGGCCAGTGATGGCAGCCACGTCGAAAAGCGTGGGTGTTAGCATTCCACAAGGAAGGTGGAAAGTGAAATGAGTGTAATCCCAGAAAAGCAAGGAGGCTATCAGCATCTCAGGGGAGTAGTTGAGACCCGTCTTCGACAGCATGACTAGGTCGTATATCCCCAAGTTCTTCCAGATCGAAGTCTGGCTTTTTTCCATCTTCTCCAGCCAAGCGCTGTAGTCAGGTGTGAGGCTAGGGCTAGACCTGAAAGCCCTAACACCCCTATTGAAGAAGCGAAGATCTATCTTCTCCTTAGCGGGATCTTCGTTGTCCTCTGCATCTTTTTTAGAACACCCAACAGGTTTGAGCTTTTCAAGCACTGGAAAGAAGCTCTTGATCTTCATGGCTTCATCGATGCATGGGGATAACGGGCCAGACATGGCGAAGATTTGGTTGGAGTATCCAACCGGAATCATTAGTTGGTGTGAATAAGCTTCACGCTCAGCAGTTGCTAGGGGTTCAGGAACCCTTCGTTGGCCTGTAGGGGTAACTATGGGGACAGTTGAGAAGATCTTGGGTTTAGGATTTCTGGAAGGGATGTTAGAACTAGGAGCGTTGGAGGAACCTGAGGCCATTGTTGAGTTAAGGTTGAAGATGAACTGAAGAACAAAGTGTTTGCAAGTTTGCAGAGATTTTGTGTTCAACAAGGAAGTTTGAAAGCAGGATAGCGTGAAAAAGTCCCACAATGGGTAATTGGCGCTATTTATAGTGGTTGGGAAATCCCCAAATTCGAGGCCATTTAATGTTGCAGAAGATAGTGGGACATGTGGCGTCCCCCCGTTGATATAGCCGTTCTGCAGAAATGAAAAGGTGCAGCGTGCACCCTCGTTTTTGGGAAATTGTCATGATGACAATTTGTGAAAAGACATTGGGCACGCTAAACGCCGTACTGAGGTGACGTCTTAGGTACGGATGAAATGATGGCTTTTTCTTAGGATTGTCAGTGGTTGGTAGAAGACAAAAAGTGCGCAGGTTAATTTGTGGCTAAGGATGAAAGACAGGTGTCGAATGGAATCTCAAAGAATGCCTTTTTCTTTTCAGCGTCGAAATAAGGCATTCTTGGGGGGCAATTTATTGGCTCCTAAATTCGACACCCTTGTTTTTATTAATATAAGCCATTAAAGCTGAAGGATGGTTTCGACCAGCTGGGTCTGTCGAAATGCTCATCAAAAGATGGCAATGTACTTAGAGAATTTCTTCTAAGTAGGAATCTTGTTGCCTTCGACGTCGAAGGTGCTTCTCGACGAAGGTGTTCGATTGTTCAGAGTGGAACGGTTTGAGATTCAAACGTTTGGAGGGAAAACGGTTCCCAGCGGTTACCAAGTGCAATGTGCCAAGATCTGGAGCATCGAACGCTGTGAACGTGCCAAGTGGAGTCATCTCGAAGCAGCGTAACTGCCCGAAGGTTACTTGGGATGTGTTTAGTATAAATATTAGTAGTTCACGCAGTTTTTCGCGTGTGTTCACAATTATATACAAGTCACTCATATAGATTCGAGTACCCAGCGTGAGAGAAAGAATTGTTGAGAATGTATGTGTGAAACACCACTTTAATTAATCAAAGTCATTTATTTTCCAGAAACTTTACTTGCTTTCTCCTTTACTTTTCCAGTCGAAGCCTTTCATTTCAAGCCTTTATTTATTCTATCAAGTTTTCTTCTTCATGCAATTTACATAAAGCTTCTTTATTTTCTTGTCATTTAATCATTATTAAACTTAGTCAAAACCCCAAAATCAACCATGTCTTAGGATCAATCTGATCGATCCTACGAGTCACCAAATAAGTAACCTTTTGGAAGATCAGCGGTTGTTTACCAATTCCCACGGTAAACAATCACCTGCTGGAATTCAAGAGCGTTCAAAACTTTCCTTCATCACCTGCTGGAAGTTACAACCACCAACAAAATAACGGATAACTGAAGCTCCTAAAAATCTGTTTCTCTCAAGAATGAAGACTCTCATCCTTTAAAACCCCAGAAGATTGGTATACTCCCAGTTTCTGACCGTTAACAGAATGAAGATTCTCATCACCTCAGAAGATTGGTATACTCCCAGTTTCTGACCCTTAACAAAATCAAGATCATCTTATTCCAAATTTCCTTCTAGAGATAGTTCAGATGTGACCCATACATGGCGACATTCTGATGCTTATTCCAGATTTCCTTCTAGAGATAGTTCAGATGTGACCCAGATTTGGCGACATTCCGATACTTATCCCAGATCAATACATGCAGCAATCAAAAGATTCTTGCAATCCCCAGCGGAGCTAAAACTTCCAACTATCAATCCCCGAGCAGAATGAGGACTCTCATTCTCAGTTCCTCACAGGATATTCAGATATTCCCCAGTGAAGATCTCCTCAAGACAGGAATCCCCAGTAGATTGGCATACAACCCAAGCTCCTGATTCCCCAACGGTGGTCCCAAGACTTCTCATTTTCAACGATCAAAAGATTCTTGCAATCCTCTGCAGCAGTCAAGGATTCACTTTCCCCGGCAGCAGTCAAGACTCTTTTATCTCCGGCTATCCAGGAGTCATCTATCCTCAGCAAGACAGCTCATCCGCTTACATGCACATTCATTACATTCATATCATAAACATTGATGAAGTACAATTCATTACATCATGACATTGCATACAACTAACTCTTTACCTTTTAAGGAAAGATCAATCAACAGATAAAGATCATCATCTTCCGAGATTCCTTCTAGAAACAGTTCAGATGTGACCCCGACATGGCGACATTCTGATACTTATTCCAGATTCCAAGACTTCTGAAAACAGTTTACGGATTCTCCAACCATGGATGTTAATCTATCGCTTGTTCAGATGCAACTTCTGAAAACAGTTTACAAATTCTCCAGACACGGATGCTAATCTATCGCTTGTTCAGATGCGACTACTGAAAACAGTTTACGAATGAGTCCAAACATGGATGTCAATCTATTGCTTATTCAGACCCCCAGCTCAGAGATGTTCCAAACATGGATACCCTTCTGATACTCGCTCACTCATCAATAACATACAGTTCAACAAACATTCTTAGATGGTATCTCTAAGCCCATCCTCCTACCAGCAATTTCCAGATGGCATCTCTAAGCCCATTCCCTCAAACTAGGCTTTGACGAGTGCAAATTTTTTTGGGAACTCTAGTGTCCAATCTCCTTTTACCTTCGAGTCGCGAACGATAAACTTGTCAATCTAACTCTTCAGGTTCAAGAAGATTGAACAGGGGCAACTGTTGTACCCCAAAATTTGCCCTCCTCTCTTTTCCACAAGAAATCACAGCTTTGGGCTTTTCCTGATTTTTCAGACTGGCTTAAGAATCGGTCAAACAGACTTTTCTCATCAGTCAGACAAAATTAGGGTTTCCATTGATTTTGAATCGGTCGAACAAACTTTTCTCATCAGTCATACAAAATTAGGGTTTCCATTGATTTTGAATCAGTTCAAGCAGATTATCAGGGTTTTTATTAATTTGGTTGAATTTGGCTCAGGGTTTGATCAGGAGGACGTTTCTTTGACAATAAATCAAGAATCAGGGTTTGCACGCGCATTCTCGGAAGAATTTGAATCCACAGTGTCTTAATTGGCTGTTACACTGCTTTGACGCCTGCTCAAGATTTCAGTTTGTTTCTCAAAAAACCTGAACCTCTGGGTTAGAAGCTGAGGCTTCTGGTTGGAAATTTGCAGTGTTTGGTTTAGTCAGTAAAAGGAAAGGCATGTGGATGTTTGTTTAATTAACTGTGCAATGCTTATGGTTAATTGGAAAGCCGGGTTTATTATTGATTAATGCGAAGTTGCAAGACTACGGTGTTTATTAATTATTTATTTTATCTAAGTTAGAATAATTGGGATTTACTTCCAGTTATTTTAATTCAAGAAACTTAAATAATTAAATATACAGTGAATTAAAAGAGAATTAACTGACAAAGGATTATTTTTATTCATTTTTAATTGTTTGTTACAATTATTATTTGAACACTGTAAATTTATTTACAATTGTTTACATTAATATTGTTACAATGATTAAAGGTAATTTAAAACTATATCCTAAATCTCCCAAATCTTCATCTTCTACTACTGCTCCCCCATTGCTCAACTGATTTTTATCTGCACAGACAAAAAGAGCAGAAAGAAGTCAAATGCAGATGAATTTAAAAAGGGCATTTTCAAACAGTTAATCATAAAAACTCATCATTAAAAGTGTTGGCCGGAATCAGTTTGTTCGCCCTCTCTGCAAATCACAAGAAGACTCTTGGTTCACAAAGAGGGAAGGGAAATATGTTTGCAAATATAAAAATGTACAAGGCTGCATAATTGAACCAAATGCACAAGCTACTTAAAAAGGCAAACTAAACTATCCAGAGAGATGTCAAACAAATTACAAAGTTCAAACTGAATGTCAAAACAAACTGTCCAAAGGCTGCCAAAGAGATATCAACAAGTACACAAAAGATATGCAGGAAATCTGGAAAAGAAGAAAGTACACAGAGCAAAGCTAACAATCCAAGCAAACTTATTTCAAATTTCCATCATTTTCCAGGCCAAACACTTTTTCAGAGTAAGTACAGTCTAAAGCAATAAAAAAATGCTTTTTATCAGTGGAGAGAGAAAGAGAGAGAGAAATAGAAAGGCTTACAATTTGCAGGCTTAAGGCTTAAGAGATATAAAACAAACATTATCTTAACACTGTGAAAGGGGGGGCAGAAAACACATAAACAAAAACCACCTCAAACCTGTGTCAAGCTTACAAACATTCAACCTGCTTTCAACTTACAAACTGAAGCAAGCCAAAGCACAATAAACCTGTTTCAAACACAAACAAAAGCTTGCCTCAAGCCAAAAGCCTAACACATCCTGCCTAAAAACAGCAATCAAAGGCATGCCTTCAAATCAACACAAGCCCGAAGCCTGTCAAAACCAGTACAGCAAACCTCAAACCAGAAGCCTGTAACTTCAAGCCATCCAAACCTGTGTTCAAAGCTCAAACCTGCGTAAATCTCAAACAAAATTCCAAACTGTCTCAAGCCTGTCTCAAGCCCACAAGCCTAAAAGAAAACTGTCAAACTACACCAAGCCTAAACCTTAAGCCTGTCAAAACCAGAAACCCCATACAAACCAGTTTCAAGCAAAATTCCAGCCAAGCCAAAACCAGATATCACAACAAAGCCAAAGCCAAACAATAACTGAAGCAAAAGTCATTCTCAGATATTTATCATCATTGAATCATCAGAGTCCAAACCAAATATCCAAGCCAACTCAGAACAAAGCATCCAAATAACCAACAAAATGCCTCAGAACGTGTTCATCATAGGCCAAGCTAACCAGGCAAAAGAGAGGAAAAGTTACTCAGAAGCAAAACACGCTAAAGCAAACAACTCTCAGTAATCATCATTGAGAATCAAAGTTCAAAAAGAGGAAGAAGCCAGAAGTGAAACAATAGGCAACTCAGATATCAAAATCATCAAAATCATTTATATCAGAACAACAAGGTTCAACAACATCAACATTTCAACAACAAGTATTTCAGAGCAAGCAAACAGAAGAAGAAGAGAGAACTAAAAGCTAGGGTTTTCAGACGTTCATCACAAAACCTAACAAAAGAAAGGTTCGAGGTTACCAGCAAGCTCTCGTCATCATACTCCCTCGCCTTGGCCACCAGAAGCGTCGTCGTCCTCCTCCGTCTCCTCTCCAAAGGTAGTAATTCCTTCTCCCTTTTTCTTTAACACCTCATGCAAACAATAATAACATAAAGATCAAAACAAGGGAAAGTTTAATCATGCAAATCCTAAAACCCTAAAACATAAGAAAGGGAAACCGTTACCTTTTCTTGTCGCTGCTTTGCTCAACCATGGAGGGAGAAGGAGTTAGAGGTGGCTCCTGGTGGCCATAGGTGGAGAGGAGTTTTGTTCAGAAAGCATTGCTCAAGAAAGATGAAGAAGACAACGAAGATGAGAGCGCCGTTCTAAGCCACTGCAAACCCTATTATGAGTAACAACAAATGAAACCTTAAAAAACTTGTGAAGCACACATTGGGCCTGTCCCCAACAAAACTTCCTAAGCCCATCTCAATTTCTGGCGTGCACCCCCCCTGTTGACCTCTTTCCCCACACGTTTTTGGGTCCAACATGATATTCCCAGCCCATTTAATCTTTTATCCATTTTTTTTATTTATTTCAAACTAATACTATTTTTTCTATCACTTTATATTTTATATAAATAACTTAAACTAATATTTTTGTTAAATAAAAATGATACATTAATTTCCTTTTTTTTTAAATATTACTAATACTTTTTATTACAACTAAAAATACATAAATATTAGGTTGTTAGGTTTAAATAATTTTCTTGTGTTTAAAACCTTTTTTTTGTTTAATAAATCTTTTTACATAAGCTTTTTAAAACATTAAAAGATACATAAATAATTAGTTTGTTTTGAATTAAATACTTTTTCTTTAAAACCCTTTTATTTATATAACATTAACAAAAAACCTAAAAATAAATAAATACTTAATAATACATTAGGTTAATATTTGCATCACTTGTAAATAATCACATACACTTTCACAAATACTTTTGATACATTGCTTTTATTCTTATACATTGCTACATTTTACATTGAGAATGCGATTCGATTTGGTTGTAAATATTATTTGGACACTACTATCCTGATAAGACTCATCCCCATTTGTAAATATTTGTACCCCCATTCCCGGATACTTATTTGTAATAGCTTAGACTCTAAATTCCTGCAATTTATCGCTTTCTATATACTGTATAGTAATTAGGGTTTGTATGCGAAGATTCAAAATCAACCGCTAGATAACCTAATACAAAGACAAATGCATGACAATCAATACACAATTCACACTTTCACCCCTAGGGTAATCCCGCTTGTTGCCTTCAAAAATGGGCCATGTTGCATGTTGAGTTCTTTGGCAAAACAAAAACAAATCAAATGATCATAGTCCCTCGATGACGCTTTCGAAGTTGCCTAAACAAAATGATCATAGTATCTTAAGCAAATTGCCAAAACACTTGACACTATTGCTTTCATGGTCTAAACGATGACCCGCGCCCGACCCGTTAACATCCTAACACAAGATTGTCCACCAAATACAATGGTGGAACAATACTGTTAAAAGGGTTAAAACATAGGAATGATCTTTGAGAAATTTAGGGGTAGACAACTCTTAGTTACTTGATCAAACTTGAAAAACACACTTGCTTACTTTCAAAACACACTCCACAACAACTTTCAAAACACAACTTTCAAAACAACTTTCAAAAACATTGAAACATCTTTTCAAAAAGACAAACACCTTTGTAAAACATTCGAGTAAAGAATTGTTACAACGGTTGCCTAGACAAGGCATCTTTTTCAAAACATTTTCAAAAACCATACACACACAAACACCATTTCAAGCAATTGAAAATCAAGGCAAGTGATCTAAAACAAGTAACTAAGAGCCCATGGATAACCATGGATGAAAAGGGTGCTAACACCTTCCCTTTTCATAATCTACCCCCCGAACCCACGAAAACATCTCAAAGGTTTTTCCTGTGCTTTTTAACCTTTCCTTTAGGATAAAATAAAAAGTCGATGGTGACTCTTGCTAAACCAAACAAGTGTGAATACAAACGCAAAACCTCAAGTCAGTTCTCCCACCGTATCACAGAACTGGCGACTCTGCTGGGGACAAATTTAAAAGTGGGGTTACCTTAGGGTTTAGATCACCTTTACATACTTTCTTTGATTGCTTTGATTACTTTACTTCTTGGGTCCTTGTTTTGGTTTGTTGTAAATCCTACACCCGGATTTGGGGGCACCTTTTTAGGTAAATAGCAATAATACTGTGAGGGAACTGTGCGGGGTATACCGACATGGTTGAAGCAGTAAGCTATGTTAGTGTGACATATTTGTGAGTACCGGTAACCCTTGAGTTCAATCAAGGAGAGTACGGGGCCGCTGAGTGATGTCACGAAGCACTAACGAACTCTAGAACTTTACTTGACCATCTTAGCCTTTTTAGGGGTAGTGAGATGACCGACTTTGGTGCAGTCCGAAGTTGGTAGATACTCGATACTACACTCATTGAGGATTGTTTTCTTGGAATATTTTGGTTGCCAGTTAAGTGGCTAAACCAAAACAATGAACACAGAAAATAATCCAGTGATATTGAGCTCCTTAGAACCCGGTTTCTATTTTAGGACAGGATGAGCCAACTAATTTCAAGAGGGTACTTACCTACAAACCCCATGCAAGCCTAAACCTAAGGACTTGTTTGCTTTGTGTGAATATGATTACCTGTATATACACTTACTTGCTTTTGCATACATAACATCATGACATCATACCATAACATTTTCATTAACCATTTCAAGGATCTCGAGGGTCTTTTGATGCAGGGTCACGTTGAACCAGACGTCTACCAAGGGGAAAGAGGTTTATCCTCTAAACAAATGCCTTCAAAGATCAAGTGCAACAACTTGAATCAGGGGCTATGACCCACTTGACATGGTGAGCTTGATTCTCGTTGAAAGACATCCATTGGTGCAAAGTTCTCCAATCAAAGATCGAAGTTCAACCTCTAACACTTTCTTGTGTTTACCCCAAGAGATCCTTGAAAACATGGCATACATATATCATACATATCATGGCATAACAGGTTTCCCATACAGGTCTCCTTATCTTCCTACTGTTTATTTCAGTAAGATAGATATGGAACAAACGGTGAGAGACCTCCAAGCTCAAAACGCTCAATTCTAGCAAATGCTTCTGGCTATGGGTAAAGGGCAAGAGGATCTGAAAGATCTCCTTCTCAAAGACAAGGGGGCCAGTCTTGAAGAAGACCATAATTTGGAGATTGATGAAGCTGACTACTCCGAGGAACAATATCCTCTCGCTGATGACAAGTACAAACAGTTGGAGGATCGCCTCAATGCCATGGAGGTTCAACAAATACCTGGCTTGGACTTAGGAGACATGGGTTTGGTTTCTGGATTGGTCATCCCTCCAAAGTTCAAAGTCCGTACCTTGGCCCTGTACGGTGGAGTCTCTTGCCCTAAGATGCATTTAAAATCTTATGTCCGCAAGATCCAACCATACACAACTGATCCAAAGCTTTGGATCCATTTCTTCCAAGAAAGCCTGGTAGGGGCTCAACTCGAGTGGTTCTATCAATTGGAGAGTTCTCGCATCCACACCTGGGAAGATCTAGCTATGGCTTTTTACAAACAGTATCAGTACAATGCTGATATTGCACCAACTCGCGTGCAATTGCAGAACATGACCATGGGTTCCAACGAGAGCTTCAAAGGATACGCTCAAAAGTGGAGAGATCTGGCTGGTAGGGTGCAACCCCCTTTAACTGACAGAGAGTTGATTGACATCTTCATGGGAACTTTGACATGGCCTTTCTTCAATCACTTAATTGGGAGCTCCTCAGCCGGGTTCACCGAGCTAATACTGACCGGCGAAAGGGTCGAAGCTGGCATCAAAAGTGGAAAGATCCAAGGAACTACACCCTCGGATACTCAGATAATTCCCTACAATGGGAAGAAAGAGTCCAATGCAGTGACTGGTCAAAAGAGTCGTCATGGTTAACATGTATGGGCAATCCTGATCTCTGACCCCACGATTGTTCAACAAAGACAGGGCAAGAGGCGTAGGGTGAAATATCAAGAAAGGCAGTATACTGACATCAACATGCCTTTGTCTCAAGCGTTACAACATTTGCTAAAGTTGAAGTTAATCACGCTAAAGGATCCTCCTCAAAATCCTGATACTTCCTCTTCCAAGTATAACCCGAGGGTGAGATGTGCCTACCATTCTAACAGTCCTGGACACGACACCGACAGTTGTTGGACTTTGAAGAACAAGATTCAAGACATGATTGATGTCGAGGAGATCAAGTTTGACCCTCCGGAGACTCTAGCATAATCACTACTCCTTTGACGAATCATTGAGAACATCTTTGTTCCAGTTGAATTTTCAAGTTGTAATCTCTTTGTTATTCAAACAATTATCTATTAATGTCAAACTTTGTTTCATTAATGCATCGCATATGTTTGTCTTGATTTGATCCACTCATTTTCACTGCACTTGAACTATGCTTTCTACTTTCTTTATGATATTTAACTCTTGATAAAAAGCAAAGCCTTTAGATGGAGGATGACGAAACAATACCACAATCTCATACAGTATGCTTTTGAATAGACCTTGCTGATGATGTACAGGCATTTCTTTCAAATCCCAAACACTGGAGTTATAAGGAAGATAATCCCTAGTCAACCCCTTCGAGCCAAAGAAGTAGGAGTTTTCTGTTCTAAACAAATTGAAACCTTTGATTTAAACCTGGGGCAGGGTAGTCTCTCAGTTAATTCAAAAAAAAAGGTGCGCATTGAAGTCACAAACTCTCCGTTCGTAATACAACGAACAACATCAAAAAAAGAAAAGCATTCCTCTGGAATCAAAAGACAGTGATGGTTCCTTATCTCATAGGCAGTCATTACCTCTCAAAAGAGAAAATCCCACTGAGCCAAAACCTATAAAGGAGGCTTAAGAAAGCTGGGGCATCCCGCTGACTGTAACCTCAAAAACAGGAACAGTCAGGCAAAAGTTAGGGATAACAAATCAAAAGAAAGAGGTTATTACAAATCCTCAACAACATGAAAAATGTTGCAAAAGTAAAAGGAGATGATGACTGCCATAAAATTCAATTGGTGTGAACCATCACCAAAAAGTCGTTCCGAATAGAGTTCGACGCACAATTAACTGAGTCTAGGATTGAAGGACATCACGAAGAGCGGGTGGGTACAAATATACTTTGAGCCTTTATCCTTTGTTTCTTAAACCGTGAACCAAGCCACATTACAACCCTTCAAAAGTCCTAATTGAAGCATGGGTTAGTTCGAAAGCATACTGTTACAAAAGGTATCCTGACTCCTGTAAGGCTTTGCTCTAAATCTTGTTTTGAATTTGTCTTATAAAAAGTTTTCTGCTAAAAAATGCATTTTTTCAAAACTTCGAGACAAACATAAACTTTGCATTACTTGAATATCACTGTTTGCATTTGGCTATTTGTTTGACAGCGGAGAAATTCACACAACGAATATCCGATGAACGAAAGCTCTCTCAATGAACAAAATCACTTCAAAAAGGATGACACTTCCTTTGACAAATCTCCTATCAACAAGGGGGCATGACATGTAACTATCCAGTTAACCTGGGGCAGTCCAGTCAAGATTTCAACAAATCTCTCAATTATAGATTAACCTGGGGCAAGTCTCCGTCACCATCACTTGGGGAATTCAAATGTCAATCTTAAGGGTTACGAACAGTCCAAGTTTCCTGGCAATATCACACGCATCTGATACTAGGGGCAGTGATGAAACCTCTCTAAGCAGACCTGCAGTCATGGGTTTATTTCCCCAACATTTGTCTAGGATTTTATTCTCCAAAACAAATTACATTTCAACAACATTCTTAACATATGTAGATTAATCATCAAAGATTCCTTCATCTTTTGGAGTAGTAATCGTCAAAGATTCCTTCATCTTTTGGAGTAGTAATCATCAAAGATTCCTTCATCTTTTGGAGTAGTAATCGTCAAAGATTCCTTCATCTTTTGGAGTAGTAATCGTCAAAGATTCCTTCATCTTTTGGAGTAGTAATCAAAGATTCCTTCATCTTTTGAAGTAGTAATCAAAGATTCCTTCATCTTTTGATGTAGTAATCAAAGATTCCTTCATCTTTTGGAGTAGTAATCGTCAAAAAATTCCTTCATCACCTGCTGGAATTCAAGAGTGTTCAAAAATTTCCTTCATCTTTTGGAGTAGTAATCATCAAAGATTCCTTCATCTTTTGGAGTAGTAATCGTCAAAGATTCCTTCATCTTTTGGAGTAGTAATCATCAAAGATTCCTTCATCTTTTGGAGTAGTAATCGTCAAAGATTCCTTCATCTTTTGGAGTAGTAATCGTCAAAGATTCCTTCATCTTTTGGAGTAGTAATAAAAGATTCCTTCATCTTTTGGAGTAGTAATCCAAGATTCCTTCATCTTTTGAAGTAGTAATCAAAGATTCCTTCATCTTTTGGAGTAGTAATCGTCAAAAAATTCCTTCATCACCAGTTGGAATTCAAGAGCGTTCAAAAATTTCCTTCATCACCTGCTGGAAGTTACAACCACCAACAAAATAACGGACAACTGAAGCTCCTAAAAATCTGTTTCTCTCAAGAATGAAGACTCTCATCCTTTAAAACCCCAGAAGATTGGTATACTCCCAGTTTCTGACCGTTAACAGAATGAAGATTCTCATCACCTCAGAAGATTGGTATACTCCCAGTTTCTGACCCTTAACAAAATCAAGATCAGCTTATTCCAGATTTCCTTCTAGAGATAGTTCAGATGTGACCCAGACATGGCGATATTCTGATGCTTATTCCAGATTTCCTTCTAGAGATAGTTCAGATGTGACCCAGATTTGGCGACATTCCGATACTTATCCCAGATCAATACATGCAGCAATCAAAATATTCTTGCAATCCCCAGCGGAGCTAAAACTTCCAACTATCAATCCCCAAGCAGAATGAGGACTCTCATTCTCAGTTCCTCACAGGATATTAAGATATTCCCCAGTGAAGATCTCCTCAAGACAGGAATCCCCAGTAGATTGGCATACAACCCAAGCTCCTGATTCCCCAACGGTGGTCCCAAGACTTCTCATTTTCAACGATCAAAAGATTCTTGCAATCCCCTACAGTAGTCAAGGATTCACTTTCCCCGACAGCAGTCAAGACTCTTTTATCTCCGGCTATCCAGGAGTCATCTATCCTCAGCAAGACAACTCATCCGCTTACATGCACATTCATATCATAAACATTGATGAAGTACAATTCATTACATCATGACATTGCATACAACTAACTCTTTACCTTTTCAGGAAAGATCAATCAACAGACAAAGATCATCATCTTCCGAGATTCCTTCTAGAAACAGTTCAGATGTGACCCAGACATGGCGACATTATGATACTTATTCCAGATTCCAAGACTTCTGAAAACAGTTTACGGATTCTCCAACCATGGATGTTAATCTATCGCTTGTTCAGATGCAACTTCTGAAAACAGTTTACGGATTCTCCAGACACGGATGTTAATCTATCGCTTATTCAGATGCGACTACTGAAAACAGTTTACGGATGAGTTCAAACATGGATGTCAATCTATTGCTTATTCAGACCCCCAGCTCAGAGATGTTCCAAACATGGATACCCTTCTGATACTCGCTCACTCATCAACAACATACAGTTCAACAAACATTCCCAGATGGCATCTCTAAGCCCATCCTCCTACCAGCAATTTCCAAATGGCATCTCTAAGCCCATTCCCTCAAACTACGCTTTGACGAGTGCAAATTTTTTTGGGCACTCTAGTGTCCAATCTCCTTTTACCTTCGAGTCGCGAACGACAAACTTGCCAATCTAACTCTTCAGGTTCAAGAAGATTGAACAGGGGCAACTGTTGTACCCCAAAATTTGCCCTCCTCTCTTTTCCACAAGAAATCACAGCTTCAGGCTTTTCCTGATTTTTCAGACTGGCTTAAGAATCGGTCAAACAAACTTTTCTCATCAGTCAGACAAAATTAGGGTTTCCATTGATTTTGAATCGGTCAAACAGACTTTTCTCATCAGTCAGACAAAATTAGGGTTTCCATTGATTTTGAATCAGTTCAAGCAGATTATCAGGGTTTTTATTAATTTGGTTAAATTTGGCTCAGGGTTTGATCAGGCAGACGTTTCTTTGATAATAAATCAAGAATCAGGGTTTGCACGCGCATTCTCGGAAGAATTTGAATCCATAGTGTCTTAATTGGCTGTTACACTGCTTTGACGCCTGCTCAAGATTTCAGTTTGTCTCTCAAAAAACCTGAACCTCTGGGTTAGAAGCTGAGGCTTCTGGTTGGAAATTTGCAGTGTTTGGTTTAATCAGTAAAAGGAAAGGCATGTGGATGTTTGTTTAATTAACTGTGCAATGCTTATGGTTAATTGGAAAGCCGGGTTTATTATTGATTAATGCGAAGTTGCAAGACTACGATGTTTATTAATTATTTATTTTATCTAAGTTAGAATAATTGGGATTTACTTCCAGTTATTTTAATTCAAGAAACTTAAATAATTAAATAGACAGTGAATTAAAAGAGAATTAACTAACAAAGGATTATTTTTATTCATTTTTAATTGTTTGTTACAATTATTATTTGAACACTGTAAATTTATTTACAATTGTTTACATTAATATTGTTACAATGATTAAAGGTAATTTAAAACTATATCCTAAATCTCCTAAATCTTCATCGTCTACTGCTGCTCCCCCATTGCTCAACTGATTTTTATCTGCAAAGACAAAAAGAGCATAAAGAAGTCAAATGCAGATGAATTTAAAAAGGGCATTTTCAGACAGTTAATCATAAAAACTCATCATTAAAAGTGTTGGCCGGAATCAGTTTGTTCGCCCTCTCTGCAAATCACAAGAAGACTCTTGGTTCACAAAGAGGGAAGGGAAATATGTTTGCAAATATAAAAATGTACAAGGCTGCATAATTGAACCAAATGCACAAGCTACTTGAAAAGGCAAACTAAACTGTCCAGAGAGATGTCAAACAAATTACAAAGTTCAAACTGAATGTCAAAACAAACTGTCCAAAGGCTGTCAAAGAGATATCTACAAGTACACAAAAGATATGCAGGAAATCTGGAAAAGAAGAAAGTACACAGAGCAAAGCTAACAATGCAAGCAAACTTATTTCAAATTTCCATCATTTTCCAGGCCAAACACTTTTTCAGAGTAAGTACAGTCTAAAGCAATAAAAAAAATGCTTTTTATCTGTGGAGAGAGAAAGAGAGAGAGAAATAGAAAGGCTTACAATTTGCAGGCTTAAGGCTTAAGAGATATAAAACAAAAATTATCTTAACACTGTGAATGGGGGGGCAGAAAACACATAAACAAAAACCACCTCAAACCTGTGTCAAGCTTACAAACATTCAACCTTCTTTCAACTTACAAACTGAAGCAAGCCAAAGCACAGTAAACCTGTTTCAAACACAAACAAAAGCTTGCCTCAAGCCAAAAGCCTAACACATCCTGCCTAAAAACAGCAATCAAAGGCATGCCTTCAAATCAACACAAGCCTGAAGCCTGTCAAAACCAGTACAGCAAACCTCAAACCAGAAGCTTGTAACCTCAAGCCATCCAAACCTGTGTTCAAAGCTCAAACCTGCATAAATCTCAAATAAAATTCCAAACTGTCTCAAGCCTGTCTCAAGCCCACAAGCCTAAAAGAAAACTGTCAAACTACACCAAGCCTAAACCTTAAGCCTGTCAAAACCAGAAACCCCATACAAACCAGTTTCAAGCAAAATTCCAGCCAAGCCAAAACCAGATATCACAACAAAGCCAAAGCCAAACAATAACTGAAGCAAAAGTCATTCTCAGATATTTATCATCATTGAATCATCAGAGTCCAAACCAAATATCCAAACCAACTCAGAACAAAGCATCCAAATAACCAACAAAACGCCTCAGAACGTGTTCATCATAGGCCAAGCTAACCGGGCAAAAGAGAGGAAAAGCTACTCAGAAGCAAAACACGCTAAAGCAAACAACTCTCAGAAATCATCATTGAGAATCAAAGTTCAAAAAGAGGAAGAAGCCAGAAGTGAAACAATAGGCAACTCAGATATCAAAATCATCAATATCAGAACAACAAGGTTCAACAACATCAACATTTCAACAACAAGTATCTCAGAGCAAGCAAACAGAAGAAGAAGAGAGAACTAAAAGCTAGGGTTTTCAGACGTTCATCACAAAACCTAACAAAAGAAAGATTCGAGGTTACCAGCAAGCTCTCGTCATCATACTCCCTCGCCTTGTCCACCAGAAGCGTCGCCGTCCTCCTCCGTCTCCTCTCCAAAGGTAGTAATTCCTTCTCCCTTTTTCTTTAACACCTCATGCAAACAATAATAACATAAAGATCAAAACAAGGGAAAGTTTAATCATGCAAATCCTAAAACCCTAAAACATAAAAAAGGGAAACCGCTACCTTTTCTTGTCGCTGCTTTGCTCAACCATGGAGGGAGAAGGAGTTAGAGGTGGCGCCTGGTGGCCATAGGTGGAGAGGAGTTTTGTTCAGAAAGCATTTCTCAAGAAAGATGAAGAAGACAACGAAGATGAGAGCGCCGTTCTAAGCCACTGCAAACCCTATTCTGAGTAACAACAAATGAAACCCTAAAAAACTTGTGAAGCACACATTGGGCCCGTCCCCAACAAAACTGCCTAAGCCCATCTCAATTTCTGGCGTGCACCCCCCTGTTGACCTCTTTCCCCACACGTTTTTGGGTCCAACATGATATTCCCAGCCCATTTAATCTTTTATCCATTTTATTTATTTATTTCAAACTAATACTATTTTTTCTATCACTTTATATTTTATATAAATAACTTAAACTAATATTTTTGTTAAATAAAAATGATACATTAATTTCCTTTTTTTTAAAAATATTACTAATACTTTTTATTACAACTAAAATACATAAATATTAGGTTGTTAGGTTTAAATAATTTTCTTGTGTTTAAAACCTTTTTTTTGTTTAATAAATCTTTTTACATAAGCTTTTTAAAACATTAAAAGATACATAAATAATTAGTTTGTTTTGAATTAAATACTTTTTCTTTAAAACCCTTTTATTTATATAACATTAACAAAAAACCCAAAAATAAATAAATACTTAATAATACATTAGGTTAATATTTGCATCACTTGTAAATAATCATATACACTTTCACAAATACTTTTGATACATTGCTTTTATTCTTATACATTGCTACATTTTACATTGAGAATGCGATTCGATTTGGTTGTAAATATTATTTGGACACTACTATCCTGATAAGACTCATCCCCATTTGTAAATATTTGTACCCCCATTCCCGGATACTTATTTGTAATAGCTTAGACTTTAAATTCCCGCAATTTATCGCTTTCTATATACTGTATAGTAATTAGGGTTTGTATACGAAGATTCAAAATCAACCGCTAGATAACCTAATACAAAGACAAATGCATGACAATCAATACACAATTCACACTTTCACCCCTAGGGTAATCCCGCTTGTTGCCTTCAAAAATGGGCCATGTTGCATGTTGAGTTCTTTGGCAAAACAAAAACAAATCAAATCATCATAGTCCCCCGATGACGCTTTCGAAGTTGCCTAAACAAAATGATCATAGTCTCTTAAGCAAATTGCCAAAACACTTGACACTATTGCTTTCATGGTCTAAACGATGACCCGCGCCCGACCCGTTAACATCCTAACACAAGATTGTCCACCAAATATAATGGTGGAACAATACTGTTAAAAGGGTTAAAACATAGGAATGATCTTTGAGAAATTTAGGGGTAGACAACTCTTAGTTACTTGATCAAACTTGCAAAACACACTTGCCTACTTTCAAAACACACTCCACAACAACTTTCAAAACACAACTTTCAAAACAACTTTCAAAAACATTGAAACATCTTTTCAAAAAGACAAACACCTTTGTAAAACATTCGAGTAAAGAATTGTTACAACGGTTGCCTAGACAAGGCATCTTTTTCAAAACATTTTCAAAAACCATACACACACAAACACCATTTCAAGCAATTGAAAATCAAGGCAAGTGATCTAAAACAAGTAACTAAGAGCCCATGGATAACCATGGATGAAAAGGGTGCTAGCACCTTCCCTTTTCATAATCTACCCCCCGAACCCACGAAAACATCTCAAAGGTTTTTCCTGTGCTTTTTAACCTTTCCTTTAGGATAAAATAAAAAGTCGGTGGCGACTCTTGCTAAACCGAACAAGTCCGAATACAAACGCAAAAACTCAAGTCAGTTCTCCCACCGTATCACACCACCCTTCGACCTGAAACCACTATGGACCCTAGATGTAGAGTCAAGTAATTTATTGCTGATCAAACATCATCCGTAAATGGATGACTATAAAGACGGTTGATGGGTACTTCACAAAGCATGCTAAGGGACATGAGTGACCTAGATGGAATTTGCTCATCCTGCATAACAGGATAAATGTCTAAGGGCCCAATATTGAACTGGACAAGGGTGACACAGTGTATGCCTTGTGTTCAATATAGACATGAGGGCAAAAGGGTAATTGTATAACCCAAATATTATCACGGAAAAGGTTTGGTCAGATCACATGACATTTTCGTGACTTGGGTAACAGTGATGTGTTGCTAGATACCACTCACTGTTTATTATATTAAATGTGTGATTTAATATAATTTCCAACGTCGCGAAAACCTACAGGGTCACACACATAAGGACAGGTTGATGAGAGATAGAATAAATAAGGAACACCGTAAGGTACGGTGCACTTAAGTGTAATACGGAAAGTGGTAAGGTACCACGTGGATAAGTGATATATGGTACATCATAAGGTATGATGTCCATAAGCTTAATTGGGCTTTTAGCTTATAGCCTTAATTGGGCTTTTAGCTTGTAGCCCACACGAGTGATTCTATAAATAGATCCCTTGTGATGAAGCAATTTGACTTGATGCAATTTCGTTTTTGATTCTCTCTCTCACTCAAGGTTTCTGTTCGTGATCAGCTAGCACTGTAACCGGAAGCAATCTATTCGTGTGGACTGAGTAGAGGCGTTGTTCTTCATCAACGCTCGTGATCACAACATCAAAGGTCTGAATCGCCACAAGAGGTAAATATTTCTATCACTGACCATGTTCATTCGTAAGGATCGCTAAAGGAAAATTTTAAATTCCGCTGCGCTTTTGATCGCAATTTTCCTTCATTATTAACAACTCACTTCAAAAGTTTCAAAGAAATTTTGTGTGGAAGAAACTTGATGGTGAAGAAAGATTACAAGTCCTCCAAATGAACCTTCAAATTCCATTTTTGTGACTTAAAATGATCATAACTTGATCAATTTTTATCACCTTGAGCCCATTATTTTTCCATAATGATCTTGAAGATGTGAAATTAAACCTTTCTTTTATGTGAAAAGTGTGAAAGTGGATGGAAGACACCCTAAGGATGCAAAAGATTATAGGTCATTTCATTAAGTTTTTCCAACTTCAACAAGTCATAACTCTCTCATTTTTTTGAGATTTTGAATTATTCAAGTTTCAAAATGTCATTCAAGAGATCTACTTCATATCATCTTTTTTGGTCAATAACAAATTTCAAGTGGAAGGCCATAGAAAAAACTTAAAAAATTTCTAAGTATGGAAAGTCAACCTCTTTTTCTCAACTTTGACTCATTACAACTTTCAGCTCAAACATCCATTTGATCCCATTCTTTTCACATTGTAAAGCTTGTAATCTCCTCTTTCTAAAGCTTCAAGAATCATGTCCTAAGGCCCCTTGAGTTGAGAATGCCATTGGTTTGAATTTGGAAATTTGAAACTGAATTTTTCACCAAGTCAGAAATTTGAAACTCTTGTTTTGGCTTCTAATCACAAAATTGTTGCGCGTTTTTTCTCCTAAACATGTTTATTGAACTTCCAGAAGTGATTAGTGCATCAAAACACAAGATTTAGATGAGTTTTGATATAAAAAATGAGTTACACTTTTCCCATGATGCAGATTCACACGAATTCCCTTCAAACTTCATCATTTCACACGTTTGAGCATTCCATTTATTTCCCTATAAATAGAGGGTAATTGCTCATTCATTTCCACAAGCTTAGAAAGCCAGAATCACCCTGCCAAACTCTCTCTTGAACTCAATTTTCAGTAACTTCGAATATGTTCTTACAACTTTTCTCAATCATTTTTCTTTGTCAATTCACTTTCCTTGAACCTCACTGAAGCTAATTGAAGAAGAATTAAGCTCTAAAACTCCCTGAATCGTGTTAGCCAAGTCCATTTTCAGAGCTCTGCAACTTAACTCCAATAGGTAGACTCCTTCACCAATTATCTTAAACTTTGATACTATTATGAAGCTCTCATCATCCTGGTCCTAGTTGCAACACTTGTTTTTAACGGGAAGCACATTTTGACCACAAAATTACAAATCCCTTTTCAAAACTTCTCTTCCAAATTGCTTGAGCTACAATTTATATAAATTTTTCGCGAATGTGTGGTTGTCTTCGTCTTTATGAGACAGAGCGAATGACATAGGTGTGAGCTTCTGATTTTACAAGGTGAGGGACATGTGTTTCACATTGGCTGGAGGTTGAAGATGACCACCGTGTCATCTTCTAATCAATGATGGCGTGCCAATTTATTTTTTAAAATATGATTTTATATGTGATTAGTGTTTTATTCAATAATGATCATGATATGTACAACGCGTCTGATCCATTGGATTAGCTTACTAACGCGTTTTGGCTCTCATCAATTTGTCCATATTTAATGCGTCTGATTCATAGAAAATTCATTTTTACTCCAAAAAATCTAAAAAAAATTATGGAAAATACTTTTGATTTTTCTCTTTCTAATTCTTATATTTTCTCAATTTTATTTTGTGTTTTGTTATTTTTTATCATTTTTCACTTTATTTGAGTTGTTTTAAATGTTTAAAAATACTTTTCTTCATTTTTAAATTCTGAAAATATAGGGAAGGATCCAATGACATTTTGACAAATATTGGTGACCTCATTTAGTTTTTTATTTCTGACTTTGTTATTTTTTTTAGTCATTTTTTGTTTATTTTACCTACTTCTTTTAATTTTAAAAATAGTTTCTGACTTTAAAAAATTACCAAAAATTTTATATAAATATTTGAACTTATTCCTGATTTTTCTATGGTCTTACTTATTTTTTCTTGATTAATTTGAATATAGTAGCTAATTTTCTCTCTTATTTCCATTTTATAATCATTTTAAAATACTTTTTTTCTTTTATTTTAAACATAATTTTATTTTGTATATGTTCTGGCTGATCTTGGATTAAAATTTTGATCATGAACTTTATTAACATCATTGGATCCATTGTGTTGAGTCTAACTCCATAAAAATGGATAAATGATTTTAATAATAGTTTGATTAAATTTTTGGTTCAAATGTGGTTTATTCATTTCCCCTTCCCTCTTCATCTTATCCCATTCTTATTGTACCAATTATTATTGGAGCATAATTTACATATCATGTCTCAAAACATGAGGTGCATAGATTGATATTGACCGACCTCAAAAATAGGTGCGACTTCTATATAAGTCCACTTACAATTGCTTAACATAACGCTAAATTTTGTTCCGATTTGAGAAAATGATCATTTGTGGCCCAAACCTGTGTTTGCAAGCCCAAGTATGTTAATTTGAACCCTTTGATCCAATAACCTTGAGATCCATTGTTAGGAGGCTTTGGTTCTACCAATCCTCTAATGGAACTTCATCAATTTTGGTCAAAGTGGATCACTTAAACATCATTGATCATTAAATGTTATCTTGAGAATTCTTAAATGGATGATATACTTGACAAAAAGCAAATGCAACTTGTTGTTGAGAGGATTTGGTTCTACTAATCCCCTAATGAGTTCTAAAATGCAAGTTTCAAGATGGTCATCCAACTAACTACTAATTCCAAACAATTGAATTTATTTTTATGCTTTTACTTTATGTACTATTTACTTTAGCATTTACATTTCATGCTATTTTTTAATCTTTTCTCACTTGAGCCTTTATCTTCATGTCATTTTTATTTTGCTTACTTGAGTTTCTCATTTTCTTTTTGAAGATATCTAATAATCAACTTGAACCCTAAAAGCTTGAATATTACTTGGACTACTTGGTTACTATCATTGGCATTATGGAGTGATGGACTTCTTGAACTTAGTATTAGAAGTTGTGGCCTACCTTGAGCCTTTGTGACCTTGATTTATATTTTGTCTGGAGTTCTTGGGGTTTACCCCAATACATTGGGTTATTTGTTTGCTTTGTGTGCCGGTTATTGTGATTACACACTTTGTCTGTAATCTGGAATTCATCCGTGTACAACTGTTACTCTGCCCAATTTTTGTGAAGACTTAATGCAATTAAATCTTGGTATTCTTAATAGGCTTATCAATTGTTTTCTTGGATTTAAATCCGAAGGATAGAATTCTACATTGACTCATTGTGTCAAGTGTTTGCTTCTTGTTGGTCAGATGGTCCTTCTCTTTAGCTTTTACATTATGCTTTAGGATATTATCTCCGTCTCCTCCCATCTTCTTTAATTTCAAAAATCTTTTCCCTCCTTTTGAAAACTCTTCTTGTTCTAAAACTTGAACCACTTTCATAATAAACTTGGACTTAGGTCCATGCATTTTCAAAAATATTTTCTTAATCAAACTTTAATCAACTTAACAATACCTTGACATTTTTGTGAGAAGATTAAAATTCAATCAACCTCATTCAAACTATTTTGACATTTTGGCCTTTACCCATTAAAAACTTTTCTCAAAAGATTGGAATCTTGTCAATTCCTTGTAGTGATACAAACAACTATACTTATAAAATATGTAGTAAAGTGAGATATTTTCCACTGGGTGTTGAGCGAGGCATTATTGATTTTAAAATCCAAGCCATATCCTCCACTTTGAGATGATGCAAATTCTTCTTTCTCATAATTGTGGGTAGTAAGTATGTTTTCCACACGGACAATAACAATGATGTCTTGTCTCTTAAAATTAACCAACACACTTGTGTTTTAAAATTTTAAAAAAGTGAACTACGAGTACCCTGATCCCCTATTGCACAGAAGGTGGTACGTAGGCAATAAAGGTTCACAACCGCGACGGGTGCAAAAATCATTAAAAAAAATATATACTTCTTTTCTCATCTCCACAATCTATTTTTATACAACATTTTATAGCCAAAATATACAGATTTTTCAAAGAGGTTCCTACGGAATATCGTAGATGTTTAGTGTGATAATACATTCCCTTTTCATAACCAACCCCCTTATCTAGAATCTTTCCCCCCTCTTTTGGGTTATTCTCTCTTTTCCCATTCCTTTGGAAACAATAAAGCGTGGTGATAATTTTTATTTTGATATGTGTGAGTTAAGTTAATCCAATGGCTTAGTCTCAACATTTCTACCGCTACAAAAAAATGGCGACTTCACTGGTCCATCCCTAAGTCGGTTGAGCCTATCTTTGTTTATATGTATATGTGTTATTATCTGTTGTATATTATGTGTTGTATATATGTTTGTCTGAACTTTCATGGTTTTTAGGGTGCTTGGTGTTTTCTCATAAGTCATATACCCGGACTTGGGCAAGCTTAAAATAGGACGGGTGGTATAGTCATGTTAACTTTGAGGGAGTAGTCCCAAAAAAGGAGGCATGAGATCTCCCACTCAGTGGAGGCCCCTTTGACTGTACTATCGTTTACCGAGTAATCGGGAAGACATACTGCTTTTGACCTGGGAGCCTGCTGAAATTGAGGACCGTAGAATACCTAACCCATCTTGGCCTTTTAGGTGTAGTGCGGAAGCTATGACGGAGTAATCCAGAAATAGTTGTCACGCGATACTACGCTAGAACAAGTTTTTCTTGATAATATTACTAATTACTGAGTTAATCGAGAAATTGGTAATATCCGGAAGAAGGATGTAGACTTGGGAACCTCTAGTACCTTGTTTGGAAGGTGATAACTTTTAGACCACACCTTATGGGTAGTACCTTCGACCCTATGCTCGTGACGTTGAACCTATGAAACCTATGTCTGTGATCTCGTGTGTGATTGTTGCATCATGCATTCATGCACCCATGAGCATCTCTTAAAGACATTTTATTTAAAGGGACTTAAAAGTTGACTCTGTGGGAATATCTCAAGTACTTTTTGACTATGGATTCTGGAAAAAGAAAGATCGGAAAGTACAGTTTCAAAGATCTCAAGATAGATGAGTTGATGAGTCTGATTCCCGAGATTGAGTGTTTTGCAGATTTTTGGAGGAAGTATGGGTCCATCATTTCTCTCATGAAGCTCAAGATGAAGGAGGGTATTCTCTCGACTCTGGTCTAATTCTATGATCCGATGTATTGATGCTTTACTTTCCCTGATTATCAGTTGATGCCTACACTAGAGGAGTATTCTTATCTGCTGGGTTTTCCTATTATCGATCATATTCCTTTTACTGGTTTGGAGGGCGAACCAAAATCCCATGAGTTTGCTACTTTGATCCATTTGGGAAAATATGAGTTTGAAGCCCACATGACTACCAAAGGAGGGATTAGAGGATTACCAGCTCAGTTCTTATTAGAGAAAGCTTGCTACTTTGCTAGGATGAAGAGTACGGTTGCTTTTGAGGCCATCTTTGCTCTACTTGCTTATGGGCTGTTCTTATTTCCCAATGTAGATAAATTTGTTGATATCAATACCATCAGGATCTTTATGACTGGAAACCCGGTTCCTACATTATTAGGTGATGCTTATTAATTTACCCATATTCTGGATTCTTATCATAGAGGGATGATCATCAGTTGCACGCCGTTATTGCATCGGTGGTTTACTTCTCATTTTCCTTGATCTGATGCTTTCTAGGATGTCAGAAAGGAACCTCGTTGGGCTCCAAAGATCATGGCACTTACTCATTCAGATATTGTTTGGTATCATCATTCTTACCATGATTTAGAGATTGTCAACAATTGTGGTAGTTTCCCCAATGTACCCCTTCTTGGTACAAAGGGAGAAAATAACTACAACCCTGTTCTTACACGGCGACAACTTGGATATCCGATGAGGGATAAGCCAAATAGTATTCATTTGAGTAGTTTCTTCCTGAAAGAGGGAGAAGACCATAAGGAAGCTAGGGAGAATATTGCGAAGGCCTGGCGTCACATTCACAGGAAGAGTAGGAAGGACTTGGGACTTAGGGGGGATGTTTATTTGGAGCCTTATCTTCAGCGGGTACAAACAAGAGCCATTTAGTTGAAGATGTCGTATTCCCGACAAGCACCTATGCCTGATATGTTTGTGAATGCTACTCCTCCCCTATTAGATGATATGGAAGAGCTCCAACTTGCTTTATTCAGGATGCAGTAGGAAAAGGAAGCTTGGAATAATAAGTCTCAGATTCTAGAGGTTTCCTACTGAGCAGACCTGAAGGAGAAATAAGACTTGATTGAGATTATTGAGAGCCGTGTTGTAGAGACGATGGATAGGCAAGGGGATTTATTTTCCTCTAAACCTCAATCAAGCCCTAGTTGCTCACTTCCTGATTCAGATGACTGGAAGGAGGTCGCCACCAGATATGCAGAAGAAAACCAGAGGTTGAAGGCTCAGATTTCCAGACTTACAAGGAAGTGTCAGCGTATAGAGTGATCTCCATCAGCTTTTCTTATTAGGGTTTTAGACTTTACTTTCATCTTGTACTTGGGATTATTGAAACTTGTAATCTATTTTGAAGTTATTATAATAAAATTTTGCAGTATTTCAAATATGTTATTACTTTGATATATGCAAAATTATCTATAAATCTTTAAGCCCCTTGAAATAGTAATAATAAAATAAATCATGTGCATTGCACATCATGCATCATATTATATACATTTATTGCATTTTTTTTTCATGTCTATGTGTCTTACTAAGCTTCTTTACTTCGTTCAGCAAACTGTCTCACCAGTACAATACCCGAGCTAATTTCAGAAGGAAGATGGATAACCTAGAACAAGAGAATTGCGAGCTGCACAAGGAAGTTTCTGCTCTGAAGGCCAGTATGGCTAATCTCACTGCTCTGATGGAATCTCTGGTGGATGCTCAGAATCAGCCACCGATTGTTCAGCTTCATTAGACAATGGTAACTATTGAAGCTCTGATTGTTCCTGTTTCTGCTACTCCAACTGCTATTCAGAATCGTATGCCTCTGAATTATCCTTGGGGAATTCCATAGAACTTTATGACAAAAGGTTTTAATCAGGATCCTCATATTTCTCCGCTTACTCATACTGCTTCTTCTCCCGCACCTCCTGTGGTGCACGTTACCCCTGCTTCTAGAAACGAGGTTCACTATGCTGCACCTCCCTCGGTGAATATGGCCCCGTTTCTAATGATGAAGTGTATCGCCTAACTCCCCCACCAAGTGAAAGCTTGGGTTTCTATGATCGAATGGATGATTTTCAATCCCAGTTTGATAAGATGCAGAAAGAGTTGAAGGCCCTCAGAGGAAAAGATTTGTTTGGGAAAAATGTGAATGATATGTGCTTGGTTCCAAATGTGAAAATACCTACAAAGTTCAAAGTACCGGAGTTCGAAAATTACAAGGGAAACACTTTCCCTCGTGCTAATTTGGTGATGTATGTAAGGAAAATGTCTACTCATATAGATGATCAACGCCTATTGATTCATTTCTTTTAAGACAGTTTAACTGGTGCAGTGTTGAAATGGTACATGAGCCTGGACAGTGTCAATATTCATTCTTTTAACAACTTGGGAGAAGCATTTATCAGAAAGTACAAATACAATGTGGACATGGAGCCTGACCATGATCAACTCAGGGCCATGGTACAGAGGGACACAGAATCATTTAAAGAATATACACAGAGATGGCGTGAGGTAGCCGCCCAAGTGATTCCTCTAATGGAAGAAAAAGAGATGACAAATATTTTTCCGAAGACACTAGGTGTATCCAACTATGAAAGAATGGTAGCAAGTGTGCCCAGTGATTTTACTGAAATAGTGGGAATGGGCGTCCGTTTGGAAGAGGTTGTAAGAGAAGGTCTTCTGGAAAAAAATTAAGGTTCCAGGAATGTGAAGAAGCCATCATATGGATTTGTTAAGAAGAAAGAGGGGGGAAACAAATGCTGTTATTCAAGAGAGAAGGGCTAATCCTTCTAGAAGAAATCATCAGCGCCATCAACAGGTTGCCTCGGTAACTCCAGTTATAAATGCGGCTCCGACTACAGTTGCTTATCAAAGACCAAACCCTCAAGGAAGTAAAGAGCAGAATCAGATGAGAGAGCCTTTTGACTCTATCCCTATGAGTTATGCAGTGCTACTCCCAGTATTGATCCAGAAAAAGTTGGTCCAAATTAGGCCACCTCCTGCTATACCATCCCCTTTACCTTGGTACTACAGATAGACCAGACGTGCGATTTCCATCAGGGTGCACCAAGGCATAATGTAGAAAATTGTTATCCTCTAAAGTACGAGATACAAAAAATGGTTAGATCTGGCCTTTTGTCTTTCAAAGATGTCAGTCCTAATGTAAAAGATAATCCTCTCCTAAAACATGGAGGAGTGAATGTTATCAACATGGTTGCCGGTTGTCCAGGGGACTTCCACATTTATGATATTAACTTGGTCAGAGGATACTTGGTAAAGATGCATGTAGACCTTTGCGAGTTTAGTTACTATACTCATGACCATGCTGGTTGTGGTATCTGTAATACTAATATACAAGTTTGTGATAAGATAAAGGCTGATTTGCAGGAGATGATGGATGAGGGCCTCATCCATATAATCAGGCCTAGGGCAGATTATAAGGAGGAAGTGAACATGGTCTTTGGATGTCCTGGAGAATTCAGGATCTTTGATGTGGAACATATGAATGATGATCAAGTACAATTGCATGCTACTTTCGGCCACATGGCTGGTCAGGTAGAGCACCACTATGGATCTTGTCAGGTTTGCTGCAGGGACTCCCGAGGATGTTCAATTGTGAGAAAAGGTATCCAGTTGTTGTTGGATAATGGAACTATCAAGGTTTCAAGCCAAAGAGATGATTACCATGAGGTCAATGAGATTTAAGTTTGTTTGGATGAGGAAGAATCAGATGATGAATATGCTTCCGCGGATGAATTCTTTTCCTCAAATGAGGGTATGTTCTCTGGCGATGATTCTTTGACGACCAAGTTTTCTGAAGAAGGTGTGAATGTGATTATGTCGTGTTTCAGTGATTCTTCCCCTGTTGAAATTGAATACTGTAGCAAGCCGATTGTTTCCCCTGTGGTGATTTGCTTGCCAAGGCCCATTCCTTACAAATAAGACAAAGTTGAACCGTAAAAATACAATGCTACAATTTTAGAGGATGGTATGGAAGTTCCCATCCAGCCTTTGGCTAGTGTTACAAATATATTGTTGATACTAGTAGAGTGAGCCGCAGTGGTCGTGTATTTGCACTGGTTGTTCAAGGAAATGATAATACTGGTAAGAAGGTTGTGGAAAGTGTTGAAGATAAGAAGGCTGCAGGGGAATCCAGTGGTACTACCCTAGAGAAGGACATAGATGATATTTTTAAGATAATCAAAATGAGAGATTATCGAATTATGGATCAGTTATTGCAGACTCCTTCAAAGATATCTATCTTGGCATTGTTGATGAATTATGCTGCCCATAGAGAATCTTTAATGAGGGTTTTAGACCAGGCCTTTGGGGAGTATAACATACCATTAGACCAATTCAGCACTGTGGTAGGTAATATTACATCATGTAATAACCTAAGCTTTTGCGATGATGAATTACCTGACGAGGGGAGGAATCACAATTTGGCTCTCCACATATCCATGAACTGTAAAAGCGATTCACTATCAAATATGTTGATTGATAATGGATCTGCCTTGAATATGATACCGAGGAGCACGCTGATGAAGTTTAAATATCAAGGGACTCATATGCGCCTAAGTGGTATTATTATTAAAGCTTTTGATGGGTCAAGGAAGTCGGTTATTGGGGAGGTCGATCTTCCTATTCACATTGGCCCGCATCTGTTCCAGATCACTTTCCAAGTCATGGATATTGTACCTGCATATAGTTATTTACTGGGAAGACCATGGATACATGAAGCAGGGGTTGTCACCTCCACTTTACACCAAAAGCTAAAATTTGTGCGTGAAGGAAAAAATTGGTTATTATAAATGGAGAGAAAGCATTGTTGATATCTCATCTATCATCTTTTAGTATTGTAGAAGCAGATGAAGCTGCTGTGGGGCTGCAGTTCTAAGCTCTATTTGTTGATAATGTAAGAGGGAATGTGAACTCTATGACTTCAATCAAGGATGCTCAACAGGTTGTGCGTAATGGTCCAAGTAAAGTATGGGGTCCGTTTGTTGATCCTATGGTGAACAAGAACAGGGTTGGTTTACGATTCTCTGCAAAGAATGGTGAAGGAGAAGGTTTGAAGCCAAAGTCTACTATGAGCAGCTATCATGATGTTTTCGGTAGCGGAGGCTACCTCCATCAAACTGTTTCTGGAGTTAATGCTATTGAGGATGACGAAGAAGGTCAGGAAATGCCAAATCATGTGACGCTTAGAGTCAGAATCCAGATCTGGGTCACTTACGATGTTCCCTCTTGCATCCATGTCTCAAAGTAATTTGTTTTTTTCTTATAAAAAAGCTTTCATTATGCCTAAGATGAAAGTTAATATTGTATGGGCTTATCTGTTTTCTCTAATCATTAAAATCATAAATAAAAGTTGTCTTTGATTCTCAAAATTGTGTCTTTTATTTTTCTGCTTTTTCATGGAAAATGGTAATAATTAAAAACCTTTTGAGTAGAATAATTTGAAAATAAATATGCATAATCACTTGATATATGTGTCAGTTTCTAAAAGCAATCACAAATCACATATGCAGATTAACTAATAAACATGTTGAATATAATGACCCTACACCCTCTTCTAACTTTGAATATCCTGTTTTTGGGACGGAAGAAGAAGAATATGATCAGATTCCAAAAGAGGTTTCATGGTTTCTCGAGCACAAGGAAAATTCCATTCAGCCGTATAAAGAGTCATTGGAAACAATCAATTTGGGTTCAGAAGAGGAGCCAAAGGAAGTCAAGATTGTATCATCGTTGCATCCTGATGTGAAGAGCAGGTTGACTAAACTATTGAAAGAGTATGTGGACATCTTTGCTTGGTCTTACCAAGATATGCCGGGTCTAGATACTGATATTGTGGAACATCATTTGCCTTTGAAGCTAGAGTGCCCGCCCGTCAAACAGAACTTGAGAAGAACTCACCCTGATATGGCAGTAAAAATCAAAGAAGAAGTCTTAAAGCAAATAAATGCTGGTTTCTTGTCACATCAATGTATCCCCAATGGATAGCCAACATTGTGCCCGTACCGAAGAAATATGGAAAAGTATGCATGTGCGTAGATTACAAAGATCTAAATAAAGCTAGTCCGAAAGATGATTTCCCATTGCTGCACATTGATATGCTGGTTGATAGCACAACAAAATTTAAATTACTCTCGTTCATGGACGGATTTTCCGGATATAATCAAATAAGAATGGCTCCTGAGGGCATGGAAAAAACAACGTTTATCACACCCTGGGGAACATTCTGTTACAGAGTGATGCCCTTCGGGTTGAAGAACGCTGGTGCAACGTACCAGAGGGCTATGATAACCATATTCCATGATCTAATGCACAAGGAAATTGAGGTATATGTGGATGACATGATTGCCAAATCACACACCGAAGAAGGGAATGTGGATTATTTGTTGAAGTTATTCCAGCATTTGAGGAAGTATCGTCTCCACATGAATCAAAATAAATGCACCTTAGGTGTCCGATCAGAGAAGTTGTTGGGTTTTATTGTAAGCCAGAAAGGGATTGAAGTTGACCCAGATAAGGTCAATGTGATCTAAGAAATTCCCGTGCCAAGGACTGAAAAGCAAGTTAGAGGCTTCCTTGGGCGTCTGAATTATATTTCTAGATTCATCTCCCACATGACCGCAACATGTGAACCGATCTTTAAGTTGCTAAAGAAAGATCAGGGTTGTGTGTGGACAGAGGATTGCCATAGTTCATTTGAAAGTATCAAAGATTATCTGCTTGAACCTCCTATCTTGCTCCCTCTCGTTGAAGGAAGACCATTGATCATGTATCTGATTGTGTTGAATAGTTCTATGGGTTGTATTTTGGGACTGCAAGATGAAACGGGAAATAAAGAATATTCCATATACTATCTCAGTAAGAAATTTACTTATTGTGAGTCAAGGTATTCTATGTTGGAGAAGACATGTTGCGCTCTGGCCTGGGCGGCAAAACGGTTGTGACAATATATGTTGAATAATACTATTTGGTTGATTTCCAAAATGGATCCAATTAAGTATATTTTTGAAAAGACTGCTCTCACTGGGAGAATTTCCCGCTGGCAAATGTTATTTTCCGAATATGACATTGAGTACCACACTCAGAAGGCTATAAAAAGTAGTGTGCTGGCAGATTATCTTGCTCACCAACCGGTAGATGACTATCAATCCGTTAAATTTGACTTTCCCGGTGAGGATTTGATGTTGTTGAAAGAAAAAGATTGTGATGAACTTTTGCCTGAGGAAGGTCCAGATCCTGAATCTCACTGGGTGCATGGTATTTGATGGAGCAGTGAACACTTACGGAAAAGGGATTGGTGCGGTGATCATTACTCCGCATGGATCACACATTCCTTTTACTGAAAGGCTGGCATTTTATTGTACTAATAATATGGAAGAATATGAGGCTTGCATTATAGGTCTCGAGGAGGTCATTGATCTTAGAATCAAGGTTCTAGATGTGTATGGTTATTCGGCTTTGGTTGTTAATCAGATTAAAGGAGAATGGGATACTCATCACCCTGGCTTGATCCCTTACAAAGATTATGCTAGAAGACTATTACTCTTCTTTAACAAAGTTAAATTCCATCATATTCTAAGAGATGAAAGTCGGATGGCGTACGCTTTAGAAACTCTGGCTTCTATGTATCAAATTAATACTTGGAATTATGTGCCTCATATTACGGTACGAAGTTTGGATATACCAACTCATGTGTTTATAACAGAGGATGTGGTAGATGAAAGACCTTGGTATTTTGATATCAAACATTTTCTCCACACTCAAGAATACCCGATTAGTGTATCAAATAAGGATAGAAAGACATTGAGAAGGTTGGCGGGAAGTTTTTCCTCAATAAAGATGTACCGTATAAAATAAAACATGACATGGTCTTGCTCAGATGCATGGATAGACATGAAGCAGACATGTTGATGCATGAGGTTCATGAAGGTTCATTTGGTACCCATGCCAACGGACATTCAATGGAGAAAAAGATGCTTAGGGCTTGCTACTATTGGCTGACAATGGAATTTGACTGTTACAAATTTATGAAGAAGTTCCATAAATGCCAGATTTATGCTAATAAAATTCATGTACCTCCAACACTTCTCAACTTTATTTATTCCCCATGGACTTTCTCTATGTGGGGTATTGACATGATTGGAATGATTGAACCAAAGACGTCAAATGAGCATCGTTTCATATTGGTGGCAATTGATTATTTTACCAAATGGGTGGAGGAAACTTCATATGCTAATGTCACTAAACAAGTAGTAGTGCATTTTATCAAGAACAACCTCATATGTCAGTATGGTGTGCCTAACTGGATTATTACAGACAATGGCTCAAATCTGAATAACAAAATGATGTCTGAACTTTGTCAGGAGTTCAAGATTGTCCATCATAATTCATCTCCCTGCAGGCCAAAGATGAATGGGGTTGTTGAAGCGGCCAATAAGAACATCAAGAAGATCATCCAGAAAATGGTTGTTACTTATAAAGGATGGCATGAAATGCTCCCTTTTGCTATGCATGGGTATTGAACATCTGTACGCACTTCAACAGGGGAAACTTCGTTCTCTCTTGTATACGGAATGGAAGCAGTTCTCCCCATTGAAGTTGAGATTCCCTCTTTGCATGTAATAATGGAAGCCAAGTTATCGGAAGCTGAATGGGTCTAGAACAGGTTTGAGCAGCTGAATTTAATAGAAGAGAAAAGAATGGAAGCTTTGTGTTATGGTAAATTATACCAAAAGAGAATGAATAAAGCTTTTGATAAGAAGGTCAAACCTCATGAATTCAAAGAAGGCGACCTCGTACTCAGGAAGATCATGTCTTTTAACGCTGAAGTTAAGGGAAAGTGGACTCACAATTTTGAAGGCCCATATGTTGTCAAGAAAGCCTTCTCTGGAGGTGCATTGATTCTTGAAACAATGGATGGCGAGGAGTTCCCACGTCCTGTGAATGCTGATGCATTCAAGAAATACTTCTCCTAGAAAAAATAAAAGAACAACTCGCTAAGACGAAAACCCGAAAGGGAGGCTTAGGAAAAAAGGAGCGTCTCGGTAGGCCAAAAACCCAAAAGGGCGGTCTAGGCAAAAATTAGAGACATAAATAGAATAAATTTTCCCGATAGGTTGAAAACCCGCAAGGGCAACCTAGGAAAAAGTTAGGGATTTTCCGGCAAGTAACTGCATCAGACAAGACTTGATCAATGGAGGAACAATCTGTTTGGATCTTACTACTCTTCGACCGAAGTTTCGCCTTAGGAATTTGAAGTTGTTAGGGAGAATAGTGGTCATTGTAATTCAATGTATCTTTTCCAATATACAGGCTTCGTATTCAGTGATGTTGTTGGTGCAGTCAAAACACAACCTTGTAGTGTAGGGTTTGTGATAATTCTTTGGAGATGTCAATACTGCCCCTACACCGTGACCTAGTGCATTTGAATCCCCGTTGAACATGAGTGTCCAACGTGCCCCTGGCTCGGGCCCTTCGTCAAGTCCTGGTATTTCGTAGTCAGCTATAAATATGACATCCTCGTCGGGAAAGTCGAACTTCATAGGTTGATATTCTGATAGGGCTAGTGGGCCAGATGATCAGCTAGTATAATACCTTTGATGGCCTTCTGTGTGACATATTTGATGTCGTATTCTGATAGTAGCATCTGCCATCGTGTGATTCTTCCGGTAAGAGCTGGCTTTTCAAACACGTACTTTAGAGGATCCATTCTTGCTATTAACCATGTAGTGTGGGTCAACATATATTGTCTCAACCTTTTGGTAGCCCGAGACAACATGCAATAAGTTTTCTGAAGGAGTAAGTACCTGGTTTCACAGTCAGTGAATTTCTTGCTGAGGTAATAGATCGCATGCTCCTTTCTACCTGTTTTATCCTGCTGTCCCAAATCACAACCCATTGATCCTTCGAGCACTGTCAAATACATGATGAGTGGTCTTCCGGGGACTGGCGGCATTAAGACTGATGGCTCTTGCAGATACTGTTTTATTGTCTCGAAGGCAGTTTGAGAATCATCATCCCATACTACCGTTTGATCTTTTTGTAATAACATGAATATTGACTCGCATGTAGCTGTTAGATGCGATATGAAGCTTGAGATGTAATTCAGTCGTCCTAAGAAACCACATACTTCTTTTTTTGTCCTTGGTGCGGGCATATCTTGTATAGCTTTTACTTTGTCGGGGTCCACCTCGATACCCCGCTGGCTTACAATGAAACATAACAATTTGCCTGATCTGACGCCAAATGTGCATTTGTTCGGATTTAACCTTAGTGTGAACTTACGCAGCCGCTCGAATAACTTTTGTAGATGTATGATGTGTTCCTCCTCTGTATGGGATTTGGCAATCATATCATCTACGTATACTTCAACCTCCTTGAGGATCATATCATGGAATAATGTAACCATTGCCCTCTGATAGGTTGCCCCTGCATTCTTGAGACCGAATGGCATTACTTTGTAGCAGAAAGTTCCCCAAGGTGTCATGAAAGTAGTCTTTTCCATGTCTTCGGGCGATATTTTGAGTTGATTATAGCCCAAGAAACCGTCCATAAATGAGAATACTGAGGCTTGAGCTGTGTTATCCACTAGGACATCTATGTGGGGTAACGGGAAATCGTCCTTGGGGCTTGCCCTGTTTAGGTCTCGATAATCTACGCACATGCGCATTTTTCCATCCTTCTTGGGTACTGGTACAATGTTAGCTATCCAGGGTGGATAATCTACCACTGCTAGGAACCCTGCGTCAAACTGTTTGAGAACCACTTCTCTGATTTTGCTAGACATATCTGGATGAGTTCTTCTGAGTTTTTGTCTGACTATAAAACACCCTTGTTTGAGAGGTAGTCTGTGCACCACGATGTTTGTATCCAACCCTGGCATGTCCCTGTAGGACCAAGTGAATATACTCACATACTCATGTAATAACTTGATTAGCCTGTCCTTAGCTCTCTGCTCCAACATTACCCCTAGCTTGATTTCTTTTGGATCTTCCTCTGTGCCCAGTTAATGGTCTCAATAGCCTCTTAATATGGTTGTATGCTATCAGCCTTTCGCTCTATTACCCTTGCCATTTCCTCGCAGAGTTCAAGATCTTCGTCATCTTCCTCTTCATCTTGGTTGATAGGAGCATCAAAATCATATCGGGTCGTAGCAGTAACGTTATCGATAATTTTGGGCATGGATCTGCACATTTATCACGTTTTGGTGCATATTTTAGTGCTTGGAATTAGGAAATGCGTATGTAGAGAAAGTATTGCCATTTTTAAATTTAATAGATAAATGCAAAAGAAAGACAAGGATCTTAATTGAAAACAGAATATAACTTTTATTAATTGTAAATATTGTCTAAAACAAGAATAGGGAAAACCCTTACAAGCAACCCATATGCCTCGGGTTTGACATAGGTTCTTTCAAAACAAGAAACATTACTTAGGAAATAAAAATATCTCTAGAATCTCTAGAGCAGTCCATCCTTTGAGTTCTTCTCCTGGGGCGCCCTCTTTGATGAATTCAGTTGCCCTTTTGGTATTGATTTTGCTTGATATCATCGCCACGTGTCTGCCATGCTCTGTTCCTTTGCTGACAAAAGTCTCTTGGATCGGAGGGGAACATGCTTTGCCTTTTAGAGTAGCCTTAGACGATTCCTAGCATAAACCAAAGCGATTCTTCTTATCAGGAATTTCTGGGAGCTTTCCCCAGCGTTTCGAGGCATCACCTCCCATAGTTGTTTGCAGATCTCTCCATGATGTTACTTTAGTCTTGTTACCCTTCTCGACTGGTAACGTCACCATTGGAGCAATTTCCAAGGCTTGGAACGGGGTAGCTATACAATCTTCATCGGCACTGATATATTTGTATGATCAATGTGGCTTACGAAAATATCTTCCTCACCATCAATTGTGATTAACTTCCCTTCATCTAGGAACTTCAACTTTTGATGCAGGGTCGAGGTTACTGCCCCTACTGGATGGATCCAAGGTCTCCCCAATAAGCAAGTGTATGCTGGTTCGATATCCATGACCTGGAAAGTGATATCGAAGATATGAGGCCCAATCTTAACTGGAAGGTCCACCTCTCCTAACACTGAGCTTCGAGAACCGTCAAATGCCTTTACTATCGTAGAACTTGGTCTCATTACCATGTCTTCTGTTGTTAACTTTATGAGACTTGAATTTGGCAACACATTAAGAGCAGAACCAGTGTCAGTAAGAACCCTGGACAAATGGGTAGTACCTTTGCATAGTAATGTGGAGTGCCTTGTTATGGGATCAGCTCTGTGGCGGTGTTTACCGTGGTTTTTGGTAAACAACCGCTGATCCTCCAAAAAGGAAAGTCCTTTTGGTTACTCGCGGGATCGATCAGATTGATCCCAGAACATATGCTAACTTTTATACTGGGTTGATGTAAAATAAAAAATAAATCCAGGAAGAAAGCACGTTCGACCAGAGACAAGATACTTGTGGTTTTGGAAAGTAAGAAAGTTAATAGAAATGCAGGTAAAGATGCAGGAAAAGTAACTTTGCAAAATAAGATCAAAGCAATGTAAAAATACTTTGTTAATGAAAAGTGGTGTTTCCAACGTACATTTCTCAGTTTATCCTTTCTCACACAACGGGTACTTGGATAATATTTGAGTAACTATCACAATAGGTTGAACACCCGGAAAAACTACACAGATTTCCTATTTTATACTAAAAACTATGTAACCGTCGAGGGGTGGTTCTGCTCTAAGATGAGGACAAGTGTCTTCTACATGTCCCTCGACCTCTAGCTTCCAGCCACGTTGCTTTCCTTTAATTGCTGGCGAAACTATCTTTCCCTCCAATAATTCAAATTCAAATGTCCCTCGCCTTTGGTGTCGACGCGAAGGTATTTTTTTCCAGTCGAAGGTCATTAGACCTTCTCAGTCGAAATCTTGATAGTGAGTCCTGGTCGAAGACTAATATGTAACTTATATATTTTCTCTAAGTTATTTCACATGTCAAAACATTCTTCAGCTTGGTTTTATTTATTCCATTTTTGGTCTAAAAGACCAATGTATAGTAGGTGTCGAATTCAGGAGGAAACAAATTTCCCCCCAAGAATGTCTATTTCGGTGCCAAAAGAAATAGCCATTCTTTGATCTTTCTGTTCGACACCTATCTCTCTTGCTGTCCACAAAGGCCTGACATGCGCTTTTCATCTTCCAACAGCTGCCGCTTTCAAAACCCATCATTACTCTTTTTTCCAAGACGTCTTTTCAAACTGTCGTTACCACGCTTCCATGATGACCATTATTCCTAGAACCTAGGTAAGCATGTCAAAACGTTTCCCATCATCTGGACGGTGACTGCTTCATGGTCTGCCACGTGCCCCACTACATTCATAGCATTAAATGGCTTTGATGAGACACATTCCTCTCTGAAGACTATAAATACTCTTGAGCCTCTTCATTTGGAACTTTCACAACACTAAGTATTTCCAAGTCTTCTGCATAAAACACCTTGAATTTGTCATCTTCGCTTCTTTCTAATCTGCAAAAATGGTTTTCCTTTCTAATGCACCTAAAAACCCCAAACCTAAGAATGTTGCTGATATCCAATGCCAACTAGAGATCTTTCCTACCAGCCCTTCTCCTGCTTCGACTGATGGGCCACAGTTCGTTTCTGAACCCACGACTGGTGAAAGGCGAGAGGTGTATGATTCCCAGCTTCTCATTCCTATTAGGTACTCTGAAGACATATACGCTATGTCTGGTCCTCTGTCCACATGCATTGAGAATCCTATGAAGGACCGTGCCTTCTTCCCCACTCACCCAAGACTCAGACCTATAGGTTGTGCGAAGAAGCCCAAGGACGATCCTGAGGATGCGACTCCAGCCAACCAGCAACATGCCCAGACCACGGAGGACATTAACGTTCAGTTTATGAACAAAGGGACCAGGATCTTTCAATCATGCCCAAATCTCTCTTCAGAGTATTCAGATTGGTTAAATAAGGTGGAGAAGGCACAAACCTCTGTCTGGAAAGAAATGGGGATTTACGATTTGGTGATGTTGTCGAAGACAGGATTGTCTTATTATCCTCTTATGTTGGTGTCTTTGCTATATTTCTGGGATAGCGCCCACTTCACATTTCATCTTCCCCGTGGGATGGTGACCCCAACCCTCTTCGACATAGCAGCGATCACCGGTCTTTGACCGACTGGCGATTATTTCGACCCTGAGGACCTATCTGAAGATGTTATTGGGTTTTCAGCTACAAAACCTACCTACACCACCTTCATCAACCACTTCCATGATAAATCCTCCAGTACTGTGTCGGAGGTGGAACATATAGCTTTTATGGCTATGTGATTATCCTGTTTCATCTTCTGCACCAAGTCGCTTCAGGTGACTAAGAAAATTCTCACGCTCACAATGCAGCTTCATCATGGGTACCCCCTCTGTCTGGCCGAATTGATTTTGGCCAATCTATATGATTCCATCAGCAATGGTGTGACTCAACTCAAGGTCATAGCAGATAGGGCAAGCTTGCTTCTTTCTAGCCCTTTCTGGCTTCTTCAACTTTGGCTCAATGCCACCTTCGAATCTTTTCTTCCCCAAAAGAATAAGATCAATGAAGCGGCCCCAGAAATCCTGAACAGGAGGGTTGAAGGTACCAGACTTGCTTTGCTGACTCCTACTGACGAGGGTCAACAGTTTCAAAAGGCCTTCATAAGCTTCGTGATGATGTTTTCGGAGCGCAAGCGTTTTGTTTCGACCATGGCTCCCTTTGCCAGTCGAAAAGTCAACCCAGAATGGTTTACTAGACCATTTCCTTCGACTGAGGAGGAAGACTTGGATGACGAATACATGGGCATGTGGGAGTCGTTTCTTCGACCCAGAATCATGCCCCTGAGATTCAAGAGCTCAAATAATCAATTAAGTTTGATTTCTTACCAACCAAATCTTGTTTCTCGATAATTCGGCATCGTCCAGTCACTCCCATCACCCATTTATTCTTGAGAGAAACTGCTATTATTTTACAACGCAGACTACTCAAAGGATGCTACTACCAAGTATATTGGTAGGTAAGTTGGTCGAACCGTACTAACCATGTTCGACTTCAATCTCAATTTTTTGTGTTCTAGCAATTTTGAAGGGTGGTGGAGGTAGTATTATGATGAGGAGTTATTCGATGAGAAGGACTTCGCCCACCACCTTCGTGAGGCATTTAAACTGGTCCTTGACAGGATCAAGAAAGGTATTACTTCTTTTCTTTTTCTCTTTGTCTTAGATTTAGTCATTCGATGCTCGAGTTATCTTCGTTTTTTGTATAGCTGTTAAGAGGACCACTACAAAGAAGGCTGTTGAAAGCACTAAAGGGGGAGACCCTTCTGTTAACCCTTCGCCCAAGGTATTTACTTTCTTCTATACCTTTATTCTTTACGATCATCTGATATGGATACTAATTTCTTTGACTTATCTTTCTGGGTATTCAGAAAAGTACCCCCAAGAAACGGAAGGTCCAGGAGATCGAGATCTCTAGTGACAAAGAAGAGGAGTCTCCTCTTGTTCCTTTGAAGAGACAAAGTTTAAAGAAACCAGCCCCTGCGCTTGAGCCTCGCCCAAAAAAAATAATTAAGATCACAGCTATGAGGCCTCCTCCTGTAGTTATCAGAGAGCCTACTGAGCAAGAAGTAGCTGCCAGGCTAACAAATCCCAGTGAAAGCGAAAATTCCATCCCCGGTGCTGAAGTTCCAAATCAGGTATTTGCTTCAATAGAAAATCACTTATTTCTTGAACTAATCCTTTTCTCTATGAGAATTCTGGAAAAAAAACTTCTTTTAATCTTCAGGATACTGCTGGCACCTCCAACAAAGTCCCTACTCCTGTCGAAGGATCTGCCACTCTATTAAATAGTGAGGGAGAGCCTACTTATAGGCCTTCTTCAGTAAAAGGCTCCTTTGTGAGTTCACTTGATGAAGTGAATCAAACTTCTGAACCTCAGTATGAGACCATAGAGGAAGTCAATGAAGAAGGCCCTATAGGAGATCATGAAGAAATTAGGGCTCCGTTGGTTGACGTACAAGAAGCCGAAGAGGAGGAGGCCATCGATGTTGAAGTGTGATAGAGAGGGAAAGTGTACTGGAAGTGGAGAATCAAGATGAAAGGATTCCAGAAGCTGATGGTGGGGAAGGCTTTACTAAAGGGACCCAAAATCCTACAAACACTGAAGCTGCTCATATTCCAGCACAGGTAGCCAACATGGTTGCTGTTGTCAATGAAGGTGTCCCTTCGACAGGGTCTCGAACCAAAGAGGACTTAGCCTTGCTGAAACAGCAAAATCCTTTAGGCTATTTGACTGCCATTCTAGAAGGGCGGGAGAGTTCTTCTGACCATAGTGTCTCGATTGCGTCCAGAAAGTCTACTTCGACCTCTCCTCTGGATGAGGCACTTCAGAAGGTCAAGGCACAAATCTTCAAAAGAGATTTAATGCTAACCCTAGAGGGAGAACCCACTGCTCCTTCTTTTCTGAAGACTACTCTGAGGGCTGTCGATCTCCTCATTGCTTCTCCAAATGTGGCCAGCGTTATCTTGGATTTAATCTCCATTATTGACCAAGTGTCAGCGGACTATAATCGTCGAAGGACTCTAAATCGTGAAATTGAAGAGACCAACGGTCATGTAGCTGCTTCCTGGAACGCTGCTATCAAATCAGCCTCTAAAGTAAAAGAGTTGTCGAAGGCCCAAGAGGCTAGGTAGAAAGAGGCTGAGGAGATAGATCAAGACACTGCTAAAATGAGGGTGCGGATCAAAGAGTTGGAGGATAAAATTGCTGCCAATGACAAAACGAAAGAATATCTCCTCGCCGTTAACACTGAGTCGGAAAGCCAAGAGGAACTGGCTGAAGGTTTAGGACACGCTTCTCGGGCCCAATCACTCGATGCTAAGCTTGAAACTCTCCATCAGTCGAAGGCTTTATGTGATCGGCGCCTGGAACTACAAAGAATTAAATACCTTCAGATCAAGGCTAATCTACCTTTTTGAATCTTGTTTCTTTTATCTATATAATCACTCATTGTAATAACTTCAAAGCCATTTTGGCTATTTTTAATGAAATTTAAATTTCCATTTTGGCATTTTCTTTATTCGACTGTGACTATACATTAGTTATTTTGACCTCTTGAAGCATAGGTCTATATTTTTTCAAGTATTTACCATTCACTCTCCGAAGTCTTTGATCTTCATTTAACTCCTCAATCTCATAGGCTCCACCAGAGAAAGTTTGGATAATCCTGAAAGGTCCTTCCCACTTAGGGGACCATTTTCCCAAATTTCTATCTTTTCGATCCATTGGAAGAATTACCTTCCATAATAGATCCTCAGACAGAAATGTCTTAGGTTTTACTCTTCGATTATAGGATTTCTCAACCTGTTTCTTCTGTAGTCTCAAAAGATCCAAAGCTTTCAACCTTTCTTCGTCCAGGTCAACTGGTTCGTCTAACATCATATTATAATAGACTTCAGAAGGGATATTCTGATGTTTCTGAATCCTCGTTGACTGTAGGTAGATTTGCACTGGCAACACTGCATCATGACCATAAGTTAGGCGAAATGGTGTTGTTCCCGTAGCCTCATTAGGACAGGTTTGACAAGCCCATAAAACTTGATCTAGCGTCTTGTGCCAGTTTCTAGGTTTCTTTCCCACGCGTTTCTTTATTAAACTGATTACTACTTTGTTTGTTGCTTCGACTTGGCCATTAGCTTGCACATAGTAAGGTGTAGATGTTAACAATTTGAACCTCATTTCTGTAGCAAAGTCTTGCATCTTTCGACTAGTAAAGACTGATCCTTGATCTGTTGTTATTGTTTCAGGGATTCCAAATCTATATATAATGTACTTTTGAATAAATTCAATGACACTCTCTTAGTCTACATTGATTAAAGGGATTGCTTCAATCCACTTAGTAAAATAATCAATGCCCACCAATATGTATTTCTGGCTTTTAGAAGACGCTGGTCGAATCTCTCCAATAAGATCTAAAGCCCATCCTCTAAAAGGCCAAGGTTTCACGATCGAGTGAAGTTTGCTCGCCGGCACATGCTGAATACCTGTATGTACTTGACATTCTTTGCATCCTTTTGCAAACTCAACACAATCTTTTAACATAGTGGGCCAATATAGTCCTTGTCGAAACAACAGCCATTTCATCTTATGGCCTACTTGGTGTGCTCCACACGCCCCAGCGTGTGTGGTGGAAAGAGCTATATACACTTCTGTTTCACTTAGGAATTTCAGTAGCACACCTTCAAGTGTTTTCTTGAATAATTCATTTCCCATTAATATATAGCTCAGTGCCCTATATTTTATTTTTCATTTTGTTGAAGCCATTGGATTCTGTAAATAATCTACTACAGGCTTTCTCCAATCTTGTTCTGTTAGATTGTCTATGAACGAAATTTCAAAATTTTCATGATCAGTGCACCCCAACATTGTGGTCTTCAAATCCATTGGAGACAACTTAGTGGATGCCACTTTTCCTCTAACTTCGATTGATTGTTGTAGTTTGTCTTTCGAAACTTTATACCCGGAAGCGATCTGCGCTAAATCATTAGCCACTTGATTTTCCAATCTGGGTATATGTCGAATGTTAACTACTTCGAAGTTCTTCAACAACTGCCTGGCTATTACGAAATACATGATAAGATTTTCCTTTATGCATTTTTATTCTTTCGTAACTTGTTTTAGGACTAACTCTGAGTCTCCCATTATTTCGACTTGAGTTGCCCCCAATTCCAACAAGATTTCAAGGCCTACGATTAAAGCTTCGTATTCAGCCTCATTATTTGAACAATCCCCTTATATCTTGTACTTAAATGTTGTTGGAATTTTGTTTGGAGAAATAATGAGAACCCCGACTCCAGTTCCATCTTTATAACTAGAACCATCAAAGTATAACTTCCAAGGTTCAATCTCCAAATAATTCAGTGATTCCTCTTTTATAGAGTGGTCGACTATAAAGTCTGCTACCACTTGACCTTTCACGGCCTTGAGAGGCATAAAGGTTAATGAATACTCAGTTAATGCAAGTGCCCATTTGCCAATTCTACTATGCAAAATAGGTTTCGATAACATATATTTGAAAACATCAAAATGAGACGAAACATACACATCAACTGGTTTTATATATTGCTTTAGTTTTGTACATGAGAAATAAAGACATAAGCATAGTTTCTTAACCTCGTTATATCTAGTTTCTGCATCATTTAAAACTCTACTGAGGTAATAGATGGGCCTTTTGACACCATTCTCATCCTCTTGAGCCAACATGCTCCCTAAAGTTTTATCAGATGCAGCTATGTACAATCTCATACTTCTACTTCTACAAGGAGGTACCAAAATAGGTGGCTTGGTGAGGTACTCTTTGATTTTGTCGAAGGCCTCTTATTGTTCTTGCCCCCATTCAAATCCTCATTTGCTGAGTCGAAGTAGTGGTGAGAAGGCTTGTGTTTTCCCACTGAGGTTGGATATAAATCTCCTTAAGAAATTTATCTTCCCAAGTAGAGACTACAATTCCTTCTTGTTGGATGGCGCTTTGGCTTCTAAAATAGCTTTGGTCTTGTTTTGGTTTATCTCGATTCCCTTTTTATGGACCATAAAGCCTAAGAAGTCTCCTGCTTTGACACCAAAATTGCACTTTAGAGGATTCATCTTCAGACCATAGCGTCTCATCCTCTCGAAGGATTGTCGAAGATGGTCCATGTGAGTCTTCCCTGGTCGTTTGGATGAACTTGCATCTCAACAGTCTTTCGACTTCCGTTTTGATTTTCGACAGAATCTCTGGTGCAAAGCACCTTGGAGTTTGCTTGACGGGCTTCTTTCCAGGCTTTATTGGCAATTGCAGTTCCACCAAACTTCTATAGAGACCAGGCATTTCGTCATAATCCCACGTGAAGCAATCCTTAAACTCTTTTAGCAATTGGATCATTTCGACCCTGAGTCTTGGATCTATCTTTGCACTGATGTACATTGGCTTTTTTACAGGACCTTCGCCTAGGTTTACCTCCTCCAAAGGGTCTTGTGCTAACATTTCAACATTGTTCGCCAACGGGTCCTTTTCGAAACCTAGAGGTTCATCATCATAGATGGCGTCTAACCTCTGATCTCGAAAGTCTTTTACTTCCAAGTCGGGAGGTTCTGGGTAGAAATCTTTCCCATGGCCTTTTTGAGAAGAGACCTGTTCATTGGCTTCAAGAGCCATATACTTAACCTCATCCTCCAAGGCCGCTATCATTCTATTTTCGGCTACATATGCCGAAATCTTTTGCAAAGTTTGTGACTCAGTCATCATCACAAAACTTACTTCCCCAGCCCGTTGACCGTATATCATCAACTCCTCCATAGTCGATGTTTGACAAGTCTTCTCTATCCCACTGAAAACCGTAGTCAGAGTGTAGATACAGAGAGCAGAAGGCGTTAGGTGATGGAGTCAGATCAAACTCAGGGGGGTTACATGGCCCTATATGAGCCAAATTTCTGTCGAAACTATTCTTTCCGACGCTGTTGATTTCGCCTAAGTAATAGCTTTGATCTGCCTCAATGTTTTCCATGATACCATCGGGACGCCATATCGTGACCCTCTGATGCATCTAGGATGGCAATGCACTGATGCCATGTATCCACTCTCGACCCAAAAGCAGATTATAGTTTGGTTTGCTGAGATCACCATGAACATGGTGGGTCGAAGGATTGATCCCACTTTGAGATCTAGTTGTATGATGCCCATTGTGGTTCCAATGCCTCCTTCATAATTGGACAGGACCATGTTATGGGGTTTGATGTCAGCATCTACCTTTCCTAGTTTTCCCAGCATGAATTGTGGAATTATGTTTATGGTCGCCCCACAATCGACCAGGATTTTGTTTATAGTCACTTCCCTTATCTTCGCTCTGATGAACAAGGGCTTGAGGTGATTTTTCATCGCCTCCGTTGGTGGCTCGAATAAAGCGTTCTATTCTTCCATGCAGCCATTATTCATTATATAGTAACACATTAGCCTGTGTCTGGCCATCTCTTGCTCGACCATCAAGTCAGTTTCCTCAACTTCGACCTGACAGTTGTATTCTCTATGCAACACCGATATGACATTCATCATGATGTCTAAAGTGTCGTCAGAGTCGGAGTCACCCTCATCATTCGACCCACATTCTTCCGGCCATGCCAGAGGGTTCCTCTCTAGAGGTTTCCTTTGTTTTCTTTGCACATTGGTGCTAACCTCTGGGTGAGGCTCTACTGCCTCTTTTTTGGCTTTTCGCCGTCTTTGGAATCTTCTCCATTGCGAACGGGACATAGGGTTTTTCCCTTTGTAATTGCTCGATATATGAGCCATTTTATTTGATGTAGAGGCATGGTACTCTTTTCTGTAGTCCAAAGAGGAACCTCTTGGCACGTCGAACGCCTGCCATCTCTCTTCATTGGGCCACTTTCTGCCCATGGTATTAAGCCAAGTATCTCTAGGTACGTTAGTTGGAGGCCGAAAAGTTGGTGGCCTCGTTACCTGACTCACTGGTCCTTTTTGATGTCCTCTTTTGGGATCGAATCTGACTTCTGGGCCCATTTTTGGTTGGGCATTGGTGCCCTGTTTCGCTTTCACAATTCTCATACCTTGTATGTGTTATGCGACTTTCTTGTTGAAAATAGAGCTGCATCTAGGGTACAACATCACTTCTGATTTTTTCTTCTGGCATCTGTGTAGAATGTCCGCCAGATCTTCGTTCTCCTTTGGAAATTCCATTTTATTCACTTCCTCCTGTCGAATAGCTTCTTTTGAAGCCTTGGCATCAGATACTTCTACCATGTTGACCTTCATGTTGCTCTTGGCAACGAGATTCATTTTCTGCATTTTGGCCTCTAAGTTCTCTGTCGAACCCTTCACAGCAGCCAAGTAAGAACCTGTGGTGGTTCTTTTGTTGGAGCTCTCAGCAACTCCTTTGTTTTTATGTGGGTCTTCAGTAACCCTTTTACTCGAGCCTTCAACAACCCCTCTATTCAGTTTCAGGCCTTCAGTGGCCTTTTTGTTTGAGCCTTGGGCAACTCCTTTGTTCAGATCTAGGCCTTCAGTGGCCTTTCTCACCCATTCGATAGTTTTCCTGGATATGTTTCCAGTAAAACTTCCAAAGATGAGTTTAGTAATGAAGTCTTCGGAAACTTCCACCATGTGAATATCGACTGGCTCAGCATAATGCGCCTCCATCTGTAGTGGGTTTGCGTCAATTTTCATCGCTGGCTTATCAGTGAATTTTTTAGCCTTCATTCTTTAAGCGCTTGTTGAACAAGATCACTGAAAAGGAAACATTGTGAGGTTTTATGGCCCAAAAAGTTATGGTATTTACAAAAACCTCTTTTCTTTCTTTGTTCTAAAGGAGGAAACTTTGCCCCTGGGGGCACTATCATTTGGCCATCTTTAACTAATAAATCGAATATTTCATCACATTTGGATATGTCGAAACTATAAGTTTTCTTAGGGAATTTGTCGCTGTTTTTCTCAAACTCTACAGGATTTTTCCCATTTGATGGTACTAGCAATTTACAAGAATATGGTGGTCCTTGTTTTAATTCTGCCAAATCTATCTCATCTTCTTCGACATCTATAAGATCACTAGAGGTCTCTGGATCGTTATCATCCATTTCGGCATAGGCTACCCTTTCTCTTCGATGATTTTTGGTATCTTTAGCTTTCTCAGCTTTAAGGCGTTCTACCTGTCGAACTCTATTGGCCAGTTGGGCTATGTCTCTCAGGTATTGGGTATCTAACTTTTTCCTAATTGAATAATCCAGGCCCCCTGCTGCCATTTCGACTAATTCATGCTCAGGAACTTGGGTAAAGCATCCGGCTTTAAGTAATCGAAACCTATTTAGATACTCATTGATTGGTTCAATGAATCTTCTCCTTACACTAGCTAATTCTTTTAGACTTATTTTGGTTTGTCCCATGTAAAATTGTTCATGGAACAATATTTCCAATTGATTCCAATTGTGGATCGAATTGGCTGGGAGGGTAGTGAACCAAGTTAAAGCATTCTTTTTTAGGGAACTTGGGAAATATTTGATCCTAAGGTTTTCGTTGTTCGCTATTTCCCCATCCTCTATCAAATATCTAGCCACATGTTCGACAGTAGATTCTGTTGTATCCCCTGAAAATTTGGTAAACTTGGGAACCTTTCCCCTAAGGGGTAAGTCTGTTTGCAGAATATATTCTGACAATGGGGATGTGAAGTTTGGTCTGTGAAAACAAACCTTCATCCCATTCTGAATCATAACCCTTTCGATCATGGCAGTCAAATTATTGTCTGTTCCATAATTTTGGTGTCGAACTTGCTGTATCAATTCATCAGCATTTTGGTTTCTATTCACCATAGTCACTCCTTGATCGATTTCTCTAGGGATTAGTGTGGGATTTCGAAGTATTTCAACCCTAGGTTGTTCCATTTCTACTCTAGGGATCTGGGGATTTTGATTAACAGTCCAATCCTCTTCCATGATTACCTGATAACGAGAAATTGTATCATATAATTACTACACTTTTTAGAGATTTTTATAATACATTGAGTCGTCTAACTCCCGATTATTCCGAGTTTTTGTATCTTTTCACAGGTACAACATTTTTCAACTCAAATCAATGAAAAAGGTCCACATGAAGGAAACTAAACAAGAAACAGAAGAGAAGGAACCAAATCTGCAAAGTTTGCAGATTTTGTAACAGTGACGACCGTCATACCCTGTGACGACCGTAACGCCTCCCCAACTAGAAAGAACGCTCGTCACACATCATTGACGAGCGTAGTGTGCTATTTAAGCGCATTACGACCGTCACCCCCTTGTGACGATTGTCACGCGCGTAATGGGCAACGTTATGAATTAGTGGAGACGTGGGGAACGTGAGGGCTGAACTCTTCTCCTATATTTCCTCCACTCAGTAACCATGTATCCTGGTTTTACTCCACTCAAGCCTTTTCCAAGATTTTCTCAACTGCAATATTTTCTTCTATATATATATATGTGGTAGTTCAAGGGATGACGGTGGAAGAAATTTTCCCAGAACCAAATTTCTATTTTCCTGCAATTATTCTATTTTCTTGTTTTTGAGCTTTTTCTACACGTATCGTAATTTCTATTTCCAGCATTAGTTTTAGAGTGCTAATTCTTCATTTAAGAATTAACACAATTTATTGATTTCGATTGAGCTGCAAGGAATTTGTAACAACCAAGATTACCATAGCAACATTATTTCCAGGTTTTTTTTATGCAATTAATATTTATTTATTCTTGTATTATGTCATTTATTTTTATGAATTATATTTTAAATTGCATAGTTATTAAATATATTATGTCCGGCTAAATTAATTGTACCGGTATGTGACTCTTAAGTGCCAAAAGAATTCAGTGATACCTTGGCTAAAAACATTTATAAACAATTTCTGGTTTCCAATTTCCATGTTTAATTTAACTATCCTTGTCACGAGAGTGAGAGGATAATTAACACGATTTTTCCACGAGAGTGGGAAATTAATTAAGGCAAGAACCTGCATGTGAGAGCTAGGGTTCAACCCAGATAGTGGTAACGAAACATTAATTTTTAAATACATGAGAGTGTTTTAATAAATTAATTAAACTCAAATTGTTTTCAAAAAGTGTTATTAAATTTAAAGTGCATCCACTAGGTTTAGTAGCATGACTTATTTCATGAACACGAGAGTGTATGTCTCAGGTTTTTAAACAATTCGTTTTTACCGAAATACTTTATATGCCAAGCGATTCACCGAAGTCCGACTATCACATACCGGTATAACTATTACTATTATTTTTAATTAAACTATTTTCCCCCTAAAACCAAATATTCATCGCTTAGTTAAACAAATTGTAGCATTAGATCGTATGCGATTGATCCTCAGTTTCTGTGGGTTCGATAATCATTTAAAACTAGAACGACTAAACTGTATACTTGCAGTTAGTATCCCAATAGACTCATAAAGTCCCGATCAAGTTTTTGGTGCTGTTGCCGGGGACTGATTAGTCAATTAAGTACGATTCTTCTGTTGCGCGTTGTGATCGGTGGATCTGGAACTGACTGTTTAACGCTGGTTCGCGAAATGTCGCGGAAGCAAGAGTCGCCACCGTCTTTTATTTTCTCCAAATGGAAAGGACAAAAGCACAGAAAAATTCCTTATAGAGATTGCTCTCGGTTCGGGAGGTAGATTATAGAAAGGGAAGGTGTTAGCACCCTTTCTATCCATGGTTATCCATGGGCTCTTAGATGCTTGCTCATTTGTGTTTTCAAAAATGGTTTGTTTGCTTTTCAATTGTGGGTTTTAAAAAAGTTTCTTTGAAAATTCCAGTTCGACTCTTGTATCGGTCCTCAAGAGTGTTTGAAAAATTGCTTTCGAAAGCTTTTTGAAAAGGTGTTGGTGTGAAAAGTATTTTTGATTTTGTTTTTGAAATTAGAGCAAGTATCTAGAGTTGTCTACCTACCCTAAGGAATTCGTCTGTGTAGATGTCCTTTAAAGTAGTACCATCCCACCATTGAGAGGTAGGTAGCACCACCGTTGGAGGTGTTCGGGTCAATTCGAGGTTCGGGACATGGTGATCACCGGAGCAATGGGAAGACACCTTAGAAGCTACCCTCATGCCAGGTTCCCGGATCATGAGGACTTACTAAGACATCCTCTACTCGACGATCACCTTTCGAGGCAAGGCAACAGTGAGGCGTACCCTAGGGGTGGTGTGTGATTTATGTGTCATGTTCAGTTATTTTGTCTTATTCATGTCAAGGTGATCTATGCGTTTGTTTTTATTTAGACATTCATTCTTGCATGCAATTATTAACAGTTAAAAAAGTTGCGGAAATTAAAGTTCCTAAACTATTACAAAGGCGCGGGTCCACATCGCCAAATTAAAATCCAGGACCCGATTTGACAAAAAATAAAGAACTAAAATGCGAGAAATATAAAATGTCCGAGTTTACAAGGCTTTGGGAGAATTACATTAATATTAAACGAAATAAAATAAATATGCGAATAAGGATTAAAAACGAGGGCGTTGGACCCTTTTTGCAAAATTAAATTAAATGATGGAATTGATTAATTAAGAGAGAAAAGAAATTGTTTTTTTTAATATTTTTTAGTATTTTATGTTTTTAATGGAAAAAGAATTAATTGAAATTAAATGCTAACCCTAATTCTATTTGTTTTTTAGTTTATTAAGAAAACATGTTAAAATTAAACCTAAATTAACCTAATTAATTACATGGTAATTTAATTACAAAAATAATATTTAATAATTAATTATTGTGAAAGAAAAGAAAAAAAAGGATAAAAATTGATTAAAACCTAATTCTACCAATTTTAAGTTTATTAAGAAAAATGTTTGAATTAAACCTAATTTTACAAAGCTAAAATTAATTAGTGATATTTATTTACAAAAAATATTAATTAAATAAATATATTTTGATTTTTATGACTTTTCTGTTTTTTACTATTTTTTATATTTTATGAAAATAAGTTAAATTAAAGGAATTAATTAAAAAAAGAAATAATTGAAATAAATAAAATAAGGAAAAAAAATAAAATACAATACCTTGGGGGGCTTCTGTCCCCTTTTTGGAGGTGAATTGGAGTGGTTTGGCCATTTGTGTTCTGGCCTCATCATACATAAGTTGTTCTACTTTGGCCATTTGGCTTTTGGCTTTTGGCCATTTGCGTTTTGGCTTTTGGCCATTTGGCTTTTGGCCTCAACGTTCCTTAATGAACCTGCATGGGATCCTGTCTAAATCTGCAGTGTTGAATCTCACGAACACATTAAATAAAATCATAAAATGAAAATAAAGCCAATATATGAAGAAATTTAATGTTTAGGCACAATATGGCATGTATGAATGATTATACCCTTTTGATCATGGAGATCAAATCAATCTTACCCTTACTGGAAAATTAGTGACCTGGATGCTTTTATGCCTTACTGGAAAATTAGGATCATGGAGATCAAGCCAGCCTTATCCTTACTGGAGAAGTAGTGAGGTATTGGTTTATAACTGTGATGGCTTGTTTGTAGTGAGAGAGGGATTTGTAATAAGGATTTCAAGGTTTTAGGGTTCTTGAAAGAGTTTGATATTCCAACAGTGTTGTGGCAAGGTTTTTTCTCTCTTTTTTTCTCTTCTCTCTGGTTTGTATGAAAAGAAGGTGATTATATAATGGAAATTAGGGTAAAGCAAATGGGCTTTGAATGTGCAATTGGGCCTCCAATATTCATTTGAATTCGTCACTTTCCAGGCTAAATCGCAGGGACTTAAGTGCATTTTTTGAAGTTGAAATGTGAAAACAAAATGTAGCCGACATCGAGAACTAACTCCTGTCCGAAAATCGACTCAATCGGATAAACGGTGAATTAGTTATGAATTTTTGAAGTTTCAGCTCAGACAAACTTATTTTGGGCTCCAGTGTCGACTCCGACACGTTCTTCAATAAAAAACTGGTATTGATCGGTGCATAATTTGGTCTCGACTTTTGAAGCAAAGTTGTAGATCTATGAGTCAGTGACCTTGTGTAAAAATATGAGTCCAATCCGATAAAAATTGACCGAGTTATGAATTTTCGAAGTTTCGGCTCAGATGAAATAATATTCAGCATTCAGGATTTTCAGCGTGTCACGCACTCTGAGCAAAAAACGAAGGCCTTTTGAATACCGTTTGAACTCAATACCTTCTGTGAAAATGTAGCCAACTCAATTTGTGAAATTTTGGCACCGGAACTAGCTCGATACGATGAAAATCGACCAAGTTATGATTTTTTGAACATGACGTAAATAAACTTCTGTCACAAATTTTCTGCACGAAAATACTTGATAAATCCACATTTTTGAAGACCTTCTGATCGAAATTGGCTTCCAGCCGTGAGAGATGAAAACGTAGATAATGTCAAGACGAAATTTTGGCCACCAGAACGGGTTCAAAACGAGTCACGATCTTCAAGTTATGAATTTTTTAGCGCGTAAAAACTGCACTTTTAGCACACTTTTTTCACCATATTTCTTCGAGAAAACTCACACATTCGGATACCTTCTTCAAAGAATTGACTCTTGAGCCGAACCTGAATTTGAGAATATGTTACCAGAGATATCTTGACGAAAGAACACCTGAATATAACGCGCCGGGTTGGACTTGTGAATTTTCTTGAAATGTTTTGAGAAATATGGGAGGGCAAATTTTGGGGTACAACAGTTGCCCCTGTTCAATCTTCTTAGACCTGAGGATGCAGATTGGCTGACGTGCCTTTCGTAATCCGAAGGTGGAAGATGATTGAACACTAGAGTGCCCAGAAATTTGCGCTCACATAGTAGTGTGACGGGGGAATGGGCTTATAGATACCATCTGGATGTTGATCGCGTAAGAGATTCCTTAGCGAGAACCTGCATACCTGCAAAAGAAAAAAGAGTACGTGACATGTTGCAGGAGCTGGTTTTCAGATGCTTTGTATAAATGTGTCCTGACTGGTTACAGGAGTTGGATCTGGAGCTTCACAAGATGATGAATGAACCAGGGATGGTTACTACCTTAGCATGAACGGTAAGAGAACCTTGGGTGACTTTAACTTCAACAACGCTCGTTGAGAAAATCTTAGTGGGAATTACCATCTTCGCAGTATCGGGAAGAGAACCAAAGGAAATTATAATCTGAAAGGGAATTACATCTCACGCACCGTCGGGGAGAGAACCAAAGGAAATTATAATCTGAAAGGGAATTACATCTCACGCACCGTCGGGGAGAGAACCATAGGAAATTATAACCTGAAAGGGAATTACATCTCACGCACCGTCGGGGAGAGGACCATAGGAAATTATAACCTAAAAGGGAATTACATCTCACGCACCGTCGGGGAGAGGACCACAGGAAATCATAACCTAAAAGGGAATTACATCTCACGCACCGTCGGGGAGAGGACCACAGGAAATCATAACCTAAAGGGGAATTACATCTCACACACCGTCGGGGAGAGGACCACAGGAAATCATAACCTAAAAGGGAATTACATCTCACGCACCGTCGGGGAGAGGACCACAAGAAATCATAACCTAAAAGGGAATTACATCTCACGCACCGTCGGGGAGAGGACCACAGGAAATCATAACCTAAAAGGGAATTACATCTCACGCACCGTCGGGGAGAGGACCATAGGAAATTATAACCTAAAAGGGATTATCACCTCACGCACCGTCGGGGAGGGAACCATAGGACATTATAATCTCAAAAGGAATTATCACCTCACGCACCGTCGGGGAGGGAACCATAGAAAATTATAATCTCAAAAGGAATTATCACCTCACGCACCGTCGGGGAGGGAACCATAGGAAATTATAATCTCAAAAGGAATTATCACCTCACGCACCGTCGGGGAGGGAACCATAGAAAATTATAATCTCAAAGAAAAACCTGATAACTTCTACTGAGTCTTCATCAGAAAAATCTGTTGGGAGTCGATTTAGCTGGACTAGAGAAGGCCTTGGACTGGATAAGAAATCTTTGGAGTCGATTAACTGAACCGGTCTAGGTCTTGAAATATGGTTGAGAATTTAGCTGAATCTTTCCTGAAAGGTAAAAGTCAGTCATATGCAATGCATGATATGGATCAAGCAATGATGTTCTCAACATAAATGAGATTTGTATGATATGATGCGTACATGCATGTGTGATACGGTGGGAGAACTGACTAGTATTTTGCGTTCATATTCGCACTTGTGCGGTTGAGCAAGAGTCGCCACCGACTTTTTATTTTATCCTAAAGGAAAGGTTAAAAAGCACAGCAAAAACCTTTTGAGATATTTCGTGGGTTCAGGGGGTAGGTTATGAAAAGGGAAGGTATTAGCACCCTTTTCATCCATGGTTATCCATGGGCTCTTAGGTACTTGCTTAGATCAATTTTGCCTTGGTTTTCAATTGTATGAAATGGTGCTTTGTGGGTTGTTTTGAAAAGATGCCTTGTGCTAGGCTAACCTTGTAACAATTCTTTACTCGAATGTTTTACAAAAGGTGTTTTATCTTTTTAAAAAGATGTTTCAAGGGTTTGAAAAGTTTGATTTTTGAAAGTGTTTGTGAAATGGGTTTTGAAATTAGGCAAGTGTTTTCTTTGCAAATTGACAAGTACTTAAGAGTTTATCTACCCTAAAGCTTTCTCAAAGATTTTCGTCGTGTTTTAACCCCTTTGACAATTTTGTTCTACCATTGAAATTGATAGGCAATCTTGTATTTAGGAAGTTTATTCGGGACGGGCGTGGGTCATCGTATGGACCATGAATGCAATGGTGCCAAGTGTCTTTGGCAATTATTTTGAAGGGACTATGATCATTCCATTTAGGCAACACTTTGTGGGACTTGTGATCATTTGCTTTTGTTTTGCCAAAGATACTCGACGTGCAAGCATGGCCCATTTTGGAAGGCATCATGTGGGATTACCCTAGAGGGTGCAAGTGTGATTGTGTATTGATTACATGCGTTTGTCTTGTATTAGGTTATCTAGCGTTTGATTTTATGTACATACAAACCCTAGGTCTAACCATGGTATAATTGAAAACTGTAAATTGCGGAATGTAAAACCTACGCTATTACAAGATAGTGTCCGGGAGTGGGGGTATAAATGTACAAGGGGATGAGACTTATAATATCCAACAAGTTACAACCAAATCGAATGTCGCAATCAAAATGTAAATATCGAATGTACAAATATAAGATAAAATGTGTATAGGGCAATATATTGTGTAAGTGTAAATGTGAGATGTATATGTATATGAATTGTGTAATTATATACAAGTGCGATAATGTGAAGTTGAATCGTATTAGGGTTTGACCTAGAGATGTTTTAAATGAATCTTTGATTTATATGGCTTAATTATAAAAAGGAAAAAAGAAAGTGTTTTTTAATTGAATGCTTGTGAATTTCAATATTAGAAAAAGGTATTTAAATTGTTGTGTATAAATACGTATATTAATAAAAAGAAGGTTTTCAATTTTAATTACATGATAAAAATGATATGTATTATTTTATATACAAATATATTTTAATATGTATTAAGAAATATTTTCAAGTTAATTATGTATAAAAAGAGTTTATTATTATTTTTATATACAAATCTCTATCTAAAAAAAGATGTTTTAATCATATGATATAAATGATATGTATTTAAGTTAGTATTTTTAAAAAATACAAGTAAACATTTATTTATAAAAATAAAATAAAACAAAAAATTAGTATTTTACAAAAGAAATAGAAATAAACATTGTTTATAAAAAGGGTTAGTGATTTACAAAGAAAAAGGAAACAAATATTGTTTATGAAATAAAGAAAAAAGATTAGTGTTAATATAAAAAGAATGGGTTAGTAAAAGAAAAAACGTTGGGCTTCAGAGAAGAAACGAGAATGGGTCAGGCCCAATGTCAATCTTGGAACAAAGTTAGGGTTAGGGATTTTGCTATTCAGAACGAAGGTTAGGGCTTGAGCGGCGCCGTGTTGGGTTCGTCTTCTCCAATCATCAATTTCCTGAACGCCCGACTCCGGCCACCAACGTTATTCCAACGTCCTTCTTCCCTCCCTAACATGAACTCAGCGCCTTTGATTTAAGGTTAGCTTTTGTTGTTACGTTTTTATCTCTTCCCTTTTTACAGATTGCATGTTTTGATTTGAGTTTTAAGTTGAGTTTTTATGATTATGAGGTGAAGGAGAAGAGAAGTGGGAAAAGATTGGCTACCTTCGTTTGGGAGATGGAGGAGAGGCGGAGTGATGCTTTAGGAGGCCGGAACGGCGGAGAGAAATGTGACGAAACTTTGAGCTTTTGACGCTTTCCTGGTATTTTCGTTCCTTTGCTATATTTAGGGCTTTGATGATGATGTATACTGAGAACCCTTTCCCTTCTTTCTTCTTCTTCTATGTGTTGCCTTGGGGATTTGTATGTTGCCTGAGATGATTTTTCTGTGTTATCTTGAACTTGCCCTTTTGTACGTTTGCTTGCCTTTAGATTTTTGATGCCCTTGACGCTTTCGTTGAGTTGGATGTCATGTTTTTATTGCCCTATGATGCTTGTACTGAGGGCTCGCGGGTTGCCTCACCTGTATTGCCTTGAATTCTTATGCTTGTGAACTTGTTGACAGTATGGTGTCTTGAGATTAGGCAATGGGCATGGTGCTGGTGTGACAGGATGTTGGTAATGTGTTTGCTTCAGGGCATTAGCAGGCTTTGTAACTTGCTTATCAGGTTTCTTTTGAATGTTTGAAATTTGAGGTTGTGTTTTATGGTTAGGCTTTCGTGGTGAAGGCAAGGTGTTATGGTTTTACAGGGACTTTGGTGAGTCAGCTTATGTGTTTGTACATTCAAGCTTTGACAGGTTCATGTTGTGACAGGGTATTGGGTGTTTAGTTTAAGGTTATGTGTTTGACAGGAGGTGGGGTTATGTTGGGCTTGGCCAAGCTTGAGGTTGCTCAGGTTTGATAGTGTTTTGGGTGACTGGACAGTAGGCAAGTCATGATGTTTTCAGGTTATGGTTTTTATGAGGTTTGATTGCTAATGGGTTTGTGTTTGACAGTAGGGTTAAGGCATTAGCAGGTTATCAGTTTTTTTTTGGAGCTTGAGGTTGCGTTTTAGGTTATGGTGCTGGTATGAGGTTTGATTATGTTTTTGATAACTTGTGTTTTTAGACAGGTATGAGCTTCTTGGCCTCTATTGGTTCAGTTCTGAGTTATATGGGTGATATTGGTGCTTGGCTCAATCAGTCTCTTTTCTTGTATTATTTCGTCCTTTTGCTATTGGTCTTTGGCGCCTAACCTTATTTCAAACTTTGGTTTTCTTTTTGATCCACGCTTGCTGGGTAGTTTGACAAAATTTCTTGGCATCTTTTCCATTTTTAGTAACTGTCCATGCTGTGTAGTTTTGAACAATGCTGAATTGTGTCTTCTTTTTTGTATATCTTTTCTGCTGTCCTACTGCCTATGCCTAACCTGAACTTTGCCTATGCTCTTTATCTCTCTTTTTCTCACTCATAGTACAGTTTAGAATTATTATATGATTTTTATTTGTACTATGGTTCTGAAGGGGCCCCCTCTTATGCTGGGAAATGATGAAACAGATCACCTTGTTTGCATATACTTCTCTGCATTCTTATTCTGCTTTTGACAGCTTTGCATTTCTTTGATATCTTGGCATTTTGACTTTGCAGCAAGTGTACTTTTGGGTAATCCTTAGGCATTTTGACAGCAACTTCTTTTTTGCTTTGGATAGAAAGTTGGAATTGGATTTTTTCAGTTTAGTTTGAATTGGAAATTGAGATTCTTATGCAGTCTTGAATTTTTAGAAATTATGCATTTGCATTTCATGAACAAAGAATCTTCCCTCTCTGTGAACCGGGAGAAATCCCGTGATTTGCAGAGAGAGCAACTGATCCCAGTCAGTGGCCCCTAATGATGAGCAAATTAACTGTCTCTTTTAATTAACTGATTTCTGACTTCCTCTTCCTTTTTGCAGATAAAGAAATGGAGCACCGGTATGAAGTGGAGAATGAAGAATTTAGAAAATAGGATAGAATTTCTATTTTCAGTTTAATTCTTGTACATTATTATTATTTAAATACTTTGTAATAAATATTAGTATCCAAATAATAACAATTGTAACAATTATTAAATGTGAAATAAAAATTCATTTGATATTTAATTTTCTTTCAATTCCTTTTCTTTAATTGTTCATTTGTTATTTATAGTCCCTTAAAATAAAATAAAATGAAGGTTTAAACTTCAAATATTTTAATTCTTAGAATCATAAATAATCAACTAAACCTTCAATGATCAAAATAAATGAATTCGACGTATCCATTATTCAAAGCAACGCACAGTCGAACACAAAAACTTAATCAGATGCAATCCCCTTTTTTTTTACTGATTCTTTTATCAAGCACTACAACTCCACATTGCACATATCCCTTTTGACTGGTGAATTCAAACCAACTGCCTCATTTACTGATTAAATCAAGATAACGCGAATTTTAACCCGAATCTTGGAACAAACTGCAAAGCGCGGTGGAATTTAAATCCTTCTGAGAATATGCCCATAAAACCTTAATTTCTGATTAAATGCTAGATAACGCTCGCCTGATCAAAATTGAACCAAAAATCATCCCAACCCTAAGCCAACTGTACGAGACCAATCAGGGCCCTGAACATCAGTACAAACCCTAATTTCGCTTGACTGTCAAGAAAAGTCCGTTTGTCCGATTCTTGCGCCAGTTTGAAAAGTCAGGAAATGTCTGAAGCTGAGATTGTTTGTAACAAAATGCGAGGGAAAATTTTGGGGTACAACAGTTGCCCCTGTTCAATCTTCTTGGACCTGAAGAGTTAGATTGGCAAGTTTGCCTTTCGCGACTTGAAGGTAAAAGGAGATTGGACACTAGAGTGCCCGGAAATTTGCACTCACCAAAGCACTGGATGTGGGAATGGGCTTAGAGATGCCATTTGGAGATGGGCTTAACGATTCCATCTAGGAGAGTGACAGAAACTTGTCGGGGATGGGCTTAAAGATGCCATCTGGAAGGGAACGTTAGGAAGGTGTCCGAGCTTTGGACCATTTCTGAACTGGGGGTCTGAACAGGCAATAGGTTGACATCCGTGGTTGGGAGGAACCTGCAAGCCATTTTCAGGAAGTCGCATCTAAATAAGTTGATAGATTAACATCCGTTACCTGGGAAGAATCCACGAACCGCTTTCAGAAGTCTGGAAGAAGAAACTGAACAAGCGATAGGTTAACATCCATTTACTTGGAGAACCCGTGAACTGTTTTCAGAAATCTTGAAGTTGAATCGGCAATAAAGCAGCATCCGTTGTTGGGAAGCTTCTGAATTCAAAGGTGCATCTGAACAAGCTGATAGATTAACATCCGTTACTTGGGAAGAATCCATGAACTGTTTTCAGAAGTCTTGAAGTTGAAACTGAACAAGTGATAGGTTAACATCCATTTACTTGGAGAACCCGTGAACTGTTTTCAGAAATCTTGAAGTTGAATCAGCAATAGAGCAGCATCCGTTGTTGGGAAGCTTCCGTAAACTGAATTCAAAGGTGCATCTGAACAAGCTGATAGATTAACATCTGTTACTTGGGAAGAATCCATGAACTGTTTTCAGAAGTCTTGAGAAGAATCTGAACAAGTGATAGGTTAACATCCATTTACTTGGAGAACCCGTGAACTGTTTTCAGGAATCTGGAAATTGAATGATTTTAGTCTGTCGACTGATCTTACCTGAAAAAGGCAAAGAGTTAGTTGGATGCAATGCTATGATGCATGATACAATGTATATCATGGCTTTATGAATGTAAATGGATGTGCATGTAAGCTGGAGAGCTGTCTTGCATAGGATAGATGAATCCGGGACATCGGAAGATAGAAGTATCTTGACTGCTGCCGGGGAAAATAAATCCTGGGTCATTGCTGGGGAACTTGGAGCTTGGATTGTATACCAATCTTCTGGGGAACTCCTGAAGTCTTCTACTGGGGAGTACCGAACTAACGGACTTAATGCTGAGGAGGCCAGATTGAGAATCTTCAACTAGGAGAGAAGTATCTCTGGAGACTTTACTGGGGAATTCAAGATTTTTCTTCTAAAAACTCTGTGGGGAGAAGATTTAAAAGTCTGACTTCGCCGGGGATTGTCCATTTGGAGCTTTTGGTCTGCTGGGGGTACAGAAGCTTAACTCTGAGGGAAAATGATTTCCGGAAGATTCTTTGGCTGGGGATTTGCAAAGGTAAACTCCTCCGGGGATAGTATCGATAAGTTATTGTTGGGGGAATTTTGAGGAACTCCGCTGGGGATGGGAGAATTCTGGCGAGTGCGATCTTCCGTGGTTGTTAGCTTGAGAAGAACCTGAACAAGCGATAGGTTAACATCCGTTTACTTGGAGAACCCGTGAACTATTTTCAGAAATCTCGAAGCTGAATCAGCAATAAAGCCGCATCCGTTGTTGGGAAGCGCCCGTAAATTAAATTCAAAGGTTGTATCTGAACAAGCTGATAGATTACATCCGTTACTTGGGAAGAATCCATGAACTGTTTTCAGAAGTCTTGAGAAGAATCTGAACAAGTGATAGGTTAACATCCGTTTACTTGGAGAACCCGTGAACTGTTTTCAGAAATCTTGAAGTTGAATTAGCAATAGAGCCGCATCCATTGTTGGGAAGCGTCCGTAAACTAAATTCAAAGGTTGTATCTGAACAAGCTGATAGATTAACATCCGTTACTTGGGAAGAATCCATGAACTGTTTTCAGAAGTCTTGAGAAGAATCTGAACAAGTGATAGGTTAACATCCGTTTACTTGGAGAACCCGTGAACTGTTTTCAGAAATCTTGAAGTTGAATTAGCAATAGAGCCGCATCCGTTGTTGGGAAGCGTCCGTAAACTAAATTCAAAGGTTGTATCTGAACAAGCTGATAGATTAACATCCGTTACTTGGGAAGAATCCATGAACTGTTTTCAGAAGTCTTGAGAAGAATCTGAACAAGTGATAGGTTAACATCCGTTTACTTGGAGAACCCGTGAACTGTTTTCAGAAATCTTGAAGTTGAATTAGCAATAGAGCCGCATCCGTTGTTGGGAAGCGTCCGTAAACTAAATTCAAAGGTTGTATCTGAACAAGCTGATAGATTAAATCCGTTACTTGGGAAGAATCCATGAACTGTTTTCAGAAGTCTTGAAGGGGAACCGGTGTAGGGTTTCCTGAAGATGGGCTTGTGTAAAACTGCTACGGGTTTTGAACACTTTTGACATTCGAATTCCCCAAATGGTGAAGAAGGAGTCTTGAATCAGATTACTCTGCATATTGAGAGATTTCTTGAAATCTTGACTGGACTGCCCCAGGTTAACTGAAATGTGACATGTCATGCCCCTCGTTGATAGGGGACTTGATGGAAGTGTTGTCCTCTTGAAGTGTTTTAGACTTACTGGGAGAGTTTTCGTTCCTCTGAACATTCGCTGTATGCACTTCTTCGCTGTTAAACAAAAAGGGTTAAATGCAGACAGTGATATTCGAATAATGCGAAGTTTATGTTTGTCTTGAAGTTTTTTTTTTTTTTTGAAAAATGCGTTTTTAGCGGAAAACTTTTCACAAGACAAGTTAACACAAGATTTAAAACAAAACCCTACAGGAGTCAGGATACCTTTTGTAACAGTATGCTTTCGAACTAACCCATGCTTCAATTAGGACTTTTGGAGGGTTGTAACGTGGCCTGGTTCACGGTTTAAGAAACAAAGGATAAAGGCTCAAAGCATATTTGTACCCACCCGCTCTTCGTGATGTTCTTCAACCTAAGCTCAGTTAATCGTGCGTCACACTCTGTTTTGAGTTCGGAACGACTTTTGGGCGATGGTTCACCGGTTTGAATTTGGGAGACAGTCATCATCTCCTTTTTATTTTCCAACACTTTTCATGTTGTTGAGGATTTTGTAATGACCTCACTATTTTGATTTTGATTTGTTATCCCTAACTTTTGCCTGACTGCTACCGTTTTCGGGATTACTGTCAGCGGGATGCCCCAGCTTTCTTAAACCTCCTTTATAGGTTTTGGCTCAGGGGGCTTTTCTCTTTTGAGAGATTGACTGTCTATGTGATAGGGGACCACCCTTGTCTTTTGATTCCAAAGGAATGTTTTCTCTTTTTTTTTCCGACATCGTTCGTTGTATTAAGAACTGAGAGTTTGCGACTTCAATGCGCATTTCCTTTTGAATTAACTGAGATACTACCCTGCCCCAGGTTTATATCATAGGTTTTGATCGTTTAGAACAGGGGACTCCTACTTCTTTGGCTCGAAGGGGTTGACTAGGGATTAACTTCCTTATAACTCCAGTGTTTGGGAATTGAAAGAAATGCCTGTACATCATCAGCAAGGTCTGTTCAAAAGCATACTGTATAAGATCATGGTATTATTTCGTCATCCTCCCTCTAAAGGCTAGCAGCTTTTTATCAAGAGTCAGATATCATAAAGAAAAGCATAAGAGTAGTGAAACGAATGGATGAACTCAAGACAAACATACGTAATGCATTAATGAAAACAGAGTTTAACATCAACAGATAATTGTTTGACAGCAAAAGTAAATTACAACTTTGAAAATTCAGAAAGAAATAAAAGTCTTTCAGCTCGAGCTTCGTCACATCAAGTGGAGAACCCTTTAACGGAAGATTTTCATCTCGCCGTCTAGCGTGAACCTCAGCACTCCAATGTCAATCAGATCTTGAATCTTGTTCTTCAAGGCCCAACAGCTATCGGTGTCATGCCCTGGGCTATAAGAGTGGTAAACACAAAATGCATCGGGATGATAGCTAGGAGCGGAGGTATTTGGGTTCCGGATAGGATCCCTCAAAGCAGTCAGATTAACCTCCAACAAGCGCTCCAGAATTAGAGATGACGGTATGTCAGTCTCCGTGAACTGCCTTCCCAACGTTTCTTGCTTACGCCGATTACCCCGCTGACGCTGGCGAGGTTGCTGATGGGTTTGTGACCCTGAAGCAAGCAAAGGAGCTTTCCCCTTGTCCTCTTGAGTGGATGGAGGCTGAGCGGTGACTTGCTCTTCGACCTCAGATGTTTGCCCCAGTTGGTTGTTTGGAAGCAGTTGGCGGACAAGAACTCTGAGTTCCTCTTGTCTTTGGGATAGGTCTTGAATGAGAGCCATCTGGCCCACCATCTGTCCCATCATTTGAGTCCTCAGTGTTGTCAGATCAAACTGCAGCTCCGCAATCTGATCACTCCTGGCATTGCTGGAATTCCCCAAGTCCTTGGTGAGGAGAGCTTTCATCTCCTCTTGCCCCAGAGACAAGTTCAGGAACATCTCCTGCAGCTGAGCAGTCTGGTCTTGGATGTCTTTGACAGACCTTTCTAGAGCCATCTCTTGCTGAAATAAACAGCAGGAGAGTAAGGAACCCTGAAAAAAGGAAAGATTGTTAAAATGAAATGCATGATATGTGGATGCATGCTTTCAAGGATCTCTTGGGGTAAACACAAGAAAATGTTAGAGGTTGAACTCTGCTCTTGGATTGGAGATCTCTGCACCGGTGGATGTCCTTCCACGAGAATCAAGCTCACCATGTCGAGTGGGTCATAGCTACTGATTCAAGTTGTTGTACTTGAACTTTGACTGGATTGGTTAGAGGAGAGACCTCTTGCCCCTTGATAGACGTCTGGCTCAAACGTAATCCTGCATCAACAGGACCCTCGAGATCCTTGAAATGGTTATTGAAAATGCTAAAATGCTATGGTATGATTTCATGATGTTATGTCCATGTATGCACAAGCAAGTGAACGTATATACAGGCAACCAATATTCACACAAAGCACACAAGGCCTTAGGTTTAGGCTTGCATGAGGTTCAGGTACTACCCTCTTTCAGTTTGTTGGTTAAAACCTATCCTATCAAAAGTAATCAGGTTCTAAAGGTCCCAATATCACTGGATTGCTTTCATCGTTCATCGTTTCGATTTAGCCACTGAACTGGCGACCGAAATATTCCAGGAAAGCAACCCTCAATTGAGTGTAGTATCGAGTATCAACCAACCTCGGACTGCACCAAAGTCAGTTATCTCACTACCCTAAAAAGGCTAAGATGGTCAATTAAGGTTCTATGGTCAGTTGATGCTTCGCGACACCACGCGGCGGCCCCGTACTCTCCTTGACTGAACTCAAGGGTTACCGGTACACACCAAAGTGCCACATCAACGTAACAGACTGCTTCAACCATGTCGGTATACCCCGCACAGTTCCCTCACAGCCTTGTTGCTACCTAAAAAGGTTTCCCCAGATCCGGGTTAGGATCTATAAAACTCCGATACAAAGCCCACAAATGTAAAGCAAACAAAGCAATCAAGTGAAAGTAAAGGTGATCTAAACCCTAAGGTAACCCCACTTTAAACCTTCTCCCCAGCAGAGTCGCCAGTTCTGTGATACGGTGGGAGAACTGACTAGTATTTTGCGTTCATATTCGCACTTGTGCGGTTGAGCAAGAGTCGCCACTGACTTTTTATTTTATCCTAAAGGAAAGGTTAAAAAGCACAGCAAAAACCTTTTGAGATATTTCGTGGGTTCGGGGGGTAGGTTATGAAAAGGGAAGGTATTAGCACCCTTTTCATCCATGGTTATCCATGGGCTCTTAGGTACTTGCTTAGATCAATTTTGCCTTGGTTTTCAATTGTATGAAATGGTGCTTTGTGGGTTGTTTTGAAAATGTTTTGAAAAGATGCCTTGTGCTAGGCTAACCTTGTAACAATTCTTTACTCGAATGTTTTACAAAAGGTGTTTTATCTTTTTAAAAAGATGTTTCAAGGGTTTGAAAAGTTTGATTTTTGAAAGTGTTTGTGAAATGGGTTTTGAAATTAGGCAAGTGTTTTCTTTGCAAATTGACAAGTACTTAAGAGTTTATCTACCCTAAAGCTTTCTCAAAGATTTTCGTCGTGTTTTAACCCCTTTGACAATTTTGTTCTACCATTGAAATTGATAGGCAATCTTGTATTTAGGAAGTTTATTCGGGACGGGCGTGGGTCATCGTATGGACCATGAATGCAATGGTGCCAAGTGTCTTTGGCAATTATTTTGAAGGGACTATGATCATTCCATTTAGGCAACACTTTGTGGGACTTGTGATCATTTGCTTTTGTTTTGCCAAAGATACTCGACGTGCAAGCATGGCCCATTTTGGAAGGCATCATGTGGGATTACCCTAGAGGGTGCAAGTGTGATTGTGTATTGATTACATGCGTTTGTCTTGTATTAGGTTATCTAGCGTTTGATTTTATGTACATACAAACCCTAGGTCTAACCATGGTATAATTGAAAACTGTAAATTGCGGAATGTAAAACCTACGCTATTACAAGATAGTGTCCGGGAGTGGGGGTATAAATGTACAAGGGGATGAGACTTATAATATCCAACAAGTTACAACCAAATCGAATGTCGCAATCAAAATGTAAATATCGAATGTACAAATATAAGATAAAATGTGTATAGGGCAATATATTGTGTAAGTGTAAATGTGAGATGTATATGTATATGAATTGTGTAATTATATACAAGTGCGATAATGTGAAGTTGAATCGTATTAGGGTTTGACCTAGAGATGTTTTAAATGAATCTTTGATTTATATGGCTTAATTATAAAAAGGAAAAAAGAAAGTGTTTTTTAATTGAATGCTTGTGAATTTCAATATTAGAAAAAGGTATTTAAATTGTTGTGTATAAATACGTATATTAATAAAAAGAAGGTTTTCAATTTTAATTACATGATAAAAATGATATGTATTATTTTATATACAAATATATTTTAATATGTATTAAGAAATATTTTCAAGTTAATTATGTATAAAAAGAGTTTATTATTATTTTTATATACAAATCTCTATCTAAAAAAAGATGTTTTAATCATATGATATAAATGATATGTATTTAAGTTAGTATTTTTAAAAAATACAAGTAAACATTTATTTATAAAAATAAAATAAAACAAAAAATTAGTATTTTACAAAAGAAATAGAAATAAACATTGTTTATAAAAAGGGTTAGTGATTTACAAAGAAAAAGGAAACAAATATTGTTTATGAAATAAAGAAAAAAGATTAGTGTTAATATAAAAAGAATGGGTTAGTAAAAGAAAAAACGTTGGGCTTCAGAGAAGAAACGAGAATGGGTCAGGCCCAATGTCAATCTTGGAACAAAGTTAGGGTTAGGGATTTTGCTATTCAGAACGAAGGTTAGGGCTTGAGCGGCGCCGTGTTGGGTTCGTCTTCTCCAATCATCAATTTCCTGAACGCCCGACTCCGGCCACCAACGTTATTCCAATGTCCTTCTTCCCTCCCTAACATGAACTCAGCGCCTTTGATTTAAGGTTAGCTTTTGTTGTTACGTTTTTATCTCTTCCCTTTTTACAGATTGCATGTTTTGATTTGAGTTTTAAGTTGAGTTTTTATGATTATGAGGTGAAGGAGAAGAGAAGTGGGAAAAGATTGGCTACCTTCGTTTGGGAGATGGAGGAGAGGCGAAGTGATGCTTTAGGAGGCCGGAACGGCGGAGAGAAATGTGACGAAACTTTGAGCTTTTGACGCTTTCCTGGTATTTTCGTTCCTTTGCTATATTTAGGGCTTTGATGATGATGTATACTGAGAACCCTTTCCCTTCTTTCTTCTTCTTCTATGTGTTGCCTTGGGGATTTGTATGTTGCCTGAGATGATTTTTCTGTGTTATCTTGAACTTGCCCTTTTGTACGTTTGCTTGCCTTTAGATTTTTGATGCCCTTGACGCTTTCGTTGAGTTGGATGTCATGTTTTTATTGCCCTATGATGCTTGTACTGAGGGCTCGCGGGTTGCCTCACCTGTATTGCCTTGAATTCTTATGCTTGTGAACTTGTTGACAGTATGGTGTCTTGAGATTAGGCAATGGGCATGGTGCTGGTGTGACAGGATGTTGGTAATGTGTTTGCTTCAGGGCATTAGCAGGCTTTGTAACTTGCTTATCAGGTTTCTTTTGAATGTTTGAAATTTGAGGTTGTGTTTTATGGTTAGGCTTTCGTGGTGAAGGCAAGGTGTTATGGTTTTACAGGGACTTTGGTGAGTCAGCTTATGTGTTTGTACATTCAAGCTTTGACAGGTTCATGTTGTGACAGGGTATTGGGTGTTTAGTTTAAGGTTATGTGTTTGACAGGAGGTGGGGTTATGTTGGGCTTGGCCAAGCTTGAGGTTGCTCAGGTTTGATAGTGTTTTGGGTGACTGGACAGTAGGCAAGTCATGATGTTTTCAGGTTATGGTTTTTATGAGGTTTGATTGCTAATGGGTTTGTGTTTGACAGTAGGGTTAAGGCATTAGCAGGTTATCAGTTTTTTTTTGGAGCTTGAGGTTGCGTTTTAGGTTATGGTGCTGGTATGAGGTTTGATTATGTTTTTGATAACTTGTGTTTTTAGACAGGTATGAGCTTCTTGGCCTCTATTGGTTCAGTTCTGAGTTATATGGGTGATATTGGTGCTTGGCTCAATCAGTCTCTTTTCTTGTATTATTTCGTCCTTTTGCTATTGGTCTTTGGCGCCTAACCTTATTTCAAACTTTGGTTTTCTTTTTTATCCATGCTTGCTGGGTAGTTTGACAAAATTTCTTGGCATCTTTTCCATTTTTAGTAACTGTCCATGCTGTGTAGTTTTGAACAATGCTGAATTGTGTCTTCTTTTTTGTATATCTTTTCTGCTGTCCTACTGCCTATGCCTAACCTGAACTTTGCCTATGCTCTTTATCTCTCTTTTTCTCACTCATAGTACAGTTTAGAATTATTATATGATTTTTATTTGTACTATGGTTCTGAAGGGGCCCCCTCTTATGCTGGGAAATGATGAAACAGATCACCTTGTTTGCATATACTTCTCTGCATTCTTATTCTGCTTTTGACAGCTTTGCATTTCTTTGATATCTTGGCATTTTGACTTTGCAGCAAGTGTACTTTTGGGTAATCCTTAGGCATTTTGACAGCAACTTCTTTTTTGCTTTGGATAGAAAGTTGGAATTGGATTTTTTCAGTTTAGTTTGAATTGGAAATTGAGATTCTTATGCAGTCTTGAATTTTTAGAAATTATGCATTTGCATTTCATGAACAAAGAATCTTCCCTCTCTGTGAACCGGGAGAAATCCCGTGATTTGCAGAGAGAGCAATTGATCCCAGTCAGTGGCCCCTAATGATGAGCAAATTAACTGTCTCTTTTAATTAACTGATTTCTGACTTCCTCTTCCTTTTTGCAGATAAAGAAATGGAGCACCGGTATGAAGTGGAGAATGAAGAATTTAGAAAATAGGATAGAATTTCTATTTTCAGTTTAATTCTTGTACATTATTATTATTTAAATACTTTGTAATAAATATTAGTATCCAAATAATAACAATTGTAACAATTATTAAATGTGAAATAAAAATTCATTTGATATTTAATTTTCTTTCAATTCCTTTTCTTTAATTGTTCATTTGTTATTTATAGTCCCTTAAAATAAAATAAAATGAAGGTTTAAACTTCAAATATTTTAATTCTTAGAATCATAAATAATCAACTAAACCTTCAATGATCAAAATAAATGAATTCGACGTATCCATTATTCAAAGCAACGCACAGTCGAACACAAAAACTTAATCAGATGCAATCCCCTTTTTTTTTACTGATTCTTTTATCAAGCACTACAACTCCACATTGCACATATCCCTTTTGACTGGTGAATTCAAACCAACTGCCTCATTTACTGATTAAATCAAGATAACGCGAATTTTAACCCGAATCTTGGAACAAACTGCAAAGCGCGGTGGAATTTAAATCCTTCTGAGAATATGCCCATAAAACCTTAATTTCTGATTAAATGCTAGATAACGCTCGCCTGATCAAAATTGAACCAAAAATCATCCCAACCCTAAGCCAACTGTACGAGACCAATCAGGGCCCTGAACATCAGTACAAACCCTAATTTTGCTTGACTGTCAAGAAAAGTCCGTTTGTCCGATTCTTGCGCCAGTTTGAAAAGTCAGGAAATGTCTGAAGCTGAGATTGTTTGTAACAAAATGCGAGGGCAAATTTTGGGGTACAACAGCATGCTATAATGATGTATGTGATGTTTTATGTATGCTTTCGTCTAGGAAAGTAAATCCTTTGACGGGTGCCGGGAAGTCACTCCTGGGCTGATGTTGAAGAATAAGCTTTTACTCCTGCTGGGGATGATAACTGCACAAATACTGGTAGGAGAAGATGACTCCGTTGAGGAATAAACCTGACAAATGGAAGATTCTGCGGGGAGAAAAATACTCTAGCGACCTTGCTGGGGAGCGATACTCTGTGGGGAGAGAGATACTCTGCTGAATTGTTGATAATAACTTGCCGGGGATATCTTTGCTGTATTGGAAGTGTGATAGACTTCGCTGGGGATAAAAAGACTTTGTCGACGACGATCTCTCCATGGCTTTTGGCTGAGGATAACCCAGTTATATCCTGTTAAGGAAATAACTCTTTGAATAAAGCCGGACGACGCGTTCGTGCTCTGCGGGGGATAAGCTTCCAGAATCTACTGGGGATAAGCTTACTGCTTGGGGAGATGGATTCCAACTTTCCTGGGGAACTAGGTTGGACTCTCCTGGGGAAGTTTTGAATTGCGGGGGAAGTGATTCCTTTGAATGTTGATATACCGCCGGGGAACAATCTTTAGGTCAAGACTGCCGGGGAGGCTTGTTAAGAATATGTATGTTGTTGGAGAATGTTGAGATCTGCTGGAGGATACTCAACTTCCTTAAGGCCTGATAATATAACCTGGAGAAAGTGTATTGTCTTGCTGGCTTACTCTCTGGGGAATTAAGATGTCTGGTTATGTTCTTCGGCTGATCCTACCTTGGTACCTTAGTGGATAGAACAATTAGATTGCTTAGATAACCCTTTATTGCCCCTGTTTCTGAGGTGGGAGAGGAAGACCTGTGAGGAGCTGATAGTTGTTTGATGGACAAACTTCTTCTGGTAGGCAGGTGACAAGATGACGGGACATAGTCGTACGCTTTGATCCCTAACTTTTACCTGGACCGCCCTTTCGGGTTTTCAGTCCACCGGGATACCCATTTTTGCCCAAGCCGCCTTTTTCAGGTTTTCGACTTGCCGGGTGTACAGATTTTTTTTTATTTATTCCCTCATTTTTGCCCGAACCTTTTTGGTTCGCCGGGAAGCCCTTATTTTTGCCTAGGTGTGTCAACCTAGCGGGTCTTTGATTTTGCGTAGTATTTTTTCGACTATGTCCATGCTCTCAAAATGTAGGGAGTTGCCCCTGTTAGAAGTGTTTTGTCATGCCGCCAGAAGGTGTTTGACCAGGCAAGATTCGTTGCTAGGATGCCCCCAGTGACTCAGACGGAGATTTACCCCAGGTTGTTTGGCCTTTGAGAGATTCTCCGAATCTTGATTGGATTGCCCCAGATGATGGACCATAGTCATGCCATGCCCCTTGATTGGAAGTGCTTTTGTTCACTAGGTATTCATCGTGCGAATTTCCCTGCTGTTCAAACTGAAATTCTGGTGTATGCCAGTCTTCAGATGTTATACTCAATGTCTAGACATCTGATATGACATAATAAATACACTGCAAGGTAGATACCCAATTTTTATGATTCAATACTAAAGTAGCATAGAGGTTGGCATATCTGCAGTTCTCGAACAAATAGCTTTGGTTTGTAAACTATCCATTCATAGCCTGATGTCTCAACATTGGTTGCAACATCATCTATCACATACCATGAAGCAAACAAACCCCTTAGTTCTGTTTATCATGCACACAAACCAGCAGGATATCCATTCATCTCTTTTGACATCATCTGTAACATTCACACAGTTTTATCCAAGCTGTACCAGATACACTTTGAAGAGAGCAAGCAACCTTTACAGTTCCGTTTCTCCTGCACAGATATCAGCATGATGTCTTAACATGTTCTGAGACATCATCTGTTTCAACATTACAGTTTTACCTTGTTGTATAACCGACAGAATTATAAGGTATTGAAGGTAAAAACACAATTCAGTTGTTGACCCAGTTCGGTGTAATACACCTACTCTGGGGGCATACCAAGCCAGGAAGAAGATCCACTATTAGCAATATTAATTCAGGACTAAACTTCACAAGTTCCCATCCTTCACTTAATCATCTACCCAGTGCAACCTATACCTAGGAACTCCTAGATAGAAACCTACCAGTTTCCATTCCTATTGTCGCAACAACAGAAGTCTTACTCCTACTCAAGAAGCAGTGCCCTCCCACTTGGTTTCCTACATTACAATGAATATGAAGTAATGCAGAAATACTTAGACTTGCTTCACAGCTTCATCCAAGAACACTCAAACTCTTACCTACAGGTTTCGAGTTACATACATGGTAACCTTGCCACAGACCGACAGGTTTACCTAAAAACACCTTCTAATGTTACATTGTGTGTATCAATTAAGCCCTAGGTTACAATCTGCTATTTATAACCTATTACCTAACTCAACAAGTTTTTCTCCTTGCTGTTACAACTCAGCAGCAAACTTCTCCTATAATCAAGGTCTTCAATCTTCTAGTTCCTAAAATATCTCCATATTTAGAAACAATATTTTCTTCAAATATTCTGATTGATTCTTGATTGATCTTCAGATTCTCCACAAGAAACGCCTCATATATTCTCAGAGTATTTAAGTACCAGAACTGTAACTGAATTATCAATTCTGTTGTCGTGATGTCAAGTCAGATGTCATGACATTACATCTAACATATTTTCCTAGATGTTGAATTAGTTTCAGGCGCGATGTCACATGCTGATGTTGTGACATCTTACATAACATGTTGGTTCAGATGTTGAACTTCTTCAACACCACATATTAAAACAACAGAGGGGATCTGGGTAAACTTGCTTTCTTATTTGTTTTACAAATGAAGCCAACTCTCCAGCCAGGGCACTTACAATCTCCCCCTTTGGCAAATTTTGGCTAAAACAAATAAGTGCAAGTTGTATTTTGAGACCAGGCCACAACACAGTTGAGATGTTACAACATCTTGTCTAACATCTTCTTTTGTAGAGGCTGATGTCCTTTGAGCAAACAACAAGCCTCTGTCGTCAACTGTGAGCAACTCCACTCCATCGATGCCCCAAGAGGATTTCTTTTCTCCAGATTATTACTTGTGATCATGTAACTCAGATCACAAGTCACAACTATCCTCTTAACTCAGAACACAAGACACAACCAAAGTCACTTACTTAGGGATCATGTTGCTTTCTCCTGAGTCTTGCTGGACATTGCCGTCTGTTGCTTTCACCTGAGTCTCGCCTGAGTCCCTATCCCTATCTTTCTCCCCCTTTTTGGCCAGAATTTGACAAAGACTGCCCATACAGATCCATACCCATGCACAATTTTCCCAGATGCTAACAAACTTCATATTGCTGAAACCCTCTGATGAAGAGAGGGAATAGAGGGAGTCTTCATAAATAATGCAACTTTGGCATAGATAGTAACGACCTTGGTACTTTACTCTGACAGTTTCAGTGCCCTAGGACTGGTTTTAATGCAGGTACCTACCCTTGGGTTTGACCCTTTGACCATGTCAGGATGCCCTTTTAAAAACAGACATTTGTCTTTTAGAACAGACTACTCCCTTGTCTTAGGATCCCCTTTCCAAGACACATCGTTGGTATATTACACTCTGCATTAGTTATATAATACCTTTATTAGATGACAAGTTATCACCTAAACATTCCAGCTCACTAAACTGTTTCATAATGAGACACAACAGCTCTGTTTTCTTAGCAGATGAAAACATGCTCAAATCCTATGTCGTCATACATTCTGCTATTTTCAGATTAGCAGCTTGAAGCCATTCCATTTTCTCAAAGAGGATGGTTACTCCCTCTGAGTCATACAACTGTACACACATGGATTTATTAGTAATAATCCATACTTCATCCAATTTTCCTCCTGTCTGTAGTTTTAGAGGAAATTAGGAACAATGTCATTACCAATGTGATGACATTCGGTCAGACATAGTCTTCTTCAGTTTTGAACACATCATTCCAATAGTTAATAAGGTGCCACACTTTATATCCTACGAGTTTGATGAAGACCTTTTGTACAAACCAATACTCCCCCTGTTAGGGACAATCACTTCTCCTCATGGAAACAAGTAGGACACATTCAATACTCAGTTGGACCTTCAATGCAGCTTCTGATTCAAAGTAAATAAGACCCCTTGATGAATGGAAAACATAAGACGCATCTTCATGTCTTCAAGAGCGCACCCTCTGTTCAACAATATTGATTGAACGCATTCATACTGTGAATCAAACTTTCTTGATAATAATCAGCTGTCATATATGGATTATCTTGATTCTCAGAATCCACTGCTGAGATAGACCAAATGCCACTTTCATGTTTATCAGACTTCTTCCAAAGATATTCTGATCTTCCAATTGAAATTTGAACTTCAGGCTACAAGTTATCACAAAAGGCTTAGATACACTGAGACAGAAACATGTAACAACTCCAAAGAGCTGCAAAGAGACAATCCTTTTGGAGGATCTAATCTTCAACTTCGTAGGTCATCCTATCTTAAGTTGATGAGCCACTTCACCAAGCAAGAATCTGATGTTGAACCAAATGTTGCAGCATTATGTTATAACATCTAGTTGTTGAATTCATCTTCAGACTGATCCAAGTGAGCATCATCTAGATTATGATGTCTTCTTCTTCTTGTGGTTTTAAGTCTGAACATGTCTCCAGGAAACCTTTTAAATGATTTTGCTGTCACCAAGGATATAGCTCTAAGGTATCACTCTTCCTGTGATTTTTCACAGGGTCTAGAAGAATGAATGTTCCCACTTCAGTTATCTTGAACACCAAGGATAATCAATTAAATACTAGTACTTGTCACAAATAGCAATTGATCATAAATCCTTCCCATTATCCAGTAAGATACTTTCACCATTTGAATACTTTGACATACTCTTCGTGTGTTAATATCTTCTTCTTGCAAGCTCTTTCTTTGAGAGACCAAAGAGTTGAGATATCTAGGTTGCCACCCTTGACTCAAGTAAATAGAATTTTCTTTGAACAAACTCTACTTACTTCAACCGACTTGAGACTCCTACCAGATCAGATTCATTATTAGGAATGAGAGAGATGAATCCTTCCTTGCAAGTATGTCACACAACAACCAGAACCCATGTGACAAGGCTGAACTAATGTGAGGAGGTTAACCAAATCTCCCCCTCAAGCTATCAGTCATGGAAGCTCCACACAAAGTATCCATGCATTGTACACAAATGTCTCGATATGACATATGACATCCCTACCAGATTTACATAACTCCAAGAGCTATACCTTAACCAAACTCTGAGTCTTCATATTCAAGACTCATGATCCCAATCTACTTCTATGAAGGAGCAATAGTGCTGCACCATCATTGGCTTTTATTAACAAGTGAGCTTGTCTTTCTTCACACCATAGTACTTCAGGGAACAATTGCTCAGCCCTGATCAATGTTACATCTCAACCAGCTTTACTTCTAGAGTTCTGACTCCTAAAGTAACCTTCGGGAGTACACAGACATAGTTGACTTTACCATTGTCAACTTTGCACACACAGATGTCTCCTCTTCCAGGTCAGGAGTAGGTTCCAAACAAAGGTATCCCTTTGTTTGACACCCAAAACATATGCTCTTCAACTAGTAGCTGCATCCTTGAAATTCTTCAAACACTAATCCGTGGTTATGTGATTCTTACCAACCTGAACGAAGAACGTCTTCATGAGTGGACTTGAGAGGACTCAAGTATCTGTGACATCTTCAATAGTTTATGTTGAATTCTTGAATACAATGGCCTTCAATCCACAAGAGGGGAAACACATCAGAGCTTGAGTTTTGCCAGGTATTACATAGCGGAAGAACATAATACAACCCACTCTTTGCACACACACTCCACCAGACTAGCCTTCAAAGAATAGACCAAGTTTGACTATGGTTCAAACCTCGCATGACTACTACACACAACTTCAGGCGAGCACACATCCTAGGTTTGAAAATAAATCAAACCTAGAGCAGCTACCACACAACCAGGTCAAATGCCAATCACCAAAGACATGTACACACAGTTCCTGTCAAGAATAGTCCATCCTCCCACTTCAAGGGACCATTCGGGGAAATAACAAACCATTCCAGGTTACAATCTTCAGTACTAAACTTGACCTTGCAGATACCAGAAAGTATCACCCATGGATCTCATCCAGAAACAGAACATGATGCCTGCTCTGATACCAATTGAAATTCTGGTGTATGCCAGTCTTCAGATGTTATACTCAATGTCTAGACATCTGATATGACATAATAAATACACTGCAAGGTAGATACCCAATTTTTATGATTCAATACTAAAGTAGCATAGAGGTTGGCATATCTGCAGTTCTCGAACAAATAGCTTTGGTTTGTAAACTATCCATTTATAGCCTGGTGTCTCAACATTGGTTGCAACATCATCTATCACATACCATGAAGCAAACAAACCCCTTAGTTCTGTTTATCATGCACACAAACCAGCAGGATATCCATTCATCTCTTTTGACATCATCTGTAACATTTACACAGTTTTATCCAAGCTGTACCAGATACACTTTGAAGAGAGCAAGCAACCTTTACAGTTCCGTTTCTCCTGCACAGATATCAGCATGATGTCTTAACATGTTCTGAGACATCATCTGTTTCAACATTACAGTTTTACCTTGTTGTATAACCGACAGAATTATAAGGTATTGAAGGTAAAAACACAATTCAGTTGTTGACCCAGTTCGGTGTAATACACCTACTCTGGGGGCATACCAAGCCAGGAAGAAGATCCACTATTAGCAATATTAATTCAGGACTAAACTTCACAAGTTCCCATCCTTCACTTAATCATCTACCCAGTGCAACCTATACCTAGGAACTCCTAGATAGAAACCTACCAGTTTCCATTCCTATTGTCGCAACAACAGAAGTCTTACTCCTACTCAAGAAGCAGTGCCCTCCCACTTGGTTTCCTACATTACAATGAATATGAAGTAATGCAGAAATACTTAGACTTGCTTCACAGCTTCATCCAAGAACACTCAAACTCTTACCTACAGGTTTCGAGTTACATACATGGTAACCTTGCCACAGACCGACAGGTTTACCTAAAAACACCTTCTAATGTTACATTGTGTGTATCAATTAAGCCCTAGGTTACAATCTGCTATTTATAACCTATTACCTAACTCAGCAAGTTTTTCTCCTTGCTGTTACAACTCAGCAGCAAACTTCTCCTATAATCAAGGTCTTTAATCTTCTAGTTCCTAAAATATCTCCATATTTAGAAACAGTATTTTCTTCAAATATTCTGATTGATTCTTGATTGATCTTCAGATTCTCCACAAGAAACGCCTCATATATTCTCAGAGTATTTAAGTACCAGAACTGTAACTGAATTATCAATTCTGTTGTCGTGATGTCAAGTCAGATGTCATGACATTACATCTAACATATTTTCCTAGATGTTGAATTAGTTTCAGGCGCGATGTCACATGCTGATGTTGTGACATCTTACATAACATGTTGGTTCAGATGTTGAACTTCTTCAACACCACATATTAAAACAACAGAGGGGATCTGGGTAAACTTGCTTTCTTATTTATTTTACAAATGAAGCCAACTCTCCAGCTAGGGCACTTACACAAACAAATTGTCATATGCAAACAATGTTATATAAAAAATGCAAAGCTTACGTCTGTCTTGCAGATTTTGAAAACACATTCTTTTTCATAAAACAAGTGAATGTTTGTAAAACGTGATGTCAACTCCGTATTTACCGTAAGCCTTAAGGAGTCAGGATACCTTTCGTAACAGTATGCTTTCGAACTAACCCATGCTTCAGCTAGGACTTTTGAGGGTTATAACGTGGCCTGGTTCACGGTTTAAGAAACAAAGGATAAAGGCTCAAATTTTATTTGTACCCACCCGCTCTTCGTGATGTTCTCCAAACCTAAACTCAGTTGATCATACGTTAGACCTTGTTTGAGTATTTGCTCTGCAATTCCAGTGATGATTCGGATGTTGATAACTTATTTTGAATAGGCAGTCATTTTTTGTTTTTGTTGAGGGTTTGTAGGACCTCTTTCTTCTTTGATTTTTTGTTATCCCTTTCTTTTTTTTTTGCCTGAACTGTTTCCTTTTTTGGAATCACAGTCAGCGGGATGCCCCAGTTTTGTAAGTCTCCTTCATGGGTTTTGACTTACTGGGTTTTTTATTTTTTGATATAATGACTGCCTTTCTTTATTGTTTTGAACCATCACTGTCTTTTGTTTTGTAAAGACCCCTTTGGTGCCATTCGTTATGCACTTGGATCAACTGAGAGAACTACCCTGCCCCAGGTTTTGATTACGGGTTTTAAATTTCGAAAAGAAAAACTCCTACTTCTTTGGCTCAGAGGGGTTGACGAGGGATTATCATCCTTATAACTCCAGTGTTTAGGGATTGAAACAATGCCTGTACCTCATCAGCGGGGTCTGTTCAAAAGCATACTGTAGATTATGGTATCGTTTTCGTCATCCTCCCTCAAGAGGCTTAGAATTATTAACTGGGAGTTGACATCAGAAAAAATATGAAAATAATTTGCATATAGTGAATACGAATATATTGTTTCAGAACAGACATATGCGATGCATTAATGGAATAACAATGTTTAACATGAGTAAACGTTTGAACAAAAGAAAACCGCCACTTGAACATTTGAATGAACAAAAGTTTTCCAGTCTCAGGATTTGTCATTTCAAAGGGTGAGTCTTGCAGGGGTAGTAGAAGAACTCGGCCTGACCATCTTGGGTGAATTCCACTGCTCCTTCGTCAATCAGGTCCTGAATCTTGTTCTTCAGAGACCAACAATCGTTTGTATTATGCCCCGGGCTGTCGGAATGATAAACGCAGCGGGCGTTGGGATTATACTTTGGTGACGCTGTATTCTGATTCTTAGGAGGGTCCCTTAATGTAATCAGATTCAGTCTCAACAAGTGTTGTAGGGCTTGAGACAACGACGTGTTGAGCTGGGTGAATTGCCTCCTGGACTTGTCTGGCTGAAGCCGGTGAGGTTGATGCTGAATTTGTGACACTGGAGCCCTTTGAGGAGCTCTCTCCTTACCTTTTTGTCTCAAAGGTGGTTGAACGATGACTGGCTTTTTACCCTTAGACTTTTGCCCCAGTTGGTTACCCTGAAGCGGTTGGTTGACGAGAAACCAGAGCTCATCTTGTCTTTGAGATAACCCTTGAATGGCAATCACCTGCCCCAGCATCTGGACCTTCAATGCATCCACCTCAGCTTGTAGGTGTTTCAGCCTTTCATCCTCAGCATTGTTCCTGACCAAAGTCTCCATGAGAAGTGTCCTTAGCTCCTCCTGCCCCTTGGATAGATTCAGGAGGATTTCCCCGAACCGAGTCTCTTGAGCAAGAAAGTCCTGGTTATCTTGTTGGGAAGCCATTACTGAAATAAACAGCGAGAAGGTAAGCAACCTGTAACAAGGATACCTGTTATGCAATGATGTGTATGACATGCATGTAATGTTTTCAAGGACCTCGCGGGATAAACAAGAAAATTTGTTAGAATTTGGGTCCGGTAGCTTGATTGAAGGAAACCCATATTATTGAGAATTCTTCTTCAAGGGTCAAAGGCTCACCATATCCAGTGGGTCATAGCCCCTGACTTTAATCATCATGTCTGGTTTTGATTTCCAAACAACCTTGGTTAGGGGAACCTTCTTCAAGAGTCAAAGCTCACCATATCAAGTGGGTCATAGCCCCTGACAACTTTGGCTAGAGGAAAATAAATCCTCTTTGCCCCTTGCTAGATGTTTGATTTATCATGACCTGCATCACAAGCCCTTGAGATCCTTGAAATGGGTTAGGGTGTATGCAATGGTATGATGTCATGATGCATGGGGTGATATGAATAAACCCTGTTATGAGCCCTTATTAAGGACTATAAACAGAAACCTGCAAGAAACACAAGTAAAACCTGTCATGAGTCCCAGTTAAGGACTAAAACAAACCCTGCAAGAAACTCAGTAAACCTTGTTGTGAGTCCTAATTAAGGACTACAAACAAAACCTGCAAGAAACTCAAGTGTCAGACAACAAGCATGCAAATAGTCAGGTTGGAAGGCACACAAGTCACACAAGAGAAGCCCTTAAAGTTTAGGCCAGCATGAGGTTTGGGTATTACCCTCTTGCAGTTGGTGGGCTCAACCTGTCCTATTAGAAGTAACCGGGTTCTAAGGGTCCCAATATCACTGGATTGCTTTCATTGTTCATCGTTTCGATTTAGCCACTGAACTGGCGACCGAAATATTCCAGGAAAGCAACCCTCAATTGAGTGTAGTATCGAGTATCAACCAACCTCGGACTGCACCAAAGTCAGTTATCTCACTACCCTAAAGAGGCCAAGATAGTTCAATTAAGGTTCCTAAGGTCTGTTGATGCTTCATAACACCACGCGGAGGCCCCGTACTCTCCTTGACTGAACTCAAGGGTTACCGGTACACACCAAAGTGCCACATCAACGTAGCAGACTGTTTCAACCATGTCGGTATACCCCGCACAGTTCCCTCACAACCTTGTTGCTACTTTCTAAGAAGGTATCCCCCAGATCCGGGTTAGGATCTATAGAACTCCCAAGCAACCCACAATTTAAAGCAAGCAAAGAAAACAATTGAAAACACAGTTATGAACTATCCCTAAGGTACACCTCACTTTATAAAGTATCTCTCTCCCCAGCAGAGTCGCCAGTTCTGTGACCGGTGGATCTGGAACTGACTGTTTAACGCTGGTTCGCGAAATGTCGCGGAAGCAAGAGTCGCCACCGTCTTTTATTTTCTCCAAATGGAAAGGACAAAAGCACAGAAAAATTCCTTATAGAGATTTCTCTCGGTTCGGGAGGTAGATTATAGAAAGGGAAGGTGTTAGCACCCTTTCTATCCATGGTTATCCATGGGCTCTTAGATGCTTGCTCATTTGTGTTTTCAAAAATGGTTTGTTTGCTTTTCAATTGTGGGTTTTAAAAAAGTTTCTTTGAAAATTCCAGTTCGACTCTTGTATCGGTCCTCAAGAGTGTTTGAAAAATTGCTTTCGAAAGCTTTTTGAAAAGGTGTTGGTGTGAAAAGTATTTTTGATTTTGTTTTTGAAATTAGAGCAAGTATCTAGAGTTGTCTACCTACCCTAAGGAATTCGTCTGTGTAGATGTCCTTTAAAGTAGTGCCATCCCACCATTGAGAGGTAGGTAGCACCACCGTTGGAGGTGTTCGGGTCAATTCGAGGTTCGGGACATGGTGATCACCGGAGCAATGGGAAGACACCTTAGAAGCTACCCTCATGCCAGGTTCCCGGATCATGAGGACTTACTAAGACATCCTCTACTCGACGATCACCTTTCGAGGCAAGGCAACAGTGAGGCGTACCCTAGGGGTGGTGTGTGATTTGTGTGTCATGTTCAGTTATTTTGTCTTATTCATGTCAAGGTGATCTATGCGTTTGTTTTTATTTAGACATTCATTCTTGCATGCAATTATTAACAGTTAAAAAAGTTGCGGAAATTAAAGTTCCTAAACTATTACAAAGGCGCGGGTCCACATCGCCAAATTAAAATCCAGGACCCGATTTGACAAAAAATAAAGAACTAAAATGCGAGAAATATAAAATGTCCGAGTTTACAAGGCTTTGGGAGAATTACATTAATATTAAACGAAATAAAATAAATATGCGAATAAGGATTAAAAACGAGGGCGTTGGACCCTTTTTGCAAAATTAAATTAAATGATGGAATTGATTAATTAAGAGAGAAAAGAAATTGTTTTTTTTTTTTATATTTTTTAGTATTTTATGTTTTTAATGGAAAAAGAATTAATTGAAATTAAATGCTAACCCTAATTCTATTTGTTTTTTAGTTTATTAAGAAAACATGTTAAAATTAAACCTAAATTAACCTAATTAATTACATGGTAATTTAATTACAAAAATAATATTTAATAATTAATTATTGTGAAAGAAAAGAAAAAAAAGGATAAAAATTGATTAAAACCTAATTCTACCAATTTTAAGTTTATTAAGAAAAATATTTGAATTAAACCTAATTTTACAAAGCTAAAATTAATTAGTGATATTTATTTACAAAAAATATTAATTAAATAAATATATTTTGATTTTTATGACTTTTCTGTTTTTTACTATTTTTTATATTTTATGAAAATAAGTTAAATTAAAGGAATTAATTAAAAAAAGAAATAATTGAAATAAATAAAATAAGGAAAAGAAAGAAAATACAATACCTTGGGGGGCTTCTGTCCCCTTTTTGGAGGTGAATTGGAGTGGTTTGGCCATTTGTGTTCTGGCCTCATCATACATAAGTTGTTCTACTTTGGCCATTTGGCTTTTGGCTTTTGGCCATTTGCGTTTTGGCTTTTGGCCATTTGGCTTTTGGCCTCAACGTTCCTTAATGAACCTGCATGGGATCCTATCTAAATCTGCAGTGTTGAATCTCACGAACACATTAAATAAAATCATAAAATGAAAATAAAGCCAATATATGAAGAAATTTAATGTTTAGGCACAATATGACATGTATGAATGATTATACCCTTTTGATCATGGAGATCAAATCAATCTTACCCTTACTGGAAAATTAGTGACCTGGATGCTTTTATGCCTTACTGGAAAATTAGGATCATGGAGATCAAGCCAGCCTTATCCTTACTGGAGAAGTAGTGAGGTATTGGTTTATAACTGTGATGGCTTGTTTGTAGTGAGAGAGAGATTTGTAATAAGGATTTCAAGGTTTTAGGGTTCTTGAAAGAGTTTGATATTCCAACAGTGTTGTGGCAAGGTTTTTTCTCTCTTTTTTTCTCTTCTCTCTGGTTTGTGTGAAAAGAAGGTGATTATATAATGGAAATTAGGGTAAAGCAAATGGGCTTTGAATGTGCAATTGGGCCTCCAATATTCACTTGAATTTGTCACTTTCCAGGCTAAATCGCAGGGACTTAAGTGCATTTTTTGAAGTTGAAATGTGAAAACAAAATGTAGCCGACATCGAGAACTAACTCCTGTCCGAAAATCGACTCAATCGGATAAATGGTGAATTAGTTATGAATTTTTGAAGTTTCAGCTCAGACAAACTTATTTTGGGCTCCAGTGTCGACTCCGACACGTTCTTCAATAAAAAATTGGTATTGATCGGTGCATAATTTGGTCTCGACTTTTCAATCAAAGTTGTAGATCTATGAGTCAGTGACCTTGTGTAAAAATATGAGTCCAATCCGATAAAAATTGACCGAGTTATGAATTTTCGAAGTTTCGGCTCAGATGAAATAATATTCAGCATTCAGGATTTTCAGCGTGTCATGCACTCTGAGCAAAAAACGAAGGCCTTTTGAATACCGTTTGAACTCAATACCTTCTGTGAAAATGTAGCCAACTCAATTTGTGAAATTTTGGCATCGGAACCAGCTCGATACGATGAAAATCGACCAAGTTATGATTTTTTGAACATGACGCAAATAAACTTCTGTCACAAATTTTCTGCACGAAAATACTTGATAAATCCACATTTTTGAAGACCTTCTGATCGAAATTGGCTTCCAGCCGTGAGAGATGAAAACGTAGATAATGTCAAGACGGAATTTTGGCCACCAGAACGGGTTCAAAACGAGTCACGATCTTCAAGTTATGAATTTTTTAGCGCGTAAAAACTGCAATTTCAGCACACTTTTTTCACCATATTTCTTCGAGAAAACTCACACATTCGGATACCTTCTTCAAAGAATTGACTCTTGAGCCGAACCTGAATTTGAGAATATGTTACCAGAGATATCTTGACGAAAGAACACCTGAATATAACGCGCCGGGTTGGACTTGTGAATTTTCTTGAAATGTTTTGAGAAATATGGGAGGGCAAATTTTGGGGTACAACACGCGTTTAGACTAGGCAATAGAAAGCCTCTTTCGATTTGTATGCTAAATACTCACTCCCGAAGCGAGCCTTTGCATCTACAAATCTTGTCCCAATTACTATGTATCACCCAAAATTTTTCTACAACTCCCACTCCGAGTATTTCGAGGAATCACAAGAATCCCATAAATCCGACCTCGAAATACTATTGGATAATTTCAATGTGTCACAGACTCATTCTCACCCGAATTACCTTTCCAACCACCAATCCCAACATTTTGAGGAATCGCAAGAATATTATAATTCCAACCAAACTTATCCTCAACCAAATTTCCCCTACAATCACTACACCCAATATTTCGAGGAGACGCAAGAACCCTATAAATCCGACCTCGAAATATTAATAGAAAATTTTAATGAAATATCAATGATGACAAAGCGCTTTGTGGAAACACAAAATGCGACTCTAACTCACTTTGAAGAATCAGAAGAATCACATGATTTCAACTTCGAAACATCAATAGAGGATTCCAATGCGATGCTAATTCACTCTAGGTTAGAATCTCTGATAGAGCACTTTATAGAGACACAAACTGTCCAGAACGAAGAGTTTAGAAAAAAAAGTCTTCAAAACAGTGAAAACCTTAGGCAACTGGCCACTGTGGTTGAGTCGCTCGCGACTCACAACATAACCTTAGAGACTCAAATATCCCAGATTGAACAAAACCCTCTAGGACCCTTCCTTGAGGAGAAATTGGATGTTGTAACAACCAGTAGTGAAAAACAAGTTGAAAATCCTAAGGAGAGTGATAATGAGGTTGAGGAGAGTGATGATGTGATTGAGGAAAGTTCATATGTGAAAAGAGTAAAGATTGAGAAAAACCCTCCAACACCATCTAAAAGGGAGGTTGTAGAAGAGGTAGATAAGGGAGCACCTATTGTTATGCCTCATCCCTATACCCCCCCGTTTCCTTTCTCGAAAAGTTTTATGGAAGCTCAGATAGACTCCCAATCTAAAACATATGTGGAGGTATTGGAAAATATCCACACTAATGCACCCTTGTTGGAAGTCTTGCATAAAAAGAGAAAATTAGAGGACCGTGAAACTAGGGATATAATTACTGTTAAGAAGGTAAGGTTAACCTTTGAGGTGGTGGATGAAATCACTAAGCCCAAACTTGAAAATAGGATACTTAGGATAGATCCAGAACCACCACCACAAGTTCAAAAGAATGAACCACCCCACAGAAGAAAGAAAAGAAAAGGTGAGGGATATGTGAGATGGCTTGATAAGTGGCCATGGAAAACGATGATTACTAAAAGTTCAACCGAGTAGCCATTCTCGAGAGAACCACCATGAGTGCTTGCACTCCTGAGCCGTCGAGCTATCGACGTTAAAAACATCGATTAGTGGGAGGCAACCCACCTATTTGTTTTTGTTATTATTTCCGTTTGTTTTTATTTTGATTTTGATTTTCTATTCTGTTTCTACATTTATTTCTTTTAAAGCATTATTAGCATTATTTTCTTTTTCATTTTTCCTAAAAAATTTTTATACAACTGTTGCTGATTTTCAAACAACTTTACAGGTTTTCTGAAAAAAAAAAGTCTTTTTCTATCCTACTTTCTCCCCTGATTTGCTTTCCCCCTTTGCTATTTACTATGGAAACCACTTTTAGAGGCAGAAACCAAATGAGGAGGTTTGAGGAATTATCACACAGAAATATTAGTATGACCTTATATTATGATGAACCAACAATGGACACTTTAGGCATTAAGGATAGTGTCCATTATCTGTTTAGCCAGCTGGGGTGGGAAAAAGCCCACATTAAATCTAGGTTTGTTACATACCGCGAGCTCACCCTTGAATTTCTGAGCTCCTTAGTTCACATACCTGAGCGCGGTTTCGGAACTAGAAAGGGATTTATAGCCTTCAGGTTATTTGGTATTGAATTTGCTTACACCCATAAAGAATTAGCCGACCTTCTAGGATTCCCTGGCGGACCATTTGCTTTTTCCACCACCCAGGCAGAGTTAATGGATTTTGAGCTAGACTATTTTTGGGGGACTTTAACCGGAAACTACCACCCTGAGCGGGATAACATGGATAATAATGAAATACACAACCCCGCTATCCGCTATTTCCATAAGATTCTAGCACATACCATTTTCGAAAAAGAACAGAACTGCACTGCAGTATCTAAAGATGAGATATTTATGCTGCAGTGTATGACCCAGGGCCGACCTGAAAATGCAGTGCCATTATTAATGCATACCTTTTCCCGCATTGCTGAGAACCCTAGCGAGCCAATCATCATAGGAGGCCTGGTTACCATGATTGCTAACACCCTCGGACTTAGATACCAGCTACATAGGTGTACACAATTTGCTTCAATCCGCCCTATGAACCATGATTTTTGTTTCCACCTACGAATAATAGGTAACCTAGGTCCTGCACCCTTCGATTACTTGATAAGGGACGAAGTAGTCACGATATTTACACTTCCTAACCATGCCAAAACGAGTGCCCACAATCGCGACAATTGGCTGTATGAGCTTAACCCTCCCGACCACCCTTCGACACCTGAGACACCACAATCCTACCAAGTTTATGATACCATAATGTCTGATGAGAGTGACCCCGAGACCCCTCCTGGTTACCATGATGGTAACAACATCGTAGAGGATGTTGATGCCCTTGCAATAACAAAAGAGGAATATGCTGAAAATTTGAATAAGATCTTTTCTACACTGGATGTTTACCAGACGGACATCAATGGAATCAAGAACGAGTTGAAGGGTATGCGTATGGACGTGATAGGCTTAACTGATATAACTGTGGAGCAGTTTTACCATATAAATGAAGCTTTCGAAGATTTGAAGACGCGTCTGGGATGAAGCAGCAGAATCAACACTTATTTTTACCTTGTGTTTTATGTTTCTAGGCAGTTTATGATTTCATTTTAAACAAGTTTACTCTTTACAGTTTTTAAAGTTCTGTTAGAAACATATATTTATTTCAATTTCAGTTTATTTTCATTTTATTTCATTTTCAGTTTATTTTCATTTTCATTAAATTTACTGTGTGTTACATCAAATATTATATTCACTGTCAATATTATCATTTTGCAAAATTTTGTTATACGATGTATGTTTGAAATACTCTACATGTATTGAATTATTGTGTTATAATGTTTTGGAATTATACTGTTTCGTTCATTTCATAAATATGATTCTTTGCACCCGTAACGATCGTAACGTCCCCATGACGAGCGTAACACGCATTTCACTGTGTTACGCCCGTCAACCCATTGTGAAGGTCGTCACGCGCACCCAATAGCAGATTCTGCTATTACAGAAGCCGTTCCACCTTCCATTCATTCTTCCCTTTTTCCCAAAACCGTAACAGTACCCATTCAAATTTTCTCTTAGATTCCAATGCTCCAACACTTAAACTCCATCACCCACTACTCAATCCACATTCCAAACCATTTTCACGATTCAATCTCTTGCATGCAATATGGCTAACAACCAGCAAATCCCCAATCTCACTTTCAGAGCCGGCGAGCAAGGTGAAACCCAACGACTCAAATTCCAGAAGTTCCAACGCCGCGGTCTCCAACCTACCCGGTATGTTGACCTTGATTGTTTGAGGAATTTGGGACTGCTAGACAGCGTCCGACAACTTTTGCAGAATGTGAACTTATGGAACCTGTGCCGCCAACCGCAACCCATTTACGAAACTCTCACCTTTGAGTTTCTGAGTTCCTTTGCATACATTACTCCCCCAGGTTCCACGAACCAACTGTTAGGCCTGGCCAAGTTTCGTATGTTTGGCATAGAGCACGAGCTGCCCCAAACCGACATCGCGCGACTTTTAGGCTTCTGTTCTGACGAAGGTGTCCATCTCCGGGTGCCAGATAATTTTGGTGAAGAAGCTTTCAACTTATGGCACAATATGACGAACATCCGTGTCGGATCCTACGACCACCTCAATGCCACCCACATTCATAATCCAGCCATTCTATATTTCCACCGCATCCTCAGCAACACAATCTTCGCCCGTGACATCAACCACAAGCTCAACTCCAAGGAGCTCTTCTTCATGCATTGCACGTTCACCGGGCAAAAGATCAACGCCGCCCCGTTCTTACTGGCTCATATCCACTATATTTGTGCTAGAGGCGGAAAACCCTTTTATTTTGGAGGGCTGGTCACTTCACTTGCCATAGCTCTGAACTATAGTGCTTCTCTCGCGAATATGCCTTCTATGGCACCGGCTTTGCTGACCTTGGATCACTGCAAGGCCACACATCTCATTTATGAGCGGGAGGATGGCAGATTCCACCCTGTGATCAGAAACACTATTTATCATAACATCATTTTGACATGCAGGGACCGAATCGATCCACGAAACCGAGCTAACTGGTTGTTCGATCCTGCAGCACCCGCGGGGCGTGCTCCTACTCATGAAGACCATCCTAATGCCCCCACAGACGACATGCAAGAAGAGCTGGACAGTGCTCCTCCCGTCCACGACATTCCAGGACCTTCATCTGCACCACCTCCTATTACTCTTGAAGAGGTCCTCCACGCCATTCATATGCAAAATCAAATGAGTGCAGCGCTTGAAAGAAGACAGCAAGAACAATATGAGTATCTATGCGCTCAAAACACTCAGATCTTGACTGGACAGCGGAGCATGCATGAGAGGTTGGATGAGGCCCTGTCAGAGCTCAACGCCTTAAGGCTGGACATCAGCACCCTTGGTTACCAGGATACTGACACAGAAGCCACTCCTACCAGACGCTCTCACACCAGGAGTAGAGGACGTGGTCACCAGTCGTTTTCTTTATTTTCTATGTAGTTTATTTTTTTTCTGTTTCATTTCCTTTCCGTTTGTTTTTATAATTGTACTTCCCCGCCTATATACCGCAACATTGAGGACAATGTCGGATTTGGTGTGGGAGAGGTACCTTTCCATCTTTTATTAACTAGTAAATTTTTATGATATGTCTCGATTCAAATTCTTCGCTTTATTTATCCATACCGAAATTTTTTATCTTCGCATTAGCCTGACATACCTATTTTAACGAAATCCCAGTTGAGGAAGCCGAAAACGACATAACAAGGTCGATACGGTTATGACACCGTAGACTTCCTACTTACGCGATCCGTTTCAATAACCATTATACTGATATCTGGAGTTTTAAGTTCTAAAGTAACCCCTAGTAGTTTATACTAGCAGTCAGCACCGTCTTGACACAAACCACGTGGAGAATCGATGAATATAAGTGTTTGATGCCTTATCATTGAAATATCCTTCTTATCTCGCTGCTAAAAGAAAAGAAATTTTGTGCACCAAAATATACGGTCACATATTAGAGTTGAGCAAATAATGAAGGAATCCACTGTTGGTTGGTTCAGAGATATCTGGTTCTGAACTCGGTAGGGCGTGCTACGGCTCGATCCCCCACAACCTCCAATTTGGATAAATATGTAAGGTTGCCACATTCGTGTACCAGAGCACGTGCTAAAAGGATCAAAGTCACTAACCGGTTACTCCACTACGTGCGTGCTAAGACAAAGGTCTTAATGTGATTGTGCCAGAACGAAACCGGGTGAAATAGATACGAGGAACTCTGGGCAGAATTATAACGGAACTGTTGGATAGCTCGTTTGAAATAGAAGCCTATGACTAAGCTTATTGCTCGTGTCATTAGCGTATCTTTAGTGTTTCACTCAAGTATTGGCCAAACCAACGAGGATTTCCCGAAATTACTTTAAAAATCCAAGGCACGTCATGCATACGCGATTAACAAAACTTTTCTGACCTCTCGAATGACTATTTGCTTGAGGACAAGCAAAGGTTTAAGTATGGGGGAATTTGATAACGAGAAATCGTATTATAATTACTACGCTTTTTACCGATTTTTATAATACATTGAGTCGTCTAACTCCCGATTATTCCGAGTTTTTGTGTCTTTTCACAGGTACAACATTTGTCAACTCAAATCAATGAAAAAGGTCCACATGAAGGAAACTAAACAAGAAACAGAAGAGAAGGAACCAAATCTGCAAAGTTTGCAGATTTTGTAACGGTGACGACCGTCACACCCTGTGACGACCGTAACGCCTCCCCAACTAGAAAGAACGTTCGTCACACATCATTGACGAGCGTAATACGCTATTTAAGCGCATTACGACCGTCACCCCCTTGTGACGTCTGTCACGCGCGTAATGGGCAACGTTATGAATTAGTAGAGACGTGGGCAACGTGAGGGCTGAACTCTTCTCCTATATTTCCTCCACTCAGTAACCATGCATACTGGTTTTACTCCACTCAAGCCTTTTCCAAGATTTTCTCAACTGCAATATTTTCTTCTATATATATATGTGGTAGTTCAAGGGATGACGGTGGAAGAAATTTTCCCAGAACCAAATTTCTATTTTCCTGCAATTATTCTATTTTCTTGTTTTTGAGCTTTTTCTACACGTACTGTAATTTCTATTTCCAGCATTAGTTTTAGAGTGTTAATTCTTCATTTAAGAATTAACACAATTTATTGATTTCGATTGAGCTGCAAGGAATTTGTAACAACCAAGATTACCATAACAACATTATTTCTAGGTTTTTTTATGCAATTAATATTTATTTATTCTTGTATTATGTCATTTATTTTTATGAATTATATTTTAAATTGCATAGTTATTAAATATATTATGTCCGGCTAAATTAATTGTACCGGTATGTGACTCTTAAGTACCGAAAGAATTCAGTGATACCTTGGCTAAAAACATTTATAAACAATTTCTGGTTTCCAATTTCCATGTTTAATTTAACTATCCTTGTCACGAGAGTGAGAGGATAATTAACACGATTTTGCCACGAGAGTGGGAAATTAATTAAGGCAAGAACCTGCATGCGATAGCTGGGGTTCAACCCAGATAGTGGTAACGAAACATTAATTTTTAAATACATGAGAGTGTTTTAATAAATTAATTAAACTCAAATTGTTTTCAAAAAGTGTTATTAAATTTAAAGTGCATCCACTAGGATTAGTAGCATGACTTATTTCATGAACACGAGAGTGTATGTCTCAGGTTTTTAAACAATTCGTTATTACCGAAATACTTTATATGCCAAGCGATTCACCGAATTCCCGAAGTCTGACTATCACATACCGGTATAACTATTACTATTATTTTTAATTAAACTATTTCCCCCCTAAAACCAAATATTCATCGCTTAGTTAAACAAATTGTAGCATTAGATCGTATGCGATTGATCCTCAGTCTCTGTGGGTTCGATAATCATTTAAAACTAAAACGACTAAACTGTATACTTGCAGTTAGTATCCCAATAGACTCATAAAGTCCCTATCATTACCCCTTGGTTTACTCTTATTGGTATTCTTTAGGGTTGTTGAATAGTTTGGGGCACCCCAAAGAATTCAGCCATGCGCGTTATTTGCGCTGTCATTTGTTGGTTCGACTGGGTAGTATTTTGAATGAGGGGGTTTAGTATTGTACTTAGAGTTTGTGCCAACATTTGCACCATATCATGATTACTTTCGTCCATCTGTTGCCTCAAAATTGTTGTAGAAGCATTTGTGAGGCTTGGTATTGTATGAGATGGCCCTCCCAAAAATTGGTTTCTACCCAGATTTGCCATACTAGCTCCAGATCCCTGTAATGGCGATAATGCACTCACCAAAGGTTCTAAAAAAGTAGAAGCATCGTTCATAAGGCTAGCCATTTCAGTGGTTGGCATGCCATATGGCTGTTCTCGACCCATCCAGGCTGTCGAAAATCAGGGGGGCACGAACGGTCGAGATCCTGGATTTTCCCTTGGTGGGGGCGTTCCTAATGAACCTCTTGGACCCACATACGAAAGTAAGGGTCCCGTTTGATTTGTAATTAGTGTTAGTATTGAGCCAACATAAGTTGAGATATTTTCTCTGACGGTAGTAATAACTGTTGTTCCAGTAGTATTTAGCAGAGGTATTTCTCTATGATTTGGCTCGTTAGCCATGCTACTCTCGCTATTTTTCTTCCTAACAGTACACTCGTTGGTTATTCTACCACTTCTTAATAACATGCAATGTTATAAATGTACAAAAAGAAAATCAATAACATGAACAAGATATTTAATAAAAATTAGCAACGTCCCACTGGGCGTGCCAATTTGTTTAACGTGGTTTTTGGTAAACAACTGTTGATCCTCCAAAAAGGAAACTCCTTTTGGTTACTCGTGGGATCGATCAGATTGATCCCAGAACATATGCTAACTCTTATACTGGGTTGATGTAAAATAAAAAAGAAATCCAGGAAGAACGCATGTTCGACCAAAGACAAGATACTTGTGGTTTTGGAAAGTAAGAAAGTTAATAGAAATGCAGGTAAAGATGCAGGAAAAGTAACTTTGAAAAATAAGATCAAAGCAATGTAAAAAGACTTTGTTAATGAAAAGTGGTGTTTCCAATGTACATTTCTCAGTTTATCCTTTCTCACCCAGCGGGTACTTGGATAATATTTGAGTAACTAGCACAATAGGTTGAACACCCGGAAAAACTACACAGATTTCCTATTTTATACTAAAAACTATGTAACCGTCAAGGGGTGGTTCTTCTCTAAGATGAGGACAAGTTTCCTATGCATGCCCCTCGACCTCTAACTTCCACCCATGTTGCTTTCCTTTAACTGCTGGTGAAACTGTCTTTCCCTCCAATAATTCAATTCAAATGTCCCTCGCCTTTGGTGTCGACGCGAAGGTATTTTCTTCCAGTCGAAGGTTATAAGACCTTCTCAGTCGAAATCTTGATAGTGAGTCCTGGTCGAAGACTAATATGTAACTTAGATATTTTCTCTAAGTTATTTCACACGTTGAAACATTCTTCAGCTTGGTTTTATTTATTCCATTTTTGGTCTAAAAGACCAATATATAGTAGGTGTCGAATTCAGGAGCCAACAGGCGGTAATTCACTGTTGCTGAAACCCAGGTAGGATCCGAACGTTATATTTGCTACAACATTGTCAAATTGATTTACTAAAATTTCTTTTGCGACATGAGATGAACTTAACACTATCATCAAAGAATCTCGGTGTGCTTCAGAGTTGATGAGTAGCGAGAGTATGGAGATTTTTGGTGGAGTTTGGTGGAGCTGATCCACCACTCTGTAGTCACTCTTTTTGATTATTTTCAGAAACTCTTCTGCCTCTTCATTGGTAAAGTCTTTGCTCGGAGATTCTGTTTCTTGATTTGTATTAACCACTGCTTTTCCCTTGTCCTTTATTAGAATCACATCCGTCTTTTTTTATATTTCTGCTCCAAAAATTCAACCACTTCGGGTCATACCTCCTGTCCCTGCTATGTTTGAAATTGCAGGTCCCTGACTTGGGGATGGCCCGCTTTCTTGCTTCACTATGTTGATGTACACAGCTGAGTCATAACTCCATGGTACTGTCTTGTTAATTTCATAAGGGATATGCGACGGCCCCTTAATTACCATTGTGGCTTTTGGAGTGGTGGGTATTAAGAGAGTCTGCTAAGTCCCTTTCTTGTAATCTCTGCTGATTCTCCCCACGGGATGACTAGAGTTTTCTTGGTAAGACTTGGGCCCTGTAAAGGGATTACCAGTGGCTTTTTCCATCCAATCGTGGCTACATATTTTTCCTCAGGGTACAATCCGAATTGGACTATCCCCTGATCCACTAGCTTTTCCAGAGTTGTTTCAAAAGCTTCATTATGCTCTAACAAGAATCCATATTTGAACAGGTATTCTTTCAACAGGTTGATAGGGTTTTTGCTTTAATGGTTTCCCCAAAGTCAGTGACCACCCCAATTGCATTTATTGTTGGCCCATCATGCGGAGGCATAGGGTTTGATTTGATGTTAGGCTTCTCAAAGGTGATGTGTTGAGATTCTAACAAATCCTGAACCTTATGCTTGAATGCCCAACATTATTCTATTGTGTGTCTCGGAGAGTTAGCATGGTACTCACACTTGGCGTTGACATTATATCTTTGCGGGAGTGGCCCGACTGGAGGATCTAAAGGCTTGATTTCCACCAAGGATGCCTTAACCAAAGTGTTGTAATAACTGTCTTGGTGGCATGGGGAATGGATCAAAATATCTGGGTGGCCTTTTAAATCTGTCTTTCCTTTGTCCTTGTGGGATCACCAACGGCTGTGGTGCCCTTGGTTGTGAGGCTACGAAATTGACTTCTCCCTTATTTCTCCTTGGGAAGTTTGAAGCCAGTCTTTTTGAATTGTATGGGGAATTTGGTGATCCCCCTAATATCTTCCCACTCTTTAACCCAGTCTCAATTCTTTCTCCAATAGTCACTAGGTGTACGAATCTCGACGAGACACTTCCCACCATTTTCTCATAATAAAGCCCTTGTAAGGTTCCCATGAACATGTCTACAAGTTCTTTTTCCAGCTGTGGTGGTTGTACATGGGATGCCATCTCCCTCCATCTTTGAGCATACTCTTTGAAGGATTCTTCCTTATTTTATGATAGATTTTTGAGTTGCATGCGGGTAGGCGCCATGTCTAGGTTATATTTTTAATGCTTCAAGAAATCATTAGCAAGATCTGCCCAAGTTCGGATATGTGTTCGTTCCAGTTGCATGTACCAGTCTAAAGATGCCCCACTCAGACTGTCTTGGAAACAATGGATCATTAGCTTATGATCATGGGAATGGGTATGCATCTTCTTGCAATACATACAAAGATGATTCTTTGGACAAGTGAGCCCTTTGTATTTTCCAAAGTTGGGTACTTTGAATTTTGCCGGTATCACCACATCAGGAACTAGACCCATTTCCATAGCGTCTACTTCGAAAGCATCAAAACCCTCCACAACTTTTAACCTTTCCTCCAGAGCTTTATATTGATTCATTACCAGTGGATTATCTGCAATATGAGTACCAGTCGTCTTTAAGGGTGCCTGGTGAGCATCCTCTGGGTCATGATCTCTATATTTCAAGTCTAGGTAGTTGTCTGCATTGTTGGTTGGAATTTGTAGGGTATGTGATGCCCCTACTTTTTATGGTGGTGGGATGAACCCTTCAGTTTCAACCTCTTGCTGGGCCATGGTGGACTTTTGGGGTTCTGCTTCCGGCTCTTTCCTTGGTTGGTGACTGCTCGATGCACCAATGGTGTGGGCTACCTCTTCAAAAGCTACCCTGGGAATTTGATCCTGCCTGTCAATAATGTTCTTCAAAGTTAGAAGAACCTGACTCAAATCTCCTTTCATTGAGCTCGCATCACCCTTTACTTGTCAAGATCCTCTTTGAACACAGCTTGAGTCTCCTCGATTTGTTCCATTTCTTTTTGTTGATGGGCCCTTGTTTGATATGGAGGCCAAGGAGGTGGAGGCCTTCTTTTACCAATGGCTTAACTGGAGAGATTTTTAAAGAAAATGAGTTTTAATATGACGTGCATGTGTTTCTTAAATGCATGTGTGCGAATGGATGTGCATGAACATGAAATGATTTCTTGTTTTAAATGTCTTATTCACTTGGGTACATGCTTGTATTTTTACTTATTATTTTACTTGTTGACTAGCTTTAAAATAGACACGCCGTCAAGATAGGGAAACAAAATGCCTTTATTAAAAGTAACATAATCTAGATATTGAAAAATATTACAAATTGAAATCAAAACATGTTTACATAAACATAAATAAAAGGAACTAAATCTTCTAGGTGCGCCTGCGGATGTACGCTCTGAAGCCATCAACCATTGCTCGGCAAAGCTGGAGAAAGTCTTCAACATCCTTCAGAAGAGGAACCATTATATTCTCTTCATCTTTTAAACTTCTAGGGATGTCCTCGATTAGATTGTTGGCTAGGAAGATGAGCTTTTCATGTTTGTCTTTGTAGTACCTGTACTCCTGATAAAGATGTCGGATTATCTTATGGTTATCTCTCCCAGCTTGGGCGATCTTGGTATACTGCTCTTCCCAATACATCTTTTCACCCCTCATTTCTGTATAAAGCCTTCGTTGGATGAGGAAATCCTTTTAAAGACCCTGCAACTCTAAACATACATGCTCATATTCTCGAGTTCTCTGAGTCAGGAGTTTCTTTGCCTCTATCCTTTCAAGGCGTGCTTTGACCTCTAATTCTTGGCTGTCTTGAAGTTCAGTGGTGAGGTACTTTAATTTCTCTTCTTGATCTAAGGAAGCTTGTGCCAAACTTTGGATTTGGGCTCTTAGATTTTCCTCTATCACCTTCTTGTCATGTGTTGCCTTTTCATACCATCTAGTTAACCTTCCAATATTAGCGGCAACCTCTTCTAACCTTTGGTTGTGGTAATCTAGGTTGAATGTTACGCTCAAGAGCCCTTTAGTTGTACGCTTTCGTTTGAGACTTTCTTTCTCCAATTCCTTTTGACTTTTCTCAATTTGTTCGTCCTTCGACTCAAGTATAAGTTGCATCTGTTTCTTTTCTTTGGTCAAATTGAGGAGATTGAGATTTTATTGGGCCAACACCGTTCGGGCCTGTATGCCTTCTTTAAAAGATGTTTCTTTTTTTTGAAAACAATTATTATTATTATTATCTTGGTCTGTATGCATTTGAATTGGGTTGGGCCTGCGTTGTAAGAATTGGGCTAAGCGAAATCTTTCATTTTGTATGTTAGTAATTCTCGATCAGTAAACCAAGTTTTTATTTAAGTTATTTTAATAACATATTTCAATTAGATTTAGTAAAGTTAATAATAGTCATTATAAAAAAATAGTAGTAATTATTATAATAGCAAGGATAATAATAACAAAAATATATACGCATATATTTAAAATAAATAAAAACAAATCCAAAAAACGAAATGGGCCAAGCCATTATGGGGTTTTCCAATTCGAAGATAATAAATACCTTAACAATTTAAAATCAATAATCAATAAAACAAAAATTGTTTCTCAAAAACAGAAATGAGCCAGATGTTAGTTTTTTGCTTTAACAAATAGAAATGTTTTATTCACACTAATAAAAAGGAATGAAATTTTAATGGGCCTTGTTAAAAAAGTGACTTGTCTACACCTTCTTCAAAAACAAATACACCTCTTATTAATCTAAAATGGACCTCTAGAAATTTAATGAGTCATCATATATTGATGGTCTATTTTTGGTCAATCACACCTCTCTTCTATGTTTTACACCCCCCATAAAAAATAAAACCATAGAATACAATTTTATTGAATAGAACCTTAAATATAATATTAAGGTAGGGAAATTTTGGGGTATGGCAGCTTTCCCTATTTAACTATCTTTCGATTGAATATTGCGAGAATACGTAAGTCTCGCACATTTAATCGGAAGTTTATTAAATATTGGAAAACCCCAAGATTTGTCCGAGCTAGTATAAGAATACGTTGTACAGTGTTCCTATGAGTATGAAGAATAGGCATGGATGGTGATGTGTCATCCTACCAGCGTTTGGATCAAAGTTGATTAGAATTAAGACTCGATGACTCGGATAACGCGTCGGTATCTGGTAAGATTTTTCTTATTTACCATAACCTAGAAGGAAATGAAAAAAGTTTGAAAAGTTGACTTACTAATGCATGGAGACTAATATAGTAAGTTTTGATCTAAATTTGATTTTGTATATTCATCGCAACCTAAGGGATGAATAATATAACCTTGAAGATTCACATATCTATCGCAACCTAAGGATAGATAATTGAAAAAGCTTGAAACCATATATTTGGAACTTGGAATGACGATGTTGGTTATGTCAGCCCTCAACCAAGATCCAATAACCAAATGAAATATGCTAGATTTGAAGCGATGGAACCCAAAATTCCCTGATGGTGTCATTTGTGTCGTCCTCAACCATGAATATCAACAGGAATAAAATAAACCCCAAATTCACGATGATGTTGGTCGTGTTGTCTCAACCATAACCATCAACACGAAGAAAATGAACCATAGAATCATGATGATATTGGTCGTGTCGTCTCAACCATTATCAACATGAAGAAAATAAACCCCAAATTCATGATGATATTGGTCGTGTCGTCTCAACCATTATAAACATGAAGAAAATAAACCCAAAATTCATGATGATATTGGTCGTTTCGTCTCAACCATTATCAACATGAAGAAAATAAACCCCAAATTCATGATGATATTGGTTGTGCCGTCTCAACCATTATCAACATGAAGAAAATAAACCCTAAGTTCATGATGATATCGGTCATGTCATCTCAACCATTATCAAGATGAAGAAAATGAACCCTAAATTCATGATGATATTGGTCGTGTCGTCTCAACCATTATCAACATGAAGAAAATAAACCCTAAAATCATGAGGATATTGGTCGGGTCGTCTCAACCATTATCAACATGAAGAAAATAAACCCTAAATTCTTGATGATATTGGTCGTGTCGTCTCAACCATAATCAACATGAAGAAAATGAACCCCAAATTCATGATGATATTGGTCGTGTCGTCTCAACCATTATCAACATGAAGAAAATAAACCTCAAAACTCATGATGATATTGGTCGTGTAGTCTCAACCATTATCAACATGAATAAAATAAACCCCAAATTCATGATGATATTGGTCGTGTCGTCTTAATCATCATCAACATGAAGAAAGTAGAACCCAAAAGAATGTGTAATCTTAACCAGAGTAGCTTTGCAAGATGCTATGTATGCCTAATGCCCTAAACTGATGTGTTATCCAAGTGTGATATATACCCCAAATTTTTATATGTGTATGTACAAGAATGCTTATGTGCTTATGCCCTAAGCATTTGTATGTGCATGCCCTAAGCATGTGTATGCCCCAAATGTATGTGTATACTCCAAGTATGTGTATGCTGTTGATATACATCTTTTGTTAAACCATCGGGTTCTCGTAGTCACCAACTCCATGACGGTGTTTGTTGCCCATTATTGTATCTCTAAGTGGATTTGGATTTGGTGAGAGATGTTAGTGATATCTTGGTGTTTATATCATAGGCGTAGGCATAGGCGTGGACGTAGTACATGGATATTTGTGCAGATAATGACATAGTCACGGACATAGGCGTGGGCGTGAAGATAGGCGTGGACGTGGATGCAGGCATGGCTATTTCTTTAATGTTCTTATAGACAAAGTTTTTTTCGATGTTTTATCAAATGATTTTATTGGTATGTCAATTCCCCAAAAATAACTTCAAACAATATTCACAAAAATAATTGTAGTATTTCTCAAACAAGTCTAAAAAGAAAGAAGAGCAATTGAAATAAAAAACTTCAACGTTTTCATTGATCAATATGCCTCTCAATAGGCAAGTTTACAAGATGCAATCCCTAGAAGGAGGTAATTACAGAATGTTTTGTTAAAAACTATAAATGGAAATGAAAGTGATGATTGCTACTGCTATTTTCCCCAATATTCTCTTGATAGCTCCAATCTTCTTTGCTTTTAAGTCGGATGATTTAGACCAATCCCTTCCTTCGTGGTTCTTAGATCACATTCTTTTTTTTCTTTATTTCTTTGAATGAAATCCCTAATTTTTCCTGGATCGCCCTTTCGGGTTTTCAATCCACCGGGATACTAATTTTTTTTGGTTTATGTCCCTAATTTTTGCTTGGGTCGCCCTTTTAGGGTTTTCAATCCACTGAGACGCTCCTTTTTGCCTAAGTTTCCTTTTTAGGGGTCGAGCTTAATGAGATTTCTTATAAATAGTATTTTTTATTACGTCTGTATTGACCAGATGTGGTAATTCTTCCCCATTCATTGTTGTGAGGATAAGACCGCCATCAGAGAATTCCGTTTTTACCAAAAATGGACCCTCGTAGTTAGGTGTCCATTTACCATGTGAATCGAGACGGGGTAGTAGAATCTTTTTGAGTACCAAGTCCCCTTCTTTGAATACACGAGGACGAACTTTCTATTCAAATGCTTTCTTCATTATTTTTTTATATAAATGACCATGGAACACAACTGTCAAGCGTTTCTCTTCAATGAGGTTGAGCTGATCAAGTCGTGTTTTAACCCACTAGGCTTCTTCGAGCTTAGTTTCCATTAGCACTCGGAGTGACAGAATTTCTATCTCAACTGGGAGTACCGCCTCTGTAGCGATAAAAAAATGTAGCGGGGTAAATCGGAGATCGAATTATTGATTAATTCGTCTCACAAAAGCAAGAGTCGCCACTGCGCTTTATTATTTCCAAAGGAAAAGGGGAAAGAGCGAAATAAAACCCTAAAGTATGCAATGTAAAATAATACTTTTTAAAAGTAATAAAAATACAAGGCGTTTTTTAAAAGAGATCTATGGTTCGGGGGTTGGTTATACAATGGGAAGGTATTAACACCCAATGTATCTATAGTACTCTATAGGAACCTTTTGAAATATCTGTTTATTAAAATTGTTCGTTTGATTTAAAATAAATTGTTTTGGCCGAAAAGGGATACAAATGGGTTTTTTGAAGGTACGACGACCTAATGTCGAAGTTTTTGCTTAAAAGGTATAATTTTTGAAAAGATTGAATATTTGAGAAAAATTGTCTTAAGTTTTAATGAAATGAAACTATTCGCATGATTGGACTCGAGGACATGAAGTCGACCAGTTTAATCATTTTTCCCTTTGGATTTAGACGTAAACAGAATAAACAAGTAAAGATGAAATAATTGAACAGAAAATTAGATAGATAAGTGATATACAACAATTAAATAAAAGACTAAATAGTGTGAACAGGCATTTTTGTATTTTTATCTAATATTAAGGGAAAGAAAATGTTTTAATAGTTTCCATTTTTATGTATTTTGTATTAATATTAACTAAAGCGAGGGAAATAATTAAAGAAAACAAAATGTTTTTTTAGTTTCTAATTTTTTTATATATTTTGTTTTTATATGTTTTTTGTATTAATATAAAATATTACTTAAAATTATTAAATAATTCTAAACTTAAATTAAAACCTTAAAAAGCTATTAACTTAAATCTAATTAAAAAAGGAATACTAAAATTATTAAATTAAGCCTAAGGTTAAACTTAATAAAAATTGGTCAAATATTAAAATTATCTAATTAGATTACACATCTATTATTTGATTAACTAACTAATTAACTAAACTAATAATATTCTAAAAAACTAATAGAAAGTAAAATGAAAGGAGTGGTGTATTAGAAATAGAGGGTTAAATAAACAAATATATGGGCTAAAAGGTTTTGAGAGGGCCCAATTAAAAACAGAGACGGGGGGGGGGGGGGGGGGGGTGTATAATGGATTCGCTGGGCTTAAGGCTGTTACAGGTTGAGGTCCATACATCATAATTGTTTCTTAGGGTTAAACGAATGTGTTTAGTTTGGGAAAAGGGATTAGGGTTAAGGTTTACAGAGCGGCGCTTGTTCTCTCTTCTTCGTCTTTGTGTTCTTCTTCGTCTTTGCCTCTGAGTCCCTTCTTCCACCTTCACCTGAGTCTCTTTCCCATGGCCACCAACATTCTCCACCTTCTTCTTCCCTCCAGCAAAGCATTAGGGGGCGACGGATTCACGGTACAAATTTTATCTTTCATTTCGTTAGGTTTTTGGTTACTGCATGTTATAATCTTTGATCCATTTTGTGATTCTGACTTCAAATTTCTTACATGATTATTTGAGGTATTGAAAGAAAAAAGGATAATCATTACCTGGAGATGGAGGAGGAAAGGCTGAGGGTGTGCGTAGGAGGCCGAGACGACGAGGGAAACGCGAAGGCGTGCTAGCTTTGCTTGGTATCCCGGTACTCTGTTCTTTCCTCTTCTTGCTTTATGGTTTGAGGATGATGTTGACTATGTGATATTTTCTTCTCTCCTGTGATCCTGCCTCGCTTTGCTTATGTTGCCTTGTATGCTCTGTAGCTTCTGATATGCTACTGTTGAAATGTTTTCATTTTGATTAGCTTTTCTTCTTCTTCTTTCTGTGATTCTGTTGCCTGGATGCTTTGAATGCTTTATTGTTGCCTTTCTTATTGGCCCATGATGATAACTCTGAGGCTTCTATGTGGGTTTGGAAATTGGTTCTATGGTTTTTGTAAGGATTGACAGGTTTTATGGTTTGATGAGGTTTTATGGTTTAGGCCATAGGTTTTACTGGTTTTAGGCCATATTGGTTTAAAGTTTGGTGATGGCTTTGGCTTTGAACTAGATTGACAGTGGTTTGAATTTTTTTGGTGATGGCTTTTATGGTTTTATGGTTTAGGCCATGGCTTTCGTGTTTTGACAGGGTATGCTGTTTTTTTAGGCCATGGGTTTGGTTGGAGATAGCAGGTTCTACTGGTTTCAGGCCATATGGTTTTGAAATGGTTTAAGGTTTGATGGTGTTTATGCTGGTTTATTGGTTTTTTAGGCCATAAGGTTTATGCTTTTGCTTCAGGTTTGGCAGGGTATGCTGGTTATCGTTTTGAAACTTTGAGAAATGGTTTTTGTATTTTCTTGACAGTTTTTTGAGTTGGCCTCCAAACAGGTTTTTTGATATCTCTTCTTAACTCTTTGAAGGGGTTTTGTTGTTATAACAGTTTCTTGGCCTTTCTCCTCTGGAGGTTTACGTTACAGGTTGTATATTTTACTATACTTCTGCCTTCTCTCTGCACATTAGGCTGCTACATCAGTTTTGTTTCTATTCTTTTCTATGCTTTCTTTCTTCACTGTGTTACTGCTGTAGTTTTGTTTCTATTCCTTTTTCTGCCTAAGCCAAAAACCTGTAAACCACACTCTTCCTCTCTTCTCTCTCTTAAGTACAATTGAAACATTAAAATGTTGTTATGTATTGTACTGTTCTGAAAAAGCAAACTGGAAAATGATGAGAAATGGAAAATACATTGCTTGCATATTTTGATTTTAAAACTGCACATCTCTTTGTCTTTGCATGGTACTGCATGGGAGCCTTATGTTTTTGGCCTCTTCCCACATCTTGGCAGTTTACGTTGGACTTTTGGCTTTGAAAAATTGAAACTTGACTTGGAACTTGTATACTTGCATATGCTGTTGCTTTTTTGAAATATGCAGTTGGCCTTTGAAATATGCAATTGATTTCTAATTATGCAGTTTACAATAAAAATGCAATTTTGACCAAAAGTGAATTTGTGCATATTTAAATTTGTGCATTCATTTTTATCAATAAAAATTCATCCCTTTTTGTGAACCGGGAGAAATCCCGTGATTTGCAAAAAGGGTAAAAAAACTGATTCCAGCCGTTTGCTTTTAATGATGAACACTAAAATTAATTTTCTGCTTTTAATTATCTATTTATTTCTAACCTTTTTCTTTTAATTCTTTGCATGTAAAAATCAAATGGGCATTAAAGAAGTATCGGATAGAAGATGAAGATTTAGAATTTAGGAAAAATTAGAATAGTTTTTATTTCATTTTAAACATTGTAAAAATTGTCATTGTAAATACTTTGTTAAATAAGTATAGTATTTAAACAAACAATTGTAACAATTAGAATAAAGATGAATAAAAATTCTATTATTTTACCCATTAATTTTTTTCTTCTTTCCAATTGTTTATTTTATCATTTATAATTCTTTAAATTATATGATAACCGAAAATAAATTTCAATTACTTAAATTCAGAATGATAAATAATTAAACAAACATCATTGATCAATTAACTTCTCTTCAATTAATTATTTCATTATTTATAATTCTTCCAAATTATAATAACTGAAAATAAAATTTCAATTATTTAAACCTAGAATAATAAATAATTAAATAACATTGTTTGATCAATTAATAAACTCTTTTCAAATATTTATTTTATTATTTATAAATCTTTAAATTATATAATAACTGAAAATAAATTCCAATTATTTAAATTTAAGATAATAAATAATTAATAAACATCGTCTGATCAATTAATAAACTTCTTTTCAAATATTTATTTTATTATTTATAAATCTTTAAATTATATAATAACTGAAAATGAATTCCAATTATTTAAATTTAAGATAACAAATAATTAATAAACATTATTTTAGCATTGATCGATTAATAAATTTTGCGTTCAACAAATAAACAGCTCTTGACTTGAAAAAGTTATGAATTTTAAAACTGCTTTGAAAATTGATAAAAGTATGCCAAAACCCTTGCAATGTAATGATGCAGATGGGAGATGGTATCTTAGGTCAAAATTTGGGGTACAACAGCCTTCATGCCATATACCAGAGAAAAAGGGGTTGCACCTGTCGACGTGCGTACGGAGGCACGATAGCCATGTAATGCAAAGTGAAGCATTTTGTGCCAATGTCCATATGTCTTCACCATCTTCTGAATGATTTTATTGATATTCTTGTTTGCAGTTCGGAGGCCCCGTTCATCTTGGGTCGATATGGTAAGGAATTATGATGCACAATCTTGAAGTTGTCGCATAATTCTTTCATCATTTCGTTATTCAGATTAGACCCGTTATCAGTTATAATCCTGTTTGGAACCCCATACCTATATATAAGATTCTTCTTGATGAAACGAGTGACCACTTGGCTTGTCACATTCGCATATGATTCTGCCTCTACCCATTTGGTGAAGTAATCAATGGTGACTAGTATAAATCAGTGTTCGTTTGATGCCTTCAGTTCGATCATACTTATCATATCGATTCCCCATATTGAGAACGGCCAAGGAGAGCTGATAAAGTTCAGAGGAGTAGGTGGTACATTCATTTTATCAGTGTAAATTTGGCATTTGTGACATGTTTTTGTATAATGATAGCAATCTGCTTCCATTGCTAACCAGTAATACCCTGCCCGTAGGATTTTTCTTGCCATAGCATGCCCATTTGTATGGGTTCCTAAGGTGCCTTCATGGACTTTCCTTATAAGCGTATCCGCTTTTTGTTTTTCCACACACATGAGTAGCACCAGATTGTAATTTCTTTTGTACAGTAAATTATCGCTTAGAAAGGATTTTGATGTTAGCCTTCGTAGAGTTCGTTTGTCGATGATAAAGGCATTTTCAGGGTATTCTTGCTTTTCAAGATACCTCTTGATGTCGTAGAACCAAGGCTTGTCATTCGGTCCTTCTTCAATAGCGAGACAGTGTGATGGCTCTTCAAAATGTCTGATACTGATGCATGGCTCGTGGTTGGGCTAGGTTACCTTAAACATAACTGACAAGGTTTCTAGAGCATCTGCCATTTGATTTTCTTCTCGCGGGATGTGGTTGAAAGTAATTTCGGTGAATTCCATAGCTAACTTTAAAACATGATCCCGATAAGGAATCAAGTTTGGGGGCTTGGTATCCCATTCATATTTGACTTGGAATATGACCAATGCGGAGTCTCCGAATACTTTAAGGTATTTGATTCTCAAATTGATGGCAGCTTTCAGACCTAGGATACAAGCTTCGTATTCGGTGATATTGTTGGTGTAGTCGAAACATAACCTTGCGGTATAAGATTTTTGATAGTTTTTCGGAGAAGTTAATATGCCCCGATACCATGTCCCAGTTTATTTGAAGCTCCATCAAACATGAGTTTCCAATATGCCCCTGGTTCAGTTCCTTCGTCGGGTCCTGGTATTTCGTAGTCATCAATAGCCATAATAACTTTGTCCAGAAAGTCAAATTTTAGGGGATGATACTCTAACAATGGTTGATGGGCCAGATGATCAGCTAATACACTACCCTTGATAGCCTTTTGGGTAATATATAGTATGTCATACTTTGATAGTAACACCTGCCATTAAGCAATCCTCCCTGTAAGAGCTGGTTTCTCGAACACGTATTTTAAGGGATCCATCCTTGCTATTATCCACGTGGTATGCGTTAACATGTATTGCCTTAATCTTTTAGTAGCCCAAGCCAGTGCACAACAATTTTTCTCAAGGGGAGAGTACTTGGTTTCACAGTCAGTGAATTTCTTACTGAGGTAGTAGATTGCATGCTCTTTTCTACCTGTTTCGTCTTGCTGACCCAATACACATCCCATAGATCCTTACAATACTGTTAGGTACATAATGAGAGGTCTTTCCGGAACTAGTGGCATCAATATTGGTAGCTCTTGCAAATATTTCTTTATCATTTCAAAAGTTGTCTGGCAATCCTCATTCTATGTCACGGTTTGATCTTTTGTCAGCAATTTGAATATAGGCTCGCATGTGGCGGTTAGGTGTGATATGAACCTTGAAATGTAGTTCAATCGTCCTAAGAAACCACAAACCTCTTTTTCTGTCTTTGGCGCTGGAATTTCTTATATAGCTTTTCCCTTGGTAGGGTCCACTTTGATACCACTCTGGCTTACAATAAAACCCAATAACTTGCCTGACCTAACACCAAAAGTACACTTGTTTGTGTTCAACCTTAATTTAAACCTTCGCAGTCGGTCAAATAACTTCTGTAAATGTATGATGTGGTCCTCCTCTATATAAGATTTGGCGATCATATCATCTACGTACACCTCAACCTCCTTGTGAATCATATCATGGAACAGTTTCACCATTGCTCGTTGATAGGTTGCCCCTATGTTCTTCAAACCGATTGGCATTACTTTGTAGCAGAAAGTGCCCTAAGGTGTCATGAAGATAGTCTTCTCCATATCTTCGGGTGGCATTTTTATTTGATTATAACCTGATAAGCCATCCATGAATGAAAATACTGAATCTTGAGTTGTGTTGTCCACCAGAACATCTATGTATGGTAGCGGGAAGTCTTCTTTAGGACTTGCTCTATTTAGATCGTGATAGTCCACACACATGCGTACTTTTCCATCTTTTTTAGGTACTGGTACAATGTTATCTATCCATGGTGGATAATCTACCACTGCCAAGAACCCCGTGTTGAAATTTTTAAGAACCTCTTCATGAATTTTACTGGACATATCTGGACGAGTTCTCCTGAGCTGTTGTCGTATCGGGGGACAAACTTCTTTGAGAGGTAATTTGTGCACCACAATGTCTGTATCCAACCCTAGCATGTCTTTGTAGGACTAAGAAAAATATATCCACATACTCGTGCAATAACTTGATCAGTCTTTCTTTGACGCTTTCTTCTAAAGATGCCCCTAGCTTGACCTCTTTTGTATCCTCTTCCATGCCAAGATTAATAGTCTCAATGGGCTCTTGATATGGTTGTATGATGTTATCCTTTTGTTCAATGCTTCTTGCTAATTCTTTAGAAAGTTCAAGATCCTCAACATCTTCCTCTTCAGCTTGCTTGACGGGATTGTCAAAATCATATTGGATAGTAGCAGTAAAATCATCGGTGATTTTGGGCATGGATCTGCACATTTATCATGTTTTGGTGTAGTTTTTGTTTAGTACATGAATTTAGAAAATGCATATGCGAGAAAATATTGCCATTTTTAAAATATATAGGATAAATGCAAGAAAAAACAAGGATTTTAATTGAATACAAAACACATTTTTATTATTCATAAATATTTATTGAAACACATGGGGAACCTTACAAACAACCCCTATGCCTCGGGCTTGGCATATGTTCTTTCAAAAATAAAGAAAATTACTTTAGAAAGAAAATTTCAGGAATCTCCACAACTGTCCAGTTCTTTAACTCTTCGTCTGGGGCGCATTCACGGATGAATCTTGTCGCCCTTTTGATGGTATTTTTGTGGGACACCATTGCCACTTGTTCGCCATGCTCTACCCCTTTGCTAATGAAGGTCTCCTGAATTAGTGGAAATCGTGCTTTCCCTTTTAGAGTAGCCTTCGATGATTCATAACCCAAGCCAAAACGGTTCTTCTTCTCAAATATCTCAGGGAGCTTACCCCAACCTTTCGAGTCACCATTCTCCACTGCTATTTGTAAGTCTCTCCATGAAGTCATACTGGGCTTTTTGATCTTTTCTACCAGTAAGGTTATTGTTGAGGTAACCTCTAGTAATTGAAATGGTGTAGCTATGCAATCCTCATCAGCACTGATATACCTGTAGGACTCAATGTGACTTACGAAGATGTCCTCTTCTCCACCAATTATGGCCAATCTCCCTTCAACGAAGAATTTTGACTTCTGATGTAAGGTTGAAGTAACTGCCCCTGCCGCATGAATCCAAGGTCATCCGAGTAAACATGTATATGTCGGTTCTATATCCATGACTTAAAAGGTGATATAGAACATGTGCGGACCGATCTTGATGGGAAGATCTACTTATCTGAATACCGTACTCTGAGAACCATCGAAAGCTTTGTCTATCGTGGAACTTGGTCTTATCACGACACCTTCTAGTGTTAACTTCATCAGGCTAGATTTGGGTAACACATTGAGGGAAGATCCGATATCAGTAAGTACCCTGGATAGACTCGTAGTACCTATTTGTATTGAAATGTGTATTGCTTGATTGTGAGCTCGGCCTTGTGGAGGTAACTCACTGTCGTTGAAACACAAATAGGACCCAGGTGTTAGATTTGCTACCATATTATCAAATTGGTTCACAATGATTTCTTTCGCAACATGAGAAAAACTTAAGACTTTCATCAAGGAATCCCAATGCACTTCTGAATTGATGAGCAACGAAAGTATGGAGGTCTTGGATGGAGTTTGGTGAAGTTGGTCTACCACCATATAATCACTTCTTTTGATTATCTTCAAGATTTGTCGGCCTCTTGGTCGGTAAAACTCTTGTTTGCAGGCTCTTGATTCACCTCATCTACCTTTTTTCCTTTTTATTTTGTCAACAAGTCGCTTTTGTTTTTCAAAACATTGTCATTCTTCTCCAATGGTTTATTTCCTAACACCCGACCACTACGGGTTATGCCCCATGTCCCTTCTATATTTAAAATTGCAGGCTCTTGACTTGATGATGGCTTATATTCTTGTTTCGAGCCATTGACATATACAGCCGGATCATAACTCCATGGTACTGCCTTGTCATTTTTATAAGGGATAGGATATGGCATTTTAATTACCATGGTAGCCTTTGGCTCTACTGGTATTCTCAGAGTTTTCTTTGTTATAGGGGTATATGTCGAATCTCCCCACGGAATCACGAGAGTTTTCTTGTCATGATAAGGAATCACCAATGGTTTCTTTGTACTTCCTTCGATTTCTGCTATATATTTAACCTCAGGGTATGACCCGAATTGGACTATCCTCTGATCCACCAATTGTTGTAAGGTCTTTTCAAAAGCTTCGTTATGTTCCAACAGGAACCCATATTCTAACAAGTATTCCTTTAACAGTCTCATTGAAGACTTAGCTTATCTTCCAGCCCCAATATTGGCGACTACTTCGACTGCATTTATAGCCGGACCACCATGCAGAGGCATGGGGTTTGACTTGGTGTTTGACTTTTCGAAGGTAATATATTGAGCCTCTAATAAGTCTTGAACCTTATGCTTAAATGCCCAACATTTATCTAGGGTGTGGCCTAGAGAATTTGCATGATATTCACATCTAGCATTGGCGCTGTATCTTGGTGGGAGTGCCCCAGGTTGTGGAACTAGAGGTTTGAGTTCTACCAAAGACGCTTTAACCAAATGCTATAATAACGAGCTATAGGGAATAGGGAGGGAGTCAAACTTCCTTAGAGGTCTGTCAAACTTATTCTGTTGTTGCTGCTCTCGCGGAATCATCAATGGTTGTTGTGCTCTTGATTGTGAAGCCACATAATTAACTTCACCATCTTTCCTTTTTGTAAAATTAGTGACGACCTCTTTGAATTGAAAGGAGAATTTCATAACCCCCTTGAATCTTTCTTCTCTTTATCCCTATCTCTATCCTTTCTCCAATAGTCACTAAATCAGAAAAGCCTGAAGAAATGCTTCCTACCATCTTTTCATAGTATACCTCTTGTAGGATTCCCATGAACATGCCAACTAGTTCTTTCTCTAGAAGTGGTGGTTGCACTCGAGACGCCATCTCTCTCCACATTTGAGCGTACTCTTTAAAGGACTCTTCCTTCTTCTGGGATAAGTTCTAAAGTTGTGTGCGGGTAGGCGCCATATCCGAGTTGTATTTGTACTGCTTCAAGAATGAATTTGCAAGATCTGCCTATGTTTTTATATGCGTCATTTCCAACTGCATATACCAACCCAGTGATGCCCCACTTAAACTGTTCTGGAAGCAATGAATCATTAACTTCTGGTTCTGAGCGTAGGCATGCATTTTCCTACACTACATGCGCAAGTGGTTTCTCAGACAAGTGAGCCCTTTATATCTTCCAAAGGCAGGTACTTTGAACTTCAGTGGGATTATTACATCTGGAGCGAGACCCATTTCGAGGGAATTGATGTGTTTAATGTGGAAAATGGTAAACAAACGCTTGTCCTCCCAAAGTCCTAAAACTAAGGGTAACTCGCAAGATCAACCAGTTGATCTTAAGACATGTGTTAAGAGTTTGGTTATTATACTTATTCTGTTGAAATACTTATCGAGGGAAACGATTTTCTGTGACTAAGGGAACAAGTATAATGACTTTCCACACTATGAATCAAACGATTGGCTAGTGACTCGTGACTGGCAGAAGGAATTCATAAAAATAAGGTTCAATAAACTAACCGACTAGTGACTCGTGACCGACAGAGAGTACTGAACTATTTACGCGAAGTAGAAAATAACGTAAAGGCTTTGTTCGACAGTACATAGAAAGAAAATAGAGTATTCAAAAGAGATAATTGAAAAATAACGGATTTGCATTGAAATAAAAGTGGTGATTCACGTACATCAAGCACTTCTTCACTCTTTATTTCCTAATGCTCGAAATGACAGAGTTTTGACAAGTGATTTTGAGTATACAAGTGAACACACCAAAAAACTACACTAAATCTTCATATTTATAGTATTTACAATGTAAATGTCTAGATGAAATCTACGGACAACATTAAAATCTTAAGACAACCGCTTCACTGGATTTCGCCACCTATTTGGCGCTTAAATGAATTGTAAACCGCTGGCAACTGCTGATGACTTTGAAAATTCAAATCTTCCCGCTCCTGGCTTCTAAATGTAAACTGCTTCTGACTCACTTCGACACTTTCCCTTTGGCAAGAGTTAAAAATCAATAACAATTTCTCTAAGTCCAGAAACCCTTTTGGTTGACTGGAACCAAATTCGACTATTTTCCTTATCTTTCACCCTTTGGTCGACTAAACCAATTTCGACCATTTCTTAACATATATTCTTTTATTTCCTTTTGGTAGACCTAGCTCAGTTTCGATAGTTTGGCATGGCATTCCTTTAAACAATCAATCTAGTTTACTAAAACCAAATTTTCAAACACTGGCTCCAATTTCCTAAAAACCCCTACTTTAGAGGATGACCGTTAGCTTATGGGAATATTCGTATTTAATACACGTGTTTGAATACCTTTAAGATTTTTTAAGGTAACAAAATTCCCTCCAGAGATGCCATTTTCAAATTTCGACTCATATGAGATAATGGCATCTTTGAAGCGTCGATTTTACTATTTGTCCAAACTGTTTCCATCCCTCCAAAAGTGAACATTATTGTTCCGGCTTTTTCGTGACGTCATGTAATCATGGTAACGTATCACGCTTTTCAGCTTCGAGACATGTGGCATTTAATTTTCGCCATCATTGCATTTTTAGTGGGAGATATGGCCCATTAACTCACGTTGATTTTGCAGCACGTGTCCCTCAAGTGGCACGATTTAAACCTAGGAAATCACTAATATTTTCCCTATTATTTCTTCTTTCCTTTCAAGGTCTATAAATACCCTTATTTCTTATTTTTTTTCTTCTTTTCTTCGCTTCTTCATACCCTTGCTTCAGAAAGACGCAAAACTTGCAAACTTTATCACTGCTCCCCATCTTCACCCTCCTTAAAACTTCTTACAATGACGAATGTTGATAATAAAACTTCTTCTCCAACAATTTCTCTTCAACTACGCCTCATTGACGACAAAGATTATGCGCCAGAACCTCCATTTGCTGAGGAGAAAGCCAAAATCTGGAAATCTCAGGTACTTATCCCTTTTTCTCTTGAAGAAAAACCTCTAGATTTTTTAGGGCCACTTCCTGCAGATGCACCTTCCGAAATCTACGTAGATGATAAGAAAGCATTTTTTCCTACTAGAACTGTTACCAAACCCATAATTTCTTCTCCAAACCCTATTTTGCTTAAGTATATTGACAGGAACTTTAGAACTGCTCCACCTCTGCACTACCCTATGTTTCGTTCTTGGATGGAACGTTAAAAACTGACAAAGGAGATCAATGGAAAAGAATGGGCATTTATACATTGTTAGAACTTTCTCGATGCGGTCAGCCTTATTCTAGTGGCATGCTCTTAGCTGCCATACATTTTTGGGAAGGGTCGACCAACCATTTTCACACTAAGTGTGGTATGATTACTCCTACCCTATTCGACGTTGTTGCCATCACAAGGTTAAAACCATGTGGCACAATTTTTAACTATAGAGATGCTGAACTTGTACACTAAAGTTCGATGTTGGTGAAGCTGGTAAACCAACATACAACAACTTCATCGACCATCATGCTCAAACTTCCGGCCCCATAACTGATGAAGAACATGTAGCATTTTTAACCTTGTGGTTGTCTCGCTTTATTTTTTGCTCCAAGTTGATGCAGGTGGCCAAACAGTTTTCTTATCTGGCTACCCCATTGCACATGGGTTAGAATGTTGCTTTAGGCCAGCTGATTTTGGCCTCTCTTTACGTATCCTTGACTGATGCTTCTAATCAAATCAAGCGTTTCGACCCTACTAATCCAAAGAAAAAGAGTTTCTTGGTCCATGGACCTTTTTGGCTTTTACAATTATGGTTGAATGCCACTTTTTCTGAGGAGATCAAGCCCTTCAGGAATAAGAAACTAGCATGCCTTCCATCTCAAAACCATATCATTTGGCAACGCCCCCTTCCTTTGACTCCTATTGACAAGGGTTCCCCAAATCTTGAAGTTTTCAAACTATTGTTCAACATCAAGTTGACAAGAGTCAATTTTAGACCCTCTATGGCCCTGTTCCATGATAGACAACATGGCCCAGAGTGGTTTACTAGGGCTTTCCCACCTGTAAGAGAAGAAGACAGGAAAAATTCCCTAATCCTCTAGAGACATTACTTAACTCCCCAATTTCTGTCTTCTGTGATTGTTGGCGTGAATCCAGGATTAGTCACTTATCAGCCCAACTTGGTGGATCGACAATTTAGACTCTGTCAACTTGTCCCCAAGTCCTTGTTCAATTCTCATGAGCTGCTGATAGACATCATAATTGACCAACCTTTTGAAGTTATCAAAGAAGATATCTGAAACATATGGGCATGAAGGCCTACACCTACTTTCACTCCTTTCCAACCATCTTTCTACTACACCAAAGAATTTGAGACTTGGTGGCAGTCATATTTTGTTACATTCATTGGTGATCCTGATGCCAAGTTGGCTGAAATAACTACAACTTTTTCCAATTTGCAGGAGAAATCGACCAAGTGTAAGATTACTCATGTTAAACAAATTCGAGCTTTCCATAATTACTTCCGAGTTGTGTATCGACCTAATAATCTTTGTCAGCCCATTTTTAAGGCTGTTGTCGAATTAAAGGAGAAGGTAACTGATAGGATCTCAACACTTAAAATCCCTGGTTATGTGAAAGACAAATATCTTTATGCTCTTCACTTTTGAAACATCAAATTTCCTCCCTTGCCATCTAGCCCCTTGGCTTTGGCCTTTGGCCCACCTATTCCTGACTGGTGGTATTGCTCTTTATTGGAGATGCAAAATTCCTATAAGAAAAAGGCCGACAGAGTGGTACCGACGAAGTATTATCTACCTAACTATTCAGGGCATCTTCATTATGATCTCTGATATGTTAGAGTAATTTCGACCACACAAATCGGTAACGATTTCTGGAAAGCTTACCCCCCTGCTTATTTTGATTTGGTTGCTTATTTAATTGCTTTATACTTGCCTTATAGCTAGCCCAATAGATCAGGCGGGCTCCATTTTTGTTGGCAAACCAAAACCTTCAACGAATCAGGTTTAAACTTAACCTTCCGTCAATTATCATTCCTGATTTGGCATATCTTACTTAGCCAATCTCTTGTAGATTATCCCTGACCATACACCTTCCGATGATGAACCCATTTCTTCTTCACTCAAGAAAGCCTCCTCTGTAGGTGTACTTATATACTTCTTATTTCCATGTCTTTTATGCCTTGAACTATACTAATATTTTCCTTGTTTTCCAGAGTCCGAAACGCTCAACGGATTTGACTGCTCCCTCTGACAAACTCAAACGGTCCAAGAAGGACATACATCATATTTCTGAGAGGAATGAGGTATATTTTGTCGATTCAAATTTCCACTCTCGAATAACATAATTAATTCGACTTATATCTTTTTCTGATACTAAGCCATCACCTAAGGTTAAGTTCCCTCAACGCTCCCACAAATCCAAAAGCTACAAGAGGAAAAAGACTTTTCTTCTAAAAATAAGGTGGCAATAAAAAAGAAGAAGATGAAGGTACATGTGTCCCAGAATGCTGAAGCAATGGCTGGCTTAAATCCTGCTGATGCAACGGCGGATCCAGATGATGTCGAAGTCCCTCTTGTCACCAGAAGGAGACATAAAGTGATCTTGGCTGAAACTCCTGAAACTACCTTAGATTTAGGTGTTTACACTATAGTGGTCGACACAACCATTGTCACTCTGATTCATCCTCCCAGAATTGATTCAGCTCCAAACCCAATGGGAGGCGCTGTTGATGCTTCAGCTAAGGATGAATCTGTCGATCTTGATCCGTTGACACATGTACTAGATGATTACTTTTTAGTTTCTTTTTCCTTTTTGTTTGTTGAATTCATTTGGCTGATATCTTTTCTTGCATTCTTTAGGTTAATATCTATGGACAACAACGAAGTGTGCCCGACTATACTCCTTTGTCAGAAACTTCTTCTCCCCATCATTATGAGAATCCTGACATTACTAATGGTGAGTTTATTGACCTGACTATTCCGGCTACTCTTAATGACTCTGATTCAGTCACTAGTCCTGCCAAACATAAGGGTTATAGTTCGACTAACTCTGACTCTAGCCTCTCAGATCCCCTGCAGGGTTCAGAAGCAAATAAAATTGTTACCACCTCCCAAATCTTGCCCCCTCCTAAAGGCACACAAGGCACGCCTCTCACTTCTTCTAGGAAAGCAAAGGTCGACTCACCCACTACACCAAAACACATGGGAGTTAAGCCTTATGCTCTAGAATAAATTTCTAGGTTGTGTAGCTTTGTGAGTTCTCACACTCTTTCTTTTGACTCTGACCAATATCAAGCACACAATGACAAGATAGGTCCTAAAGCAATCAAATCCAAAAATCTAATGACTAAAATTAGGACTCATGCTTTGAATCCTGATTTGCCTCATCTGCTTCATTCTGATCCAAATCTTGGCCAAGAACTTTCAAACACTCTCACTCAAATAAAAGAGCCCAACATTTCTGAATCAGTCAGGTTTATGATAACGTCATTTGAGAAATTCTTTATTCATATACTCCAAAATGTCGAAAGTATTAGGGCAAATGAGGAAGCGGTCGAGTCGAAGAAAGCTTTTGTTCAAGAGAATTTGGATATGGTGGTACAAGCCACTGAAGAGATCACTAATTTATTAGCAATGATTGGAAAGAAAAAACACGAATTGGGTCCCAAACAGAAAAGAGCTGCTGAAATACGTGACCAGATTTCTGCTCTCAACAAGAAATTGGAATTGATCGCCAAGCAAGAGGAAGAGATTAATAATGTTATTAATCCAGCTCAAGCAAAGGCTGAATAAATACTTGTGGATGCTGTGGCCGTAACCGAAGCAATTTCTTATGTCGAAACGGAGCTTGAAACACTTAGGACTCAAGAAGAAGATTTTGAATACCAGGCCGCAAACCTCCACGTTGAACTGCGGTCGTTGCAAAACAAATTCAAACACTTTTAATCAATATATCAACGATCTTGTGATTTCTTTATGGCTTTAAGCCAAATTTTAATGGCACCTTTCTTTATCTGTCTTATATATATATATATATATATATATATATATATATATATATATATATATATATATATATATATATATATATATATATATATATATCTTCCTCTATTATACACATTTTATGCATGTTTTGAATCTGCTGGTTTCAAATACAATTTTACCAGCTTGTCGATTTGACGAATATTCATTCTGTCAAAATCCTGAGTTCTTAAAGAATGGGCTTATACTTTTTAAGTACTTACCATTTACCCTTAGAATCCTTCAATCTGGGGCTAACTCTTCAAGTTCATAGGCATTATTCGAAAAAACTCGCATCACCTTAAAAGGCCCTTCCCAATTTGGGGACCATTTCCCTAAGACTCTATCATTTTTGTCCATAGGTAATATTACTTTCCATACTAAATCGTCGACAACAAATACTTTATCTTTTACTTTTTTATTATAAGCTCTGGAAACTCTTTGTTTTTTGTCTTATTCACGAATCAAGGGCCAACATCCTTTCTTCATCTAAGTCGACAAGCTCGTCTGCCATCATATTCCAGTAATCTTCATATGGTATTTCATGTTGTCTTTGGATTCTTATTGATTGAACATGTATCTCCACTGGTAACATTGCATCATGCCCATATGCAAGTCGAAATGGAGTAATTCCTGTTGCTTCCTTAGGGGAAGTTCTACATGCCCATAAGGCTTGATCTAGTGTTTTATGCCAATTCCTTGGCTTCTTTCCTACATGCTTCTTAATTAGGATAATTATTACTTTATTGGCAGCTTCGACTTGGCCATTTTCCTGAGCATAGTAAGGAGTAGAAGTTAATAATTTAATTCCAATTTCTTGTGTAAATTCTTGCATTTTCCGTCCAGTAAACACTGATCCTTGGTCGGTTTTAATTGTTTATGGAATCCCAAACTGACATATGATGTGATTTTGTATAAAATCAATAACAACGTCTTGATCGACATTTGTTAAGGCTACTGCCTCAACCCATTTTGTAAAATAATCAATACCAAATAAAATATACCTTTGTTGTTTTGATGACGCTGGTTTTATTTCTCCAATAACATCTAAAGCCCATCCTCTGAATGGCCAGGGTTTTATAATTGCATGTAATTCACTTGCAGGAACATGTTGTATGCCACCATGCACTTGGCATTCTTGACAACCTTTAGCAAATTCGATGCAATCTTCTAACATTGAAGGCCAATAGACACCTGAGCGCATCAAAATCCATTTCATTTTGTGTCCTTCTTGATGTGCGCCACATGCTCCACCGTGCATATTTGACACTGCTACATATGCCTCACTTTTTCTAAGGCATTTAAGCAATACTCCTTCAGCAGTTTTCTTAAATGATTTGTTCTCTATCAAAACATAACTGAGAGCGCGATACTTGACCTTACGATCTGTCGACCCCGTAGGGGTGCACAGATAATCGGCCAATGGCTTTCGCCAATCATTCACTTGCCCATTGTCAATAGTTAAAATATGAAAAAATTTGGCATCTACAGACCCTAACTTTATTGTTGACAAATCTGAAGGAGATAACAAAGTTTCTCAAAGTTTCTCTCTTACTTGAATAAGTTCTTCATTTTGGTCTTTCTTGTATCCTGAGGCTTCTTGTGCTAGGTTATTAACCTCTTCATTCTCTCGTCGAGGTATGTGTCGAATACTCACTTGTTAAAATTGCTTTAACAATCTAATAGTAATCACAAAATACATGATTAAATTTTCTTTAACACATTTGTATTCCTTTGATACTTGTTTAATCACTAATTTAGAGTCTCCCATAACATCGACGTTCCTTGCCCCCAATTCCAGCAGTAGTTCAAGTCCTGTTATTAAAGACTCGTATTCTGCTTCATTATTTGTACATATACCGTCAATTCTATACTTGAACTCTGCTGGAATTCCACTGGGAGAAATGATAATTCCTCCTATTCCAACTCCATTTTTATGGCTAGAACCATCAAAGTATAATTTTCATGGCGCTAGATCTACATAATTATGAGGCATGCCAACCATTGAATCGTCGACCAGAAAATCTGTCACCACTTGTCCCTTCATTGCCTTTAAGGGCACGTAGGTAAGAGAATACTCTGTTAATGCTAAAGCCCATTTACCAATTCAACTATGTAAAATCAGTTTGGACAAAATGTGCTTAATAATATCGAAATGAGAAGATACATACACATCAACAGGCTTTATATATTTATTTAACTTAATATAAGAGAAATACAAGAAAAGGCATAGTTTTTCTATATCACTATACCTAGTTTCAGGATCATTAAGCATTCGACTAAGATAATATATAGGTATTTCGACACCTTTTTCATCCAGTTGGACTAATATACTTCCTATAGTCGACTCTGAGGCTGCAATATATAACCTTATAGGCCTATGTCTAACAGGAGGTGCTAATACAGGAGGCTTCACTAAGTAGTCTTTGATTTTGTCGAAAGCCTCTTGATGCTCCTCTCGCCAAACGAAATCCTCATTCTTCAATAGAAGTAGTGGTGAAAATACTTTGATTTTTCCACTTACGTTAGATATGAATCTCCTTAGGAAATTTATCTTACCCAACAAAGACTGAAGTTCCTTTTTAGTCGACGGAGGTTTGACGTCCATGATGGCTTTGGTCTTGCTTTGATTCACTTCTATGCCTTTTTTATGCACGACAAAGCCAATAAAATCACCGGCCTGTACACAAAAAGCACATTTTAATGGATTCATTTTTAATCCATATTTCCTCATCCTTTCAAAAGACTCTCGAAGGTTTTGCAGATGAATCGATTTACTGTTCGACTTTATTACAATATCATCAATATAAACTTCCATGAAATCTTCAATAAAATCATGAAACATAGAATTCATTACCCTTTTATATGTCGCTCAGGAATTTTTTAAACCGAATGGCATGACAACCCATTCATAGGTTCCAAGTTCCCCTGGGCAGCGAAACGCCGTCTTCGGCATATCTTCACCTGTAATGAAAATTTGGTTATAACCATAATAACCATTAAGCATACTTAAATATTCAAAACCGGGCACAAAGTCGACCAATATTTCTGCCACAGGCATATCATATTCATCTTTAGGAGTGGCAGCATTTAAATCTCTAAAATCGATGCACACTCTTTACTTTCCATTTTTCTTAATCAGTGGCACTATGTTTGCTAACCAGTCGACATACCTTGCAGTTCTTATGAATCTGCTTTTGAGGAGTCTTTCTATCTCCTCTTTGATTTTCGACATTATTGCTGGAGCGAAGCGTCTGGGAGTCTACTTCAATGGTTTCTTTCTAGCTTTTATTGGTAACTTTATTTCGACCAAATCCCTTCTTAAACCTGGCATTTCGTTATAGTCCCAAGCAAAACAATCTTTAAATTCTTTTAATAAAGATATTACCTCAGACTTTAACTTTTGGTTGATGTTGGCACTGATATAAGTTGGTCTTTTATCCCCCTTTTCGCCAAGATCTATTTCTTCTAAAGGGTCTTGTGGTTGCATTTTTTCTGGCACCATTGGATCCTTTTTGAAGCCTAAGGGTACTTCGTCATATATGCAGTCCAAATGCTGCTTATCAACGTTTTCCTCGACCACTTCTTTTTTATCTGGTGGCTTTTGCTCAATAGAAAAAGTAGCTCCTTCATTCAGCATTTGTGTCTTATTGGCTTCGACATCCATATTTTCTCCAGTCTCTAGCGCCGAATTTATTTTACTTTCAGCAATATACACCGAAATCCTTTTCAGTGCATTTAGCTCAGACATCATCACTGATGTCTCCCCATCCTTTCGACTGGTTATCACAGTATGGATCCTCAAGAGGTTCCACATCCTATTTAAAACCATGGGTCTCATGTAGCTTCAACGAAACAAATGCTTCATCAAGGTTGGCATACACATCATCAGCAGGTTGACATGGGGAAATGTTAGCTAATTTCCTGTCAAATTGCTTCTTGCTGATATTGTTCACGTCTGCCCTGAAAAATCCTTGATCGACTTCAATGTTCTCGAAAATACCATCTTCCCCCCAAATCACCAAACGCTGGTGCATAGAAGATGGTACAAACCCTACATCGTTCAGCCATTCCCTCCCTACTAAGAGGTTGTAACTTGGCTTGCCTTAAATCACCATGAATATAGTCAGCCTAGTAACGGAACCGACAGTAATATCAACTTGGATCACACCCGTAATGTTTCTTGTCCTTCCTTCGTAGTCTGATAAGACCACGTTATGAGATCTAACATCGGTGTCATATTTACCAATTTTATGTAATAGGTGGTATGACATAATGTTTATTGTAGCACCACAGTCTACTAACACCTTGTTGATAGCCACCCCTTCAAGCTTAGCCCTTATTAAAAGAGCCTTCAAATGGCTCCTCATGGCCATGTCTGGTCTTTCAAAGAATGCATCTTGATTCTCAATCGAACTATTGTTCATCACGAAGTAACATGTTGCCTTGTGTAAATCCATCTCCTCAGCATCAACGTCTGTTGAATCTTCCACTTTAGTTAAGCAATCATATTCTGCTGGCAAAATTGATACCATATTGACTAAGATATTCAAACTCTCTTCAGAGTCGGACTCAAAATTGTCAGTAGCTTCTTTAGAAAACTTAGCAACTGGTCGACTCACAAACTCATTGATTCGTTCTTTTGTAGAGGAATTCACCTTCACTTTATACTTCTTCTGATTGCCATCTTTGTTTGCAGCCATTTGGCCAGCAGATGCTTTCCTTTCAGCCTGCTTTCGATGCTGGAAGCGTTTTCATTGGGTTTGAGTCATGGGATTCTTCCCCATGTAATTTTCAGAAATATAACTTTTCCTCTCAGACTTAGACTCGTGTCGGTAGTTAATAGCCAACTTTTCTTTGTTTGGGTCTCTAGCAATAGCACCATCAATCGGTGTCCCCATTCTACATTGAGGCTTAATCCAAGTATCGTTAGGAGCTTTTGCTGAAGGAATATAACTTCTTGGTTTGACATGGGAGTTTCCCACATTTCTTCTTGGGTCCCTTGGTATAGGGAACCTTTGATTGTACGGCTTTCCCTTGTTCTTTTCTAACTGCAGCTTCTGGAAATTCTCAACAGCTATTTTGTAAGTCAAGGCGCCACACCTAGGACACAAGCAAGCTTGCAGACCTTTTTTCTTGCTGCGGTAAAGGAAGTCTAGAAAGTCCTTCTCAGGCCTTGGCTACACATCAGCTAAGTCGACATCAGGACTTTCTCCAGTACCCTCTTTGATCATATCATCATCAGGAAACTCAGTAATTTCTACCATGTTGATTTCAACAGGGCAAAGAAACAAAGCCTCCTCTTGCCTAAGAGGATCAATATCAATCTTCATTTTCCGCACAGAAAATTTCAATCTACCCTCATGCAGTGATTTTTGTATGAGATCTCCCTTTCCTCTTTGTTTCAGGTGTAATTGGTGGTCGTGGCGGCGGATCAAGAACTTAGAGTTTCAGATGTTGAAACCCTAAGTTTGTATGAAGATGAAGCTTCGGGAATTTCAACGGGGAAGTCGCCCTTCTTCAACTCTCTTTGTACTGTTCTTTTTCATAAAAAATCCCTCCTCTTATTACTACTTTTCTCTTGGATTTTATAGTGTTTTTAGCTTTTTAGATTTAGGAAATTAAATTAATGTTCTGTCTTGACATTTTAGGAAGATGATAAGTATGTCTGTAATATAATTGATTAGGGATTTAGATAAGGAAGTTTTTTGAATTTTTTTTGTCTGGTAATTTTTAAGAACATTGTTGATGTACGATTTTGTAATTGATTTTTGTTTATGTGATAATGTTATTTCCGTTTCCGGTTCGATTTTTTCTTGTTCTCGTTTTAATTCCTTTGAACATTCAATAGCTTCTTGAATCTGCGCATTAACTGCTTGAGATGATAGTGAAGCATGTACTTCTATTGAATCGAAATAGTAAGTGTTAAAGGGTTTGGGCCACACGCTTTGTTTTTATTAGGCCAACACCGTTCGGGCCTGTATACCTTCCTAAAAAGATGTTTCTTTTTTTTTTAAAACAAATATTATTATTATCTTGGACTGTATGCATTTTATTTGGGTTGGGCCTGCGTTGTTAGAATTGAGCTAAGCAAAATATTTCATTTTGTATGTTTGTCATTCTCAATCAGTAAGCCAAGTTTTTATTTAAGCTATTTTAATAACATATTTCAATTAGATTTAGTAAAGTTAATAATAGTCATTATAAAAAAATAGCAGTAATTATTATAATAGAAAGGATAATAATAACAATAATTATAATGTTATAACAAAAATATATATGCATATATATTTTTTTTAAAACAAATCCAAAAAACAAAATGGGCCAAACTATTATGGGCTTTTCCAGTTCAAAGATAACAAATACCTTGACAATTTAAAATCAATAATCAATAAAACAAAAACAGTTTCTCAAAAACAGAAATGGGCCAGATGTTAGTTTTTTGCTTTAACAAATAGAATTGTTTATATCACCCAAATAAAAAGCAATGAAATTTTAATGGGCCTTGTTAAAAAAGTGACTTGTCTACACTTCTTCAAAAACAAATACGCCTTTTATTAATCTGAAATGGACCTCTAAAAATCTAATGGGTCATCAGATATTGATGGTCCATTTTGGGTCAATCACACCCCTCTCCCATGTTTTACACCCCCCATAAAAAATAAAACCATAGAATGCAATTTTATTGAATAGAACCTTAAATATAATATTACGGTAGGGAAAATTTGGGGTATGACACTAGTGCATTTGAAGCCCCGTCAAACATGAGTGTCCAACGTACCCCTGGTTCAGGTCCTTCATCAGGCCCTAGTATTTCGTAGTCACCTATGACCATGGCATCTTCTTCCGAAAAGTCGAACTTCATTGGTTGATATTCTGGTAATGGTTGATGAGCTAGTACACTACCCTTGGTGGACTTTTGAGTAACGTATTAGATGTCGTACTCTGATAGTAACATCTGTCATCGGGAATCCTTCTTGTAAGAGCTGGTTTTTCGAACACATACATTAAAGGATCCATTCTTGCTATTAACCACGTGGTGTAAGTTAACATGTACTGTCTTAATTGTTTAGTAGCCCAAGTCAATGCACGACAAGTCTTCTCAAGAAGTGAGTATCTGGTTTCACAGTTGGTGAATTTCTAGCTGAGGTAGTAGATTGCATGCTCTTTTCTACTCATTTCGTCATGTTGTCCCAATACACATCCCATTGATCCTTCAAGTACTGTTAGATACACAATGAGCAGTCTTCCGGGAACTGGTGGCATCAAGATTGGTGGCTCTGGTAAATATTTCTTTATTGTATCGAAGGTTGTCTAACAATCATTATTCCACACCACAGTCTGATATTTTTGCAGTAATTTGAATATAGGTTCGCACGTAGCAGTTAGGTGCGATATGAACCTTGAAATGTAATTCAATCGTCCTAAGAAACAATGAACCTCTTTTTCTGTCCTTGGAGCTGGCAACCCTTGTATAGCTTTCACCTTGTCAGGATCTACCTTAATGCCACGCTGACTTACGATAAAACCCAGTAGCTTGCCTGACCTGACACCAAATGTACATTTGTTCAGATTCAACCTTAGTTTAAACTTCCACAGACGCTCGAATAATTTATGTAAGTGTACGATGTGATCCTCCTCTATATGAGATTTAGCAATCATATCATCTACGTATACTTCCACTTCTTTATGAATCATATCATGGAATAATGTGACAATTTCCCATTGATAAGTTTCCCCTGCGTTCTTTAGACCGAAAGGCATCACCTTATAATAAAAGGTTCCCTAAGGTGTCATGAAAGTAGTATTTTCCATATCCTCGAGTATCATTTTGATTTGATTATATCCTGAGAAACCATCCATGAACGAGAACACCGAAGCTTGAGTTGTATTATCCACCAAAACATCTATGTGAGGTAATGGAAAATCGTCTTTGGGACTCACTTTTTTTAGATCCCGATAATCTACACACATGCATACTTTTCCGTACTTCTTGGGTACTGGCACGATGTTAGCTATCCAAGGCGGATAATCTACCACCGCTAGGAACCCTGCATCAAATTGTTTAAAGACTTCTCGAATCTTGCTAGACATGTCCAGACGATTTCTTATGAGCTTATGTCTAACTGGAGAGAAGCCTTCCTTGAGAGGTAGTCTATGTACCACAATATCTATATCCAGTCCTGGCATATCTCTGTAAGACCCGACAAATATATCCACATATTCTTATAACATCTTGATCAATCTTTCTTTGACGCTTCTCTCCAATGTTGTCCCTAGCTTGATCTCTTTTGGATCTTCCTTTGTGCCAAGGTTAATGGTCTCAATAGATTCTTGGTATGGTTGTATATTGTCAGCTTTTTGCACTATCTCACTCGCCAATTCTCCAGAGAGTTCAAGATCTTCATCATTTTCCTCTTCTGTTTGGTTGGTGGGTGCATCAAAATTATATCGGATAGCAGCAGTAACATTATCGGTGATTTTAGGCATGGATCTGCATATTTATCATGTTTTGGTGCAATTTTAGTATGTGAATTTGAAAATGCATATGAAGAAAATTATTGCCATTTTTAAAACATAGGAAATAAATGCAAGAGAAAGACAAGGACCTTAATTGAATGTGAAATATAACTCTTATTAATTGTGAATACCATCTGAAATAAATCGGGGACCTTTACAAGCTACCTCTATCCCTCGGATTTGACATAGGTTCTTTTTAAAAACAAGAAAAATTACTTTGGAATAGAAAATATCTCTGGAATCTCCACGGTTGTCCAATTATTGAGCTCTTCTCCAGGAGCGCACTCTCGGATGAAATCAGATTCTCTTCTGGTGTTGCTCTTGTTGGATATCATTGCCACTTGTCCACTATGCTCTACTCCTTTGTTGACGAAGGTCTCCTAGATGGGAGGAAACTGTCCTCTTCCTTTCAGAGTAGCTATTGATGATTCATATCCCAAACCAAAACGATTCTTCTTTTCAGGTATTTCCGAGAGTTTACCCAACCTTTTGAGGTACCATTTTCCACAGCTATTTTCAAATCTCTCCACGAAGTCACAGTAGGTTTCTTGATTTTTTTCCACCGGTAGGGTTGCCATTGAAGCAACCTCTAAGACTTGAAATGGTGTTGCTATGCATTCTTCATCCACACTGATATATCTATAGGACTCTATGTGACTTACAAAGATGTCCTCTTCATCATTGATGATAACCAATCTTCCTTCAATGAATAATTTTAATTTCTTGTGAAGGGTTGAAGTAACAGCCACTGCTACATGGATCCAAGGTCGTCTGAGTAAACATGTTTACGTTAGTTATATATCCAAGACTTGAAAAGTGATATAAAACGTATGCGGTCCGATCTTTACAGGAATATCCACTTCTTCAAACAATGCACTTTGAGAGCTTTTGAATGCTTTGACTATCGTAGAACTTGGCCTTATAACAACACCATTTAGTGTTAACTTCATCAAACTGGAATTTGGTAGCACATTGAGGGCGGAACCGGTAACAGTGAGTACCTTAGATAGACTCTTAGAACCTATCTAAATAGGGATATGCAACACTTTATTGTGAGCTCGGCCTTGTGGTGGCAACTCACTGTCATTAAAACCTATATATGATCCAGATGTTAGATTTTCCATAACATTGTCGAACTGATTTACTGTAATCTCTTTTGTGACATGACCAGAACTCAGAACCTTCATTAGAGAGTCTCAATGGGCTTCTGAGTTGAAGAGCAACAAGAGTATTTAAATATTGGCTAGGGTTTGGTGAAGCTTATCCACCACCCTATAATCACTTCTCTTGATTATTTTCAAGAATTCTTCCGCCTCTTGGTCGGTAAAATTCTTGCTTAGAGGTTCTTGTTCTTGACTTGCCTCCAACAAATATTTTTCCTTTATCATTCACCAAAGTGTCATTCTTATTTTTCATCATAGCACCATTCTTCTTTTGTGATTCGGAGCCAAAGATTCGACCAGTGCGAATCATGCCCCACGTTCCTGTTATATATGAGATTGCAGGTCCTTGACTTGTTGATGGCTCACATTCTTGCTTTAAACCATTAATGTATACACTAGAATCATAACTCCATGATACTGCTTGGTCACTTTCGTAAGGGGTGGGATATGGTCCCCTAATCACCATTGTAGTATTTGGAACCATTGGTATCCTTAGAGTTTGTCTTGGTATCATCACGGGTGCTTCTGTCGACTTTTCCCATTGTATCACAAGATTCTTCTTATTAAGGTTCGGCCCTTGGAAAGGAATTACCAGTGGCTTCTTTTCACTTTCATTGATTGGAGCTATGTATTCTTCTTTAGGGTATCTCCCAAATTGGACTATCCCCTGATCCACCAATTCTTGTAACGTTTTATTAAAAGCTTCTTTGTGTTCCAAGAGGAACCCACACTCCAACAAATATTGCTTCAAAAGGTTTATTGGGGCCTTCACATATTTGGCTGCCCCAAAGTCAGTGACCACTTCAATTGCATTTACAGCTGACTCACTATGTGGAGGCATATGGTTTATCTTGATGTTTGGTTTATCAAAAGTGATATCTTGGGAATCCAACAAATATTGAACCTTATGTCTAAAGGACAAACATTTTTCTATGGTATGCCCTAGATAATTGGCATGATACTCGCACATGGCATTTGCATCGTACTTTGGTGGAAGTGCCCCAATTGGAGGAGCTAAAGGCTTCAACTCTACCAAAGATGCTTTAATTAAATGTTGAAATAATTGACTATGCGGCATGGGGAGAGGATAAAATCATCTTGTGGGCCTTTCAAACCTGTTTTGTTATTGTTCTTGTGGAATTAGCAATGGTTATTGTGCCCTTAAGTGTGATGCGATAACGTTAGTTTCTCCTTCCTTCTTTTTTCGGGAAGTTAGGAACATGTATTTTTGAATTATAAGGGGGTACTAGATGATTCCCCTTGTATCTTCCCACTCTTTATATCTGCTTCAATTCTTTCACCAATAGTCACCAAATCAAAAAATATGGAAGAGACACTCCCTACCATCCTATCATAGTACAACCCTTGTAAAGTACCCATGAACATATCGACTTTCTTTCTCTAAGAGTGGCATTTGTACATGAGTTTCCATTTCTCTCCATTTTTGAGTATACTCCTTGAAAGACTCCTCCTTCTTCTGAGAAAAGTTTTGGAGTTGCATACATTTAGGCGCCATGTCCAAGTTATACTTGTATTATATTAAGAAAGCGTTGGCAAGATCTTCCCGTGTCTGGATATGAATTCGTTCCAATTGCATGTACCAATCTAAGGACACCCTACTCAAAATGTCTTAGAAACAATGGATCATCATCTTCTGATCTTGAGCATAGGAATGCATCTTTCTTCAATACATGCGTAGATGGTTCCTCGGACACGTGAGTCCATTGTATCTTCTAAAGTCAGGTACTTTGAATTTTGGAGGGACCACCACATCCGAAACTAGACCCATTTCGAGAGGGTCAACGTCAAACGCATCGTAACCCTCCACAACCTTAAACCTTTATTCAAGAGCTTTGTCCTGGTTGAGCGCCACGGGATTTTTAGTGACATGAGTATGGTTTCTCCTTTGAGGTGCTTGATTGACGTTCTCTAAGTCATGGTCTCCGTACTGCAAGTCTATGTAATTGTTTGCATTGTCGACCAAAATTTGCAAGGTATGAGATGCCCCTACCTTTGGTAGAGGTGGGACAAACCCTTCGATATCAGCGTGTCTGACCTCTTGTTGATCCATAGTTGACTTTTGGGGTCCGACTCTGGTTCTCTTTTTGGTTGGTGACGACTTGATACACCAATAGTCTGGGCTACTTCTTCAAAGGCTACCCTAGGAATTCTTTCTTTCCTCTCGATGATGTTCTTCAAGGCTAGAAGAACTTGACTCATATCTCCTTTCATTAAGTCAATGTTTCCTTTTACTAGATCTAGATCTTCCCTGAATGTGGCTTGGTTTTCTTCTATCTGTTTCATTACTTTATTTTGATGGGCCCTTGTTTGATACGGCAGTCAGAGAGGTGGTGCTTTTCTACCAATGGTTAAATTGGAGATAATTTTGAAAAATGATAAGTTTTTTGTATGAATTTATGAAATGCAATGTTTGTGAATGCATGAATGCGTATGAATATGCTGAGAGTTTTTGACCTTTGTCTTATTCACGTTGGATTCCTTTATATATTTTTTCTAGGTTTTTCTTTTTATTGGTGAGTATCTTGAAATGAATACGCAGTTCGAATATGGAAACAAAGGTATTTTCATTAATAATAATCATCTTCAAAAGGGAATACAATTCAGATATTGAAAAATATTCGAACCAAAAAAGCACCTATGGGAAGCACTAACATCTTCATGGCTCTTTCAGGCAATTTCTCCTTGATGATTATTATCTTTGTCATATCTGGCTTTACAGCACTAACACAAACAAGTTGTTTCCCTCTGACATTCATTTTTAAGACACTCTCCAAAACCTTTAACTTATTTTTTTTAATCCTGTGAATAAGACAAACAAAAAAGAATGGAGAATAATGAATATGTGAAATGTAAGATGCATGAATGCATGATTGTATGGCTTAGTGACGAGATTTCATGAAAGGTATCTTTAGATGGTAGGCTCCTAGTTTTGGCCTATGGATATTCTACCCTCCCCATAAGGTGGTTTCTTTAAGGTTATCATGGATAACAATAGAGGGAAAGGCACAAGGGCCTCCCTTAAGTGGAGCCTCTTTGCATACCAAAACTTTCGTCTCTAAGGTCGTGAAAGGTCTCACCATGAGGTTTTGGTTTAAGGGTTATACAAAAAGTCATAGGTTTTATCCTAAAGTCCTACCCCCCAAGAGGATATCTCTTGAGACATATTTCTTTTTTGCAATTCCATCGACTCTAGGCGAAGTCATCACAAAAACTCATAGGGATGATGTATCCCCTTGGCCAATAGACAAATCTTCTTTCTATGGTTTTTTTTAAAATAATTTTTTTTTAAATAAAATCCCGCCAACAAATGATAAACATATAATAATAAATAAAAGCAAATAAATAAATCAAATATTGAAAACATAAAAAATCCAAACAAAAAGCCTAAACCTAAGAGGAAGGCTTCTAAACCCTAGAGTTGATTCCCCAGCAGAGTCGCCAGCTATAATAATCGGCTGAAAATTATAGTCGCCACCATTAATTTTTATCCTAGGGAAGAGAATATAACTAATAACCTTAATTTGGTTAGAGATTCTAAGTTGTTGACTCGTTTTTAGATGAAGGGAAGGTGTTAGGCCCCTCACATCTACCTTGTTCACAAGGATACTAGGGTTTAGATTTATGGTTTAGAAAATAGGGTTTTATTTTTTATTAGGGGAACTCTCCATGATTTTAAGTCGTACGCCTACTGTGATCGGTGGATCTGGAACTGACTGTTTAACGCTGGTTCGCGAAATGTCGCGGAAGCAAGAGTCGCCACCGTCTTTTATTTTCTCCAAATGGAAAGGACAAAAGCACAAAAAAAATTCCTTAAAGAGATTGCTCTCGGTTCGGGAGGTAGGTTATAGAAAGGGAAGGCGTTAGCACCCTTTCTATCCATGGTTATCCATGGGCTCTTAGATACTTGCTCATTTGTGTTTTCAAAATTGGTTTGTTTGCTTTTCAACTGTGGGTTTTAAAAAGTTTCTTTGAAAATTCCAGTTCGACTCTTGTATCGGTCCTCAAGAGTGTTTGAAAAATTGCTTTCGAAAGCTTTTTGAAAATGTGTTGGTGTGAAAAGTACTTTTGAATTTGTTTTTGAAATTTAGAGCAAGTATCTAGAGTCGTCTACCTACCCTAAGGAATTCGTCTGTGTAAATGTCCTTTAAAGTAGTGCCATCCCACCATTGAGAGGTAGGTAGCACCACCGTTGAAGGTGTTCGGGTCAATTCGAAGGTTCGGGACATGGTGATCACCGGAGCAATAGGAAGACACCTTAGAAGCTACCCTCATGCCAGGTTCCCGGATCATGAGGACTTACTAAGACATCCTCTACTCGACGATCACCTTTCGAGGCAAGGCAACAGTGAGGCGTACCCTAGGGGTGGTGTGTGCGATTCGTATGTCGTTTTCATTTGTATTTATCTTGTCATGTTATTGGTGTTCTAGCGTTTGTTTTTATTTTTATCCATACATTCTTTCATGCCGTTTATTTAACAGTTAAAAATATTGCAAGAAAAGCAAATTCTAAGCTATTACAAAAGGCGCGGGTCCACATCGCCAAAAGTTTCTCGAACCCGATTTGACAAAAAATAAATAAAGTAAAAGAAAATAAGGAATTAAAAATGCGAGAAATTAATTACAAGGCTTCGGGAGAGATACATAAATATTTAAGAGAAATAAAATAAAATGCGAATTAATAAGAAATTAAGAACGAGGGCGTTGGACCCTTTTGCAAAAATTAAATTAATGAGGAATTAATTAAAATTAAAAGAAGGAAAGAACTTATTTTTTTGGTATTTTTAGTATTTTAGGATTTTATAGAAAAAAGAATTAATTAAAATTAATACTAACCCTAATTCTAATGGCTTTTAATTTATTAAAAAAAATATTGAAGTTTTTAACCTAAATTAACCCTAATTTTTATATATAAATTTAATTATGAAAATAAATAAAATAAATAATATTAACTATTTGATTATCATGAAAAAAAAATAAAAAGATGAAAAATTGATTAATTAACCCTATTTCTATATTTTTTAGATTTTTGTTAAAAGAATTAAAATTAAAACTTAATTTAAAACTAAATTTAATTACATGCAAATTTATTTATGAAAATACTAACTAATTAAATATATTTGATTTTTGGTCTTTTCTGATTTTTATGGGTATTTTTATATTTATGAAAATATTAAATTAATTAAAAAGAATAATAATTAAAAGAAGATAAAAATAATGAAAAGATAAAAAATAATAAAATTTTTGCAAACCTTGGGGGTATCAGTCCCCAAATAGGAGGTATAGTTGAGAAATCTGGCCCATTTAGCTTGGCCTGTTTGGACTTTTGCCAGGTAGCATGTTGAAGCGTTGACTGGGACTCACCGTGTCTCTCAATTCATGGCCTTTGATCTGATTCTGTTGGACGCGTGGACATTGGATTGTGAGAGTGTATCATGGTCTTCAACGTAGGCGCTACATATGAACGTCAGTTGAAAAAAATCAAATGGAAAGAGTGAAGACCTGGGATCGAACCCAGGTCATTAACATTATCAATAGCTACGTTCGCCACTGAGCCATTCCACGCGTTGTTAATATATAATGAATAACAAATATAATAAATAAAAACAAGCGTTAGTGGGGCCTCTGCGCGCGAAATTCAAAAGAGCCAACCAACGTACGCCACGAGGTCGTCTTCTTCGTTGTGTTTATTTTCCTGAAATACAAACAGATTAGGCCACGGTTTTTTACGCGTTCTTTTAGGTATGCTTTGGAAAAATAACGACTAGCCCTATGACGCTCATAAATTGAGCGCGAGGGTAGATTCTCCTTCGTCCAGACACGTTGAATTCAATGGCTTTGGTCACAACCTCCAATTTTTCCTTGCTTCAAAAGCCCTAATTCCAAGTCCGGTAAACCCTAAAAATTGACAATGGTATATTGGCACACAACGCATAAAAACACAATTGAATCATTGGGTTAGCTTCAGAATTGCATGAGGAGTATGAATCACATATTAAAACTTGCAAAAAACGCATGAATGAAGATGCACGATTGTGAATTTTATTTGAAACAGTTGGACTCCACTGTACCAATTCCGGGCGTTTTGATGAATGTTTTTGATTGAGAATCGTTCAGTGAACCTCCAGGAAGGTGTTTGAACAGCTATTAAGCCTTGAATCAACCTGCAAAAGGGTTTTCAGTTTTGAGTTTCTTGCCAAAAAAATTCAAGTTTGATAATGGTTTTTGCGCAGCTTTTTTGGTCCAAGGCATTAGGTTTTCGTTCAGGCTTATGTACTGAATGAATTAGGTTAACAATTCTGATCAAAATCTCTTTCATTCATGGATTTTGAGATTTGATTTTCCATCATTATTTTTTCAATCTTTCCATGTGCTTTTTGATACAAATCAACTCCAATCTCTCCAAATCTTTCCCTATTTGCATATGCACGAAATCTTGAGGATAAAACATGTACAAAAAGATTGGAAAACTTAGGTTAGCATTTTTCATGTATTTAATTTGATTTAAATGAATTATTATTAATAAAAATTCAAATAAATAAATAAAAAATGAATAAAACTTCCCTTTGGGCCAAGTGGTCGTGCACATGTCATGGATGATGAATTATGGAAGAAAAATGGGCCCATTAGCAATTTTAGGTCATTTGAACCAATGTTGACTTTTCAAAATATCCAAAAATTTCCCAACTTCCACAAGGCATAACTTGCTCAATGTTTAAGCTTTTCTCATGTTCTTAGACATTTTGGAAAGGTCTTTGAGTCCTCTAACCAATGCCTTTAGTCCCATGTCATTTTGATTTACCAATCTCAAGTTATGGCCTTTGACTTAAAGTCCCTTTTTGTTGACTTTTGAAAATGACCTATAATGTTGAAATTGATAACTTTTTGTGAGAGCATTTCTTGGACTTGAAGTATGAAGATGAGTTGTAGGAAATGTCTTTCTCTTCAAAATGAGCTTTGGATGGAATTTTTCTGATAATCCATGTGAAAGTTATGCTCTGGTCAATTTTAGTTGACTTTTCCAACTGTCCAAATAAGGAAACTTTTGCATTTTGATGATTTTTGAGCCAAGCTTTGAGAATCATGATCAAGCATTGATCAAATGATGTTTGTGGCTTCAAAATGATATGTTGACCAAAAATTTGAACTTTTGACTGCCAAATGACCATTTTGCCCCTACAGTTGACTGTAGTGCAATTAGGGTTTTGATTGTGCAATTTTGTGCTGAATGTCTTGAAACTTTGTATGAGGATTTTTGACCATATTTGTAGGCATGTGAGACTTGATTGGGTTCTTGAAAACTTCATTTTCTTGACCAGAACAAAAACCCTAATCTTGACTGTTCAGGAGGCTCTTGCACTGTGCAACCCTTGGGGAACTTTGAAGCATGACTTGGCAATTTCTTGAAGAATATGGGAGGGCAAATTTTGGGGTACAACAGTTGCCCCTGTTCAATCTTCTTAGACCTGAGGATGCAGATTGGCTGATGTGCCTTTCGTAATCCGAGGGTAGAAGATGATTGAACACTAGAGTGCCCAGAAATTTGCGCTCACATAGTAGCAGTGTGGTGATGGAATGGGCTTATAGATGCCATTTAGGTATTGACGGATAGGAGGATGGGCTTATAGATGCCATCTGGATGCCGATCGCGTAAGAGATTCCTTAGCGAGAACTTGCGTACCTGCAAAACAGAAAAATGAGTACCTGACACGTTGCAGGAGCTGATTTTCAGATGCTTGGTATAAATGTGTCCTGACTGGTTACAGGAGCTGAGTCTGGAGCTTCAAACGGCGATGAATGAACCAGGGATGGTTACTACCTTAACATGAACGGTAAGAGAACCTTGGGTGACTTTAACTTCAACAACGCTCGTTGAGAAAATCCTGGTGGGAATTACCATCTTCGTAGTATCGGGAAGAGAACCAAAGGAAATTATCACCTAAAAGGGAATTACATCTCACGCACCGTCGGGGAGAGGACCATAGGAAATCATAACCTGAAAGGGAATTACCACCTCACGCACCATCGGAGAGGGAACCATAGGAAATTATAACCTAAAAGGGAATTATCACCTCACGCACCATCGGAGAGGGAACCATAGGAAATTATAACCTAAAAGGGAATTATCACCTCACGCACCATCGGAGAGGGAACCATAGGAAATTATAACCTAAAAGGGAATTATCACCTCACGCACCATCGGAGAGGGAACCATAGGAAATTATAACCTAAAAGGGAATTATCACCTCGCGCACCATCGGAGAGGGAACCATAGGAAATTATAACCTAAAAGGGAATTATCACCTCACGCACCATCGGAGAGGGAACCATAGGAAATTATAACCTAAAAGGGAATTATCACCTCACGCACCATCGGAGAGGGAACCATAGGAAATTATAACCTAAAAGGGAATTATCACCTCACGCACCATCGGAGAGGGAACCATAGGAAATTATAACCTAAAAGGGAATTATCACCTCACGCGCCATCGGAGAGGGAACCATAGGAAATTATAACCTAAAAGGGAATTATCACCTCACGCACCATCGGAGAGGGAACCATAGGAAATTATAACCTAAAAGGGAATTATCACCTCACGCACCATCGGAGAGGGAACCATAGGAAATTATAACCTAAAAGGGAATTATCACCTCACGCACCATCGGAGAGGGAACCATAGGAAATTATAACCTAAAAGGGAATTATCACCTCACGCACCATCGGAGAGGGAACCATAGGAAATTATAACCTAAAAGGGAATTACCACCTCACGCACCATCGGAGAGGGAACCAATAGGAAATTATATCCTGAAATAACTTCTACTGAGTCTTCATCAGAAAAATCTGTTGGGAGTCGATTTAGCTGGACTAGAGAAGGCCTTGGACTGGATAAGAAATCTTTGGAGTCGATTAACTGAACCGGTCTAAGTCTTGAATTATGGTTGAGAATTTAACTGCATCTTTCCTGAAAGGTAAAGGTCAGTCATATGCAATGCATGATATGGACCATGCAATGATGTTCTCCACATAAATGAGATTTGTATGATATGATGCGTCTATGCATGCTATAATGATGTATGTGATGTTTATGAATGTATTTTTTCGTCTAGGAAAGTAAATCCTTGACGGGTGCCAGGAAGTCATATCCTGGGCTGACGCTGAAGAATAGATTTTGCTTCCGCTGGGGATGATAACTGCAAGAATACCGGTAGGAGAAGATGACTCCGTTGAGGAATAAACTTGGCAAATGGAAGATTCTGCGGGGAGAAAAATACTCTAGCGACCATGCTGGGGAGTGATACTCTGTGGGGATAGAGATGCTTTGCTGAATTGTTGAGAATGACTTGCTGAGGATATCTTTGTTGTATTGGAAGTATGAATAGACTTCGCTGGGGATAAGAAAATTTCTTCGAGGACGCTCTTTCCATGGCTTTTGGCTGAGGATAACCCAGTTATATCCTGTTACGGAAATAACTCTTTGAATAAGGCCGGGCGACGCGTTCGTGCCTTGCGAGGATAAGCTTCCAGAATTTACTGGGGATAAGCTTACCGCTTGGGGAGATGGATTCCAACCTTCCTGGGGAACTAGATTGGACTTTCCTGGGGAAGTTTTGATATGCTGGGGAAGTGATTCCTTTGAATGTTGATATGCCGCCGGGGAACAATCTTTAGGCCAAGACCGCCGGGGATGCTTGTTATGAATACATGTATGCTGCTGGGGAAGGTTGACATCTGCTGAAGGATACTCAACTTCCTTAGGATTTGATAGTAGCTTTGCTGGAGAAGAGTGTACTGGCTTGCTGACTTACTCTCTGGGGAATTGGGACGTATCGGTTATGTTCTTTAGCTGAACCTACCTCGATACCTTGGAGGACAGAACAATTAGATTGCTTGGACAACTCATATTGCCTCTGTTTCTGATATGGGAGGCACATGTGGGATGCTGATAATTGTTGAGGGTCAAACCTTCTTCTGGTAGGCAAGTGACAAGATGACAAGACATAGTCGTACGCTTTGATCCCTAACTTTTGCCTGGACCGCCCTTTCGGGTTTTCAGTCCACCGGGATACCCATTTTTGCCCAAGCCGCCTTTTCAGGTTTTCGACTTGCCGGGTGCACAGAGATTTTTTTTTTATCCCTTCATTTTGCCCGAACCCTTTTGGTTCGCCGGGAGCCCTAATTTTTTCCTAGGTATGTCAACCTAGCGGGTCTTCGATGATGCGTAGTATTTTTTCGACTATGTCCGTGCTTTCAGAATGTAGGGAGTTGCCCCTGTTAGAAGTGTTTTGTCATGCCACCAGAAGATTTCTGACCAGGCAAGATTTATTGTTGGAATGCCCCCAGTGGCTCAGGCGAAGACTTGCCCCAGGCTATTTGGCCTTTGAGAGATTCTCCGAATCTTGATTGGACTGCCCCAGATGATGGACCGTGATCATGTCCTGCCCCTTGATTGGAGGTACTTCTGTTCATTAGGCATTCGTCGTGCGAACTGCTATGCTGTTCAAACAAAAAGTCATATGCAAACAAAGTTATGTTAAAAATGCAAAGCCTATGTCTGTCTTGAAGATTTTGAAAATGCATTCTTTTTCCATAAAACAAGTGAATGTTTGTAAAATGTGATGTCAACTCCTTCTTTATAGTAAGCCTTAAGGAGTCAGGATACCTTTCGTCACAGTATGCTTTCGAACTAACCCATGCTTCAGCTAGGACTTTTAAGGGTTATAACGTGGCCTGGTTCACGGTTTAAGAAACAAAGGATAAAGGCTCAAATTTTATTTATACCCACCCGCTCTTCGTGATGTTCTCCAAACCTAAACTCAGTTGATCATACATTAGACCTTGTTTGAGTCTTTGCTCTGATTTTCCGGTGATGATTCGGATGTTGATAACTTATTTTGAATAGGCAGTCATTCCTTTCTTGTTGAGGGTTGGTAAGACCTCTTTCTTGTCTGATTTTTTTTGTTATCCCTTTCTTTTTGGCCTGAACTGTTTCCTTTTTTGGAATTACAGTCAGCGGGATGCCCCAGTTTCGTAAGTCTCCTTCATAGGTTTTGACTTAATGGGTTTTTATTTTAAGAAGTAATGACTGTCTTTCTTTATTGAATATTCGGAACCATCACTGTCTTCTTTGTTTTGTAAGGACCTCTTTGGTGCCATTCGTTATGCACTTGGATCAACTGAGAGACTACCCTGCCCCAGGTTATGATTAAGGGTTTTAAATTTCGAAAAGAAAAACTCCTACTTCTTTGGCTCAGAGGGGTTGACGAGGGATTATCATCCTTATAACTCCAGTGTTTAGGGATTGAAACAATGCCTGTACCTCATCAGCGGAGTTTATTCAAAAGCATACTGTAAGTGTCGTGGTATCGTTTTCGTCATCCTCCCTCAAGAGGCTTAGAATTATTATTTAAGAGTTGATCATCAGAAAAAATATGAAAATAATTTGCGTCTAGTGAATACGAATATATTGCTTCAAAATAGACATAAGCGATGCATTAATGTGATAACAATGTTTAACATGAATAAATGTTTGAACAAAAGAAAATTGCAATCTTGAACATTCGAATGAACAAAAATTTTCTAGTCTCGGGGGTTGTCACTTCAAATGGTGCCTCCTGTAGGGATGGTAGAAGCACTCAGCCTGGCCATCTTGGGTGAATTCCACAGCTCCTTCCTCAATCAGGTCCTGGATTTTATTCTTCAAAGTCCAACAATCTTCTGTAGCATGCCCCGGGCTGTCAGAATGATAAGCGCAGTGAGCGTTGGGGTCATACCTTGAAGGTGTCCTGTTGGGATTCTTAGGAGGATCCTTTAGAGTTACCAAGTTCAACCTCAGCAGTTGTTGTAAGGCTTGAGGCAGCGACACGTTGATCTTGGTGAATTGTCTTTTGGGCTTGTCTGGCTGAAGCTGGTGAGGTTGATACTGAATTGGTGATACTGAAGCCATATGAGGAGCTTTCTCCTTGCCTCTTTGTCTCAAAGATGGTCGAACGATGACTGGCTTTTTACCCTTAGACGTTTGCCCCAGTTGGTTACCCTGAAGCAGTTGGTTGACGAGAACCCCGAGCTCATCTTGTCTTTGAGCTAACCCTTGAATGGCAGTCACCTACCCCAGCATCTGGACCTTCAATGCATCCACCTCAGCTTGTAGGTGTTTCAGCCTTTCATCCTCAGCACTGTTCCTGACAAAGGTCCCCATGAGAAGTGTCCTTAGCTCCTCCTGCCCCTTGGATAGATTCAGGAGGATTTCCCCGAACCGAGTCTCTTGAGCCAGACAGTCCTGGTTATCTGGTTGGAAGGCCATTGCTGAAATAAACAGCGAGAAATGGTAAGTGACCTGCAAAAGGGATACCTGTAATGCAATGACGTGTATGACATGCATGTAATGTTTTCAAGGACCTCGCGGGATAAACAAGAAAATTGGTTAGAATTTGGGTCCGGTAGCTTGATGGAAGGGACTGCATATTGTTGAGAGTCCTTCTTCAAGAGTCAAGGCTCACCATATCGAGTGGGTCATAGCCTCTGACTTTAGTTATCATGTCTAGTTCTAGTTTCCAAATAACCTTGGTTAGGGGAACCTTCTCCAGGAGTCAAAGCTCACCATATCAAGTGGGTCATAGCCCCTGACAACCTTGGCTAGAGGAAAATAAATCCTCTTTGCCCCTTGCTAGATGTTTGATTCATCATGACCTGCATCACAAGCCCTTGAGGTCCCTGAAATGGGTTAGGATGTATGCAATGGTATGATGACATGCTATGCATGGGGTAATGTAGGTAACCCTGTTATGAGTCCCAACTAAGGACTGCAAACCAAAACCTGCAAGAAACTCAAGTAAAACCTGTCATGAGTCCCAGTTAAGGACTAAAACAAACCCTGCAAGAAACTCGGTAAACCTTGTTATGAGCCCTAATTAAGGACTAAAACAAACCCTGCAAGAAACTCGGTAAACCTTGTTATGAGTCCTAATTAAGGACTACAAACAAAACCTGTAAGAAACTCAAGTGTCAGACAACAAGCATGCAAATAGTCAAGTTGGAAGGCACACAAGTCACACAAGAGAAACCCTTAGAGTTCAGGCCAGCATGAGGTCTAGGTACTACCCTCTTTCAGTTCGTTGGTTCATACCTGTCCTATTAAAGTAACCGAGTTCTTAGAGGATCCCAATATCATTGACTACCCTCAATCGGTCATAACTCCAGCATCGCAATCTTTTCTTGCGGCCAGAACCATCACGAGAGTTTAGCCTCAATGGGCGTAGCATACTGCTACTGTTCTAATGGCCAAGTTATGTCATTTAAGGTTCTAAGGTTGTTGGTGCTTAATGACTCCTCAGAAGACCCATATTCTCCTCGTTGCAACACAAGGGATATCGGTACAGACCAAGGTGCCACACCAACGTAGCCACTGCTTCACCTGTGTCGGTCTACGTCGGACAGGTCCCTCACAGCTTATGCTACCTAAACAGGGTATCCCCAGATCCGGGTTAGGATCTATGTAACTCCCATGCAACCCACAAATTTAAAGCAGACAAGTCAATACAATTGAAAACGCAGTTATGAACTAACCCTAAGGTACACCTCACTTTATAAAGTATTCCCCAGCAGAGTCGCCAGTTCTGTGATCGGTGGATCTGGAACTGACTGTTTAATGCTGGTTCGCGAAATGTCGCGGAAGCAAGAGTCGCCACCGTCTTTTATTTTCTCCAAATGGAAAGGACAAAAGCACAGAAAAATTCCTTAAAGAGATTGCTCTCGGTTCGGGAGGTAGGTTATAGAAAGGGAAGGTGTTAGCACCCTTTCTATCCATGGTTATCCATGGGCTCTTAGATACTTGCTCATTTGTGTTTTCAAAATTGGTTTGTTTGCTTTTCAACTGTGGGTTTTAAAAAGTTTCTTTGAAAATTCCAGTTCGACTCTTGTATCGGTCCTCAAGAGTGTTTGAAAAATTGCTTTCGAAAGCTTTTTGAAAATGTGTTGGTGTGAAAAGTACTTTTGAATTTGTTTTTGAAATTTAGAGCAAGTATCTAGAGTCGTCTACCTACCCTAAGGAATTCGTCTGTGTAAATGTCCTTTAAAGTAGTGCCATCCCACCATTGAGAGGTAGGTAGCACCACCGTTGGAGGTGTTCGGGTCAATTCGAAGGTTCGGGACATGGTGATCACCGGAGCAATAGGAAGACAGCTTATAAGCTACCCTCATGCCAGGTTCCCGGATCATGAGGACTTACTAAGACATCCTCTACTCGACGATCACCTTTCGAGGCAAGGCAACAATGAGGCGTACCCTAGGGGTGGTGTGTGCGATTCGTGTGTCGTTTTCATTTGTATTTATCTTGTCATGTTATTGGTGTTCTAGCGTTTGTTTTTATTTTTATCCATACATTCTTTCATGCCGTTTATTTAACAGTTAAAAATATTGCAAGAAAAGCAAATTCTAAGCTATTACAAAAGGCGCGGGTCCACATCGCCAAAAGTTTCTCGAACCCGATTTGACAAAAAATAAATAAAGTAAAAGAAAATAAGGAATTAAAAATGCGAGAAATTAATTACAAGGCTTCGGGAGAGATACATAAATATTTAAGCGAAATAAAATAAAATGCGAATTAATAAGAAATTAAGAACGAGGGCGTTGGACCCTTTTGCAAAAATTAAATTAATGAGGAATTAATTAAAATTAAAAGAAGGAAAGAACTTATTTTTTTGGTATTTTTAGTATTTTAGGATTTTATAGAAAAAAGAATTAATTAAAATTAATACTAACCCTAATTCTAATGGCTTTTAATTTATTAAAAAAAATATTGAAGTTTTTAACCTAAATTAACCCTAATTTTTATATATAAATTTAATTATGAAAATAAATAAAATAAATAATATTAACTATTTGATTATCATGAAAAAAAATAAAAAGATGAAAAATTGATTAATTAACCCTATTTCTATATTTTTTAGATTTTTGTTAAAAGAATTAAAATTAAAACTTAATTTAAAACTAAATTTAATTACATGCAAATTTATTTATGAAAATACTAACTAATTAAATATATTTGATTTTTGGTCTTTTCTGATTTTTATGGGTATTTTTATATTTATGAAAATATTAAATTAATTAAAAAGAATAATAATTAAAAGAAGATAAAAATAATGAAAAGATAAAAAATAATAAAAATTTTGCAAACCTTGGGGGTATCAGTCCCCAAATAGGAGGTATAGTTGAGAAATCTGGCCCATTTAGCTTGGCCTGTTTGGACTTTTGCCAGGTAGCATGTTGAAGCGTTGACTGGGACTCACCGTGTCTCTCAATTCATGGCCTTTGATCTGATTCTGTTGGACGCGTGGACATTGGATTGTGAGAGTGTATCATGGTCTTTAACGTAGGCGCTACATATGAACGTCAGTTGAAAAAAATCAAATGGAAAGAGTGAAGACCTGGGATCGAACCCAGGTCATTAACATTATCAATAGCTACGTTCGCCACTGAGCCATTCCACGCGTTGTTAATATATAATGAATAACAAATATAATAAATAAAAACAAGCGTTAGTGGGGCCTCTGCGCGCGAAATTCAAAAGAGCCAACCAACGTACGCCACGAGGTCGTCTTCTTCGTTGTGTTTATTTTCCTGAAATACAAACAGATTAGGCCACGGTTTTTTACGCGTTCTTTTAGGTATGCTTTGGAAAAATAACGACTAGCCCTATGACGCTCATAAATTGAGCGCGAGGGTAGATTCTCCTTCGTCCAGACACGTTGAATTCAATGGCTTTGGTCACAGCCTCCAATTTTTCCTTGCTTCAAAAGCCCTAATTCCAAGTCCGGTAAACCCTAAAAATTGACAATGGTATATTGGCACACAACGCATAAAAACACAATTGAATCATTGGGTTAGCTTCAGAATTGCATGAGGAGTATGAATCACATATTAAAACTTGCAAAAAACGCATGAATGAAGATGCACGATTGTGAATTTTATTTGAAACAGTTGGACTCCACTGTACCAATTCCGGGCATTTTGATGAATGTTTTTGATTGAGAATCGTTCAGTGAACCTCCAGGAAGGTGTTTGAACAGCTATTAAGCCTTGAATCAACCTGCAAAAGGGTTTTCAGTTTTGAGTTTCTTGCCAAAAAAATTCAAGTTTGATAATGGTTTTTGCGCAACTTTTTTGGTCCAAGGCATTAGGTTTTCGTTCAGGCTTATGTACTGAATGAATTAGGTTAACAATTCTGATCAAAATCTCTTTCATTCATGGATTTTGAGATTTGATTTTCCATCATTATTTTTTCAATCTTTCCATGTGCTTTTTGATACAAATCAACTCCAATCTCTCCAAATCTTTCCCTATTTGCATATGCACGAAATCTTGAGGATAAAACATGTACAAAAAGATTGGAAAACTTAGGTTAGCATTTTTCATGTATTTAATTTGATTTAAATGAATTATTATTAATAAAAATTCAAATAAATAAATAAAAAATGAATAAAACTTCCCTTTGGGCCAAGTGGTCGTGCACATGTCATGGATGATGAATTATGGAAGAAAAATGGGCCCATTAGCAATTTTAGGTCATTTGAACCAATGTTGACTTTTCAAAATATCCAAAAATTTCCCAACTTCCACAAGGCATAACTTGCTCAATTTTTAAGCTTTTCTCATGTTCTCGGACATTTTGGAAAGGACTTTGAGTCCTCTAACCAATGCCTTTGGTCCCATGTCATTTTGATTTACCAATCTCAAGTTATGGCCTTTGACTTAAAGTCCCTTTTTGTTGACTTTTGAAAATGACCTATAATGTTGAAATTGATAACTTTTTGTGAGAGCATTTCTTGGACTTGAAGTATGAAGATGAGTTGTAGGAAATGTCTTTCTCTTCAAAATGAGCTTTGGATGGAATTTTTCTGATAATCCATGTGAAAGTTATGCCCTGGTCAATTTCAGTTGACTTTTCCAACTGTCCAAATAAGGAAACTTTTGCATTTTGATGATTTTTGAGCCAAGCTTTGAGAATCATGATCAAGCATTGATCAAATGATGTTTGTGGCTTCAAAATGATATGTTGACCAAAAATTTGAACTTTTGACTGCCAAATGACCATTTTGCCCCTACAGTTGACTGTAGTGCAATTAGGGTTTTGATTGTGCAATTTTGTGCTGAATGTCTTGAAACTTTGTATGAGGATTTTTGACCATATTTGTAGGCATGTGAGACTTGATTGGGTTCTTGAAAACTTCATTTTCTTGACCAGAACAAAAACCCTAATCTTGACTGTTCAGGAGGCTCTTGCACTGTGCAACCCTTGGGGAACTTTGAAGCATGACTTGGCAATTTCTTGAAGAATATGGGAGGGCAAATTTTGGGGTACAACAGTTGCCCCTGTTCAATCTTCTTAGACCTGAGGATGCAGATTGGCTGATGTGCCTTTCGTAATCCGAGGGTAGAAGATGATTGAACACTAGAGTGCCCAGAAATTTGCGCTCACATAGTAGCAGTGTGGTGATGGAATGGGCTTATAGATGCCATTTAGGTATTGACGGATAGGAGGATGGGCTTATAGATGCCATCTGGATGCCGATCGCGTAAGAGATTCCTTAGCGAGAACTTGCGTACCTGCAAAACAGAAAAATGAGTACCTGACACGTTGCAGGAGCTGATTTTCAGATGCTTGGTATAAATGTGTCCTGACTGGTTACAGGAGCTGAGTCTGGAGCTTCAAACGGCGATGAATGAACCAGGGATGGTTACTACCTTAACATGAACGGTAAGAGAACCTTGGGTGACTTTAACTTCAACAACGCTCGTTGAGAAAATCCTGGTGGGAATTACCATCTTCGTAGTATCGGGAAGAGAACCAAAGGAAATTATCACCTAAAAGGGAATTACATCTCACGCACCGTCGGGGAGAGGACCATAGGAAATCATAACCTGAAAGGGAATTACCACCTCACGCACCATCGGAGAGGGAACCATAGGAAATTATAACCTAAAAGGGAATTATCACCTCACGCACCATCGGAGAGGGAACCATAGGAAATTATAACCTAAAAGGGAATTATCACCTCACGCACCATCGGAGAGGGAACCATAGGAAATTATAACCTAAAAGGGAATTATCACCTCACGCACCATCGGAGAGGGAACCATAGGAAATTATAACCTAAAAGGGAATTATCACCTCGCGCACCATCGGAGAGGGAACCATAGGAAATTATAACCTAAAAGGGAATTATCACCTCACGCACCATCGGAGAGGGAACCATAGGAAATTATAACCTAAAAGGGAATTATCACCTCACGCACCATCGGAGAGGGAACCATAGGAAATTATAACCTAAAAGGGAATTATCACCTCACGCACCATCGGAGAGGGAACCATAGGAAATTATAACCTAAAAGGGAATTATCACCTCACGCGCCATCGGAGAGGGAACCATAGGAAATTATAACCTAAAAGGGAATTATCACCTCACGCACCATCGGAGAGGGAACCATAGGAAATTATAACCTAAAAGGGAATTATCACCTCACGCACCATCGGAGAGGGAACCATAGGAAATTATAACCTAAAAGGGAATTATCACCTCACGCACCATCGGAGAGGGAACCATAGGAAATTATAACCTAAAAGGGAATTATCACCTCACGCACCATCGGAGAGGGAACCATAGGAAATTATAACCTAAAAGGGAATTACCACCTCACGCACCATCGGAGAGGGAACCAATAGGAAATTATATCCTGAAATAACTTCTACTGAGTCTTCATCAGAAAAATCTGTTGGGAGTCGATTTAGCTGGACTAGAGAAGGCCTTGGACTGGATAAGAAATCTTTGGAGTCGATTAACTGAACCGGTCTAAGTCTTGAATTATGGTTGAGAATTTAACTGCATCTTTCCTGAAAGGTAAAGGTCAGTCATATGCAATGCATGATATGGACCATGCAATGATGTTCTCCACATAAATGAGATTTGTATGATATGATGCGTCTATGCATGCTATAATGATGTATGTGATGTTTATGAATGTATTTTTTCGTCTAGGAAAGTAAATCCTTGACGGGTGCCAGGAAGTCATATCCTGGGCTGACGCTGAAGAATAGATTTTGCTTCCGCTGGGGATGATAACTGCAAGAATACCGGTAGGAGAAGATGACTCCGTTGAGGAATAAACTTGGCAAATGGAAGATTCTGCGGGGAGAAAAATACTCTAGCGACCATGCTGGGGAGTGATACTCTGTGGGGATAGAGATGCTTTGCTGAATTGTTGAGAATGACTTGCTGAGGATATCTTTGTTGTATTGGAAGTATGAATAGACTTCGCTGGGGATAAGAAAATTTCTTCGAGGACGCTCTTTCCATGGCTTTTGGCTGAGGATAACCCAGTTATATCCTGTTACGGAAATAACTCTTTGAATAAGGCCGGGCGACGCGTTCGTGCCTTGCGAGGATAAGCTTCCAGAATTTACTGGGGATAAGCTTACCGCTTGGGGAGATGGATTCCAACCTTCCTGGGGAACTAGATTGGACTTTCCTGGGGAAGTTTTGATATGCTGGGGAAGTGATTCCTTTGAATGTTGATATGCCGCCGGGGAACAATCTTTAGGCCAAGACCGCCGGGGATGCTTGTTATGAATACATGTATGCTGCTGGGGAAGGTTGACATCTGCTGAAGGATACTCAACTTCCTTAGGATTTGATAGTAGCTTTGCTGGAGAAGAGTGTACTGGCTTGCTGACTTACTCTCTGGGGAATTGGGACGTATCGGTTATGTTCTTTAGCTGAACCTACCTCGATACCTTGGAGGACAGAACAATTAGATTGCTTGGACAACTCATATTGCCTCTGTTTCTGATATGGGAGGCACATGTGGGATGCTGATAATTGTTGAGGGTCAAACCTTCTTCTGGTAGGCAAGTGACAAGATGACAAGACATAGTCGTACGCTTTGATCCCTAACTTTTGCCTGGACCGCCCTTTCGGGTTTTCAGTCCACCGGGATACCCATTTTTGCCCAAGCCGCCTTTTCAGGTTTTCGACTTGCCGGGTGCACAGAGATTTTTTTTTTATCCCTTCATTTTGCCCGAACCCTTTTGGTTCGCCGGGAGCCCTAATTTTTGCCTAGGTATGTCAACCTAGCGGGTCTTCGATGATGCGTAGTATTTTTTCGACTATGTCCGTGCTTTCAGAATGTAGGGAGTTGCCCCTGTTAGAAGTGTTTTGTCATGCCACCAGAAGATTTCTGACCAGGCAAGATTTATTGTTGGAATGCCCCCAGTGGCTCAGGCGAAGACTTGCCCCAGGCTATTTGGCCTTTGAGAGATTCTCCGAATCTTGATTGGACTGCCCCAGATGATGGACCGTGATCATGTCCTGCCCCTTGATTGGAGGTACTTCTGTTCATTAGGCATTCGTCGTGCGAACTGCTATGCTGTTCAAACAAAAAGTCATATGCAAACAAAGTTATGTTAAAAATGCAAAGCCTATGTCTGTCTTGAAGATTTTGAAAATGCATTCTTTTTCCATAAAACAAGTGAATGTTTGTAAAATGTGATGTCAACTCCTTCTTTATAGTAAGCCTTAAGGAGTCAGGATACCTTTCGTCACAGTATGCTTTCGAACTAACCCATGCTTCAGCTAGGACTTTTAAGGGTTATAACGTGGCCTGGTTCACGGTTTAAGAAACAAAGGATAAAGGCTCAAATTTTATTTATACCCACCCGCTCTTCGTGATGTTCTCCAAACCTAAACTCAGTTGATCATACATTAGACCTTGTTTGAGTCTTTGCTCTGATTTTCCGGTGATGATTCGGATGTTGATAACTTATTTTGAATAGGCAGTCATTCCTTTCTTGTTGAGGGTTGGTAAGACCTCTTTCTTGTCTGATTTTTTTTGTTATCCCTTTCTTTTTGGCCTGAACTGTTTCCTTTTTTGGAATTACAGTCAGCGGGATGCCCCAGTTTCGTAAGTCTCCTTCATAGGTTTTGACTTAATGGGTTTTTATTTTAAGAAGTAATGACTGCCTTTCTTTATTGAATATTCGGAACCATCACTGTCTTCTTTGTTTTGTAAGGACCTCTTTGGTGCCATTCGTTATGCACTTGGATCAACTGAGAGACTACCCTGCCCCAGGTTATGATTAAGGGTTTTAAATTTCGAAAAGAAAAACTCCTACTTCTTTGGCTCAGAGGGGTTGACGAGGGATTATCATCCTTATAACTCCAGTGTTTAGGGATTGAAACAATGCCTGTACCTCATCAGCGGAGTTTATTCAAAAGCATACTGTAAGTGTCGTGGTATCGTTTTCGTCATCCTCCCTCAAGAGGCTTAGAATTATTATTTAAGAGTTGATCATCAGAAAAAATATGAAAATAATTTGCGTCTAGTGAATACGAATATATTGCTTCAAAATAGACATAAGCGATGCATTAATGTGATAACAATGTTTAACATGAATAAATGTTTGAACAAAAGAAAATTGCAATCTTGAACATTCGAATGAACAAAAATTTTCTAGTCTCGGGGGTTGTCACTTCAAATGGTGCCTCCTGTAGGGATGGTAGAAGCACTCAGCCTGGCCATCTTGGGTGAATTCCACAGCTCCTTCCTCAATCAGGTCCTGGATTTTATTCTTCAAAGTCCAACAATCTTCTGTAGCATGCCCCGGGCTGTCAGAATGATAAGCGCAGTGAGCGTTGGGGTCATACCTTGAAGGTGTCCTGTTGGGATTCTTAGGAGGATCCTTTAGAGTTACCAAGTTCAACCTCAGCAGTTGTTGTAAGGCTTGAGGCAGCGACACGTTGATCTTGGTGAATTGTCTTTTGGGCTTGTCTGGCTGAAGCTGGTGAGGTTGATACTGAATTGGTGATACTGAAGCCATATGAGGAGCTTTCTCCTTGCCTCTTTGTCTCAAAGATGGTCGAACGATGACTGGCTTTTTACCCTTAGACGTTTGCCCCAGTTGGTTACCCTGAAGCAGTTGGTTGACGAGAACCCCGAGCTCATCTTGTCTTTGAGCTAACCCTTGAATGGCAGTCACCTACCCCAGCATCTGGACCTTCAATGCATCCACCTCAGCTTGTAGGTGTTTCAGCCTTTCATCCTCAGCACTGTTCCTGACAAAGGTCCCCATGAGAAGTGTCCTTAGCTCCTCCTGCCCCTTGGATAGATTCAGGAGGATTTCCCCGAACCGAGTCTCTTGAGCCAGACAGTCCTGGTTATCTGGTTGGAAGGCCATTGCTGAAATAAACAGCGAGAAATGGTAAGTGACCTGCAAAAGGGATACCTGTAATGCAATGACGTGTATGACATGCATGTAATGTTTTCAAGGACCTCGCGGGATAAACAAGAAAATTGGTTAGAATTTGGGTCCGGTAGCTTGATGGAAGGGACTGCATATTGTTGAGAGTCCTTCTTCAAGAGTCAAGGCTCACCATATCGAGTGGGTCATAGCCTCTGACTTTAGTTATCATGTCTAGTTCTAGTTTCCAAATAACCTTGGTTAGGGGAACCTTCTCCAGGAGTCAAAGCTCACCATATCAAGTGGGTCATAGCCCCTGACAACCTTGGCTAGAGGAAAATAAATCCTCTTTGCCCCTTGCTAGATGTTTGATTCATCATGACCTGCATCACAAGCCCTTGAGGTCCCTGAAATGGGTTAGGATGTATGCAATGGTATGATGACATGCTATGCATGGGGTAATGTAGGTAACCCTGTTATGAGTCCCAACTAAGGACTGCAAACCAAAACCTGCAAGAAACTCAAGTAAAACCTGTCATGAGTCCCAGTTAAGGACTAAAACAAACCCTGCAAGAAACTCGGTAAACCTTGTTATGAGCCCTAATTAAGGACTAAAACAAACCCTGCAAGAAACTCGGTAAACCTTGTTATGAGTCCTAATTAAGGACTACAAACAAAACCTGTAAGAAACTCAAGTGTCAGACAACAAGCATGCAAATAGTCAAGTTGGAAGGCACACAAGTCACACAAGAGAAACCCTTAGAGTTCAGGCCAGCATGAGGTCTAGGTACTACCCTCTTTCAGTTCGTTGGTTCATACCTGTCCTATTAAAGTAACCGAGTTCTTAGAGGATCCCAATATCATTGACTACCCTCAATCGGTCATAACTCCAGCATCGCAATCTTTTCTTGCGGCCAGAACCATCACGAGAGTTTAGCCTCAATGGGCGTAGCATACTGCTACTGTTCTAATGGCCAAGTTATGTCATTTAAGGTTCTAAGGTTGTTGGTGCTTAATGACTCCTCAGAAGACCCATATTCTCCTCGTTGCAACACAAGGGATATCGGTACAGACCAAGGTGCCACACCAACGTAGCCACTGCTTCACCTGTGTCGGTCTACGTCGGACAGGTCCCTCACAGCTTATGCTACCTAAACAGGGTATCCCCAGATCCGGGTTAGGATCTATGTAACTCCCATGCAACCCACAAATTTAAAGCAGACAAGTCAATACAATTGAAAACGCAGTTATGAACTAACCCTAAGGTACACCTCACTTTATAAAGTATTCCCCAGCAGAGTCGCCAGTTCTGTGATCGGTGGATCTGGAACTGACTGTTTAATGCTGGTTCGCGAAATGTCGCGGAAGCAAGAGTCGCCACCGTCTTTTATTTTCTCCAAATGGAAAGGACAAAAGCACAGAAAAATTCCTTAAAGAGATTGCTCTCGGTTCGGGAGGTAGGTTATAGAAAGGGAAGGTGTTAGCACCCTTTCTATCCATGGTTATCCATGGGCTCTTAGATACTTGCTCATTTGTGTTTTCAAAATTGGTTTGTTTGCTTTTCAACTGTGGGTTTTAAAAAGTTTCTTTGAAAATTCCAGTTCGACTCTTGTATCGGTCCTCAAGAGTGTTTGAAAAATTGCTTTCGAAAGCTTTTTGAAAATGTGTTGGTGTGAAAAGTACTTTTGAATTTGTTTTTGAAATTTAGAGCAAGTATCTAGAGTCGTCTACCTACCCTAAGGAATTCGTCTGTGTAAATGTCCTTTAAAGTAGTGCCATCCCACCATTGAGAGGTAGGTAGCACCACCGTTGGAGGTGTTCGGGTCAATTCGAAGGTTCGGGACATGGTGATCACCGGAGCAATAGGAAGACAGCTTATAAGCTACCCTCATGCCAGGTTCCCGGATCATGAGGACTTACTAAGACATCCTCTACTCGACGATCACCTTTCGAGGCAAGGCAACAATGAGGCGTACCCTAGGGGTGGTGTGTGCGATTCGTGTGTCGTTTTCATTTGTATTTATCTTGTCATGTTATTGGTGTTCTAGCGTTTGTTTTTATTTTTATCCATACATTCTTTCATGCCGTTTATTTAACAGTTAAAAATATTGCAAGAAAAGCAAATTCTAAGCTATTACAAAAGGCGCGGGTCCACATCGCCAAAAGTTTCTCGAACCCGATTTGACAAAAAATAAATAAAGTAAAAGAAAATAAGGAATTAAAAATGCGAGAAATTAATTACAAGGCTTCGGGAGAGATACATAAATATTTAAGCGAAATAAAATAAAATGCGAATTAATAAGAAATTAAGAACGAGGGCGTTGGACCCTTTTGCAAAAATTAAATTAATGAGGAATTAATTAAAATTAAAAGAAGGAAAGAACTTATTTTTTTGGTATTTTTAGTATTTTAGGATTTTATAGAAAAAAGAATTAATTAAAATTAATACTAACCCTAATTCTAATGGCTTTTAATTTATTAAAAAAAATATTGAAGTTTTTAACCTAAATTAACCCTAATTTTTATATATAAATTTAATTATGAAAATAAATAAAATAAATAATATTAACTATTTGATTATCATGAAAAAAAATAAAAAGATGAAAAATTGATTAATTAACCCTATTTCTATATTTTTTAGATTTTTGTTAAAAGAATTAAAATTAAAACTTAATTTAAAACTAAATTTAATTACATGCAAATTTATTTATGAAAATACTAACTAATTAAATATATTTGATTTTTGGTCTTTTCTGATTTTTATGGGTATTTTTATATTTATGAAAATATTAAATTAATTAAAAAGAATAATAATTAAAAGAAGATAAAAATAATGAAAAGATAAAAAATAATAAAAATTTTGCAAACCTTGGGGGTATCAGTCCCCAAATAGGAGGTATAGTTGAGAAATCTGGCCCATTTAGCTTGGCCTGTTTGGACTTTTGCCAGGTAGCATGTTGAAGCGTTGACTGGGACTCACCGTGTCTCTCAATTCATGGCCTTTGATCTGATTCTGTTGGACGCGTGGACATTGGATTGTGAGAGTGTATCATGGTCTTTAACGTAGGCGCTACATATGAACGTCAGTTGAAAAAAATCAAATGGAAAGAGTGAAGACCTGGGATCGAACCCAGGTCATTAACATTATCAATAGCTACGTTCGCCACTGAGCCATTCCACGCGTTGTTAATATATAATGAATAACAAATATAATAAATAAAAACAAGCGTTAGTGGGGCCTCTGCGCGCGAAATTCAAAAGAGCCAACCAACGTACGCCACGAGGTCGTCTTCTTCGTTGTGTTTATTTTCCTGAAATACAAACAGATTAGGCCACGGTTTTTTACGCGTTCTTTTAGGTATGCTTTGGAAAAATAACGACTAGCCCTATGACGCTCATAAATTGAGCGCGAGGGTAGATTCTCCTTCGTCCAGACACGTTGAATTCAATGGCTTTGGTCACAGCCTCCAATTTTTCCTTGCTTCAAAAGCCCTAATTCCAAGTCCGGTAAACCCTAAAAATTGACAATGGTATATTGGCACACAACGCATAAAAACACAATTGAATCATTGGGTTAGCTTCAGAATTGCATGAGGAGTATGAATCACATATTAAAACTTGCAAAAAACGCATGAATGAAGATGCACGATTGTGAATTTTATTTGAAACAGTTGGACTCCACTGTACCAATTCCGGGCATTTTGATGAATGTTTTTGATTGAGAATCGTTCAGTGAACCTCCAGGAAGGTGTTTGAACAGCTATTAAGCCTTGAATCAACCTGCAAAAGGGTTTTCAGTTTTGAGTTTCTTGCCAAAAAAATTCAAGTTTGATAATGGTTTTTGCGCAACTTTTTTGGTCCAAGGCATTAGGTTTTCGTTCAGGCTTATGTACTGAATGAATTAGGTTAACAATTCTGATCAAAATCTCTTTCATTCATTGATTTTGAGATTTGATTTTCCATCATTATTTTTTCAATCTTTCCATGTGCTTTTTGATACAAATCAACTCCAATCTCTCCAAATCTTTCCCTATTTGCATATGCACGAAATCTTGAGGATAAAACATGTACAAAAAGATTGGAAAACTTAGGTTAGCATTTTTCATGTATTTAATTTGATTTAAATGAATTATTATTAATAAAAATTCAAATAAATAAATAAAAAATGAATAAAACTTCCCTTTGGGCCAAGTGGTCGTGCACATGTCATGGATGATGAATTATGGAAGAAAAATGGGCCCATTAGCAATTTTAGGTCATTTGAACCAATGTTGACTTTTCAAAATATCCAAAAATTTCCCAACTTCCACAAGGCATAACTTGCTCAATTTTTAAGCTTTTCTCATGTTCTCGGACATTTTGGAAAGGACTTTGAGTCCTCTAACCAATGCCTTTGGTCCCATGTCATTTTGATTTACCAATCTCAAGTTATGGCCTTTGACTTAAAGTCCCTTTTTGTTGACTTTTGAAAATGACCTATAATGTTGAAATTGATAACTTTTTGTGAGAGCATTTCTTGGACTTGAAGTATGAAGATGAGTTGTAGGAAATGTCTTTCTCTTCAAAATGAGCTTTGGATGGAATTTTTCTGATAATCCATGTGAAAGTTATGCCCTGGTCAATTTCAGTTGACTTTTCCAACTGTCCAAATAAGGAAACTTTTGCATTTTGATGATTTTTGAGCCAAGCTTTGAGAATCATGATCAAGCATTGATCAAATGATGTTTGTGGCTTCAAAATGATATGTTGACCAAAAATTTGAACTTTTGACTGCCAAATGACCATTTTGCCCCTACAGTTGACTGTAGTGCAATTAGGGTTTTGACTTTGCAATTTTGTGCTGAATGTCTTGAAACTTTGTATGAGGATTTTTGACCATATTTTTAGGCATGTGAGACTTGATTGGGTTCTTGAAAACTTCATTTTCTTGACCAGAACAAAAACCCTAATCTTGACTGTTCAGGAGGCTCTTGCACTGTGCAACCCTTGGGGAACTTTGAAGCATGACTTGGCAATTTCTTGAAGAATATGGGAGGGCAAATTTTGGGGTACAACAGTTGCCCCTGTTCAATCTTCTTAGACCTGAGGATGCAGATTGGCTGATGTGCCTTTCGTAATCCGAGGGTAGAAGATGATTGAACACTAGAGTGCCCAGAAATTTGCGCTCACATAGTAGCAGTGTGGTGATGGAATGGGCTTATAGATGCCATTTAGGTATTGACGGATAGGAGGATGGGCTTATAGATGCCATCTGGATGCCGATCGCGTAAGAGATTCCTTAGCGAGAACTTGCGTACCTGCAAAACAGAAAAATGAGTACCTGACACGTTGCAGGAGCTGATTTTCAGATGCTTGGTATAGATGTGTCCTGACTGGTTACAGGAGCTGAGTCTGGAGCTTCAAACGGCGATGAATGAACCAGGGATGGTTACTACCTTAACATGAACGGTAAGAGAACCTTGGGTGACTTTAACTTCAACAACGCTCGTTGAGAAAATCCTGGTGGGAATTACCATCTTCGCAGTATCGGGAAGAGAACCAAAGGAAATTATCACCTAAAAGGGAATTACATCTCACGCACCGTCGGGGAGAGGACCATAGGAAATCATAACCTGAAAGGGAATTACCACCTCACGCACCATCGGAGAGGGAACCATAGGAAATTATAACCTAAAAGGGAATTATCACCTCACGCACCATCGGAGAGGGAACCATAGGAAATTATAACCTAAAAGGGAATTATCACCTCACGCACCATCGGAGAGGGAACCATAGGAAATTATAACCTAAAAGGGAATTATCACCTCACGCACCATCGTAGAGGGAACCATAGGAAATTATAACCTAAAAGGGAATTATCACCTCGCGCACCATCGTAGAGGGAACCATAGGAAATTATAACCTAAAAGGGAATTATCACCTCACGCACCATCGGAGAGGGAACCATAGGAAATTATAACCTAAAAGGGAATTATCACCTCACGCACCATCGGAGAGGGAACCATAGGAAATTATAACCTAAAAGGGAATTATCACCTCACGCACCATCGGAGAGGGAACCATAGGAAATTATAACCTAAAAGGGAATTATCACCTCACGCACCATCGGAGAGGGAACCATAGGAAATTATAACCTAAAAGGGAATTATCACCTCACGCACCATCGGAGAGGGAACCATAGGAAATTATAACCTAAAAGGGAATTATCACCTCACGCACCATCGGAGAGGGAACCATAGGAAATTATAACCTAAAAGGGAATTATCACCTCACGCACCATCGGAGAGGGAACCATAGGAAATTATAACCTAAAAGGGAATTATCACCTCACGCACCATCGGAGAGGGAACCATAGGAAATTATAACCTAAAAGGGAATTACCACCTCACGCACCATCGGAGAGGGAACCAATAGGAAATTATATCCTGAAATAACTTCTACTGAGTCTTCATCAGAAAAATTTGTTGGGAGTCGATTTAGCTGGACTAGAGAAGGCCTTGGACTGGATAAGAAATCTTTGGAGTCGATTAACTGAACCGGTCTAGGTCTTGAATTATGGTTGAGAATTTAACTGCATCTTTCCTGAAAGGTAAAGGTCAGTCATATGCAATGCATGATATGGACCATGCAATGATGTTCTCCACATAAATGAGATTTGTATGATATGATGCGTCTATGCATGCTATAATGATGTATGTGATGTTTATGAATGTATTTTTTCGTCTAGGAAAGTAAATCCTTGACGGGTGCCAGGAAGTCATATCCTGGGCTGACGCTGAAGAATAGATTTTGCTTCCGCTGGGGATGATAACTGCAAGAATACCGGTAGGAGAAGATGACTCCGTTGAGGAATAAACTTGGCAAATGGAAGATTCTGCGGGGAGAAAAATACTCTAGCGACCATGCTGGGAAGTGATACTCTGTGGGGATAGAGATGCTTTGCTGAATTGTTGAGAATGACTTGCTGAGGATATCTTTGTTGTATTGGAAGTATGAATAGACTTCGCTGGGGATAAGAAAATTTCTTCGAGGACGCTCTTTCCATGGCTTTTGGCTGCCAAATGACCATTTTGCCCCTACAGTTGACTGTAGTGCAATTAGGGTTTTGACTGTGCAATTTTGTGCTGAATGTCTTGAAACTTTGTATGAGGATTTTTGACCATATTTGTAGGCATGTGAGACTTGATTGGGTTCTTGAAAACTTCATTTTCTTGACCAGAACAAAAACCCTAATATTGACTGTTCAGGAGGCTCTTGCACTGTGCAACCCTTGGGGAACTTTGAAGCATGACGGCAATTTCTTGAAGAATATGGGAGGGCAAATTTTGGGGTACAACACCTACATATCCTCTTATGAGGAATAAGAGTCCCAATTCATAGTTCACATTTGGTTGGTATTTTTTATGGATTACGAAGATATTTCGAATTTCCCTTGAACCAAGTTTGAGTGTGTGAATAGAGGAGTTGTTAGACAAGGTTCGCAGTCGATTAATTTTTTTTTCATAATTCGTTTTGAAAATAATCATGAATTTCAAATTAAGTTAGTAACAAAAGAATTGATTTGATGTTGGTTAAGTATTTTATAAATATATTAATACATAAAAAATCTTTTTAATGCATGAAGAGAAATAATTTTAATGCAATTAAAAATACTTGAATGGATTAGAAAATAAATATTTGAATTTTATAATAATGATGAAACAATTTCAGAATTTATAAATATATTAAAAATATTAGTTATGATATAAAAATAAATAAAATATAAAATAAAATAAAATATAAAAATTGATTAAAACGTGTTGTACCCCAAAATTTGCCCTCCCATTTTATTCAGGGCATGCTCATTAAGGCTCCCAATTGCTCAAGGTTGACCAAGAATTGATCAGATAAATCCTCCTTCTAAGCAATGGCCTTTCAACTAATTTCACTTTTCAACAAGATGTGTGAGTTCCAAAGCTTCAAATGATTTCCATGACACCCTATATGCCTCAGCATAATGGCATAGCTGAAAGAAAGAAAAGAAGTGTGCATGACAAAGTGTAGGTCGAAGGCTGAAAAAATGCCTAAGGGCTTTTGGGTCGAAGCAGCTTCGACAGCAGTATGATGCCCAACGGAGCGCTAGGATCGAAGGAAGAATGGCGCGAAAGAAATTTGAGAAGGCTTTTATGAAGCCTTCAATTGGAAGAGTTATTAAGGAGCTTCGAAGGGTCCGTTTTAACTGGAATGTAAGCCATTCAAAGTATTACAAGGAAGACACTTTTCAATTAACATATTGCCTGAATGGGCGCTTCGAAAAGAAGGATATTTTGAATTCAAAAAGTTTTCATCATTATCCAAAGAAAGCATGTGGAAGGCTCATGATTCGAAGGACATGTAATCTTCAAGCATGGCATGATCGAAGGACAATGGGGGATGAATCAGCTAAATATAAGTCACCTCAGAGCTTCTGGCATGTACCTGGACAGGTGTTGAATGTCTGAAGAGAAGTTCTTATGCTCTTAAGTTACCCTTCGATTGGTGCATACAAGTTGTATATCCAAAGAAACACGTCGAAGTCTAATGGTTCGAACGAAATGCCATCTTCAAGCATGGCGTGATCGAAGGACAATTTGAGACGAATCAGCAAAATATAAGTCACCTCAGAGCTTTTAGCATGTACCTGAAGAGGTGTTGGATGCTTGAAGAGAAGTTCTGATACTCTTAGGTTATCCTTCGATTGGTGCATACATGCTGTATTCACCTATCAAAGATGGACTAAGGCGCATTAAAGATGTTTCTTGTAGACAAGAAAAGGGTGGGAGTTAGAATCGAAGGACCACCTACACTACTATGTTCTAAGGTAAGGACAAAATGAAGCTTCGACAGGCCAAGAGGAAGAGATGGTCAAATTGAAGGGAACAAGAACTATTCGATTGGGCTGATTGGATAGTTTTCAGATCAAGCAACTAAGGAACATAGTGGCCCAATCGAAGAAGCCACAATGATGAGGCCTTGAGCCATTCGAATTGGAACTCAAAGCCAATCGAAGAACAAGGTTTGAGAGCATTCAAAAAAGTCAATATGTGAAACCTGTCCAAGTTCATTCAAAACCCAAAATGGTGAAAATCATCAAAAATGGCAACTTTTTAAAGACTTTCGATTTTGCCTTCAAAGCCATGGTTAATGGATGATTCTTGTCATTCTCGTTCACCATTGTGCCCCTATAAATATAGAGCTAAATTGCAAGCAAAAAGGACACACAGTGCCCCATAAAAGATCCACAAAATTCCAAAATTTCAACAAAAGTAGCCAAAATCGAAACACGTTTTGCAAGCATCCTCAATTCAAACTAGTGATCATACATTGCTCTTGAGGTTCCCAGGGACCTGTTCCAACCATTCTCAAGGCTTGAAACATCCTAGATCACCAGATGTGTGTCGTCACCATTTTGGTATAATCTCAAATTTCAATCTTTATTTTTATGAATTGTTGAATGTTTTAACATGTGTGTATAAGTTTCTGGGCATTCTTAGAGCAGGTTAAAAGTGTTACATGGAATGCATGACGTCTAGATCATGAGATGCCATGTTCAAACCGTGTCAGGGTTTTTGATTCGTAACTCAGAACACAGGAATTTTCTGGCCAATCTAAGGCCAGTTTTCGTGATCAGGGTGAAATTTAAAGTGAGATAGGGTTTTTGTTTGGTCTTGAAACTAACGATTTTGCAGGATCCAAGTTTTGGTGCACCAGAGAAGACGACCGGAGTTTGGCTCCGGCGTCCCTCCGGTCGTTTGACTCAAGCATGTTCTGCGTGGTAAGGAAACGTGCCCTGATTAGTCCATTTGAATGTAGGGGGCTCATCAGCACGCGTTTTATTTTTTAAAATATTAATTTGTTTCATTTTTTGATATAATGTTATGATGTTGTTTATATAAATGAATAAACAAGTGTCTGAGTGGTAATGCAGGTGAGCGTGCAAGGAGGAAACCTGGGTTCGGTACCCAGGTGATGTATTTTCTTTTTTCTCACCAAATTGTTACAGATCCAATGCACTGCATTACCAAGCACCTACCATGTGTCTTCACATCTGGGCTATCAAATACCAACAGATAGAGATCCAACACCTCAAGCGCGCGGTACATGATGAACCCTCAAAGGGCCAGCAACATGGGATCAGGCATAAAGTCTGGGTTAATTTGGTTTGGGCCCAACGAATTTCGAATCCTATACACCCCCTATTTCTTTTGTTATCAGGCTCATGTGCAATTTCATTTTTCTTTTATTTATTTGTTTTATTGTTTATTTCTTTTAATCATTTTTTTATAATAATATAAAAATTAGAAAAAGTCACAAAAAATATAGTTTTTAGGTTTTTTTTATTAAACTAATTTTGTAAATTAGTTAATTAATTATTTTAACCATCTTTATTAATTAAAATTAATTAGACCTGGTTTTTAATTCATTTTTATTTCTTCTTTACATAATAAAAATACAAAAAAAATAGAATTATTTCCCTTTTATTAGTTTCATTTTTCTTCAATTATTTCTATTTTCCTTTAAATTTAGATTTAGGTCAATTAATATTAATTTAATTTAACCAATTTTTTTTAATTAAAACAAAAACAAGCAAAAAGATCTTAGGATTAGACGTCATTTCAGTTCACGCGCGTTATTACTCTTTCGCATTTTATTTTCATATTATTGTACTTGCTTACGGGATGTAATGCAATTAATTAGGACTCTTTACTTCTCTGCTTTCTTTATTTTTCCCCCCAAGTTTTGGACTTGTAATAACCCCCCTCCCCGAAGCCTTATAATAGCTTGATTTACATCTCCGCATTTTTAATTACTGTAAACTATTTAACTGTTTAGATGTACGCTAATAAGATTGTATGGCAAGAATAAAATAAAATGCTAGCAAACCTAATGCAAAGATAAAAATAACTAGATACAACACAATTGCACATACACACCTCTAGGGTATTTCTACTTTGGTTGCCTTCAGAAAAACAGTCACAACTCTCGAAACGTGAGAGATTTTAGTGGCTACCCTCCAGTTTAAAGATCATATATCCATCGATGACCCTCTCGACGTTGCCTCGGTAAAAATGATCTTAAAACCCTAGGATAGTTACTAAGGTTTCTTGCCCAGTTGCCTTTGTGACTATAAAGGTCCCTTTGGATGTCCCTCAAACATCCAACGACTAGGGATACCTACTCATTAATAGTAGGATAGTATTGTCTAAAGGAAAAGAGGAAAAGAACAATCCTTTCGAGTAAAGTAGATAGTTGTTAGATGCTTGCTTAAACAAACTTTTTACACTTACACAAAACTTCTTTCAAAAACATTTTCAAACACTTTGTATACGTTCTCTACCATTCAGAGAAACATTACAAAGTTCTCCGCACTAAGGTGCTTTCAAAAATACATTTCAAAACACACAAAGCACAAGGTATTTCAAAATGAGCTAATCATCTAAGAGCCCGTAGAAAACTACAGATGGAAAGGCTGCTAGCACCTTCCCTTTCCATAATCTACCCCCCTTACTCAGAAAAATCTTGAAAGGTCTTTTTATGTTCTTTTCACACTTTCCTTTGTTGGATAAAAGAAAAGTCGGTGGCGACTCTTGCTTACCAGAACATTTGCGAATACAAATGCAAAACCAGTATAACAGTCGGTTCTGGCACCGTATCACAGAACTGGCGACTCTGTTGGGGATCAAATAAAAAGTGAGGTTACCTTAGAGATAGATCATTTTAAAATTGCTTTCCTTGTATGCTTTACTTGCTTCACTTTAAGGGTTTGTTTGGGTTTACTTGTAAAGATCCTACACTCGGATCTGGGGCACCTTTTAGGTAAGTAGCAATAAATCGTAGGGATTGTGCAAGGTATACCAACATGGTTGAAACGATAGCTATGTTGGTGTGACACATTTGTTGGTACCAGTAGCCCTTAAGTAGTCAAGGAGAATACGAGGCCACTGTGTGGTGTCATGAAGCACCAACTGACCTTAGAACCTTTAATTAAACAACTTAGCCATTAGGAAGTAGTGAGAAAGCCGGTTTTGGTGCAGTCCGAAGTTGGTTGATACTCGATACTATGCTCATTGAGATCGGACTTCCAGGATATTTTAGTCGCCAATAAAGAGGCTTGTGCTGAAACAATGCCTGGTGAAGAAAGATTAGTGATATTGAGATTACCTAGAACCAGGTTACTTTCTAGGACAGGTTGAACCAACTATACTTCAAGAGGGTGCTTACCTATGGAATCCATGCAAGCCTAAACCTAAGGACTTATTTGTATGCTTGTATATATTTGTTTGTACATAACATCATAACATGGCATATCACACTAACCATTTCAAGGACTTTTAGCACTTATCTTTGTGTCTGTTTTGTAGGACATGGCTCCCACTCGCAGAAATACTATCCAAGTCAACCTCGTAAGAGTGCCTCCTCAACTCAAAGAGTTGGAATCAAGGGTTCCTGAGAATTCTCCATTCACCAAAAGACATGGTAGACTCCTCAATTTGGTCACCTCAAGCCCTGATGAAGACATGGTGAAAGTTCTCTTTCAGTTTGTGATCAGTGGGAATGAGAACTGACTGTTTTGGAATGCTGGTTCACGTTTGCGTTTGTTTTTGCAAAATGTCGCAGTAAGCAAGAGTAGCCACCGTCTTTCATTTTATCCAACAAGGAAAGGACAAAAGCACATAAAAATTCCTTTTCGAGATGTTTCTCGGGTTCGGGAGGTAGATTATAGAAAGGGAAGGTGTTAGCACCCTTTCTATCCGTGGTTATCCACAGGATCTTAGGTACTTGCTCACTATGTTTTCAAAAGTTTGCTTTTCTTTGTGTTTGTGGGTTTTGAAAAGAGTTTTGTTTTTGAAGAGAGTGTAAGTGCGAAAAGTTTTGTTTTGTTTTAAAAGGAGCAAGTACTTAAGAACCTCTACCTACTCAAAAAGGAATTAAACTGTGTAAATGTCCTTTAGACAGTGCTATCCCACTATTAAGGAGTAGGTAGCACCGTCGTTGGAGTTTTCAGGTCAATTCGATTTAAGGGACATGTGGTCACTGAAGCAATGTTAGGACGCCTTAGTGGTAATCCTAATGTCTTAGATCATTTTATCCGAGGCAACCGTTTCGAGGCAACTTATGATCTTTGGACAAAAGGACGACCTCTAACACATCCTATACTTAGTGACCACGTTAGAGGCAACCAAGTGAGGCGTACCCTAAGAGTGGCATGTGCGAGTGTGTTGTTTTTCAGTTTATATAATCTTTGTACATGTTATGGTGAGCTACGGTTGATTTTAAATTAAGATAGATCTTGCCATGCAATCCTAGTTAGCATACATCTAAACAGTTAATATATGTACAAGAATTTCAAGTGCGGGAATTGTAAATCCTATGCTATTACAAAGCTTCGGGGAGGGGGATTATTTACATGTCCAAAATTGGGGGAATAAAAGTAGTAAAGTGTAAAAATCTTAGTTAAGCTATTACAAACCAGTAGGCAATTACAATAAAATAAACGCGCGCGAATCTGAAAATAACCTCTAAAAATCCTAAGAATAAAATCTTTTTGTTGTTTTATTTTATTTTGGGAAAATGATCTAAATCTACTTAATTTTAGTTTTTGAGAAAATGTTAAGATAATTAATTAATTTATTTAAGAAATAAATATAGTTGGAAAAACAACTAGCCTAATGTTTTTGTGATTTTTTTTTTGTTTTAATGTTAATTAAAAAGATAAAAAGATGTCAATGAAAACAAAAATAAAATACAAGGGGGATCCTTCGATCCAGGGAAAAAAAAGGAGCTTAGAGCCAAGGAGGGAATGGAAGCTTCGATCCAAACAGGGTCATGGTTCTTTCGATTGGGCCAGGAAGTGGGCATGAACAGCCTTCGATCCAGGGAAGGGGATTTCCCTTCGATCCTGGGAAAAATGCCTTCTTCGATCCAGGAGGACTATGGGAAGCTTCGATCCAGAGAAGGTGTCTCCTTCGATCTGGGATGCTATACCTGCAAAAGTATGTTAGCAAAATAAAACTCAGGGCCTGGTATCGAACCCCAAGCCCTTCGATCCTGCATGCGCTGAGTCTTTTCAGGTTAAATCTGCAGCAAATGTTAGCAAACGAAGAACATGACCTGGGGCCAAACCCAAGCCCTTGAATTCTGTCTAGGATGGCAAATCGAATGGGATAGAAAATATGGAGGTGTTATGCAAAATGAAAAGTTTTGACAATTTACCCTCTCTTACCAGCAGATTGAATCTTTGATTTGGGTACTGGCTGGATGGGAGCACTTTCAATCTGAGGGCTTCTGGGCGTGGGCACCTTCGATCTGTAGGACTGCTTTGGCTTGGAAAATTCTGACAACCTTTGATGGATTGTATGGGCAGCGCCTCTCCAATGTTTTTTTTTCCTTTTCTTTTTTGTTCTCTGTTTTTTTCTATGTTTTTTCCGTGTTCTGTAATGTGTCACTGGCCTCCTATTTATAGGAGCGTGAGAGTCTAGTAACAGCAAGAGACAACCCATTAAACAGGCCTTTAAAGCCATGAGACAAGAATCAGACACATTAAAAGTTTTCCTTTTTTGAAATATGCATGTCTCTTATGAATCTTGAATGAACCTGGACACTTTTGAATTTCGAATGCATTCAGGCCCTGCTCTTTGATTGGTCCTGGTTTGAAAAGAATCCCTCTGGTCGAATCAACTCTTTAGGAACAGAAAAGGCAAGAATATGGCCTTTAACTCAGGAATTAAATCCACAATCAGCATTTAATTATTTCTATATTTGCAAGGGAAACACGCCATTTTCTCATGTTCAGTGTACCTGGACATGTTTTTTGAGTGCCCTCTTGATGGCTTTGTTAACAGGCCAGTCGAAAGGCTTTGTTAACAGGCCAATCGAAAGGTGTTGTTCATGCTAATCGAAGGATCCCTTGGCATTCCAATTGAAATGCTTGGCCTAGGGTGCCAAACGAAAAGGTCTTTCAGAATTCCAATCGAAGTCCTTGACACAATATCGATCGAAGTGCTTGTCCATAATGCCAATCGAAAGGCTCATTCAGAATACCAATCGAAGGGTCTTTCAGAATGCCAATTGAAGGCCTTGACATAATGCCAATCGAAGTGCTTGTCCATAATGCCAATCGAAAGGCTCATTCAGAATACCAATCGAAGGGTCTTCCAGAATGCCAATCGAAAGGCACTTAAAGCACCACTAAAAAAAATTCTTTTTCTTTAGGCAAGAGTTTATGACCAACCATGTAAGGGATGACCTTTGAAAATATGAGAGGGAAAATTTTGGGGTACAACAGTTGCCCCTGTTCAATTTTCTTAAACCTGAGGATATAGATTGGCTTTCGAGCCTTTCGTGATCCGAAGGTGGAAGATAATTGAATACTAGAGTGCCCAGAAATTTGCACTCGCATGGTGTAGTATCAGCATTGTGACGTCGGGAATGGGCTTACAGATGCCATTTGGAGATTGTTGGTAGGAGGATGGGCTTATAGATGCCATCTGCAGGAGTGTCGATCGCATAAGAGATTCCTTAGAGAGAACTTGCATACCTGTTGTTGTAGAAGATTTCGCTGGGGAAGTCTAACTTTGTTGAGATTTAGGAACCTGCCCGTACTTCAACTGAGAGAATGCTTCAGCTGAGTTTTAAGAACCTGTTCATAATTCAATTGGGGGGAAACATCTTTATCAAGATCTAGGGACTGTCTCGTGCCCATCGGGAGTATACCGTTGAGGTTATAGAACTTGTCCACACTATGACGGAGGAGAACATCAAGATCTAGGAACTGACTCGTGCTCAATGGAGTATACCGTTGAGGTTATAGAACTTATCCATACTATGACGGAGGAGAACATCAAGATCTAGGAACTGACTCGTGCTCAATGGAGTATACCGTTGAGGTTATAGTACTCGTCCACACTATGACGGAGGAGAACATCAAGATCTAGGAACTGACTCGTCCTCAATGGAGTATATCGTTGAGGTTATAGTACTCGTCCACACTATGACGTAGGGAAACATCTTCATCAAGATCTAGGAAATGTCTCGTGCCCACCGGGAGTATACCGCTGAGGTTATAGAACTTGTCCACACTATGACGGAGGAGAACATCAAGATCTAGGAACTGACTCGTGCTCAATGGAGTATACCGTTGAGGTTATAGTACTCGTCCACACTATGACGTAGGGAAACATCTTTATCAAGATCTAGGAACTGTCTCGTGCCCACCAGGAGTATACCGCTGAGATTATAGAACTTGTCCACACTATGACGGAGGAAAACATCAAGATCTAGGAACTGACTCGTGCTCATCGGGAGTATACCGTTGAGGTTATAGTACTCGTCCACACTATGACATAGGGAAACATCTTCATCAAGATCTAGGAACTGTCTCGTGCCCATCGGGAGTATACCGCTGAGGTTATAGAACTTGTCCACACTATGACGGAGGAGAACATCAAGATCTAGGAACTGACTCGTGCTCAATGACGTATACCGTTGAGGTTATAGTACTCGTCCACACTATGACGTAGGGAAACATCTTCATCAAGATCTAGGAACTGTCTCGTGCCCACCGGGAGTATACCGCTGAGGTTATAGAACTTGTCCTGTCTGGTTCCAAGTATTAATCTTCAATCTCTTCGTGTAGATGGTTTTCCTGGCTTGTTACAGGTATTAGTCTACAATCAGTCGTCAACAGATAGTTTTCCTAGCTTGCTACAGGTATTCAGCTGGGACTTGAAAAGGTTGGTCGAGGAGATAGCTGTCCTGGCTGGTTTCAGGTATTAATCTCTGACCTGAGAAAGAAAGATGGTCTTCCTGGCTTGTTACAGGTATTAATCTTCAATCTCTTCATGTAGATAATTTTCCTGGCTTGTTACAGGTATTAATCTATAATCAGTCGTCCACAGATATTTTCCTGGCTTGCTACAGGTATTCAACTGGGACTTGAAAAGGTTGATGGGTTGTCTCTTCTGACGGGGCGTCTCCTTTGACGAGTTGTCTCCATTGACAGGTTGTCTCTATTGACAGGTGTCTCCTTTGATGAGTTGTCTCTATTGACAGGTTATCTCTATTGAGAGGTTGTCTCTATTGACAGGTTTGGCCACAGAAAAATCTTTAGGACTCGATTTAACTGATTTTGTCTCCATTGACTGGCTTTGCCTCAGAAAAATCTTTAGGAATCGATTTAACTGATTTTGTCTCTATTGACTGGCTTTGCTTCAGAAAAATCTTTAGGAATCGATTTAACTGATTTTGTCTCCATTGACATGCTTCGCCTCAGAAAAATCTTTAGGAATCTATTTAACTGATTTTGTCTCCATTGACATAATTGGGAATTTAACTGCATCTTTCCTGAAAGGTAAAGGTCAGTCATATGCAATGCATGATATGGATCAAGTAATGATGTTCTCAACATAAATGAGATTGTATGGTATGATGCGTATATGCATGTATCATGATGTATGAAAATGGGATGTTTTAGTTGGGGAAAATAAATCCCGGAGCTGCTGGAGAATAGAGTTGAGTCTGGATGATTGTCAGAATTGCGTTTGCATCTGGAGCATATCTGAAATGTATTTGAATGAGTGACAGAATGACATCCGAATCTGGATCGTATCTGGACTGTAATTTGAATGAGTGACAGAATGACATCCGAATCTGGATCGTATCTGGACTGTAATTTGAATGAGTGACAGAATGACATCCGAATCTGGATCGTATCTGGACTGTATTTGAACGAGTGACAAAATGACATACGAATTTGGATCGTATCTGGACTGTAATTTGAATGAGTGACAGAATGACATCTGAATCTGGATCGTATCTGGACTATAATTGAATGAGTGACAGAATGACATCCGAATTTGGATCGTATCTGGACTGTAATTTGAATGAGTGACAGAATGACATCCGAATCTGGATCGTATCTGGACCGTATTTTGAATGAGTGACAGAATGACATCCGAATCTGGATCGTATCTGGACTGTAATTTGAATGAATCTGGAATAAGTATCAGAATGTCATCCATATCTGGATCGCATCTGAACTGTCTCTAGAAGGAATCTGGAATAAGTATCAGAATGTCAGCCATATTTGGGTCGCATCTGAACTGTCTCTTAGAAGGAGTCTGGAATAAGTATCAGAATGTCAGCCATATATGGGTCGCATCTGAACTGTCTATAGAAGGAATCTGGAATAAGTATCAGAATGTCAGCCATATCTAGGTCGCATCTGAACTGTCTCTAGAAGGAGTCTGGAATAAGTATTAGAATGCCAGCCATATCTGGGTCGCATCTGAACTGTCTCTAGAAGGAGTCTGGAATAAGTATCAGAATGTCAGCCATATCTGGGTCGCATCTGAACTGTCTCTAGAAGGAGTCTGGAATAAGTATCAGAATGTCAGCCATATCTGGGTCGCATCTGAACTGTCTCTAGAAGGAGTCTGGAATAAGTATCAGAATGTCAGCCATATCTGGATCGCATCTGAACTGTCTCTAGAAGGAGTCTGGAATAAGTATCAGAATGTCAGCCATATCTGGGTCACATCTGAACTGTCTCTAGAAGGAGTCTGGAATAAGTATCAGAATGTCAGCCATATCTGGGTCGCATCTGAACTGTCTCTAGAAGGAGTCTGGAATAAGTATCAGAATGTCGGTCATATCTGGATCGCATCTAAACTGTCTCTAGAAGGAGTCTGGAATATGTATCAGAATGTCAGCCATATCTGGATCACATCTGAACTGTCTCTAGAAGGGATCTTAGAAGATGATGATCTTTGCCTGTTGATTGATCTTTCCTGAAAAGGTAAAGAGTTAGTTGTATGCAATGTCATGATGTATGCATTGTCATGATGTATGCATTGCATAATGATGTTCTCAAAATAAAATGAGATTTGTGTCATACGTATTTTGTATGCATATGTTATGAATGTTGTTGAAGTGTAATTTTGTCTTGGACTTTGCTCAAAATGTTTCCACCGGGGATCCCTGCTTTGTTGTTTGAGGAGAACTCCGCTGGGGGATATTGAAAACTCTGTGGGGAGTATGTTTATTTCTGCTTGGGAAAATAGTTTAGGAGTCTTAGTCGTCCGTTGCTCTACTGGGGAGTCGAAGTTGAACTGATATCTGGTCGTGTCCAGGTTTTGCAGTAACTTGTTGGGGATTGTAGAGTAGTCTACTGGGGAACAGGAGTTGTGGTCCTTTGATTTGTAGTAGTCGGAGAGGCAAACTCAAGCTGGGGAATCCTGGTGTTGTTGGGGAAATAAACCATGTCGTCAGTCTGCTAGAGAGTTGATATCTTCGTTGGGGGAAGTCCTCGAGGATTCTTGAGATTGATTCAGCTGGGGAAAGGTTTTCAGAGATTAAACCCTTGCTGGGAGTCATCCTATGAGAATGATTTTGGGGATATTTGTCATTACCCCTAGTAGCAAGTGTTTGGGACATTGCCAGAAAATGTTTAATTGTACGTAACCCTTCACTGAGATTGATATTCAATGCCCCAAGCGACGGAGATGGAGACTTTCCTCTGGTTACTCTGCACTTCTTCAGAGATTTCTTGAAATCTTGAGTGAACTGCCCCAGGTGTGCTGGATAGTGACATGTCAAGTCCCCTTATTGATAGGAGATTCGTCAATGGAAGTGTCATCCTTTTTGAAGTGATTTTGTTCACTAAGAGGGCTTTCGTTCATCGGATATTCGTTGTGTGAATTTCTCTGCTGTCAAACAAATAGCCAAATGCAAACAGTGATATTCAAATAATGCAAAGTTTATGCTTGTCTCGAAGTTTTAAAAAATGCGTTTTTTAGCAGAAAACTTTTTATAAGACAAATTCAACACAAGATTTAGGGCAAAGCCTTACAGGAGTCAGGATACCTTTTGTAACAGTATGCTTTTGAACTAACCCATGCTTCAATTAGGACTTTTGAAGGGTTGTAACGTGGCCTGGTTCACGGTTTAAGAAACAAAGGATAAAGGCTCAAAGTATATTTGTACCCACCCGCTCTTCGTGATGTTCTTCAATCCTAAACTCAGTTAACTGTGCGTCGAACTCTATTCGAATTTGGAACGACATTTTGGTGATGGTTCACACAAGTTTGATTTTGGAAGGCAGTCATCATTTCATTTTTTTTGCAACATTTTTCATGTTGTCGAGGGTTTGGGATGACCTCGTTCTTTTGATTTATTATCCCTAACTTTTGCCTGACTGTTTCTGTTTTCGAGATTACAATCAGCGGGATGCCCCAGCTTCCTTAAGCCTCCTTTATAGGTTTTAGCTCAGTGGGCTTTTTTTTTTAGAGATTGACTGCCTGTGAGATAAGGAACCACCACTGTCTTTTGATTCCAAAGGAATGCTTTTGATGTCGTTCGTTGTATTATGAAGTGAGAGTTTTGTGACTTCAATGCGCATCTTTTGAATTAACCGAGAGACTACCCTGCCCCAGGTTTAAAGGTTTCAATTTGTGTTTAAAACATAAAACTCCTACTTCTTTGGCTCGAAGGGGTTGACTAGGGATTATCTTCCTTATAACTCCAGTGTTTAGGATTTGAAAGAAATGCCTGTACATCGTCAACAAGGTCTATCCAAAAGCATACTGTATAAGATTATGGCATTGTTTCGTCATCCTCCCTCTAAAGGCTTGTAACTTTTAGCAAGAGTTGAATGTCATAAAGTGAGTAAAAAGCATAGTTTAAATGTAATTAAAATGATTGGATCAAATCAAGACAAACATATGCAATGCATTAATGAAACAAAGTTTGGCATTAATAGATAATTGTTTGAATAACAAAGAGATTACAACTTGAAAATTCAAATGAACAAAAGCTTTCAATGATTCGTCATAGGAGCAGTGATTATGTTTGGAGTCTCCGGAGGGTCAAACTTGATCTCCTTGGCATCAATCATGTCTTGGATCTTGTTCTTCAGAGCCCAACAGTTGTTTGTGTCATGTCCCGGACTGTCAGAGTGGTATGCACACCTTTCATTGGGATGATAGGTAGGAGCGGAAGTATTTGGGTTCTGGAGAGGAGCCTTTAATGTAATCAGCTCTGCCTTCAACATGTGTTGTAGCGCTTTACCCAGTGACATGTTGATCTTAGTGAATTTTCTTTTAGGCATGACCTCCTTACGCTGGTGCCCCTGTCTTTGTTGAGCAGGCGTAGGATTAGAGATCAAGATTTCTCCTACGTATTGGTCATGACGACCCTTTTGACCATACACAATGTTAGACTCTTTCTTCCCATTGTATGGCTTTTTCTGAGCATCAGAAGGTATAGCTTCTTGAATCTTCCCACTTTTGATGCCAGCTTCGACCCTTTCGCCGGTCAGTATTAGCTCGATGAACCCGGCTGAAGAGCTTTCGATCAAGTGGTTAAAGAATGGACCAGACAGGGTCCCCAAAAACATATCAACCAGTTCACGATCAGCTAAAGGTGGTTGCACCCTTCAGGCAAGGTCTCTCCATTTTTTAGCATACTCTTTAAATCCTTCACCCGTCCCTATTGACATACCCTGGAGTTGGGTGCGCGTAGGAGCGAGGTCGACATTATACTGGTATTGCTTGTAAAAAGCAACAACAATGTCCTCCCAGTTACGGATGTTAGCTCCTTCCAGTTGACAGAACCATTCAAGTTGAGTCCCTGAGAGACTATCTTTAAAGAAATGGATCCACAAGTTCTTATCAGCAGTGTAAGGTTGGATCTTCCTCACATATGACCGGAGGTGCAGCTTAGGACAGGAAGCTCTATCATACTTGGCAAAGGCAGGTGCCTTGAACTTATGGGGAATCACCACCCCAGATGATAGGCCCAGATCTCCGAAGTCCAGACCGGGCACCTTTTGTGTCTCCATAGCGTTCAAACGGTCTTCCAGCTGTTTGTACTTATCCTCAGCAGGAGGATATTGTTCTTCATCATAGTCTGTCTCGTTGTCGGAGACTTCAGGGCTAGGAGCCCTCCTTTCTTATGGACTGTCTTTCCCTCCAGATGGGGTGGTCAGATCAACTTTGTTCTGCAGCCCGTTTCCAAACCTGCGTCCAGTATTGAACAGGATGGTCCTCTTTTTCTTCTTCTTCCTCTCTTTCAGAATCAGGGTCTTCAGGTCCTACTGACCCTTAGCTAGGCTCATGACCAACTCTTTAAATTGTGCATTCTGGGCCTGGAGGGCCTTGATAGCTTGCTCAGTGGAAGGTTCAGTAGACATGATGATTGCTGAAATAAACAGCGAAGAAGATAAGAGACCTGTACTGGGAGACCTGTTATGCAATGATATGTATGATATATGTATGCAATGTTTTCAAGGATCTCGCGGGGTAAACAAGAAACTGTTAGAATCTGAATCTGGTAGCTTGATTGAAGGAACTTCATGTTGCTGAGAGTCCTTCTTCAAGAGTCAAGCTCACCATATCGAGTGGGTCATAGCCCCTGACTCAAGTTATCATGTTTTGATCTCTAGATGACATTGGCTAGAGGAAAATAAATCCCCTTTGCCCCTTGCTAGACTTTTGATTTACCATAACCTGCATCACAGACCCTTGAGATCCTTGAAATGGTTAAGTAAATGTTAAGGCATGATGTTATGATGTGTATGCTATGCGTTTAAGCAAAAGTGTGAGGTGATGTAAGTAAACCCTGCACTAAGTCCAAATTATTGGATAAGGACTGTAAACAAAACCTGCAAGGAACTCATGTTGTCAGATAACAAGAATGTGCAAGTAGTTTCAAGTTTGAAGGCACACAAGTCACACAGATAGCCTTAAGTTTAGGCTGGCATGGAGTTTAGGTATTACCCTCTTTCAGTTTCAGTTGGTTCAAAACCTGTCCTATAAATAGTAACCGGGTTCTAAGGAGCTCAATATCATTGGATTGTTTTCTATGTTCATCGTTTTGGTTTAGCCACTGAACTAGCGACCAAAATATTCCAAGAAAACAATCCTCAATGAGTGTAGTATCGAGTATCTACCAACTTCGGACTGCACCAAAGTCGGTCATCTCACTACCCCTAAAAAGGCCAAGATGGTCAAGTAAGGTTCTAGGTCATTAATGCTTAGTGACATCACTCAGCGGCCCCGTATTCTCTTTGATTAACTCAAAGGCTACCGGTACTCACAAATATGTCGCACTAATATAGCTATTGCTTCAACCGTGTCGGTATACCCCGCACAGTTTCCACAACGTATTGCTATCTATGAACGTTTCCCAAATCCGGGTTAGGATCTATAGAACTCCGATACAAGACCATAAAATTAAAAGCATACAAAGCAATACAATTGAAAACACAAGTGATCTAATCCTAAGGTACACCTCACTTATATACTCCCCAGCAGATCGCCAGTTCTGTGATCGGTGGGAATGAGAACTGACTGTTTTGGAATGATGGTTCGCGTTTGCGTTTGTTTTTGCAAAATGCCGCGGTAAGCAAGAGTCGCCACTGTCTTTTATTTTATCCAACAAGGAAAGGACAAAAGCACAGAAAAATTCCTTTTCGAGATGTTTCTCGGGTTCGGGAGGTAGATTATAGAAAGGGAAGGTGTTAGCACCCTTTCTATCCGTGGTTATCCACGGGCTCTTAGGTACTTGCTCACTATGTTTTCAAAAGTTTGCTTTTCTTTGTGTTTGTGGGTTTTGAAAAGAGTTTTGTTTTTGAAGAGAGTGTAAGTGCGAAAAGTTTTGTTTTGTTTTAAAAGGAGCAAGTACTTAAGAACTTCTACCTACTCAAAAAGGAATTAAACTGTGTAAATGTCCTTTAGACAGTGCTATCCCACTATTGAGGAGTAGGTAGCACCGTCGTTGGAGTTTTCGGGTCAATTCGATTTAAGGGACGTGTGGTCACTGAAGCAATGTTAGGACGCCTTAGTGGTAATCCTAATGTCTTAGATCATTTTATCTGAGGCAACCGTTTCGAGGCAACTTATGATCTTTGGACAAAAGGACGACCTCTAACACATCTTATACTTAATGACCACGTTCGAGGCAACCAAGTGAGGCGTACCCTAAGAGTGGCATGTGCGAGTGTGTTGTTTTTCAGTTTATATTATCTTTGTACATGTTATGGTGAGCTACGGTTGATTTTAAATTAAGATAGATCTTGCCATGCAATCCTAGTTAGCATACATCTAAACAGTTAATATATGTACAGGAATTTAAAGTGCGGGAATTGTAAATCCTACGCTATTACAAAGCTTCGGGGAGGGGGATTATTTACATGTCCAAAATTGGGGGAATAAAAGCAGTAAAGTGTAAAAGTCTTAGTTAAGCTATTACAAACCAGTAGGCAATTACAATAAAATAAACGCGCGCGAATCTGAAAATAACCTCTAAAAATCCTAAGAATAAAATATTTTTGTTGTTTTATTTTATTTTGGGAAAATGATCTAAATCTACTTAATTTTAGTTTTTGAGAAAATGTTAAGATAATTAATTAATTTATTTAAGAAATAAATATAGTTGGAAAAACAACTAGCCTAATGTTTTTGTGATTTTTTTTTGTTTTAATGTTAATTAAAAAGATAAAAAGATGTCAATGAAAACAAAAATAAAATACAAGGGGGATCCTTCGATCCAGGGAAAAAAGGAGCTTAGAGCCAAGGAGGGAATGGAAGCTTCGATCCAAACAGGGTCATGGTTCTTTCGATTGGGCCAGGAAGTGGGCATGAACAGCCTTCGATCCAGGGAAGGGGATTTCCCTTCGATCCCGGGAAAAATGCCTTCTTCGATCCAGGAGGACTATGGGAAGCTTCGATCCATAGAAGGTGTCTCCTTCGATCTGGGATGTTATACCTGCAAAAGTATGTTAGTAAAATAAAACTCAGGGCCTGGTATCGAACCCCAGGCCCTTCGATCCTGCGTGCGCTGAGTCTTTTCAGGCTAAATCTGCAGCAAATGCTAGCAAACAAAGAACATGACCTGGGGCCAAACCCAAGCCCTTGAATTCTGTCTAGGATGGCAAATCGAATGGGATAGAAAATATGGAGGTGTTATGCAAAATGAAAAGTTTTGACAATTTACCCTCTCTTACCAGCAGATTGAATCTTCGATTTGGGTACTGGCTGGATGGGAGCACTTTCAATCTGAGGGCTTCTGGGCATGGGCACCTTCGATCTGAAGGACTGCTTTGGCTTGGAAAATTCTGACAACCTTTGATGGATTGTATGGGCAGTGCCTCTCAAATGTTTTTTTTCCTTTTCTTTTCTGTTCTCTGTTTTTTTTCTATGTTTTTTTTTGTTTTCTGTAATGTGTCACTGGCCTCCTATTTATAGGAGCGTGAGGGTCTAGTAACGGCAAGAGACAACCCATTAAACAGGCCTTTAAAGCCATGAGACAAGAATCAGATACATTAAAAGTTTTCCTTTTTTGAAATATGCATGTCTCTTATGAATCTTGAATGAATCTGGACACTTTTGAATTTCGAATGCATTCAGGCCCTGCTCTTCGATTGGTCCTGATTTGAAAAGAATCCCTCTGGTCGAATCATCTCTTTAGGAACAGAAAAGGCAAGAATCTGGCCTTTAGCTCAGGAATTAAATTCACAATCAGCATTTAATTATTTCTATATTTGCAAGGGAAGCACACCATTTTCTCATGTTCAGTGTACCTGGACATGTTTTTTGAGTTCCCTCTTGATGGATTTGTTAACAGGCCAGTCGAAAGGCTTTGTTAACAGGCCAATCGAAAGGTGTTGTTCATGCTAATCGAAGGATCCCTTGGCATGCCAATTGAAATGCTTGGCCCAGGGTGCCAAATGAAAAGTTCTTTTAGAATTCCAATCGAAGGCCTTGACACAATGTCGATCGAAGTACTTGTCCATAATGCCAATCGAAAGGCTCATTCAGAATACCAATCGAAGGGTCTTTCAGAATGCCAATTGAAGGCCTTGACATAATGCCAATCGAAGTGCTTGTCCATAATGCCAATCGAAAGGCTCATTCAAAATACCAACCGAAGGGTCTTTCAGAATGCCAATCGAAAGGCACTTAAAGCACCACTAAAAAAATTATTTTTCCTTAGGCAAGAATTTGTGACCAACCATGTAAGGGATGACCTTTGAAAACATGAGAGGGCAAACTTTGGGGTACAACACAGTTCTTTGACCCTTTACACCATTGCTTTACATTTTCCGATTACCAGTTGGTTCCTACCATGGAAGGGTTTTCTCAGTTATTGGAAGTGCTATTCTCAATCAATTACCCTTCAACGGTATGGAAAGAGACCCAAAACCTGAGGAGATTGCTCAAGCTCTGTATTTACAACGGTTCGACGTTGTGGCAAATTGGGAAACAAGAAGCGGTGTCAAAGGGTTTCTATCCAAGTTTTTGTTTGAGAAAGCTCACTATATTTGGGATACTTTGGATTTACAAGCCTTTGAAGAGGTGTTGGCCCTTCTCATCTATGGGATAGTACTGTTTCCTAATCCGGACCGACTCATAGACGTGAACACGGTCAAATTTTTTATGTCTCATAACTCGGTGCCTACTTTACTTGGACACATTTTACACTCTTTTCACACTCGCATCATAAAGAGAAGAGGGACCCTTATGTGTTGCACTCCTCTATTGGCTAGGTGGTTTATTTTGCACCTACCTCGATCTGTGTTGAAGAATGAGCAAGGCATGAGGTGGTCTAATAGGTTGATGCCCCTCACGCATTCAGATATTCACTGGTGCCCTCGATCTTTGGAAGATGTTACCATCATTGATCACTATGGGGAATTCCCTAATATCCCTCTCCTAGGAATTAAGGGGGGAATAACTTATAATCGTTGTTTGGCATTGCGATAGTTTGGGTATGCTAGGAGTGATGGTCCTCATGATGCACTAGTTCAAGGAATTGCATTCGACTATGAGAACAATGTCCAAGGGTACCGTTAGAGCTTCATTCGAGCTTGGGGCATTATGAACAAAGTGGATATCAAGACATTGGGGCATAAGAACTCCATCCTTTTGGAGCCTTATCTTAAGTGGGTGCAAGCACGCGCTCAAAATCTCATGATGCCTTACCCCGCCATCCTACCTATCATTATGGAACCTATTGTCGAGAGAGATGTACCTCATACTATTCTCCATCCTGACATTCCGACTACTCTCGAAGAGTTACAAAGATCTTGGATTCAACTTAAAGAGGAACGAGATACCTTTGAAACCCAGTTCTACGCAAGCGAGAAGAAGGTTTTGGAGCTTACAAGACAACTGCATAAAGAATAGAGTTTGAATGCCTACATTACACCAAAGAGGATGCGCTCATGGAAAGCCTGAGTCTTGTTTGATTTAGGAGTTTTGTTTTATCTTTGTTTCTTCCATTGTAAGCCCAAGAGGCATCGTTGTAACCATTTAAACTTATGAATGTAATTAATATTTGTTCTCTCTTTGTCTAAGCAAATTTAAATCTTAAAAGTCCTTGAAAACATTGCATAAGCATATCATGCATATCATTACATAAGTAGGTATTTCGAGACAGGTTTCTTATCTTTCCGTTGTTTATTTCAGCAAAAAGAAATGACTCTTGAACAAACAGTTAAGGATCTTCAAGCTCAAAACGCTCAATTTCAACAAATGTTCCTGGCTCTAGCTAAGGGACAAGAAGATCTGAAATCTCTCATCATCCAAGAGAAGACAAAGAAGGCAAAGAAACCAGCTTGGTGTCTTGAATATGGGAAGAAGGTTCAGAGGACCGACCAAGCGAGCTCTAGATATCGCAAACCCGTCGGATGAGGGAGACAATCAAGAAGAAAAGAACAAGGAAGGAGATAACAACTCAGGGACTGATGAGGAAGAGGCAGACTATGCTGAAGAACAATATCCTCCTTTTGATGACAAGTATAAACAACTGGAGGATCGCCTCAATTCTATGGAGATTCAGAGGGTACCTGGTCTAGATTTTGAGGATTTAGGACTCGTCTTAGGGGTGGTCATCCTGTAGAAGTTCAAGGTTCCCGTATTTGCTAAGTTTGACGGTGTCTCCTGTCCTAAGCTGCACTTAAGGTTATACGTCAGGAAGATCCAACCTCACACGGCTGACAGGAATCTGTGGGTACATTTCTTCCAAGAAAGTTTATCAGGGACGCAGTTGGAATGGTTCTATCAGCTGGAAGGAACCAACATTCACAATTGGGAAGATCTGGTTGCTGCTTTTTACAAGCAGTACTAATACAATGTTGACCTCGCTCCAACCCGTACACAACTTCAAAGAATGTCTATGGTTTCCAGCGAGGGTTTCAAAGATTATGCCCAAAAGTGAAGAGATCTTGTAGGAAGGGTCCAGCCTCCTCTGTCTGATAGAGAACTAGTAGACGTGTTCATGGGTACTTTATCTGGTCTGTGATACGGTGGAAGAACCGACTGTTTTTACTGGTTTACGGTTTGCATTTTTTTGTTTGCAAAATGTCGCGATAAGCAAGAGTCGCCACCGACTATTATTTCATCCAATCGGAAAGGAAAAAAGTACAGAAAAAATCCTTTTTCGAGATTTTAAGTACGGGGGGTAGATTATAGAAAGGGAAGGTGTTAGCACCCTTTCTATCCATGGTTTTCCATGGGCTCCTAGGTACTTGCTCATTTTTAAATTGCTTGTGTTTGTGTGCTTTGTTTTGAAAAGTTTTACTTCGTGATAACCCTTGTATCAGTCCTCAAAGGTGTGACGAAGTTGTTTTTGAAATTTGTTTAAAAATGTGTAAGTGTGAAGAGTTTTGTTTTGAGCAAGTACCTACTAGCATCTACCTACTTGAAAAAAAAGATCGTTTCTATTCTTGTTTCCTTTAGACAGCGCTATCCTACTATTGAGAAATAGGTAGCACCGTCGTTGGAGTTGTAAGGGTCAATTCGAAAGGGACATACGATCACTAAAGCAATGCTAGGATGTCTTAGTAATAACCCTAAAGTCTTAATGATCATATTCGAGGCAACATTTCTGAGGCAACATTTGAATGGGGCATTTGATCTTTGTTAGACTGGAGGGCAACCACTAAGACACCCTATACTTAATGATCGTTTACCGAAGGCAACCGAAGTTAGAGTATACCCTAGGAGTGATATGTGCGAGTGATTTATTTTCAGTTATTTATCTTTGCACATTAGGATTCTCTAACTGTGTTAATTTGTCGTGCATTCTTGTCATACAATCCTATTAGCATACATCTAAACAGTCAAATATTTGCGGGAATTAAAATGCGAGAAAGTAAATCTACATTATTACAAGGCTTCGGGGAGGGGAATTGATTACACAGCCAAAAACCCGGGGTTTTAACGGTAAATAAAACCCTAAATTAACTATTACAAACCAGTGAGCACTTACAAAAATATTGACAAAATAAACAACAAGCATACGACGAATTAAATGTGAGGCGACTAGGGTTTTGACCCTTTGACTAATCCTATTTGCGGTTGATTAAAGAAAAAAAGTTTTTTGTCATTTTTGTTATTTAAGAAAATAATGAAATAATTGAATTCAAAAGAAAATCCTAAGTTCTAATTAATTTTAGATTAAGAAAAGTAAATTAGTTCATTCTAAAAACCGATTTTGTGTTTTTGTTTGAAAAGAAAAGAATTAAATCAAGAACTTAAACCTAATTTTCTAATTGATTTTAATTAGAAAAAACAATTTAAAATTTCCTTAAATTAAATTAAACTAAATTAAATTAAATTTGATAAAATAAAAACCTAATTCTAGTTTTTGTAAATTTCTTGATTTTTGTGATTTTGTAAAAAAGTGATTAATTTTGTTAATTAATATAATTAAAAGAAAATAGTAAAAGAATTAAAAAAAGAAATAAAAAAGTGGAGAGATGGGCCTGTATTCAGCAAAAAGGGGGGTTAGAATGTAAATTCTTGGGCCCAAATGGACAGAGGCTTGTTTGACTTCGCCCCAATCCAATGTGCATGCTTGACTGAGGTGCATGGTGGTCCTCCCATGGTGGTACGTTGATCTGGGGACATTGATGAATTAGAGGGCGAGATCTTGATGGTGCACGATGAGCATCTTGACTTGCAAGGTGTGGGATTACCTGTTAAAAATATTAAGAATGAAGGTTGGGACCTGGGAATCGAACCCAGGTCCTTTGCACTTTCCCCCCTGCACGCTTACCAACTGAGCCAAGTGTTTTATTTGTATATACAATGGAAATTAGTTATAATATAATAAAACAGAAACGCTGAAATTCAAAACGCGCCAAATTCAAATCACCCAACCAGGGGATGACACGCAATCTCGTCTTCCTTCCCAACCGTCGTTTTAGGTGGCAAACTTTTACCTACAGACACTTACTGTAAGTATATCCCTGTGTAATTCAAAAAACCGTGTGTGCTCAAGATAAATGGCCATGGCTGGTACCAATCAACTCGTTTCATCCTCACGAGTCTCATGGTACCAGAATCAATGCCCAATTTTGCCTATCCTACAAATCCCTAATCAAGAAAACAAAACCCTAGCTATGGCAACTTCCTGTACAAGCGTTAGAAATACAATTAAATAGTACCAAAAGTTTGAAAAATCAATGACAAACACGAATATATCATTAAAATATGCAATGGGTGAGTGAATCAATGAAACCGAATTTGAATTTGGAAGCAAGTCGTGATACCTATATCTTACAGTTCCAGGCGTGAGAGAGCTTGCAAATGGTTGGAATTCCTTTTGGAGATGTCCAAGAACCTGTTGGTGTCGTGAGAATGGTATGAATTGGCCTCTAATGTGGAAATTGAATCACCACTTTTCTTCCAATTTTTTTAGTTTTGTTTCACCTCTGCACGACTGCTTCTAACCTCTCTATGCCTTGGTCTTCTTCTGTATATGTAATACAAACTATTAGGTCAACAAAAACGACCTCAATCTTGCTCATCATGGAGATTTTATTTGATCTTTCATGGCATATGATTCTTTTCCAATTTTGCTCAAATCCAATCTTTTCCAACCAAATTGACCTTGCACGAGTTGATCTTTAATTGACAGCATATAATATCTTCTTTCAATGCAAAAGATCATCCCTAAAATGCAATATATGATTTATTAGGATTTATTTGATTTTATTTGAATTTTAAATGAATAAAAATCAAAATAAATTAAATAAATGAATAAATAAAGCATGGAGGGTCCCATAGGTCGTGGAATATGTTAGGAATGAGATGCAAGTATAAAAATTTGGGCCCATTTAGCAAAAGATGTAAATTTGAGCATATTTGACTTTTGGCAATTTTGCAAAAAAGGTCAACTTGAGCAATGCATAACTCTCTCAATTTTGACCCTAGAGAGGTGTTCTTTGAATTTTTAGAAAGCTTAGGATGTCCTCTAAGTAACCCTTTTGGTCTCATCTCCATTGGATCTTCCATGATCATGTAGGAAGCTTTGATCCAAAAGGTGTTTTTGTTGACTTTTCAAAATGACCTATAATGTCCAAATTCATATATTCTTGTGAGTGCATATTTTGGACTTGGGAGATGAAGATGAATTGTAGGGAATTGCATCCTCTTAAAAATGAGCTTTGGATGGGTCATTTTTTATAAAGTATGATAAAGTTATGCTTGGTCAAAGTTGAGTTGACTTTTCCTACAAAACCCTAATTTAGCAACTTTTGGGTTTTGATGAATTATGGGCAATCCTTGATGAATCATGATCAACCCTTGATCAAATGATGAATGATACTTCAAAATGAGGATGTTGACCAAAAATATTGAAGTTTGACTGTATGTGGGCCATAATTGACTTTTGACCTAGCATAGTCGAATTCCAGGTATTTGAGCAATTGACTGAGCAAACTTCCTCTGCAAGGCTTGAAACTTGTTATGGATGATCTTGAGAACATATTAGGACAATGGTGAGCATTTTGGATCCTTTGTACTCAAGCATCTTGATGCAAAATGAAACCCTAATTTGAGGTAGACTGCCTTAGGAGAGAGTTTGTTTGGTCAATTCTTGGACTTCCTTGAGCAATTTGAGGACCTCACTTGACATGTATTAAGAAATATGGGAGGGAAAATTTTGGGGTACAACAGCTGCCCCTGTTCAATCTTCTTAAACCTGAGGATGTAGATTGGCTCGTCTGCCCTTCGTGATCTGAAGGTGGAAGATGATTGAACACTAGAGTGCCCAGAAATTTGCACTCGCCTGAAGTGATACTTGATTTGTGATATCGAGAATGGGCTTATAGATGTCATTTGGTAGTTGCTAGAAAATTGTCGGAGATGGGCTTAAAGATGCCATCTGAATAAGTGTCGATTGCATAAGAGATTCCTTTGCGAGAACCCATATACCTGTTATTGAGGAGGACTTCGCTGGGGAATGCTGGTCTCTGTCTTGGGAGAAGTGGAGTTTTTAGGAGCTTCAGTTGTCCATTATTCTACTGGGGAATAATTCCGATTTGGGAAACGGAAGTGAACTGTGTGTTTAGTCGGGGTATATACTGCACCGCGACTTACTGGGGAAATGTGAAATCAATTGTGTTTGATTGGGTCCCGGTCTTACAGTGTTATGGATTGTTGTTTAGGGATAAGGGAGGCCGGACCCGGATAGTAAGGTTAGGAGAAGGAACCTAGATAATAGGGTTACTTCGAGATGAAAGCCTGGATAGTAGGGCTTGAGAAGGAACCTGGATAGTAGGGTTACTTCGACATGAAATCCTTGGTAGTAGGGCTGTGAGAAGGAACCTGGATAGTATGGTTACTTCAAGATGAAAGTCTGGATAGTAGGGCTTGAGAAGGAACTTGGATAGTAGGGTTGCTTCGATATGAAAGCCTGGATAGTAGGGTTGTGAGAAGGAACCTGGATAGTAGGGTTGCTTTGATATGAAAGCCTGGATAGTAGGGTTGTGAGAAGGAACCTGGATAGTAGGGTTGCTTCGATATGAAAGCCTGGATAGTAGGGCTGTGAGAAGGAACCTAGATAGTAGGGTTGCTTCGATATGAAAGCCTGAATAGTATGGTTGTGAGAAGGAACCTGGATAGTATGGTTGCTTCGATATGAAAGCCTGGATATTAGGGCTGTGAGAAGGAACCTGGATAGTAGGGTTGCTTCAATATGAAAGCCTAGATAGTAGGGCTGCAAGAAGGAACCTGGATAGTAGGGTTGCTTTGATATGAAAGCCTGGATAGTAGTGCTTGAGAAGGAACCTGGATAGTAGGGTTACTTCGACATGAAAGCCTGGGTAGTAGGGTTGTGAGAAGGAACCTGGATGAGGTTGCATTTACTGTCGATGATTACTCTGTTTAGCTTTGAGTGTTGATCATGGACTTGCTGGAAATTGTTGATAATAATGTCTTTCCTGAAAGAAATACAGGGTTAGTTATATGTGATGCATGAGATGCATTGTATGCTGACGTTCTCAAAATAAATGAGACTATGTTATATGTGATGTATGCACATGTCATGATGTATGAACATGAAATGTTGACATAATAATATGAGTCTGGGAAAATAAATCCCTGATTGTTATGAAAACCATAGTTCCTCCACCTCTGTTGGGGATTGTGAACAAAGATGACCGTGCTGGGGATTTTCCCCTTGGCTGGTAAATATTCTACCGGACGAGACTTTGTCTAAGGATAACTCTGCAGGGAATAACTCTGTTAGAGAGGAGATACTCTGTTGATAGATCTGCTGACTTGGAGAAACAACTCAGCTGGGGATGAATTATCGTTACTGGTGATGATGAATTTTGTTGGAGATTGAATTTCTGCTTTTGAGAGAAATAAACTTTGCTTGGGGAAAAACTTTCTGACTCACCTGGGATTGTGAACTTTAGTAAGGGAGAGTTATATCTTGTACGGGGAAGCTAACATCACTGTCTTTGGATACTTTTTACTTCATGGGGAGTGTATGTACCACTTCTCGTGTTCTCCAGTTGGCTCTATCCCTGTACCTGATGGGCAGGGTAACTGTAAGGTTTGGACACTTCTTGTTTGTCCCTGTTCCTGGAATTACAAGCAATTGTCTTTCGTTTTTTATGCAAATATTTTATGAGCAGCAATTATTTCCAAATGCATATATCAAAAATGAATCATTGGACGTTCTTGCAAAACAAAACAGAAAAAGAAAAACAATTTGAAATTTCTTGTAAAGATGAATTGTATTGATTTTTGAAGTTGGCCTGTAATAGGCATTTTGTACAAAGAGGCTAACACTCTAGTAAGAGAATGCCGCCGAAAGATAGAAATTACAATTTGTGTAAAAGAAAGAAAAACAACTATGTGAAACAATCCCATCGGGTTTCAACTCTGTTATTGCCTTTATATCTTCAAGCGTCTCATCACTTTGCGACTTGGTCGAAGATGGATCAGATTGATCAGTGCCGTCTGAGCTTGATAGTTGATACCAGAGTCTGGTTGCAAGGTGATCCAATGAGACATAGGATTACGCTTCAATCCATAATTTTTTCCTGGACCGCCCTTTCGGGTTTTCAGTCCACTGGGATACCCTTTTTTGCCCAAGTCGCCTTTTTAGGTTTTCGACTTGCCGGGTTTACAGTTTTTTTGTTTTCATCCCTTACTTTTGCCCGAACCCTTTTGGTTCGCCAGGAAGCCCTTATTTTTTCCTAGGCCAGTCAACCTAACAGGTCTTTGATTATGCGTAGTATCTTTTCACTATGTCTGCATTGACGGGGTGAGGAAGGTTGTCACCATCCATGGTGGTAAGAATCATAACTCCTCCCGAGAAAATGTTCTTAACCACAAATGGCCCTTTGTATGTAGGGGTCCATTTGCCCCTGCGGTCACCTTGCGGCAGTATGATGCGTTTGATCACTAGATCCACGACTTGATATTCTTGACGTCTGACTTTCTTGTTGAAGGCCATGATCATCCACATTTGATACGTCTGATCGTGACAAATAGCGATAAGTCTCTTTTCATCAATTAGATTTAGCTGATCAAGTCGGGTTTGTATCCAGTCGTTTTCGTTCAAACCTGCATCCTTCATAATCCTGAGAGAGGGTATATGGACTTCGATGGGTAGGACTGCCTCCATAACATATACTAGAGAGTAGGGTGTTGCCCCTGTCGATGTCCTTGCCGAGGTACGGTACCCATGAAGAGCGAATGGTAACATCTTGTGTCAGTCTTTGTATGTCACCGTCATCTTCTGCACAATCTTCTTGATGTTCTTGTTAGCCGCTTCAACATCCCTATTCATCTTCGGCTGGTAGGGAGAAGAGTTGTGATGATGTATCTTGAACTGTCTGTAGAGCTCGGTAATCATCATATTATTGAGATTTGTACCATTTTCAGTGATGATCCTCTCTGGTACACCATATCGATAGATCAAATTGTGTCGGATAAACCGTGCCACGACATTCTTGGTTACTGTAGCAAAGGAAGTTGCCTCAACCCACTTCGTAAAGTAATAAATTTCTACCAGAATGAAGCGATGCCCGTTAGACGCAGTAGGTCTGATCTCGCCGATCATGTCGATGCCCCACATTGCAAAGGGCCAAGGAGCTGTCAGAACATTCAGGGGAACCAGAGGTACATGCACCTTATCAGCATAGACTTGGCACTTATGACAGGTTCGAGAGTGCTGATGACAATCGGCTTCCATAGTGGACCAGTAATATCCTTCCCGTAGGATCTTCTTAGCCATGGTATGTCCACTGGAATGAGTTTCAAAGGTACCTTCATGCAACTCTGCCATGATCCTTTCTGCCTCGCTCTTGTCTACACACCGCAGTAAGGTTGAATCATGGTTACGCTTATAGAGAATTCCATTACTAATGAAGAACTTCGCAGCGAACATTCTCAGGAACTTCTTATTATTAGCAGATGCCCCCTCGGGGTATTCTTGAGCCTCAAGATACCTCTTTACCTCATAAAACCATGGTTTGTCTACTACCTCTTCGGTCTCAATGTCGCAGCAATGTGCGGGTTCATCCATCCTCTCAATGGTAATTTGGGGAGTTTCATTGTCCCACCTAACCTTGAACATAGAAGACATGGTAGCTAGCGTGTCTGCCAACTGAATCTGCTCTCTTGGGAAGTGTTCAAAGGTTATCTCCTCAAAGTGTGGGAGCAATGCCAGTACATATTCTCGGTAAGGAATAAGATTCGGGTGCTTCGTATCCCACTCGCCTTTAATCTGGCTTATCACCAGAGCGGAATCTCCGAATACACTTAAGAACTTTATCCTCAGGTCAATAGCAACTCGAAGACCCGTGATACACACTTCATACTCCGCCATATTGTTGGTGCAGTTAAAACTTAATCGGGTGGTGAATGGAGTATGACAGCCCTCAGGAGATATAATTACAGCGGAAATGCCATTATCCAATGCGTTTGAAGCTCCGCCAAAATACATAGACCATCGGGATCCTTCCTCAGATCCTTCATCCGGTCCAGGTTCTTCGCAGTCGGTTACCAATATGATGTTCTCATCTGGGAACTCGAAATTCATGGAGTGGTAGTCATCTACGGCCTGATGCACCAAATGATCCGCTAACACACTCCCCTTGATTGCTTTCTGGGTTGTGTATTGGATGTCGTACTCAGTTAAGATCATCTTCCATCTTGCTATTCTTCCGGATAAGGCGGGCTTCTCAAAAATATACTTGATCAGATCCATCTTTGATATCAACAAAGTGGTGTGAGTCAACATATACTGTCCCAGCCGGTGAGCAGTTCATGCCAAAGCGCAGCAAGTTTTCTCGAGCAATGAGTATCGAGTCTCACAGTCGGTAAACTTTTTGCTAAGGTAGTAAATAGTGTGCTCTTTTCGGCCAGACTCGTCATACTGCCCCAGCACACACCCCATTGAACTGTCTAGCACTGTCAAGTATAAAATCAAAGGTCTTCCTTCAGCTGGAGGCATCAAAATTGGTGGTTCTTGAAGGTATTCCTTGATTCTTTCGAAAGCGGTCTGGCATTCGTCATTCCACTTTACCACTTGATCTTTCTTCAGCAGCTTGAAGATTGGCTCACAAGTAGCTGTCAAATGTGAAATGAACATGGCGATGTAATTCAGACGTCCCAAGAAACCTCTAACTTCTTTTTCTATGCGGGGAGCCGACATCTCTTGTATGGCTTTTACCTTTGCAGGGTCCACCTGAATACCTTTATCACTGACGACGAAACCCAGAAGCTTACCAGACCTTACCCCGAAGGTACACATGTTCGGATTCAACCTCAACTTGTATGTCTTCAACCTGTCAAACAGTTTCTGGAGATGATCAAGGTGCTCTTCCTCAGTCTGGGACCTGTCTATCATGTCATCAACATAAACCTCGATCTCGCGATGAATCATATCGTGGAACAAAGCGACCATGGTGCGCTGATAAGTTGCCCCAGTATTCTTCAACCCAAAAGGCATTACCTTGTAACAGAAGGTGCCCCACTGTGTAACGAAGGTAGTCTTCTCCATGTCCTTAGGAGCCATCTTGATCTGGTTGTAGCCAGAAAAGCCATTCATGAAGGAGAAGATCTTGTGATGCGCGGTGTTGTCGACCAGAAAATCAATGTGAGGTAGTGGGAAATCATCCTTGGGGCTTGCCCTATTTAGATCTCTATAGTCCACACACATCTGTACCTTACCGTCCTTCTTTGGTACCGATACGACATTGGCAATCCACTGCGGATAATAAGTGACAGCTAAGAATCCTGCGTCGAACTGTTTCATGACCTCCGCCTTGATTTTCTCTGACATTTCAGGGCACATGCAGCGAACTTTCTTCTTTACCGAAGGACATTCCTCTTTGGTCGGCAGGTGGTGTACCACAATATCAGTGTCTAACCCAGGCATGTATTCATAGGACCAGGCGAAGATCTCAACATAGTCGCGTAACATTTATATTAACCATTGTTTGACACTAGGCTCCAGATTCGCACCTATCTTGACCTCTTTCCTGTCTTTCTCTGTATCCAAATTCACTGACTCAACTGGCTCTTCATGAGGCTGTATGGCCCTTTCTTCCTGCTGTAACAGACTAGAAAGTTCTCTAGGCACCTCATAAGCATCCTCACCTTCGTCCTCGGCTTGGTTGATCGGATTTTCGAAGTCATAATTGGCAGTAGCAGAGTCGTTATCAATGGGATCCAGAGTGGATATAGATCTGCATTATGATACGTGAGTGTGTGTAAGAGAATAGCTGTTTTGATAAAGTGAGAGACAGAAAATAAAAACAAGGAGCGCAAAATTTGTAATGCCAGAAACGTCCAATGTTTTATTAATGATATATGAAATGACAAATAATAAGCCCTCACAAGCAAAGCCAAGGTGCCTCGGGCAAGGCATCGGGCCGTAAAGTTTTAAACTGTTTATTACAAATCTTAAAACAAAAAGTCAATTACTGTGGAATAAAAGAAACAGGTATGAAGTCATTCGTCATCCAGTTATTCAGTCCACTATTGGTTGTTGGGTAGATTCAGCTGTCGATATCTGAATCCTCTTCACTGTCCTCAATTGCATTAACTCCCCGATTGCTGATGTGTAGAGGAGGTCTTCCAATCTGTGCGTGCCTAACATCCCTCTGAGCCTCTGTAGTAAAGCCCAAACCAAATTTGTCAGTTTTGTGAGTGAAATCAGGGAGCTGACCCCAATTAGTACACCCACCTTCTTCAATTACAGCCCTGACGTCTTTGAGAGAAGCCATCTTCAACGGAGGTTTGCCAGTAGTAACTTCAGTTGATGCCGAGAACTGAGGGACCTCTTCAAAATTTTGACAGGGCGTTTCTATGAATTCCCCGTCCATCTCTATGTATCGAAAGGAGTTGAGATGACTCACCATATACTCTTCTTCACCTTGCACTGTGGCAATCTTTCCCTTCACCAGATACTTTAGCATTTGATGGAGTGTGGAAGTAACTACCCCAGCCTTATGAATCCAAGGACGACCCAGCAAGCAATAATATGACGGATTGATATCCATTACGTAGAAGGTGGACCCAAAGGTCTGAGAACCCACTTTAACAGGGATGTCCACCGCCCCATGCACCATTCTTTTTGATCCATCAAAAGCCCTTACCACAATGTTACTCGGCTTTAGAATCAAATCTTCACAATCCAGACGGTCTAATGCTTTCTTTGGCAGAACATTCAATGAGGACCCGATATCTACCAGCACGTGGGCCATAGTGGTGCCCCTGCACTCGATCGAGACGTGTAGAGCATCATTATGATTTCTCCCTCTAGCAGTCAGATCCGCATCTGAAAACCCTAGCCCATTGTTAGCAGTCAGGCTAGCCACAATATTTGAACTGATCTACAAAAGTTTCCTGAGGCACATGCACAGTCTTGAGAAATGCAATCAAAGCCTTCGCATGGGCTTCAGAACATAACAACAAGGACAACATGGAGATCTAAGACGGGGTCTTCCCCAGCTGCTCGACTACGTTGTAGTCGCTTTTCTTGATAATTTTCAATATTTCCTCTATCTCTTGTTTCGAGGTTTCTACAATGATCTTCTTAGGTGCCTCCATCCGGGCAGGCTCACCTATGATTTCTTTGCCCCGAGTCCCAGATGGATCAGCAGGAGGGGTGACAACTGGAGTCGGAATTGGGACAGTAGTTGATGTACTAGCAGACGGAATGACAACAGGTTCGTGGATAGTCAGAGGGGAAATCTCAGGAGAAAAGAGTCTTCCACTTCTGGCGACCTTGTTAGCCCCTACAATATTACTGACATCTGTATCGGCTTCTTCAGTCCTCAGATCTTGTTTAACACCATGGTAATATACATCAGCACTGTAATGCCATGGGATAGCCTTATCTGAGGTATATGGGATGGGACCCAGAGCGGTAATTATTAACGGAGCAATTCTTGGAACAGGTGTAACCCTAACAGGTTTTCTCGAGGAAACCTTGGAAGGATTGGCGGAAATGGTTATGATGGCAACATCTTCATTTGGAACAAACGGAATCATAGTCTTCTCAAACAAAATCTCTTTATTTTCCATCAGGCATTGAACACCTGATTTCAACAAACAACAACCGGAAGGCAAGATCGCGCATATGTGGCAACCTTCGCCACAGCCCGGAAATAAACCGGCCAACATCAATTTCTTCTTAACCGTCATCAGAGGAGTAGAGATTTCTTCCACAGAGGTCATAAACAAACCGGTGTCCACAGCATTAACTCCACAACCATGTTTGGGCATGGGAGCAGTTATGACATTTGGCTTTTCCAGAGCATCAAACTCTATCTCTTTAGCTTCTAGCAAATCTTGCACTTTATTCCTCAGAGCCCAACAATCGTTTGTATCATGGCCTGGGCTCTCCGAATGGTAGGCGCACCGCGCGTTGGCATTGTATCTGGGAGAAGCAGTGTTTGGATTCTTGGGAGCCTCTTTCAAGGTTTCCAAGTTGGATTTTAACAGATGAGGCAGAACTTCAGCCAAAGTCATGTTGATGCGGGTAAATTATCGTTGTGGTCTTTCTACCCTTTGTTGATTGTTGCATTGTGGAGCAACTGTGGGTCTTGGTATCACTACAACATTTACCGATTGACAGTGTTCAGGTCTGCTTTGGCCCCTCGGGCCATAGACTACACTAGCTTCCTTCTTACCGGTGAAAGGCTTATTTGATGCACTTGATGAAGCATCCTTCTGTATTTTACCACTTCGAATGCCAGCTTCTACTCTCTCTCCAATCAAAATCAACTCAGTAAACCCAGATGACAAACTGCCGATCAAATGATTGAAAAATGGACCAGATAGCGTCCCTAGAAACATGTCAACCAACTCCATATCAGACAAAGGGGGTTTGACTCTTCCAGCCAAGTCTCTCCACTTTTGGGCATAGACCTTAAAACCTTCACTTGCACCCATAGACATACCCTGGAGCTGAGTACGAGTGGGGGCAAGGTCAGCATTATACTGATATTGCTTGTAAAAAGCAGCAGCAGGGTCTTCCCAGTTCTGGACACTGGCTCCTTCCAACTGATAAAACCATTCAAGTTGAGTCCCTGACAGACTATCTTGAAATAAGTGCACCCACAAATTTCTATCAGTAATGTGGGGTTGGATCTTTTGGACATACGAGAAGAGATGGAGTTTTGGGCAGGATACTCCATCATATTTAGCAAAAACTAGAGCTTTGAACTTATGAGGGATGACAACTCCTGATACCAATCCCAGCTCTCCGAAGTCCAAACCATGGATTTTCTGAATCTCCATAGCACTCTGAAGGTCTTATAGTTGCTTGTACCTATCCTCAGCAGGAGGATATTACTCATCGTCGTAATCTGTATCATTGTCAGAAACTGCTGGACTAGGGTCCTTTGCCCTTTCTTGGTTCTCTCCATCCTTGGATGAGGAGGTCAGATCAGTTGGTTGTCTCAACCTTTCTCCGAATCTCCTACCCATGTTCAGAATACCGAACTTCTTCTTCTTCTTCTTCTCTTTTAGAATAAGGGTCTTCAAATCCTCCTACCCTTTAGCCAGACTTATGAATATCTGTTGGAATTGGGTGTTCTGAGCCTGAAGATCTTTGATGGCTTGATCGGAAGACATTTCTGCTATAATAAACAGCGAAGAAGATGAGAAACCTGTAATGATGTGCATGATAATGGGATGCGCATGTAATGATTTCAAAGACTTTGGGAGATTTAAATTTGCAAACCAAAAATAAACAAACTTTATTAGATTAACTTTGAAAGGTTCAACAATGCCTTTAAGGCGTTACAAAGAAGTAAATAAAACAAGATCTAAAACTAGAAAAAGCAAAATCAAAAGTCCCATGGATGCTTCCTCCTTGTGCCGATGTAGTCATTAATCACTCTTTCTTCCTTTCTTGCTCATGGTACTGTTCCCAGTAAGTATCTCGTTCATTCTTCAGCTGAATCCAAGACCTCTGTAACTCCCCAGGATCAGTGGCCATGTAAGGGTAGAGAACCGTGTAAGGAATGCCCTCTTCATTAGTGGGCTCCACAATCACTGGTAATACGGCCTCATAGGGCATCCCAAGCTTCTGGGCACGAGCTCGAACCCATTGGAGGTAAGGCTGCATAGGAAGAGAAGTCTTTGGTCCCAACTCTTGGGGGTCAGATCTGTTCACCATGCCCCAAGCTTGTATAAACCTCCGGCGGTGCTCCTTAACGTCCTACTTGTAGTCAAATACAATGTCCTCAAGAAGTAGCTCATAGGGACCATCTCTTCGAGCACGACCAAATTTTCGCAAAGCTAGACAAGGATTGTAAGTTATACCCCCTCTGATTCCAAGCAATGGTACATTAAGGTATCCCCCATAACGGTCAATAACAACAGTGTCTTCCATAGCCCGGGAACACCAAAGAATATATGTATGAGCAAGGGACATTATTCTGTAGGACCAACCCAAACCTTCTTCATGCTTCAGCAAAGACTTAGGGAGGTGAGAAATGAACCACCTTGATAGCAACGGCATGCAACACATAAGAGTCCCTCTTCTCCTCACGGTACGAGTATAGAGGGCATGCAAGATATCTCCAAGCAAGGTAGGCACAGGGTTGCGAGAGAGGAAAATCTTGACAGCATTCACATCTACAAAGGAATCTGGATTCGGGAAGAGAACCAAACCATATATAAGGAGAGCCAAGATATCTTCAAAAGCCTGAAAATCCAAATTATCCCATAATAGATAAGCCCGGTCTATCAGAAATTTGGCTAGAAAACCTTCGACCCCGCTTCGTGTTTCCCAATTGGATACTACATCAACCCGTTTCAAATGCAGAGCTGAGGCAATGTCTTCTGGTCTAGGAACTTCTTCCATACCTGTGAAGGGTACGTGTTCAAGGATGGATATACCCAATAGGTGATAGAACTCTTCCAAGGTGGGAACCAGCTGATAATCTGGAAAGGTGAAGCAATGATGCACGGGATCGAAGAACTGAAAAAGTACGTTAATCATCTGCTCATCAAGATTTGAAGTGACTAGGCTGAGGAGTTGACCGTGTCTCTTAATGAACATAGAAGTCTCAGAAACTCTTGAGGCTAGCTCTTTAAGTTTGGCAGGTATTTGCACAAAGTTGACTCGGATGGTATTTCTACGTACGGAAGCCATAATCTGAAAAACAGAACAAAGATAAATTCCCTTGGTCTTTGAAACGGTTAGTGTAATGAAGCATGAATTCCATGTTATGATGCATGATGTCATGGTAAACCACAGGTATAGCAAACATAGATATTTCAAACACAGATATTGCAAACATAGTCAAATCACGCAAAGCCCTTAGGTTTAAGGCTTGCATGAGGTCAAAGGTAGTACCCTCTTGAAGTTAAGTTGGTTTAAACTTGTCCTAGAAAAAGTAACTGGGTTCTATAGGATCTCAATATCACTGACCATCTTCCATCGGTCATGGTTTCAGCTCACACAATCTTTTCTTGCAGCCGGAACCATCTCGAGAGTATGGTCTCAATGAGTGTAGCATCGAGTATCAACCAATTCCCAGCTTTACACTGAGGCCGGCTATCTCACTACTTTCTAATGGCCAAGTTGGTCGATTGAAGGTTCTAAGGTCAGTTGATGCTTAACGACACCACACAGCGGCCCCGTATTCTCCTTGTTTCTCCATAAGGGATACTGGTACCAACCAATGTGCCACATCAATGTAGCTACTGCTTCAACCGTATCGGTCTACGCCATACAGTTCCCTCACAGTCTATTGCTACTTACCTAAAAGGTGTCCCCAGATCTGGGTTAGGATCTATAGTAACTCCAAAATAAAAACCCATAAAAAAAGCAATCAAAGCAATCAAGAGAAGCAATTATGATGACCTAGATCCTAAGGTATACCCCACTTATCAATCCCCAACAAAGTCGCCAGTTCTGTGATACGGTGGCAGAACCGACTATTTTTACAGGTTTGCGTTTTGCATTTTTGTGTTTGCAAAATGTCGCGGTAAGCAAGAGTCGCCACCGACTTTTATTTCATCCAATCGGAAAGGAAAAAAGTACAGAAAAAATCCTTTTTCGAGATTTTGAGTACGGGGGGTAGATTATAGAAAGGGAAGGTGTTAGCACCCTTTCTATCCATGGTTTTCCATGGGCTCTTAGGTACTTGCTCAGTTTTAAATTGCTTGTGTTTGTGAGCTTTGTTTTGAAAAGTTTTACTTCGTGATAACCCTTGTATCAGCCCTCAAAAGTGTGACGAAGTTGTTTTTGAAATTTGTTTTAAAATGTGTAAGTGTGAAGATTTTTGTTTTGAGCAAGTACCTATTAGCATCTACCTACTTGAAAAAAGATCGTTTCTATTCTTGTTTCCTTTAGACAGCACTATCCTACTATTGAGAAATAGGTAGCACCGTCGTTGGAGTTGTAAGGGTCAATTTGAAAGGGACATACGATCACTAAAGCAATGCTAGGATGTCTTAGTAATAACCCTAAAGTCTTAATGATCATATTCAAGGCAACATTTCTGAGGCAACATTTCCGAGGCAACATTCGAATGGGGCATTTGATCTTTGTTAGACTGGAGGGCAACCACTAAGACACCCTATACTTAATGATCGTTTACCGAAGGTAACCAAAGTGAGAGTATACCCTAGGAGTGATATGTGCGAGTGATTTTTTTTCAGTTATTTATCTTTGCACATTAGGGTTCTCTAACTGTGTTAATTTGTCATGCATTCTTGTCATACAATCCTATTAGCATACATCTAAACAGTCAAATATTTGCAGGAATTAAAATGCGAGAAAGTAAATCTACACTATTACAAGGCTTCGGGGTGGGGAATTAATTACACAGTCAAAAACCTGGGGTTTTAACGGTAAATAAAACCCTAAATTAACTATTACAAACCAGTGAGCAGTTACAAAAATATTGACAAAATAAATAACAAGCATACGGCGAATTAAATGCGAGGCGACTAGGGTTTTGACCCTTTAACCAATCCTATTTGCGGTTGATTAAAGAAAATAACGTTTTTTGTCATTTTTGTTATTTAAGAAAAGAATGAAATAATTGAATTCAAAAGAAAATCCTAACTTCTAATTAATTTTAGATTAAGAAAAATAAATTAATTCATTCTAAAAACCTATTTTGTGTTTTTGTTTGAAAAGAAAAGAATTAAATCAAGAACTTAAACCTAATTTTCTAATTGATTTTAATTATAAAAAACAAGTTAAAATTTCCCTAAATTAAATTAAACTAAATTAAATTAAATTTGATAAAATAAAAACCTAATTCTAGTTTTTGTGAATTTCTTGATTTTTGTGATTTTGTAAAAAAGTGATTAATTTTGTTAATTAATATAATTAAAAGAAAATAGTAAAAGAATTAAAAAAAAGAAATAAAAAAAAGTGGAGAGATGGGCCTGTATTCAGCAAAAAGGGGGGTTGGAATGTAAATTCCTGGGCCCAAATGGATAGAGGCATGTTTGACTTCGCCCCAATCCAGTGTGCATGCTTGACTGAGGCGCATGGTGGTCCTCCCATGGTGGTACGTTGATCTGGGGACATTGATGAATTAGAGGGCGAGATCTTGATGGTGCACGATGAGCATCTTGACTTGCAAGGCGTGGGACTACCTGTTAAAAAATATTAAGAATGAAGTTTGGGACCTGGGAATCGAACCCAGGTCCTTTGCACTTCCCCCCCTGCATCCTTACCAACTGAGCCAAGTGTTTTATTTATATATACAATGGAAATCAGTTATAATATAATAAAAAAGAAACGCTGAAATTCAAAACGCGCCAAATTCAAATCACCCAACCAAGGGATGACACGCATCGTCGTCTTCCTTCCCAATCATCGTTTTAGGTGGCTAACTTTTACCTACAGACACTTATTGTAGGTATATCCCTGTGTAATTCAAAAAATCGTGTGTGCTCAAGATAAATGGTCATGGCTGGTACCAATCAACTCGTTTCATCCTCATGAGTCTCATGGTACCAGAATCAACGCCCAATTTTTCCTATCCTGTAAAGCCCTAATCAAGAACACAAAACCCTAGCTATGGCAACTTCCTGTACAGGTGTTAGAAATACAATTAAATGGTACCAAAAGTTTGCAAACTCAATGACAAACACGAATATATCATTAATATATGCAATGGATGAGTGAATCAATGAAAACAAATTTGAATTTGGAAGCAAGTCGTGATACCTATATCTTACAGTTCCAGGCGTGAGAGAGCTTGCAAATGGTTGGAATTCCTTCTGGAGATGTCCAAGAACCTGTTGGTGTCGTGAGAATGGTATGAATTGGCCTCTAATGTGGAAATTGAATCACCACTTTTCTTGCAATTTTTTGAGTTTTGTTTCACCTCTGCACGACTGCTTCTAACCTCTCTATGCCTTGGTCTTCTTATGTATATATAATATAAACTATTAGGTCAACAAAAACGACCTCAATCTTGCTCATCATGGAGATTTGATTTGATCTTTCATGGCATATGATTCTTTTCCAATTTTGATCAAATACAATCTTTTCCAATCAAATTAACCTTGCACGAGTTGATCTTCAATTGACAGCATATAATATCTTCTTTCAATGCAAAAGGTCATCCCTAAAATGCAATATATGATTCATTAGGATTTATTTGATTTTATTTGAATTTTAAATGAATAAAAATAAAAATAAATTAAATAAATGAATAAATAAAGCATGGAGGGTCCCATAGGTCGTGGACTATGTTAGGAATGAGATGCAAGCGTAAAAAGTTGGGCCCATTTAGCAAAAGATGCAAATCTGAGCATATTTGACTTTTGGTAATTTTGCAAAAAAGGTCAACTTGACCAATGCATAAATCTCTCAATTTTGACCCTAGAGAGGTGTTCTTTAACTTTTTAGAAAGCTTAACATGTCCTATAAGCAACCCTTTTGGTCTCATCTCCATTGGATCTTCCATGATCATGTAGGAAGCTTTGACACAAAAGGTGTTTTTGTTGACTTTTCAAAATGACCTATAATGTCCAAATTCATATCTTCTTGTGAGTGCATATTTTGTACTTGGGAGATGAAGATGAATTGTATGGAATTGCATCCTCTTAAAAATGAGCTTTGGATGGGTCATTTTTGATAAAGTATGAGAAAGTTATGCTTGGTCAAAGTTGAGTTGACTTTTCCTACAAAACCCTAATTTAGCAACTTTTGGGTTTTGATGAATTATGGGAAATCCTTGATTAATCATGATCAAACCTTGATCAAATGATGAATGATACTTCAAAATGAGGATGTTGACCAAAAATCTTGAAGTTTGACTGTATGTGGGCCACAGTTGACTTTTGACCTAGCACAGTCTATTTCCAAGTATTTAAGCAATTGACTGAGCAAACTTCCTCTGCAAGGCTTGAAATTTGACATGGATGAACTTGAGAACATATTAGGACAATGGTGAGAATTTGGGATCCTTTGGACTCAAGCATCTTGATGCAAAATGAAACCCTAATTTTAGGTAGACTGCCTTAGGAGAGAGTTTGTCTGGTCAATTCTTGGACTTCCTTGAGCAATTTGAGGACCTCACTTGACATGTATTGAGAAATATGGGAGGGCGAATTTTGGGGTACAACATGGTCCATTTTTCAACCATTTGATTGGAAGCTCTTCAGCTGGGTTTACTGAGCTGATATTGAATGGTGAGCGAGTAGAAGCGGGTATCAGAGTGGTAAGATTCAGAGGGATGCATCTTCAAGTACAATGAAGAAATCCTTCACTGGAAAGAAAGAGGTCAGTGCGGCTTATGGCCAGAGTAGTCAAAGCAAGAGTGAACACCATCCAACGGTAGGATTTGTGATGATCTCCAATTCTGCATCAAATCAACAACAAAACAATTAAAGCAGACAGGATGCACCCAGAAGACAGTTCACCTGGATCAACATATCCTTATCTTAGGTTTTGCCGTACTTGTTAAAGTCTAATCTGGTTACTCTAAAGGAGGCTCCTAAAAATCCAAATACTTCATCTCCTCGCTACAACCCAAATGCTAGATGTGCCTACCACTCTGACAGTCCAGGGCATGATACAAAGATTGTTGGGCTCTGAAGAACAAAGTGCAAGATCTTAATGAGGCGAAGGAGACTGAGTTTCATCCTCCTAAGATCCCAAACATCATAACTGCACCAATGCCCAAGCATGAATCGGGAGTCAGTGCTATTGATGTTGTTTCCGCTACAGAAGATACTGACAGTAATGGCGACATGGACAACTAGATCTTCTCAACTATCAACGGTGGACTCAATAATTGGGAGGCCAAGGATTTTGTTCTTATTACTTTTATTCAAGAGTAATTGTCTTATTATTTTTTTTGGGATATGTAATATTTGAACAATTGAAACTCTAAAGCCTTATGCTTTGCCCGAGGCACAATGGTATATTATATTTGTGAGGGTTATTACCTCATCTTCATATGTCATTAATAAATCATTGGACGTTTTGCATGAAAATTTTATGGTTTTTGTCTTTCTTTTCTAATTTTACTTTATCAGAAATAGCTATGCTCTCTTACACACACCCACATATCAAACTACATATCCCCATCCACTAAGGATCCCATTGATAATGCTTCTGCTATTGCCAATTATAACTTTGAATATCCGATCTACCAAGCCGAGGAAGAAGGTAAAGAAGACTGTGAAGTACCGGGAGAGCTTGCCAGACTATTACAATAGGAGGAAAGGGCAATACAGCCTCATGAAGAGCCGGTTGAGACAGTAAACTTGGGTACTAAGGAGGATAAGAAGGAAGTCAAGATAGGTGTCGACCTGGAGCATAGTGTCAAAAAGCGGTTAATTCAGATGTTACATGACTATGTTGAGGTCTTTACATTGTCATAAAAATACATGTCGGGGCTTGACACTGATATTGTGGTTCATCGTCTGTTGATAAAAGAAGACTGCCCTCCCGTGAAGCAAAAGGTCTGTCGTATGCGACCAGATATGTCCTAAAAGATCAAGGCTGAAGTCATGAAACAGTTTAACAAAGGTTTCTTAGCTTTTACATCTTATCCATAATGGGTTGCTAATGTTGTTCAGGTGCCTAAGAAGGACGATAAAGTACGTATGTGTGTGGATTACAGAGACTTGAATAGGGCAAGCCCCAAGGATGACTTTCTGCTTCCCCATATTGATGTTCTGGTCGACAATACTGCACAACATAAGGTATTTTCCTTCATGGATGGTTTCTCCTGGTACAATCAGATCAAAATGGCGCCTGAGGATATGGAGAAAACAACCTCCGTCACACAGTGGGGCACTTTTTGCTACAAAGTTATGCCATTTGGGTTAAAGAATGTTGGGGCAACCTATCAGCCTGCCATGGTATCTTTTTTTCATGATATGATCCATCACAAGATAGAGGTCTATATCTATGATATGATAGCCATGTCTCAGACTGAATAGGAGCACCTTGATCCCCTGCAGAAGCTGTTTGAAAGACTGAAAAAGTACAAACTGAGGCTGAACCCGAATAAGTGCACTTTTGGGGTAAGATCTGGTAAGCTCTTAGGCTTCGTTGTCAGCAACAAAGGTATTGAAGTAGACCATGCAAAGGTTAAATCTATACAAGAAATGCCAACCCCCCGCACTGAGAAGGAGGTTAGGTGATTCTTGGGACGTCTAAACTATATTTCCATATTCATTTCCCATCTAACCGCTACTTGTGAGCCAATCTTCAAATTATTGAAGAAAGATCAAGCAGTGAAGTGGAATGATGATTGCCAGACCGCCTTTGACAAAATCAAGGAATATCTTCAAGAGCCTCCAATTTTGATGCCTCCGTTTTAGGGGAGACCGCTGGTCATGTACTTAACAGTATTAGAGAACTCAATGGGGTGTGTGATGGGGCAGCATGATGTGTCTGGTCGAAAAGAGCATGCAATATACTACCTTAGCAAAAACTTTACCAACTGTGATACCCGATACTCACTTCTCGAGAAAACTTGTTGAGCTTTAGCATGGGCTGCTCGCCGACTGAGACAGTATATGTTGACTCACACTACCTTGTTGATATCTAAAATGGATCCTATCAAATACATTTTTGAGAAGCCCGCTCTCTCCAGTAGAATAGCAAGATGGCAAATGATCCTGACCGAATATGATATTCAGTATACAACCTAGAAAGCAATTAAGGGAAGTGTACTAGCTAGTCATTTAGCTCAACGGGCTGTGGACGACTACCAATCCATGAATTTTGAGTTCCCAGATGAGAATATCATGTTAGTGACCAATTATGAAGAACCTGGACCGGATGTAAGACCTGAAAAAGGATCCCGATGGACTATGGTTTTTGACGGAGCTTCTGACGCACTCAGAAATGGCATCAGTGTTGTGATTATATCTTCCAAAGGCTGTCATACTCCTTTCACTGCCATGCTATGTTTCAATTGTACCAACAATATGGCTGAATATGAAGCATGTATTATAGGTCTCAAAGTTGCTATCATCTTGAGGATCAAATTCTTGAGTGTATTTGGAGACTCATCCCTAGTAATCAGTCAAATCAAAGGAGAATGGGACATGAAGCATCCTAATCTCATCCCTTACTAAGAGCGTGTGCTGACACTGATTCCATATTTTGAAGAAGTTACCTTTGAACATATTCCCATGAGAAGAAAATCTGTTAGCGGACGTGCTAGCTACTATGTCATCCATGTTCAAGGTTAGGTGGGATAATGAAGCTCCTCAGATCACTATTGAGAAATGGATGAACCAGCATACTGTTACGAGGTTGATATTGAAGAAGTAGTGGACAAACCTTGGTTCCATGAAGTCAAAAGATACCTCGAAGCCCAAGAGTATCCCGAGGGAGCTTCCATCAATGATAAGAAGTTCCTAAGAAGATTCTCTGCCAAGTTTTTCCTCAATAACATAATCCTCTACAAGCGTAACAGTGATTCTACATTGCTTCGTTGTATGGATAAGAGTGAAGCAGAGGAAATTATGGCAGGTTTATATGAAGGCACCTCTAGCACCCACTCTAGCGGGCACACAATGGCTAAAAAGATCCTACGAGCAGGATACTACTGGTCCACTTTGGAAGCCGACTGTTATCAGCATTCTCGAACTTGTCACAAATGCCAGATCTATGCTGATAAAGTACATGTGCCTCTGGTTCCTCTAAACGTCTTAACTGCTCCCTGGCCATTCGTAATGTGGGCTATCGACATGATTGGAGAGATTAGACCTACACCTTCTAATGGGCACCACTTCATCCTCATCGCCATTGATTACTTCACAAAATGGGTCAAGGCGACCTCATTTGCTTATGTTACCAAGAATGTTGTGGACCTTTTCATCAGACATAACCTTATATGTCAGTACAGCATTCCAGAAAGAATCATTACAGATAATGGTACCAATCTTAATAATACTGTGATCATCAATCTCTGCACACTATTCAAGATTCAGCACCACAACTCTTCTCCTTACCGGTCGAAGATGAATGGCGTTGTAGAGGCGGCTAACAAAAACATCAAGAAGATCATATAGAAGATGACGGTGACATATAAAGACTGGCATGAGATGTTACCATTTTCTCTTCATGGTTATCGTACCTCAGTACGTACGTCAACATGGGCAACTCCTTTCTCTCTGGTATACGGTATGGAAGTTGTTCTACCCATCGAAGTACAAATCCCTTCCTTGAGAATCATGAAATATGCAGGTTTGAATGAAGACGAATAGGTTTAGACTCGACTTGACCAATTGAACCTGGTTGACGAGAAGAGGCTTGCGGCTGTCTGTCAGGGTCAGATGTACTAAAAACGCATGATTAAAGCGTTTAACAAGAAGGTCAGACGTCTTGTATATCAGGTCGGTGACTGTGATTGGTGGAAATAGAACTGACTGTTTTGGAATGCTGGTTCGCGAAATGTCGCGGTAAGCAAGAGTCGCCACCGTCTTTTATTTTCTCCAACAAGGAAAGGACAAAAGCACAGCAAAATTACTTTTCGAGATGTTTCTCGGTTCGGGAGGTAGATTTATAGAAAGGGAAGGTGTTAGCACCCTTTCTATCTGTGGTTATCCACGGGATCTTAGGTACTTGCTCACTCTGTTTTCAAAAATTGTTTGCTTTTCAAGTGTTTGTGGGTTTTGAAAAAATTTAGTTTGAAAAACTTCTAAGTAACTCTCGTATCAGTCCTCAAGAGTGTATGAAGTATTTGTTTGAAAACTTTTTGAAAGTGTAGGTGCGAAAAGTTGTTTTTGTTTTTTGAAAGAGCAAGTACCCAGGAGAAATCTACCTACTCTAAGGAATTAGGCTGTGTAAGAGTCCTTTAGACAGTACTATCCCACTATTGAGAAGTAGGTAGCACGGTCGTTGGAGTTATTCGGGTCAATTCGATTATAGGGACAATGTGGTCACCAAAGCAATAATAGGACGTCTTAGCGGTAACCCTAATGTCCTAGATCCTTTTTTATCTGAGGCAACCGTTTCGAGGCAACTGGATCTTTAGACAAGAGGGCGACCTCTAAAACACCCTATACTTGATGACCACCTCGAGGCAACCAAGTGAGGCGTACCCTAGGAGTGGCATGTGCATGTGTGTCAAATTCAGTTAAGATTATCATGTACATGTTATTTGTGAGCTACGGATTGATTTTATTTGTCATACAAGTCTTACAGGCATAATTAATAGTTTAATAATTTGCGGGAAATAAAGTGCGGAAAAGGTAAATCTACGCTATTACAAGGCGCGGGTATATACATCGCCAAAAACATAACCCTTTGGAAATAAATGCGGAAAGTAAAAGAAAGCGATAAAGCCTAATTAACTATTACATTCTCGGAAACAGTTACATAAATATAATCAAAAATAGAATTAAAAATAAATATGCGCAAAGAAAAAATTGAATCGGGACGTCCTTAGGGTTTTGACCCTTTTTGAGAAAATAATTGAATTTTGTCCTTTTTGCAATTAAATATTAAACCTAATTCTAATTAATTAATTAATTAAAAGAAAAAATATTTTTTATGTTTTTTAGGTCTTAATGAAATAAAAAGAAATTAAAAGTCAAGAAAACCCTAATTCTAAATTTATTTTATTTATTATGAAAAGAATCAAAATTAAACCTAATTTAAGCTAATTAATTTGTAAGTATTTTATTTACAAAATAATGAATTAAAGTGAGATTAATAATAATAAATATAAATAATATAAATATTTACTGAATTTATTAGGAAAATAATAATTTGTGAATTAAATAATAATAATAGTTAATAATTAAAAATTAGTAAAAGAAAATAAAAAGAAAAAGAAAACAAAGAGAAAAATATGAAAGAACCAGGGGGTGTTGGGCCCAGAAGGAGGTTTATTCCAGCAATTCTGGCCCACTAAGCTTCCAGGCCTGTTTGACCTCTAGGATCATCTGCACGTTGCTTTGACTGGGAGTATGGTGTTTTCCACTTTTTTACCATTGGATTGCTGTCAGTGCCCACTTGGCGCATTGATTTGTGAGAGTCCATGGTGGAAATCATTGGGAATCCTACATGCAATCACATTAGAAAAAATAGAAACAATGTTTGGGTGGACCTGGGAATCGAACCCAGGTCCCAATGCTTACCACCCACATCACCTTCCACCCAGCCACTTATGCGCGTTTGATATTACAATAGCAATTAATTATAATATACAAGAATCAAAGCATGTGCTGGAAAACAAAACACGCGCGCCACTTTGTTTGAATGAACCAATGATGCATTAACATGTCTTTATCTTCTTCACCTGGCCTGTAAAAAAAAAGATTGGATAGCGGGGGTTTTTAACCCCCACAAAACAGGACGACAGAAAATAACGATTAGGCGCACACGAAATAGAAATTGTTCGCGAGTATGGCTTTGTGTTCGTCTTGATCAGCCGGTTTCAACCATAGGTCTCCTGAGGCCTAATTTTCCCTGTGCTGAAAATCCCCAATTCGAGACCTTAAGAACCCTAAAAATCTTCAATGGTGATTCACGATTCTATACATGATAATGCAATTAACCAATACCAAAGGCTTTGTAAAGGTTCAAGCAATGTAAAACAATGATTATAACATGTTAATGATGCATAAAATGTGAGTTTCGATTCTAGAAAAGTTAAGCAAATCGTGAGTTTGTTCTGGACAGTTTCTTGAGCTTTAGCGTGTGGTTTTGATCCCTACACGTTCCTGGGGGCCTCGGCAATGTATTAGAATCAAGAGAACGCTTTGAATCACGTTGGAATGTGGAATTCAGTTTTGAGTTTTCTTTGATTTTTTTCAATGGTGGCTATGGCTTCTTGCAGCAGCTTGCACGTTCCAGGCATTAGGGTTGGCTTCAGTACATATAATGGAATGAAACTAGGGTAAATCTTGCACATGAAATCCCTTGCATTGATGTTTCAATATTTGATTGAAAATCAAATATTTTTCAATCTTTTTGATTGAGAAAACTTGCCAAACATGGAGATTTTTGTCTCTTTGATTGATACACGAATTTGCCAGCTTGCCCTGAGCTTATTTGCTTCACAAAAGATTTGAAAAAACATATCTTTGAATTTCCTACATTTTAAATCAATTAAAGGAATTAAAATCAATTAAAAACCCAATTAATTAATAAAAAATAAGAAAATAATCTCAAATGATCTTAATGGGTCGTGCATGAGCTTTGGACAAAGTTTCAAGAAGGAATTTGAGGCCCATTAGCAAAAATGATGTGTTTTGGGCAAAGTTGACTTTTGCAAATTCACAAACATTTCCCAACTTCTCCAATGCATATCTTGCTCAATTTTGATCATATGAACATATTCTTGGACATTTTGGAAAGGTATTGAAGTCCTATAACCAATGCCTTTGGTCCCATGTCATTTGGATTTACCAATCTCAAGTTATGGTCTTTGACTTAAAGTGCATTTTTATTGACTTTTGAAATTGACCTATAATGTAGAAATTGATAACTTTTTGTGAGAGCATTTCTTGGACTTGGAATGTGAAGATTAGTTGTAGGCCATCCCCTTCCAAATGAGAATTGGATGGGATTTTTCTGATGAACCATGAAAAAGTTATGCCTTGGTCAAGTTACAGTTGACTTTTCAACTGTCCAAAAATAGTAACTTTTGCATCTTTGATGATTTTTGAGCCCTGCTTGAGGAATCATGATCAAGATTTGATAAAATGATGATTGTGGCTTCAAAATAAGATGTTGACCCAAAATTTTGACTTTTGACTGCCAAATGACCATTTTGCCCCTGCAGTTGACTGTGAAGCAAATAGGACTTTTGATTGTGCAATTTGAGACTGTGAGTCTTGAGACTTGATATGTAAGTGCTTGACAATAGATATAGGCCTATGGGACTTGACTGAGCCATTGAAAACCTCAAATTCCTTGAAGGAACCAAAACCCTAATTTTGACTGGCTTAGGAGGCATTTGGACTATGCAACCCTTGAGGAATCTTGAAGAATATGGGAGGGCAAATTTTGGGGTACAACAGTTGCCCCTGTTCAATCTTCTTAGACCTGAGGATGTAGATTGGCTTGCGTGCCTTTCGTGATCCGAAGGTGGAAGATGATTGAACACTAAAGTGCCCAGAAATTTGCACTCGCATAGTAGAATATCAGCAATGTGATGTCGGGAATGGGCTTACAGATGCCATTTGGAGATATGGTGAATAGGAGGATGGGCTTACAGATGCCATCTGGAGGTGTGATTGAACCTTGTCGAGAATGGGCTTATAGATGCCATTTGGAGATGTGGATAGGAGGATGGGCTTATAGATGCCATCTGGAGATGTAATGGATGGTTGTGGAGATGGGCTTAAAGATGCCATCAGGAGATTGTCGATCGCGTAAGAGATTCCTTAGCGAGAACTTGTGTACCTGAGAAAGAAAGATAATTTCCTGGCCTGTTACAGGGGTTGATCTTCAAACTATTCATGCAGATATGCCCTGGATAGATACAGGTATCGAATCTACAATCAATCACTCACAGATATGCCCTGGCTAGATACAGGTATCGAATCTGGAATTAGTCGTCTACAGATATGCCCTGGCTGGATACAGGTATCGAATCTCTAAACTTTTCATGCAGATATGCCCTGGCTGGATACAGGTATCGAATCTACAATCAATCACTCACAGATATACCCTGGCTAGATACAGGTATCGAATTTGGAATTAGTCGTCTACAGATATGCCCTGGCTGGATACAGGTATCGAATATCTAAACTTTTCATGCAGATATGCCCTGGCTGGATACAGGTATCGAATCTACAATCAATCACTCACAGATATGCCCTGGCTAGATACAGGTATCGAATCTGGAATTAGTCGTCTACAGATATGCCCTGGCTGGCTACAGGTATCGAATCTCTAAACTCTTCATGCAGATATGCCCTGGCTGGATACAGGTATCGAATCTACAATCAATCACTCACAGATATGCCTTGGCTAGATACAGGTATCGAATCTGGAATTAGTCGTCTACAGATATGCCCTGGCTGGATACATGTATCGAATCTATAAACTCTTCATGCAGATATGCCCTGGCTAGATACAGGTGTCGAATCTACAATCAATCACTCACAGATATGCCCTGGCTAGATACAGGTATCGAATCTGGAATTAGTCGTCTACAGATAAGCCCTGGCTGGATACAGGTATCGAATCTCTAAACTCTTCATGCAGATATGCCCTGGCTGGATACAGGTGTCGAATCTACAATCAATCACTCACAGATATGCCCTGGCTAGATACAGGTATCGAATCTGGAATTAGTCGTCTACAGATATGCCCTGGCTGGATACAGGTATCGAATCTCTAAACTCTACATGCAGATATGCCCTGGCTGGATACAGGTATCAAATCTAAAATCAATCACTCACAGATATGCCCTGGCTAGATACAGGTATCGAATCTGGAATTAGTCGTCTACAGATATGCCCTGGATGGATGCAGGTATCGAATCTCTAAACTCTTCATGCAGATATGCCTTGGCTGGATACAGGTATCGAATCTACAATCAATCACTCACAGATATGCTCTGGCTAGATACAGGTATCGAATCTGAAATTAGTCATCTACAAATATGCCCTGGCTGGATACAGGTATTGAATCTCTAAACTCTTCATGCAGATATGCCCTGGCTGGATACAGGTGTCGAATCTACAATCAATCACTCACAGATATGCCCTGGCTAGATACAGGTATCGAATCTGGAATTAGTCGTCTACAGATATGCCCTGGCTGGATACAGGTATCGAATCTTTAAACTCTTCATGCAGATATGCCCTGGCTGGATACAGGTATCAAATCTACAATCAATCACTCACAGATATGCCCTGGCTAGATACAGGTATCGAATCTGGAATTAGTCGTCTACAGATATTACCTGGCTGGATGCAGGTATCGAATCTCTAAACTCTTCATGCAGATATGGCCTGGCTGGATACAGGTATCGAATCTACAATCAATCACTCACAGATATGCCCTGGCTAGATACAGATATCGAATATGGAATTAGTCGTCTACAGATATGCCCTGGCTTGATGCAGGTATCGAATCTCTAAACTCCTCATGCAGATATGCCCTGGCTAGATACAGGTGTCGAATCTACAATCAATCACTCACAGATATGCCCTGGCTAGATACAAGTATCGAATCTGGAATTAGTCGTCTACAGATATGCCCTGGCTGGATACAGGTATCGAATCTCTAAACTCTTCATGCAGATATGCCCTGGCTGGATACAGGTGTCGAATCTACAATCAATCACTCACAGATATGCCCTGGCTAGATACAGGTATTGAATCTGGAATTAGTCGTCTACAGATATGCCCTGGCTGGATGCAGGTATCGAATCTCTAAACTCCTCATGCAGATATGCCCTGGCTGGATACAGGTATCAAATCTACAATCAATCACTCACAGATATGCCCTGGCTAGATACAGGTATCGAATCCGGAATTAGTCGTCTACAGATATGCCCTGGCTGGATACAGGTATCGAATCTCTAAACTCTTCATGCTGATATGCCCTGGATATATACAGGTATCGAATCTACAATCAATTGCTCACAGATATGCCCTGGCTAGATACAGGTATCGAATCTAGAATTGCGACAGTTGATAGTAATCGTCTTTTGATTGACCTTTTCCTGAAAGGCAAAACATTAGTTGTATGCAATGTCATGATGTATGAAATGCATGATGTCATGATGTTCTCAAAAATAAATGAGATTGTTTGATATGATGCGTGTATGCATGCATTATGTATGTAAATGTTTATGAATTGTATTTTCGTCCCGGAAAATAAATCCTTGACGAATGTCGGGAAGTTAGATCCTGGGCTGATGTTTGAAGAGTAGAGTTCTTCTTTTCCGCTGGGGATGATAATTGCGAGAATAAACCGGTAGGAGAAGATGACTCCGTTGGGGAATAAACTTGGTGAAAAGATTACTCTGCGGGGAATTACTCTGTGGGAAGAAATACTTCACTGAGAATTTAGCGATAACTCCGCTGGGGGTACCATTGATAAGCTTTGTTAGGGGATTGGATGAACTCCGCTGGGGGTAGAAAGAACTTTGCCGAGGACGGTCTTTCCGTTGTAATTAGCTGAGGATAATCCAGTTATAAGCTCTGGTGGGGAATAACCTTTGAATATGGTCGGGGAGAGACGTATATATTCTGCAGGGGATAAGATTCCAGAATCTACTGGGGATAAGCTTCCAGAATCTACTGGGGATAAGCTTCCAGAATCTACTGGGGAGGATGATTCAACTCTCCTGGGGGAAACTCTTTGAACTGTATTGGGGAATGGTTCCACTAGGATGTTTGTATTCCGCCGGGGAACAATCTTATATTAAGACTGCCAGGGATGCTTGCTTAGGAACATCTGTATACTCCACTGGGGAATATTGAGATCTTTTGGGGATATCCAACTCCCTTGGGGCTGGCAGTAGCCTAACTCTGCTTGGGGAGAGTGTTGCTGACTTGCTAGGGATCCTGTGCTTTTTTAGGGCTGACGGGAGACCAAATCTGCTTGGGGAGAGTATGGCTGATTCTTGTCTTACTCTGCGGGGAGTGAAGGTATCTTGGTTACATTCTTCAGCCAAACCTACCTTGGTACCTTGTGGACTGAGCAGCTTGTACAGTTCAGACAATTCTTATTGCCGCAGCTTCTGTGGGAGAAGAAGATACCTGTGAGGTGCTTGATGACTGCCGATTGACAAATCTTCTTCTGGTAGGCAAGTGACGAGATGCCAGGACATAGTCGTACACTTTGATCCCTAACTTTTGCCTGGACCGCCCTTTCGGGTTTTCAGTCCACCGGGATACCCATTTTTGCCCAAGCCGCCTTTTCAGGTTTTCGACTTGCCGGGTGTACAGATTTTTCTTTTCATCCCTTATTTTTGCCCGAACCCCTTTTGGTTCGCCGGGAAGCCCTTATTTTTGCCTAGGCCGGTCGACCTAGTGGGTCTTTGATTATACGTAGTATTTTTTCGACTATGTTCATGCTCTCGGGATGTAGGGAGTTGTCACTGTCAGTAGTGTTGTGTTGTCATATTACCAGAAGATGTCTGATCATGCAAGATTCGTTGCTGGAATTCATGTCCAATGCCCCAAGTGACTCAGGCGGAGATTTGCCCCTGGCTATTTGGCATTTGAGAGATTCCCTGAATCTTGACTTGACTGCCCCAGATGATGGACAATGATCATGTCTGCCCCTTGGTTGGAAGTGTTTTTCCACTTGAGATGACCCTTGAGAAGGTTTTTTGTTCACTAGATATTCGTCGTACGAATTTATCTGCTGTTCGAACAAATAATCATATGCAAATAATGTTATTTTAAGAATGCAAAGCTTATGTCTGTCTTGAAGTTTTTGAAAATGCAGTTTTCAATAAAACAAGTGAATTTTTGTAAAATGTGATGTCAACTCGAGACTTTACAGCGAGCCATATAGGAGTCAGGATACCTTTGGTAACAGTATGCTTTAGAACTAACCCATGCTTCAGCTAGGACTTTTAAGGGTTATAACGTGGCCAGGTTCACGGTTTAAGAAACAAAGGATAAAGGCTCAAATTTTATTTGTACCCACCCATTCTTCGTGATGTTCTTCAAACCTAAACTCAGTTAATCGTGCATTAGATTTTGTTCGAGTCTTTGCTCTGATGTACCAGTGAGGGTTCAGATACTGATAGTTTATCTTGATTAGGCAGTCATTTCTTTCTTTTTTTTGTTGAGGGTTTGTAGGACCTCTTTCTTTTTGATTTCGTTATCCCGGTTTTTTTTTTTGCCTGAACTGTTTCTTTTTGAATTTACAGTCAGCGGGATGCCCCAGTTTGGTAAGTCACCTTCATAGGTTTTGACTTATTGGGCTTTTATTTTTGAGAGATAATGACTGCCTGTCTTTATGATTATTCGGAACCATCACTGTCTTTTGTTTCGGAAGGACTCCTTTGATGCCGTTCATTAGGCACCTGGATCAACTGAGAGAACCACCCTGCCCCAGGTTATAATTAAGGGTTTTAATTTTGCGTGAAAAGAAAAACTCCAATTTCTTTGGCTCAAAGGGGTTGACGAGGGATTATCTTCCTTATAACTCCAGTGTTTAGGATTTGAAACAATGCCTGTACCTCATCAGCGGTGTTTATCCAAAAGCATACTGTAAAGATCGTGGTATCGTTTTCGTCATCCTCCCTCAAAAGGCTTAGAATTTAATCGAGAGTTGACATTAAAAAATGAAAGCAGTTTGAATATAGCGAATGCGAATATATTGATTCAAAACAGACATATGCGATGCATTGATAAAGTAAAAGAGTTTGACATGAACAAATGTTTGAACAAGCAAAGAAAAATACAACTTGAAACTTCCAATGAACAAAAGGTCTTCTCGTCTAGGGATAGTAGAAGAACTCGACCTGACCATCTTGGGTGAATTCCAATGCTCCTTCATCAATCAAGTTTTGGATTTTGTACCTCAACTTCCAACATTCGTCAGTATCATGCCCCGGGCTGTTAGAATGGTATGCGCACCTGGCCCCAGGATTATAGTTAGGTGAAGAAGTCTTAGGATTAGGGTGAGGTCCTATCAACGTCACCAGATTCAACTTCAACAGGTGTTGCAAAGCTTGGGACAGCGGCATGTTGAGCTTGGTGAATGGCCTCAGAGGCTTGTTTGGCTCGCTCTGATCAACCCGTTGTTCTTGGCGAGGTCGTTGTTGGACCTGTGAGGTAATAGCAGCTTGGAGAGGTCTATTCATTGAACCAAACCTTTGACTTCTTGGAAGTTGATTAATGACTTGATCCTCAGCCTTGACTATTTGCTTCATACTGTCTTGCTGAAGCTGGTTGATCACAGTTCTCAACTCTTCTTGCTCCCAAGCTAAGCCTTGGATGAGGGCCATCTGCCCCAGCATCTGAGTCCTCATTGCGTCTATCTCAGCTTGCATATGTTTCAGCCGTTCATCCTTACCGTCTTCTGGACTCTTCCTGACCAAATTCCCCATGAGGAGTGTCCTCAACTCATCCTGCCCCTTGGATAGGTTTAGGAAGATTTCCCTGAACTGAGTCTCTTGAGCATGAAGATCCTGGTTGTTTTGTTGGGAAGCCATTGCTGAAATAAACAGCGAAGAAGGTAAGTGACCTGTAACAAGGGTACCTGTTATGCAATGATGTGTATGTATGCATGCAATGTTTTCAAGGATCTCGCAGGGTAAACAAGAAAATTGTTAGGATCTGGTAGCTTGATTGAAGGAACTTCATGGTGCTGAGAGTCCTTCTTCAAGAGTCAAGGCTCACCATATCGAGTGGGTCATAGCCCCTTACTCAAGTTATCGTCCTTGGCTAGAGGAAAATAAATCCCCTTTGCCCCTTGCTAGACAGTTGGTTCATCATGACCTGCATCACAGACCCGTGAGATCCTTGAAATGGGTTAGTCCTTATGTAGGATGCATGCAATGGTATGATGGTATGATGTTATGCTATGCATGGAGTGACGTAAGTGGACCCTGTTATAAGTCCTGATCAAGGACTGTAAACAAAACCTGCAAGAAACTCATGTGTCAGATAACAAGAATATGCAAGTAGTCAAGTTTGAAGGCACACAAGTCACACAAGACAGCCCTTAGAGTTTAGGCCAGCATGAAGTTTAGGTACTACCCTCTTGAAGTTGGTGGGCTCAAAACCTGTCCTATCGAAAGTAACCGGGTTCTAAGGAGCTCAATATCATTGGGTTGTTTTCTGTGTTCATTGTTTTGATTTAGCCACTTAACTGGCGACCAAAATATTCCAAGAAAACAACCCTCAATGAGTGTAGTATCGAGTATCTACCAACTTCGGATTGCACCAAAGTCGGTCATCTCACTACCCCTAAAGAGGCCAGGATGGTCAAGTAAGGTTCCTAAGGTCAGTTGATGCTTCACGACACCACGCGGCGGCCCCTTACTCTCCTTGACTTGACTCAAGGGTTACCGGTACTCACCAAAGTGCCACATCAACGTAGCAACTGCTTCAACCATGTCGGTATACCCCGCACAGTTCCCTCACAGTTTGTTGCTACTTCTAAAAGGTATCCCCCAGATCCGGGTTAGGATCTATGAAACTCTAAGGCAAACCCACAATATTAAAGCAAACAAAGCAAGCAATTGAAAACATAAGATTGGTCTAATCCTAAGGTACACCTCACTTTATAAGTTTCCCCAGCAGAGTCGCCAGTTTTGTGATCGGTGGAAATAGAACTGACTATTTTAGAATGCTGGTTCGCAAAATGTCGCGGTAAGCAAGAGTCGCCACCGTCTTTTATTTTCTCCAACAAGGAAAGGACAAAAGCACAGCAAAATTCCTTTTTGAGATGTTTCTCGGTTCGGGAGGTAGATTTATAGAAAGGGAAGGTGTTAGCACCCTTTCTATTCGTGGTTATCCACAGGCTCTTAGGTACTTGCTCACTCTGTTTTCAAAAATTGTTTGCTTTTCAAGTGTTTGTGGGTTTTGAAAAAATTTAGTTTGAAAAACTTCTAAGTAACTCTCGTATCAGTCCTCAAGAGTGTATGAAGTATTTGTTTGAAAATTTTTTGAAAGTGTAGGTGCGAAAAGTTGTTTTTGTTTTTTGAAAGAGCAAGTACCCAGGAGAAATCTACCTACTCTAAGGAATTAGGCTGTGTAAGAGTCCTTTAGACAGTACTATCCCACTATTGAGAAGTAGGTAGCACCGTCGTTGGAGTTATTCGGGTCAATTCGATTATAGGGACAATGTGGTCACCAAAGCAATAATAGGACGTCTTAGCGGTAACCCTAATGTCCTAGATCCTTTTTTATCCGAGGCAACCGTTTCGAGGCAACTGGATCTTTAGACAAGAGGGCGACCTCTAAAACACCCTATACTTGATGACCACCTCGAGGCAACCAAGTGAGGCGTACCCTAGGAGTGGCATGTGCATGTGTGTCAAATTCAGTTAAGATTATCTTGTACATGTTATTTGTGAGCTACGGATTGATTTTATTTGTCATACAAGTCTTGCAGGCATAATTAATAGTTTAATAATTTGCGGGAAATAAAGTGCGGAAAAGGTAAATCTACGCTATTACAAGGCGCGGGTATATACATCGCCAAAAACATAACCCTTTGGAAATAAATGCGGAAAGTAAAAGAAATCGATAAAGCCTAATTAACTATTACATTCTCGGAAACAGTTACATAAATATAATCAAAAATAGAATTAAAAATAAATATGCGCAAAGAAAAAATTGAATCGGGACGTCTTTAGGGTTTTGACCCTTTTTGAGAAAAGAATTGAATTTTGTCCTTTTTGCAATTAAATATTAAACCTAATTCTAATTAATTAATTAATTAAAAGAAAAAATATTTTTTATGTTTTTTAGGTCTTAATGAAATAAAAAGAAATTAAAAGTCAAGAAAACCCTAATTCTAAATTTATTTTATTTATTATGAAAAGAATCAAAATTAAACCTAATTTAAGCTAATTAATTTGTTAGTATTTTATTTACAAAATAATGAATTAAAGTGAGATTAATAATAATAAATATAAATAATATAAATATTTACTGAATTTATTAGGAAAATAATAATTTGTGAATTAAATAATAATAATAGTTAATAATTAAAAATTAGTAAAAGAAAATAAAAAGAAAAAGAAAACAAAGAGAAAAATATGAAAGAACCAGGGGGGTGTTGGGCCCAGAAGGAGGTTTATTCCAGCAATTCTGGCCCACTAAGCTTCCAGGCCTGTTTGACCTCTAGGATCATCTGCACGTTGCTTTGACTGGGAGTATGGTGTTTTCCACTTTTTGACCATTGGATTGCTGTCAGTGGCCACTTGGCGCATTGATTTGTGAGAGTCCATGGTGGAAATCATTGGGAATCCTGCATGCAATCACATTAGAAAAAATAGAAACAATGTTTGGGTGGACCTAGGAATCGAACCCAGGTCCCAATGCTTACCAACCACATCACCTTCCACCCAGCCACTTATGCGCGTTTGATATTACAATAGCAATTAATTATAATATACAAGAATCAAAGCATGTGCTGGAAAACAAAACACGCACGCCACTTTGTTTGAATGAACCAATGATGCATTAACACGTCTTCATCTTCTTCACCTGGCCTGTAAAAAAAAAGATTGGATAGCGGGGGTTTTTAACCCCCACAAAACAGGACGACAGAAAATAGCGATTAGGCGCACACGAAATAGAAATTGTTCGCGAGTATGGCTTTGTGTTCGTCTTGATCAGCCGGTTTCAACCATAGGTCTCCTGAGGCCTAATTTTCCCTGTGCTGAAAATCCCCAATTCGAGACCTTAAGAACCCTAAAAATCTTCAATGGTGATTCACGATTCTGTACATGATAATGCAATTAACCAATACCAAAGGCTTTGTAAAGGTTCAAGCAATGTAAAACAATGATTATAACATGTTAATGATGCATAAAATGTGAGTTTCGATTCTAGAAAAGTTAAGAAAACCGTGAGTTTGTTCTGGACAGTTTCTTGAGCTTTAGCGTGTGGTTTTGATCCCTACACGTTCCTGGGGGCCTCGGCAATGTATTAGAATCAAGAGAATGCTTTGAATCACGTTGGAATGTGGAATTCAGTTTTGAGTTTCCTTTGATTTTTTTCAATGGTGGCTATGGCTTCTTGCAGCAGCTTGCACGTTCCAGGCATTATGGTTGGCTTCAGTACATATAATGGAATGAAACTAGGGTAAATCTTGCACATGAAATCCCTTGCATTGATGTTTCAATATTTGATTGAAAATCAAATATTTTTCAATCTTTTTGATTGAGAAAACTTGCCAAACATGGAGATTTTTGTCTCTTTGATTGATACACGAATTTTCCAGCTTGCCCTGAGCTTATTTGCTTCACAAAAGATTTGAAAAAACATATCTTTGAATTTCCTACATTTTAAATCAATTAAAGGAATTAAAATCAATTAAAAACCCAATTAATTAATAAAAAATAAGTAAATAATTTCAAATGATCTTAATGGGTCGTGCATGAGCTTTGGACAAAGTTTCAAGAAGGAATTTGAGGCCCATTAGCAAAAATGATGTGTTTTGGGCAAAGTTGACTTTTGCAAATTCATAAACATTTCCCAACTTCTCCAATGCATATCTTACTCAATTTTGATCATATGAACATATTCTTGGACATTTTGGAAAGTCTTGAAATCCTATAACCAATGCCTTTGGTCCCATGTCATTTGGATTTACCAATCTCAAGTTATGGTCTTTGACTTAAAGTGCATTTTTGTTGACTTTTGAAATTGACCTATAATGTAGAAATTGATAACTTTTTGTGAGAGCATTTCTTGGACTTGGAATGTGAATATGAGTTGTAGGAAATGTCATCCCCTTCCAAATGAGCATTGGATGGGATTTTTCTGATGAACCATGAAAAAGTTATGCCTTGGTCAAGTTACAGTTGACTTTTCAACTGTCCAAAAATAGTAACTTTTGCATCTTTGATGATTTTTGAGCCCTGCTTGAGGAATCATGATCAAGATTTGATAAAATGATGATTGTGGCTTCAAAATAAGATGTTGACCCAAAATTTTGACTTTTGACTGCCAAATGACCATTTTGCCCCTGCAGTTGACTGTGAAGCAAATAGGACTTTTGATTGTGCAATTTGAGACTGTGAGTCTTGAGACTTGATATGTAAGTGCTTGACAATAGATATAGGCCTATCGGACTTGATTGAGCCATTGAAAACCTCAAATTCCTTGAAGGAACCAAAACCCTAATTTTGACTGGCTTATGAGGCATTTGGACTGTGCAACCCTTGAGGAATCTTGAAGAATATGGGAGGGAAAATTTTAGGGTACAACAGTGACCTAGTAATCTAACGCATTATCATTCGGAAAAATGATCCCAGGGGAAAATGGACTCCCACATATGAAGGGCCATTTATGATCAAGAACATATTTTCTGGTGGAGCCATGATCATAACCATTATGGACGGTGATGACCTTCCGCACCCTGTAAACACAGACATAGTTAAAAGATACTACGCGTGAACAAAGACCCGCTAGGTTGACTGGCCTAGACAAAAATAAGGGCGTCCCGGTGAACCAAAAGGGTTCAGGCAAAAATTAGGGATATACATATGGAAAAAATATGTACACCCGGCAAGTCGAAAACCTGAAAAGGAGGCTTGGGCAAAAAAGGGTATCCCGGTGGACTGAAAACCCGAAAGGGCGATCCATGCAAAAGTTAGGGATTTAAAGCATATAACTATGTCCCATTGGATCACCTTACAGCCAGTCTTCAGTAACAAATGTCAAGCTCAAAAGGTACTAATTAGTCCAGTCAGCTTCGGACAAGCAGCAAAAGATATGAGACGCTCAAAGACATAAAGGCAATAGCAGAATGGGAAACCAATGGGAATATTTCACATAGCTATTTTTCTTTGTGTACTATTTTGTATAGTCTTCATTCTTACGATGAAATTCTCTTACTAGGATGTTCGTCTCCTTGTACAAAAAACGCTTATTCAAGTTAATACAAAAAACTCTTTCTTTGAAAGTACAAAACTATTTGTTTTTTATCTTTCTGTTTTGTTTACAAAAACGTCCAGTGATTATTTTTGAACATATGCATTTGAATGTAATTACCGTTTACAAATACGAACATAAAAAATAGAAAGAAAATTACTACGGGCTTTAAGAAATAGGACAATGTCTAAAGGCCCTCTACAAACCCCCGCATATACTTTCTCCAGCAGGTACAGAGGCAGGGGCATCCTACTATAAAGTCACTGCCATATTCTCAGCATATAGCCTAATGATGTCAGGTGTTCTTATATCCTCGATGGAGCAAAAATTTCCAATTACCTACCCGGCATCTCAAAGAATTCCTTAGTCTGGTTTACAAGCTTCTTGGGATTCCCAATAAGGGTTTCATAAAAATCCCTAAGCGGTTTATGGAGTTTCCCTCCCCCAACAGGGTTTAGTTCTCTAACAATGGAAATATGTCTCTCAGCATTTCAACTTCAAAAAATTTAAAGACTTACACTCTTCATCCCCAACAACAATCAGGGATTTATTTTCCCTAGTTCAGCAACACTGCAATAGAACAACTGATACGTTCATACATTGCATTCATACATCATTTTGCAAGCATCATAGCATATGCAACACAAATACATAAACCACAATCTCATTTATTTTGAGAACATCATTACCAAATGCATTTCATGCATCATGACACTGCATACAACTGACTCTTCACCGTTTTTAGGAAAGTTCGCAAGGAGACATATATCATCATCAATTTTCAACAGTTCCAGATTAATTCCTGAAACTAGACAGGGCAACCATCTGTGAACGACTAATTATAGATCAATTCCCGAAACAAGACGGGGCGACTATCTACAAGACCAAGTTAGAGATTAATTCCTGAAATAAGACAGGGAAACTATCTTAACAACCAACAAAAACAAGTTCCAGATTAATACCTGAAACAAGATAGGACAATTATATGTGAACGACTGATTATGGATTAATACCTGGAAAAAGACAGGACAACTATCTACATGAGCAGATTAAAGATTAACTCCCGAAACAAGACGGGGGAACTATCTTTCTTTCTCAAATAGGTCAGAGATTAATTCCTGAAACAAGACAGGACAACTATCTACATGAGCAGATTAAGGATTAACTCCCCAAACAGGACAGGGAAACTATCTTTCTTTCTCTAAGGTCAGAGATTAATTCCTGAAACCAGACAGGGCAACTATCTCAACGACTAACAAAAGCAAGTTCTATATTAATACCTGAAACAAGACAGGACAACTATCTGTGAACAGCTGACTGTGGATAAATTCTCAAAACAAGACGGGGTGACTATCTACACGACCAGGCGAAGTAATCTTACATCGGTTCCTTCTAATGATCTACATATGCATCTTTACACGGGCTCATCTTGAAGCAATCTTACACGAGTTCCTTCTCATGATCTCCAAATGTAGCTTTACACCGGCAAATCTTGAAGTAATCTTACACGGGTTTCTTCTCATAATCTCCAGATGAAGTTTATCACAGACTCATCCTGAAGCAGCCCTACACAGGCTCCTTCTAATATATTTCCAAATAACAGCTAATTTCATTCTCCCCAGCAAGTTACTGCGAAGCCTAGATTTCAACCAGAAAACAGCTAACTTTCATCTCTCCAGTCCAGAGATAACTCCTCATTAGAGCCATGGACAACTAAAGCTCCTAGACTTTATTCCCCATAGAGTTTTCCTCAAGAAGGAGAACAACAGAAATCAACATTCCCCAATGGAGTCCTCCTTAGACAACAGGAACAGGAATCCCCACTAAGAGACCTCTCAAGAAGTCAGCATCTACTTTGGATGGCATCTTTAAGCCCATCTCCGACAACTCTTTGTCATCTTCTCCAAATGTAATCTGTAAGCCCATTCCTGATATCACCAACCAATGGGGTTACTTCATGCGAGTGCAAATTTCTGGGCGCTCTAGTGTTCAATCACCTTCCAGCTTCATTTCACAAAAGGCAGACAACCCAATCTAAATCTTCAGGTTTAAGAAGATTGAACAGGGGCAGCTGTTGTACCCCAAAATCTTCCCTCCCATTTTATTCAGGGCATGATCATTAAGGCCCTCAATTGCTCAAGGTTGACCAAGAATTGATCAGATAAGTTCTCCTCTTAAGCAATGGCCTTTCAACTAATTTCACTTTTCACCAAGATGTGTGAGTTCCAAAGCTTTAAATGATTTCCATGACACCCTATATACCTCAGCATAATGGCACAGCTGAAAGTAAGAAAAGAAGTGTTCATGATAAAGTGTAGGTCGAAGGCTAAAAAAATGCTTAAGGGCTTTTGGGTCGAAGCAGCTTCGACAACAGTATGATGCCCAACGAAGCGCTACGATCCAAGGTAGAATGGCGCGAAAGAAAGTTGAGAAGGATTTTATGAAGTCTTCGATTGGAAGAGTTATTAAGGAGCTTCAAAGGGTCTGTTTTAACTGAAATGTAAGCCATTCGAAGCATTACAAGGAAGACACATTTTGATTAACATGTTACCTGAATGGGTGCTTCTAAAAGAAGGATATTTGGAATTCAAAAAGTTTTAATTATTATCCAAAGAAAACATGTGGAAGGCTCATGATTCGAAGGACATGTAATCTTTAAGCATGGCATGATCGAAGGATAGTGGGGGATGAATCATTCAAATATAAGTCACCTCAGAGCTTCTGGCATGTACCTGAATAGGTTTTGGATGTTTAAAGATAAGTTCTGATGCTCTTAGGTTACCCTTCGATTAGTGCATACAAGCTATATATCCAAAGAAACACGTGGAAGTCTAATGGTTCGAAGGACATCCCATCTTCAATCATGGCGTGATCGAAGGACAATTTGAGACGAATCCGCCAAATATAAGTCACCTCATATCTTTTGGCATGTACCTGAACAAGTGTTGGATGCTTGAAGAGAAGTTATGATACTCTTAGGTTATCCTTTGATTGGTGCATACAAGTTGTATTCACCAATTGGAGATGGACTAATGCACAGTAAAGGTGTTTCTTGTAGACAAGCAAAGGATGGGAGTTAGAATCGAAGGACCACCTACATTACTATGTTTGAAGGAAAGGACAAAAAGAAGCTTAGACGGGCCAAGAGGAAGAGATGGTCAAATTGAAGGGAATAAGAATTATTCGATTGGGTTGATTGGATAGTTTTCAGATCAAGCAACTAAGGCAGATAGTGGCCCAATCGAAGAAGCCACAATGATGAGGCCTTGAGCCATTCGAATTGGAACTCAGAGCCAATCGAAGAACAAGGTTTGAGAGCATTCGAAAGAGTCAATATGTGAAACTTGTCCAGGTTCATTCAAAACCCAAAATGGTAGAAAATTATCAAAAATGGAAAAATTTTAAAGACTTTCGATTCTGCCTTCAAAGCCATGGTTAATGGTTTATTCTTGCCATTTTCTTTCACCACTGGGTCCCTATAAATACAGAGCTAAAGCGCAAGAAAAAAGGACAAACATTGCTCCATAAGAGCTCCACAAAATTCTAAAATTTCAACAAAAGTTGCCAAAATCGAAACACGTTTTGCAGGCGTCCTCAATTCAAACTAGTGATCATACATTGCTCCTAAGGTTCCCAGGGACCTGTTCCAACCATTCTCAAGGCTTGAAACATCCTAGATCACCAGATCCAAGTCATCACCATTTTGGTATAATCTCAAATTTCAATCTTTATTTTTACGAATTGTTGAATGTTTTAACATGTGTGTATAAGTTTATGGGCATCTTTAGAGCAGGTTTAGAGAATTACATGGAATGCACGACGTCTATATCGTGAGATGCCATGTTCAAACCGTGTTAGGGTTTTTGATTCGTAACTCAGAACACAGGAATTTTCTGGCCAATCTAAGGCCAGATTCGTGATCTGGACGAAATTTTAAGTGAGATAGGGTTTTTGTTTGGTCTTGAAACTAACGATTTTGCAGGATCCAAGTTTTGGTGCACCGGAGAAGACGACCGGAGTTTGGATCCGGCGTCCCTCCGATTGTTTGACTCAAGCGTGTGCTTCCTGGCAAGGAAACGTACCCTGATTGGTCTATTTGAATGTAAGGGGACCCATCAGCGCACATTTTATTTTTTAAATATTGATTTATTTAATTTTTTGATATAATGTTATGATGTTGTTTATATAAATGAATGAACAAGTGGCTGAGTGGTAAGGCAGGTGAGTGTACAAGGAGGAAACCTAGGTTCGATACCCAGGTGATGTACTTTGTTTTTTCTAACAAAATTGTTACAGATCCAATGCGCTGTGTTACCAAGCACCTACCACGTGCCATCACATCTGGGCCATCAAATACCAATAGATAGAGATCCAACACCTCAAATGTGTTGTACATGATGAACCCTTAAAGGACCAGCCACATGGGATCAGGCACAAAGTCTGGGTTAATTTGGTTTGGGCCTAGCAAATTTCAAATCCTATACTCCCCCTATTTCTTTTGCTATCATGCCCATGTGCAATTTCATTTTACTTTTATTTATTTGTTTTATTGTTTATTTCTTTTAATCATTTTTTATAATAATATGAAAATCAGTAAAAGTCACAAAAAATATAGTTTTTAGGTTTTTTTTATTAAACTAATTTTGTAAATTAATTAACTAATTATTTTAACCTTCTTTCTTAATTAAAATTAATTAGACCTAGTTTTTAATTCATTTTTATTTCTTCTTTCCATAATAAAAATACAAAAAAATTAGAATGATTTCCCTTTTATTAGTTTCATTTGTCTTCAATTATTTCTATTTTCCTTTAAATTTAGATTTAGGTCAATTAATCTTAATTTAATTTAACCATTTTTTAAATTAAAATAAAAACAAGCAAAAAGATCTTAGGATTAGACGTCACTTCAGTTCACGCGCGTTATTACTCTTTCGCATTTTATTTTCATATTATTGTACTTGCTTACGGGATGTAATACAATTAATTAGGACTCTTTACTTCTCTGCTTTCTTTTTTTCCCCAAGTTTTGGACTTGTAATAATCCCTCTCCTCTAAGCCTTGTAATAGCTAGATTTACATCTCCTCATTTTTAATTACTGCAAACTATTTAACTATTTAGATGGATGCTAATAGGATTGTATGGCAAGAATAAAATAAAACTCTAGCAAACCTAATGCAAAGATAATAATAATAGAATACAACACAATTTCACATACACACCTTTAGGGTGTCCCTACTTTGGTTGCCTCGGAAAAACAGTCACAACTCTCGAAACATGAGATATTTAGTGGCTATCCTCCGGTTTAAAGATCATATGTCCCTCGATAACCCTCTCGAAGTTGCCTCGGTAAAAATGATCTTAAAACCCTAGGGTAGTTACTAAGGTTTCTTGCCCAGTTGCCTTTGTGACTATAAATGTCCCTTCGAATGTCCCTCAAACATCCAACGACTAGGGCTACCTACTCACTAATAGTAGGATAGTACTGTCTAAAGGAAAAGAGGAAAATAACAATCCTTTCGAGTAAAGTAGATAGTTGTTAGATGCTTGCTCAAACTTTTTACACTTACACAAAACTTCTTTCAAAAATATTTTTAAACACTTTGTATACGTTCTCTACCATTCCGAGAAACATTACAAAGTTCGCCGCACTAAGGAGCTTTCAAAAATACTTTTCAAAACACACAAATCACAAGGTATTTCAAAATGAGCTAAGCATCTAAGAGCCCGTAGAAAACTACAGATGCAAAGGGTTCTAACACCTTCCCTTTCCATAATCTACCCCCTTACTCAGAAAACTCTTGAAAGGTCTTTTTCTGTTCTTTTCACTCTTTCCTTTGTTGGATAAAAGAAAAGTTGGTGGTGACTCTTGCTTACCGTAACATTTGCGAATACAAACACAAAACCAGTATAACAGTCAGTTCTGCCACCGCGTCACAAAACACAAGGGATGCAAAATTAGGTTAGGTGTTAAATAGATGGGGTGTAGATAACAGGGCCCAAGTTCAGAATTTGAACTTGGCCCACTGCTCACTAGGGGTGTAATTTTGAACAGAATAGGAAAAGTTGGGGGTAGAGGAAATAAGGGCTCAAGTCCAGATATTAGACATGGCACAAAATGTTTAGGGGTGCAATTTTTGCATTGTGATAGTAAAACAAAATATGTTGGGGGTCAGTTTAGCAACTGGGCCCGGCCCGACATTTACGTTACGAGAAATCTGTTCAGATCGCATGTGGCGAGAGCACATGACTTGCGATGGGCATGCAGTTTGTAACACCCTATTTCCCCGTCAGTAATTTATATAATACTAAGAGTAAATTAATTTCTAAATAAACATCAATCAAATAGGATGTCAAATACTTCTCCAATCACACATGCTCAAAATAAGGATACGTAACACAAATCATGTATTCAAAAGTCTTAAACTTTAATACATTTATTCACAGCGGAAAAACATCAATAAACAATCATTTCAATTTTTCAATCAAAGTTGTAGTTATTATATTTCAAACATCAGCATAATCATGAAACAATTCAAACAACGGAGCAATACATGTTTACTCCTAACATAACAAAGCAAATCACGTGAAACCCCCAAGTGTTACGTATCAGAGAAGACAACGACTCCACCTATGCACTTGAAGGAAATCCTCAACTAACCTTCGATCTCTAGCTACTTAGGATCATCTGCATGTTACCCATGCGAAGGTAAAATTCAAACAGAAAAGGTGAGATATCATAACAATATAAGAGCAAACATAATAATGAGCATGTAAGATTCAAGCACATAATCAGCATATAACATACATCGTAATACAATACACACTTTCATCAATCTTCACCCAATCGAATTATCAATCACAATATGATGCAAAATACTGACACTGATGCAATGCATGTGGTACCATCAGGGTAGAACCCTCTTTTCAATAATGCCAATTTAGGGAAATCAACTTCGCTCGCCACTACAGGCCTTCGCTTTCCAATACAGGCCTTCGCTTTATAAATGTATGAGACAATATCATGCAACAACATACTTCACATTTATCATTCTTACTCATCACAATTTATCCAATTACAGGCCATCGTCATCACCATCATCATGTATATCATGTCACATAATCAAAACAATTATCGCAAATAACCGCAACACAATTCATGGCATATAAATCAAAATACTCTTACGGATTGGTATAAATATTGATGAAATAATTAACTACTGCATTATAAATTACTTTTATAAGATATGAAATTATTTTACCTTTCCAACGGTCCAAACGGAGCGTCAACCGGACACCCGAAGCAAAATTTATGAGTTTTAGAAGTTTTCCAAAAATTCTGTCAGTAGTAGTGGTAACCGGTTACCCAGTTATGGTAACCAGTTACCGCAGGACATGAACCCCATTCTTTTCAAAAATCTCTCGCAGTAACTGGTTATCCACTTATGGTAACTGGTTACCGTAGGACAGTAGATATTCATGTAAATGCCTTTGATATGGTAATCAATCACCATATTTGGGTAACCGGTTATCTTGCGATAACAGTGAAAAATCCTGAAATTTCCATGTTACGACTCTCCATATTTCAACATCCAAAAATCATAATTTTTACATCAAAGTTCATCTATTTAATAGGTTAATTATTCGTCAACATTCATCTACCAATCCTAACCAATTCATATCACTCAATCGCATCAAAACACATTGAAATCACCAAAACCATCAATGGGAAAAACCTCAAAACAACCCATTATGGAGAAATCAAAACATACGATTACACAACCTAAATTATACCATACCTCCATCATTAGGAAAACCCTTATAGAATTAGAATCCCCCCTTACCTTAGGTTCTTGGTTGATTCTTGATTCCTATGGTGAAATTCTTGCCCTAGCTTCCTAGTGCTCTTTCTCCTCTTCTCTCTTCTACGCTTCTTCTGTTCTATTTCACGTACTGACTTATTCTCTCTAATCTCACTTCTTATAATCTAATAATAATAATAATAACTATCCCAAATAAATAATTATTTAATTATTATTATAAAATAATAATAATAATTATCCTAATAATATAATAATAGTAATAATCCATATTATTCTACACACCCTTATGTTTCTACACAATTAGCCAAACACCCCCATAACCCCAATTTCTATAATTCTAAGGCATCTAGTCCCCAACAAGGTATCGCACCACATCATAAATTCCACCAACTCATATAATTTCACTGCATCATCTTATTATTTAATAAAAAAATAATTCTAATTAAATCGGGATGTTAAAACTCTCCCCCACTTAGAATATTTTTATCCTCAAAATTACCTGAAGCAAATAGCTCTTGATAAGCCTCCCACATCTTGCTCTCTAGATCCCACGTTGCATTCTCCCCGGAAGCTCCCCCCAGATTACTTTCATAAGGGTGATCCATTTTCCTCTTAACTTCTTTGTTTCACGATCCTCGACCCTCGCAGGTACAGTCTCAACAGTAAAATTATCCCGCACTTGTACATCATCTATCGGAATTACATGCAACAGATCTAAAATATACTTCTGGAGTTGCGACACATGGAACACATCATGAAAATTTGACAGATTAGGTGGAAAGGTCACTCTATACGCACGACCTACACCAGTTATCAGTGATACTCTCAAGAATACATGTCCTCCCTCTTGAAACTCAAGATCCTTCTTTCTCTTATCATGGTAACTCTTCTTCCTACTCTACGAAGCTTTCATCCTTTCTTGGATTACCTTTACCTTCTCCGTAATCTCTCTCACCATCTCGGGTCCGAGCACTACATGCTCACCCGATTCATACCAACACAAAGGTGTTGTGCACCTCCGACCATACAGTGCTTTGAAAGGTGCCATACCAATACTAGCATGGTAACTATTTCTATAGGTGAACTCAATCAAAGGAAGACAACTATCCCAAGTACCTCTCTGCTTAAGAACAAAGGCCCTCAGCAAATATTCTAGCGACTGAATAATCCTTTCCATCTAACCATCTATCTGTGGATGATATGCCGAACTCAATTTCAGCTTCATCCCTAAAGCGTCATGTAAACTCTTACAAAAAGCTGAGGTAAACCTCAGATATCTATCCGACACAATGCTAGAAGGAACACCATGTAGCTTCACAATTACCCGAATATAAATCTCTGCCAACTTCGATACAGGAAAATTGACACTAGTCAGAATGAAATGAGCTGATTTCGTTAATCTATCAACAATCACCCAAATCGCATTGTTCCCTCTTGAAGTACTTAGCAGCCCCGTCACAAAGTTTATAGATATATTATCCCATTTCCATTATGGAACGTCTAAAGGTTCCAACAGCCCTGCAGGTTTCTGATGTTCGACTTTCGATTTTTGACAAGTCAAACACGCATACACAAACTGTGCCATATCTCGCCTCAACCCAGACCATCAAAATAACTTCTTCAAGTCGTGATACATCTTGGTAGCTCCTGGATGAATACTCAAATTGCTTCTATGGCCCTCTTCCAGAATCATCTTCCTTATATCAGGATCATCAGGGATACAAATCCTGTTTCAAAATCTCAACACACCTTGGGTATCTACTTTAAAGTCACTGTCTTCAGATTTGTTACTCTCGACCATCAAATCTACCAACTTCTCATCTAACTTTTGAGCTTCTTTAATATTGTCTAAGAAGTCATTGTTAATCTTTAACATCCCCAACATCACACACTACAGTGTCATTTCACATACCAAACTCATGTCTCTGAATTATTCGATCAACTCTAGTTCTCTAACCATCATAGCAGACATATGCAAAGTCTTTCGACTCAAGACGTCAGCTATAACATTAGCTTTACCTGGAGGATAATTCAAGCCAAAGTCGTAATCCTTCAATAATTCCAACCATCTCCTCTGCCTCATGTTCAATTCCTTCTGATCAAATAGATACCGCAAGCTCTTATGATCATTAAACACTTCAAACCTAGAACCATAGAGATAATGTCTCCAAATCTTCAGCACGAACACTACTGCGTCTAATTCTTGGTCATGGGTAGGATAATTCCTCTCGTGGATACTCAACTGTCTTGACACATAAGCGACTACATTATCATCCTGCATAAGCACACCACCTAAACCCAATTTAGAAGCATCACAATATACAACAAATAGTTCTTCAGGATTAGGTAATATCAAAATTCGAGCCATCATCAATCTCTTCTTTAACTCGACAAAACTCCCTTCACATTGGATGCCCCACATAAATTCTCTACCTTTACAAGTTAGCCGAGTTAACGGAAGTGTGAACTTAGAAAAACATTTAATAAATCTCCTATAATGGTCGGCCAAATCCAAAAAGTTTCTAATCTCTGTAATTAATTTTGGAGCTTCCCATTGTAGCACTGCATCTACTTTAGATAGATCTACAATAATACCATCACCAGAAATAACATGACCAAAAAAACTTACTTCTGTCAACCAGAACTCACATTTCGACAACTTTGCATATAACTTCTTCTCTTTAAATACTTGCAATACAATCCACAAATGTTTTGCATATTCTCCTTTGGACTTAGAATAAATCAAAATATCATCGATGAACACTACAACAAATCGATCCAAATAAGTGTTAAAGATGCGGTTCATATATTCCATAAACACTCCCGACGCATTGGTAACACCGAAAGGCATCACAGAATACTCGTAATGTCCATACCGAGTTCTTAAAGTTGTCTTCTGAATGTCCTCATCTTTCACTCGAATTTGGTGATAACCCGATCTTAGATCAATCTTGCTAAATACACATGCATATACCAATTGGTCCATCAAGTCGTCTATTCTCGAAAGTGGGTGCCTGCTTTTGATTGTCACTTTATTCAATTGTTGGTAATCGACACACAATCTCATACTACCATATTTCTTCTTCACAAGCAACACCAGATCTCCTCAAGGCGATACACTTGGCCTCACAAACTTCTTTTCAAGAAAATCTTCTAATTGTTTCTTCAATTCTGACAATTCGGATGCTGACATCCTGTATGGTACCATAGAAATATATTTGGTGCCAGGTACAAGATCAATTGAAAATTCTACTTCCCTTTCTGGCGGCACATCTGGAATATCATCAGGAAAAACTTCAGGAAAGTCGCACACAACCTATAACTCGTCAATTGCAGCCTGATTCTCAATCGATAAGGACCCCATTAAAGAAAACAATTGAGCTTTGTCCTGCAATAACTCCTTCAACTGTCTAGAAGATAAGAAACCATCTCCCTCTTCCTCTTCAGGAGTAGTAAACCGCACCGACTTGTTATAGCAGTTAATATGAACATAGTTATATTCTAACCAGTTCATACCTAAAATCACGTTCAGACCACTCAACGGTAAACAAACTAGATCAACACATAAGTCTCTGTCATAGATGGACAAAGGACACTTCAAGCATACTAGAGAAGTAGTCACCGTTCCCTTATCTGGAGTATCGACAACCATCTCCCCATTCATCAAAGATAAGACAAGACCCAACTTTTTAGCATAATCAGTAGCAATAAAACAATGTGTAGCACCAATATCAATAATAGTAATTAAAGGAGTACCATTAATGAAACATATACCTCTGATCAGGAGGTCTCCACTGGATGTTTAAGTCCCATCTAAAGCAAACACTTTCCCAATGGATCAGTCTTTCTTAGGTTTCTAGAACTGGGCACTGACATGTCCTTCTTCACCGCAGTTTAAACATATTACTTCCTTGTGTTTACATTTTGTTATCTCATGCCCGGTTTTTCCACAACAGAAACACCTCTTCACTTCAGTATTGTATTCGCTACCCTGATGACCAAGTCTTCTACATTTGTAACACACGATACCAGCAGGAGCACCTCTCCTACTTGGCCTTCTACCATCAGTAGCCTTCTGTTTTCCTTTGTCAGTCGGAGCATTGTAAGGCTTCCCACAATATGGTTATTGCTTGCCTCTCTTCTCAGTGACAATCTTGTAGTGGGCCTCACTATTTTCTTCACAAATCCTACAATTGTTCACTAAATCTGGAAACTTACGGATCCACTGATACCCAATTGCCTTCTAAATTTCCGAATGCAGACTGTTTTCAAGCTTCACACACTTTGAGAATTCAGTAGTCTATTTGCTATAATGAGGATAATAGTTCGCCAATTCCACGAATTTGTAAGGATAATCAGCTACCAATAAATTCCCCTTGTTTCAGTTCTAGATATTCGATCTCCTTCTTCCCACGGACATCCTCTGGGTAATACTTCACCAGGAATTCCATGTGAAACATAACCCAAGTAATAGCCTCTCGTGTGCCTTCCAATCTCTGGCGAGTAGCAATCCACCAATCATCAGCCTCTCGTGCCAGCATATGCATATTAAAATGCACTTTCTGCGCATCAGAATAGTACCTAACTCGAAAGATCCTCTCAATATCCTTGAGCCACTCCTGCGCTCCTTCAGGATCATGCTTCCATTTAAACGTAGGTGGATGATTCCTCTGGAAAGTTTCCAAAGCACGAGCTCCATCGTTTCCACTAGCATTAGGCTGATTCTGCATTGCCTGTGCCAATGCCTGCAATGCATTAGCGAGCGCACCATTTCCTCTTCCAGTCATTGCTCTGCTCACATCACAACATCAAACAACGGTTAGATATAAAAACATCAATAATATTCTACTATCACACTACACTAACGACTCAACAACCTGGCCAGACGGACCGACATGCTCTGATACCAATTGTAACACCCTATTTCCCCGTCGGTAATTTATATAATACTCAGAGTAACTTAATTTATAAATAAACATCAATCAAATAGGATGTCACATACTTCGCCAATCACACATGCTCAAAATAAGGATATGCAACACAAATTGTGTATTCAAAAGTCTTAAACTTTAATGCATTTATTCACAGAGGAAAAACATCAATAAACAATCATCTCAATTTTTAAATTGAAGTTGTAGTTATTATCTTTCAAACATCAACATAATCATGAAATAATTCAAACAACTGAGCAATACATGTTTACTCCTAACATAAAAAATAAAATCACGCGAAACCCCCCAAGTGTTATGTATTAGAGCAGACACCGACTCAATCTACACAACTGAAGGAACTCCTCAGCTAACCTTTGATCTCTAGCTACTTCAGATCATCTTCACATTACCCACACGGAGGTAACACTCAAACAGAAAGGGTGGTATATCATAACAATATAAGAGGAAACATAATAATGAGCAGGTAAAGATTCAAGCACATAATCAACATATAACATACATCGTAATACAATACACACTTTCATCAATCTTCACCCAATCGAATTGTCAATCACAATATGATGCAAAAGACTGACACTGATGCAATGCATGTGGTACCAATTAGGGTAGAACCCTCTTCGCAATAATGCCAATTTAGGGAAATCAACTTCGCTCGTCAATACAAGCCTTTGCTCGCCAATACAGGCTTTCGCTTTATGAATGCATGTGATAATATCATGAAACAACATACTTCGCATTTATCATTCTTACTCATCAAAATTTATCCAATTACAGGCTATCGTCATCATCATCATCATCATGTATATCATGTCACACAATCCAAACAATTATTGCAAATGACCACAACATAATTTATGGCATACAAATCAAAATACTCTTACGGATTGGTATCAATGTTGATGAAATAATTAACTAATGCATTATAAATCATTTTTATAAGATAGGAAATCATTTTATCTTTCCAACGGTTCAAACGGCGCGTCAAACAGACACCTGAGGTAGAAGTTTTCCAAAAATAATGTCAGTAGCAACGGTAACCGGTTACCCAATTATGGTAATCGGTTACCGCATGACAGTAACCCCATTCTTTTCAAAATTCTCTCGCAGTAACCGATTACCCACTTATGGTAACCAGTTACATCAGGACAGTAGCTATTCATGTAAATGCCTTTGATATGGTAACCGGTTACCATATTTGGGTAACCGGTTATCCTGCGATAACAGTGAAAAATCCTACAATTTCCATGTTATGATCCTCCATGTTTCAACACCAAAAAATCATAATTTTTACATCAAAATTCATCTCTTTAATAGGTTAGTTATTCGTCAATATTTATCTACCAATTCACATCATTCAATCGCTTCAAAACACACTGAAATCACCAAAATCCATCAACGAGAAAAACCGCAAAACAACCCATTATGGAGAAATCAAAATATACAATTATACAACCTAAATTCTACCATACCCCCATCATTAGGCAAACCCTTATAGAGTTAGAATCCCCCATTACCTTAGGTTCTTGGTTGATTCTTGATTCCTACGGTGAAATCCTTGTCCTAGCTTCCTAGAGCTCTTTCTCCTCTTCTCTCTTCTACGCTTCTTCTGTTCTATTTCACGTACTGACTTATTCTCTCTAATCTCACTTCTTATAATCTAATAATAATAATAACTATCCTAAATAAATAATTATTTAATTATTATTATAAAATAATTATAATTATCCTAATAATATAATAATAATAATAATCCATATTATTCTACACACCCCTATGTTTCTACACAATTAGCCAAACACCCCCATAACCTCAATTTCTATAATTCTAAGGCATCTAGTCCCCAATAAGGTATCGTACCACATCATAAATTCCACCAACTCATATAATTTCACCGCATCATCTTATTATTTAATAAAAAATAATTCTAATTAAATCGGGGTGTTATACACTTTAGGAACGTTTGATGTGGGTCGAAGGGTGACGATTAACGATGCACGGTAAGTGATATCACACAAGATTACAATGAATTATATTTTCCATTTTTTCCTTTAGTTTTCATCATTTGTTCTTATGTCTCCCTCTCTCCTTCTTTGTTTCTCGCCTCTCTCCTATAAATAACAACAACACAACACATAAACCCTAGCCGTAACCCCCGACGGTGTAGATCTTCCTCTTTAACCCCAAATAAAACCCCAATCATCTTCAACTTAACCCAGCAAACCCTAATCGTGACGGAAAAACAAGAAAATGAAAAAGCTGAGTTTTTACGGATATTACCTCTACAAGTCTGTCCTTTGAGCTTTCATCTACTTCTCCATCTAACTCCCTTTGATCCCCTTCTTCTTTCTATCTTTTGTAGGTAACAACAGCGTTGTGGACTGAAGGTGGTGATGGCGATGGATGTGATATAGGTGATGCAGCGTCAAAAGACATATCTTAGGATTTTAGAGAAATCCTAGATCTACACAAAAGGGGTAGCTCCAGGGAAAATCTTTCTTCGACTCCTCTCCTCTCTGTTTATGGCCTCCTCCCTCTCTCTCCTTTTCTCTTAGAAATTAGGTTGATTTATAATGTTTTAGATTTAGATAAATTAGGAAATTCTTTATGACTATCGTTATTTTTCTGTTGATTAGGGTAGATTTGTGTTAGAAATTAAAAGATTTGATTTGTAATTGATTTAATTTGAAATTAGGGTAGATTTATGTTAGAATTAGAATATTTGATTGATATCTTTGTAATTTGATTTAATTTTTGTAATTGATTATAGACTATTCTGTGATGTTAAGATTTGATTTTGTTCTGTTAATTTGATACGATTGGATTATTTGATTTGTACAATATTTGTTATAGTTTTACAAAGATGCACTTCTTTTGTTTTTAATCTATACAGTAATTGTTCTTTATGTTTTGGGATTGAATAGTGGATGAGGAATATGGCACCGCAGAGAACGCAATAGGGTTTCAACCCTAATTTTCTTAATTTTAATTTTTAGTCAACACGTATCAAGAAAAGAGAAAAATATCTGATGATTTCTTTTATAAAATAAATAATTTGATAATAACCATTCTAAAACGTAAAAGGCCTTTTGTAAAAAAAATGAGACGGACCGCTCGTTTCTCCAATTAGGCCTTATTCTCAACAAATCTTCTAAATATACTCCCCTCAATGTTATTAGGATTGGGCCATCAGGCTTTGATGACCCACCTGACACATGCACACCCCCTTATATATAATAATGCACCTATCTCCTTTTGAATGGACTACAAAAGGTTTAAATGGGCCTGAAATGTAATGGGATATAAAAATGAACTCTTATGACAAAAACCGCACCCCCTCTTATGAATTTGTATCAAACACTATTGGACCATAGTTTGCATGAAGCAAACACACGCCCCTCTATAAGTTTAGACCCCCATAATGTACAAACAAATTTGAATTAGATCACGATAACCTAAACTATATATATACATCTAAATAACAACAAGGAATAAAATACTTAAAAATCAATAAGACAAATTTGAAGTATGACACAGACATCACTGATCATTTATCAGAGTCTCTCACCTCACGTGACTAAGTATCCTATGCTACCTCAAAACATCACCTTCAAGAAGTTCTCACACCCAAAATGATTAAAAACCTACTAACACCTCTGAATCTCCCCGCCCTTAAAAAAAATACACACACCAATACTTTTTTACTAGTACTATATATATATATATATATATATATATATATATATATATATATATATATATATATATATATATATATATATATATATATATAAATATATATATATATATATATATATATATATATATATATATATATATATATATATATATCATTACACATTTATTTCTCTATATTAATTTCTTTATAAATTTTAGAAATTTAAGACATCAATAAATTATAAACTATTTTTTTGTGCAAAGAGATGAAAATTATATCACAAATTACATGATGTTGCAGTAATCCATATGTAGATTATATTTTAGTATTTAATTTTTTAAGTCATTAAATTATTGCTTTCAAATTATAATTTTAATTAACTAAGTAATGTACCCTTTAAAAACATATTTTACAAACAATTTATATTTTTATATTACCTATTATATTTATTTTAAGTTTCATATTAAAATATATCATTATTTTATTCAAGTTTTTAATTTTATGTATTTATATTGAAAACAATTCCTTCAAATCACTTTGATTAAAATTTAAAATGAATCTGAAGTATAAATGAAAAGTTATATTAAAAGTTGAAACACACCTTTATTCTAAAACTCTCGTAAAACACTTTTATTTTATTATTTTAGTTGATCACGATATTAATCATTCTTATCTTAATTGAAACACATTTTTTATAGTTTTTTAAATTCTAGAACATTGTCATACCATTGAATTTTAAACTTAATTTTGTTGATGTGTTGTGTTGATAATTTACTCATAATTTTTTAGATAGTGTGATAATGTATATATCAATTTGTTAGTCAAAGTCTATTTGATTTTTTATTCAGTCTACATTTTTATTAATAAATCCTAGTCTTAAGGGAAGTTAGATTCTTTAGGAGGAATTCTTATATTTTAGGATCAGTTTCTGTTATTCCTATTTTATTGCAATGTACTGCTGGCTTTTAACTAGTTCCTGTTGTAAAGGCTATATAAACCTGCTTTCACTTTCTAATAAAACAGTAGTTTTCTCATTCTCAGTACTTTTATTATTTCTAGTTCTAATAATTGGCATCAGAGCTCCACAAGGGGCCTGAGATTGTTTGGGGAGTGTGAGTGTGTGAGAAGGGAAACACTAAGGGATTAACGTGTGTGTGAGTGTGTGAGAGGGGAAACACTAAGGGACTAAAGTGTGTGTTTGTGTGTGAAAGAAGAAAGGCCAAAGTATCAACATGTCTACATCTGAAAAGTTTGTACAACCGACCATTCCAAGGTTCGATGGTCATTATGATTTTTGGGCAATGACGATGGAGAATTTTCTACGAAGTAAAGAGATGTGGAACCTCGTAGAAGAAGGGATCCCGACACCAACAATTGGAACAACAGCATCAAGTGAAGCACAGAGGAAGGGTGTGGAAGAGGCCAAGCTTAAAGATTTGAAGGTCAAAAATTTTCTGTTTCAAGCCATTGACAGAAATTCTGGAAACGATTCTTGACAAGGGAACTTCAAGGGCAATATGGAGGTCCATGCAGCAGAAGTATCAAGGATCCACAAAGGTTAAAAGAGAGCAACTTCAAGCATTGAGAAGAGAATTCGAGCTATTAACCATGAAAGAAGGCGAGAAGGTCGATAGCTTTTTGGGAAGAACTCTTCATGTGGTAAACAAGACGAAATCAAATGGTGAAACAATGGAGTAAAGTACGGTGGTTAGCAAGATACTCAGATCTTTGACCTCTAAGTTCAATTATGTTGTGTGCTCAATAGAGGAATCAAATGATATGAGTACCTTGAGTATTGATGAACTGCATGGCAGCCTCCTTGTTCATGAGCAAAGAGTGCAGGGGTTTCAAACAGAAGAACGTGTATTGAAAATAACCAGTGATGATAGACCAATCAGAGGCAGAGGAGGTAGAGGCATATTAAGAGGAGGACGTGGCAGAGGAAGAGGAAGATTATCTCTAAACAAAGCAATTGTTGAGTGCTTTAAATGTCACAAGTTGGGTCACTTTCAGTATGAGTTCCCTGACTGGGAGAAGAAGGCAAATTATACGGAGCTGGAGGAAGAAGAAGAACTCTTATTAATGGCATATGAAGAGATGTGTCAACCCACACAAGAAGAAGCTTGGTTCTTATACTCCGGCTGCAGCAATCATATGAAGGGAAACAAAAAATGGTTTTCAGAATTGGAGGAAGGATTTTGCAAAATTGTGAAGCTTGGAAATGATACAACAATGAATGTTGTGGCAAAAGGAAGCATACGTGTGCAAATGAATTGCATTACTCAGGTAATATTCAATGTTTACTTTGTTCCTGAGCTTAAGAATAATTTGCTAAGTTTAGGACAACTCCAAGAAAAGGGATTGACAATTTTAATTCGAAATGGAACTTGCAAAGTATTTCATTCGGATAAAGGATTAATTATGCACACTAGTATGAGAGGAAATAGGATGTTCTATTTGACAGCTTCTACAACACTAAACAAAAATCCCATGTGTCTATAAGCTGAAACGGTGTCGGAGAAAGAAACTCAATTGTGGCATTGTCGCTTTGGACACCTTAACTACAAGGGGCTCAATACACTCTCAGGAAAGAAGATGGTCATTGGATTACCTTCCTTGAAGTCTCTAAAGAAGATATGCACTACATGCCTAATTGGAAAACAACATAGAGAGTCGATACCAAAGAAAGCTTATGGAGGACCTCGAAAAAGCTTCAGCTAGTTCATGCTGATATTTATGGTCCGATCACACCATCTTCAAATAGTAGAAAGAGATATGTGTTAAGCTTTATTGATGACTTTACTCGTAAATCTTGGATTTTTTTCCTACATGAAAAATCAGAAGCATTTGGTAGATTCAAAAATTTCAAGGAATATGTTGAGAAAGAAGTGGGTGCATTCATCACTTTTTAAGGGCTGATCGAGGTGGTGAATTTACCTCTAATGAGTTTGAAGAATTCTGTAAGGATCAAGGTATTTATAGGCAATTGACGACTGCATATACTCCTCAACAAAACAGAGTCGCCGAGAGAAAAAACAGGACGATCATGAATGCAGTAAGAGATGTACTGAATGAGAGACAAGTTCCAAGAGTATTTTGGCCTGAAGCAGTTAGATGGTGTGTTCACGTGCAGAATAGAAGTCCAACTTCAGCAGTAGATCACAAAACCCCTGAAGAAGCATGGAGTGGTGTAAAACCAAGAGTTGACCATTTTTGGATTTTTGGATGCGTAGCGCATGCTCATGTACCATACCAAAAGAGAAGCAAGCTAGACGACAAAAGCAAAAGGTGTGTATTTTTGGGAGTTAGTGATGAGTCTAAAGCTTACAAGTTATTTAATCCTGTTGCAAAGAAATTCATTCTGAACAGAGATGTAGTGTTTAAAGAAGACAAGAGCTGGGACTAGGGAAGAACTGAAGAAGAATGCAAAGTTGATGTTCTAGATTGGAAAGAGGAAGAAAACGAAGAAGGAAGTGAAGATCAAGGGTCTGCACAAAATGATGAAGAAAACAATGGTGATATCAACCAAGATGCATCCTCAAGCAGTTTAAACGAGATCAGATCACCGGAAAATGAAACAAATGAAGTTGGACATGATTTTTTCGAGAGGGCAGCAAGAAATAAAAGAAAACCAGTTTGGATGGCTGATTATGAAGAGGGAACAAATCTTTCCGAGGAAGAAGAAAGCTTAATGGTGATGATGATGGCTGAAAATGAAAGCGATCCCTACCTCTTTGAAGAAGCATTCAAGAGCAGGAAGTGAAGAGAAGCAATGAACACAGAGATGAAGGCAATAGAAAAGAACAAGACATGGGAACTAACTGATGCACCAAAAGGAGTTAAGCCTATTGGAGTTAAATGGATTTTCAAAACCAAGCTCAATGAAAGTGGGAAAATTGAAAAGTTTAAGGCAAGATTGGTAGAAAAAGGATATGCACAACGGTATGTGTGATACGGTGGGAGAACTGACTATGGTTTTGCGTTTGTTTTCGCAAATGTTTCGGTTGAGCAAGAGTCGCCACCGACTTTTTATTTTATCCTAAGGAAAGGTTTAAAAAGCACAGCAAAAACCTTTGAGATTTTTCTTGGGTTCGGGGAGTAGATTATAGAAAGGGAAGGTATTAGCACCCTTTCTATCCATGGTTATCCATGGGCTCTTAGTTACTTGCTTAGATCACTTGCCTTTTGTTTTCGATTGTTTTAAATGGTGCTTGTGTGTGTGGGTTTGAAAATATTTTGAAAAGAAGCCAATGTGGTGGCAACCTTTGTAATGATCCATGTGGGGATGTATACAAAGATGTATGTCTTTTGAAAAGGTTTTCATTTGTTTTTGAAAGTTGTTTTGAAAGTGTTGTGAGGTGTGTTTTAGAAAATAGGCAAGTGTTTTGTTTTTGCAAGTTTGATTCAAGTAACTAAGAGTTTATCTACTCCTAAATTTCTCAAAGACGATTGCTATGTTTTAACCCTTTTCATAAGTTTGTTCCACCATTGTATTTGGTGGACAATCTCATGTTAGGATGTGAAAGGGACGGGCGCGGGTCATCGTTTGGACCATAATTGCAATGGTGCCAAGTATCTTTGGGCATTTTCTTTAAGGGACTTGATCATTTGTTTGGCAATATTTTGAAAAGTGTTATCGAGGGACTATGATCATTTAATTTGTTTGTTTTGCCCAAAGAGACCTAGCATGCAATATGGCCCATTTATTTGAAGGCAACAAAGTGGAATACCCTAGGGGGTTCAAGTGTGATTTGTGTGTCCATTTTCATGCTTGTTTGTCTTGAGATTAGGTCATAACTATTTTGTTCATTTTATTCGCATATAAACCCTAATTCTAGCACTGTATATTTAGAAAGCGATAAAGTGCGAAATTTAAACTCCTACGCTATTACAACACAATAATATGGGGAGGGGGGTACAATGTTTCAAATGGGGATTTTGACAAGGAATTTAAACCTAAAACTATTACATCAAGATTTGAATTATTTACAAGATAATTTAATTGCATAAATAAAATAGAAATAAAACAAATATGCAAGAATGCAAAAAAAAGGTTTTTTATATGTATGAAAAAAGTATTATTTATGTAAAATAAAAAGAAAATAAAAAGATATTATTTTTTGGAGTATTTTTGAATTTAGGGCAAAACCCTAATTTTTATTAAATGAAATATATTATTATTTAAATTAATACAAGTATTTATTTATTATATACAAAATAAAATAAAGTGAAGTATTTGTCAAAAATGATTTTTTTAGTGTTTAATATTAATAAAATAAAATATGTATATTTTTAGTATTTTATTCTAAGTATATTAATAAATATATATATTTATGTATTAAGTTCTAAATATGTATTATATATAAAAATAATAATATTTAATATTTAATAAAAAAAAGTAATTTTTTCTATAAAATATTTTCAGAAAGTAAAACAAAAATAAAAATGTATAGAAATGCATTTGTACTATTTTTTAGTATTTTAAACAAAATATATATATACTTATCTATTTATGTATAAACTAAAAGAAAATTAAATAAATGCCTAATAAAATAAAAAATGGTGAGAAAAAATATTTTTATATTTTTAATGTCATGAGAAAAAATAAACAAGTCAATCAAAAAAAGAAAAAGTCAAAAAGTCAAAGAAATAAACAAAATGGGCTCAGGGGGTTCAGAAGCAATTATGTGGTGCAAATAAGAAAAGTATTCCAGGCCCAGCCCAGAAGACCTGTCTTCTTCAACCTCCAGCAAACAATGTTCAAAAAAACGCGTGTTTGGTTCCAACATTCAAACATCCTGATTCCTTGATCTTTTGCACAAACTTCCAACACAAAAAATGTTAAGCATGAAACCACGATTCCAAATATATAAAGAACATCTCCTAACTCTCAGAAATGAGAGAGAATTTTAACAATCCCAAATCCTGACCTAAATTTTCTACCATTTTCAGACCTTAAATTCTCACAGCTCAGGCAAAAGAAATGAAAAGTAAAAGAATGTACATGTTCAGTGGCATGAGTAGAACATTGTTTATTCACAAACTTAAAGCTAATGATGCCTAATAAGAGAGATACGAACTCAAAAACTTACCTGTTCAGTTGAAGTTCTATCTGGAAATGTAGGAAGTTTCAGTGCAAGGTGATGATTGGAAAAGCTTCCTTGAGGTCCAGGGATGCTATTCCAATGTTTACTTTGTCTTGAAAGCTTCTGAATCGAGCTAGAGAACTTCACCTGCAAGTCAGAAATGTGAAAATGGTGGAACCAGTTAGAGGGATTACAGGTCGTGTTTTTGCTTTTGGTTAGCTTGCATAGATGGTATGGAAGGTGTGTGAACTGGTTTGGGCAAGAAAGCTTGAGAGAAATGAAAGATAGCACTCAAACTGCAGGCCTTGCCCTGTTTTTGCAGTTTGAGAGTGATTATGGCAAGGGGAGTGTTTGAGAGGTGCTAGGGTCGTGCAAAATCTTGGTTCTGATCTTTGGAATGTGTTTGATAAGTTTGTCTAAGTGTGCCTAAGCTGATATGAGAGTTGTGTGATGTTATGACACTTTTCTTCTTTCTTAAGCAACAAAAGCCAACTTGTGTTTCTAGGCATGTAGAGGACCCCCTAATGTGCTGCATAATCCCTCCTTGATCAGTGTGTTATGCACATAATCTTGTGCCAATCACATTTGCAATGTACTTGTTGGATTTTCAATTTGACATAAAGCTACCTTTTACAAAAATGGCTAGTTTGCTTTATCTACTTTGGGATTAAACCTTTAGACAATGCTTGAACTCAAAGAACATGGTCTTGGCACAAAGAATATGCATTAAATTTATGAGTGTTGGATGGTTTAAGGACCTGTAATCTAGCTTAAGGCATGCTGAGTTCAAATTGCAAGGTTATGGACATGTAACTTGGTCATGAACAAAGTGAGTTTTTGCCATATTGCAAAATTCGATTCTCCCTAACCATGAGGTTGTTTGAGAAGTTCTTGGACATTTTGGAAATCTTGGAATGTTTACTACAATCCATCTTTGAAGTTCAAATTGAAATTCCAAGTGGAAGTGTATGAAAAATGGTCTTGAAGTTAGGCAAAAAACTTGTTCAAAATAGGTCAAATTTTCACTAAGTTAAGAATGGTTTAGTGCCCTTATTCAAAAATTTGTAACTTGAGATACAAGCCTCAAATGGGAAAACTTTGTGAATCAAAGTTGTAGATTATGCAACAAGCTACAACTTTCATGTTTTGACTTTTGTTTGAATCCAAATAAATCTTGGTGAAAGAGTGGGGAAAAGTTGGGAAAAAATTAGGGTTTTCCATAACAGAAAAATTCTAAGTTATGAAAAATTCCATTTCAAACCCTAATTTGCATTTCTTGGTTTCTTGGTGAACAAGTTTCATGATTTGGCATGTTTTGATGAAAAATAAATCTTGACTCTTGATTTTGACCAAAAAGTCAAAGTTTGACTTTTCAGTACACAGTCAAAATTGATCAATTGACTGGGAAATTCAACTGTCAATCTTGTGTACTTGGGATCTTTTGAGTTTGTTGGGCATGTCAAGATAATTCCATGGGGTCCTTGAGTCCATATGTGAGCTTGGTTTGCCATTGGCTAGGTCAAACAGTCAAAAATTGCCTTTGTGCAGTCAAAACCCTAAAAATGACCATTTTGCCCTTTTGGTGATCTGATCAAATTTCTTGTGGAATTGTGATCCAAACTTGATCAAATGGTCCATATGAGTTCATAATGTTGATGTGGGTCAATTTTCATGAGATTTGACTGTCAATTGGCCACAGTTGACTTTTTCCCCAATACAGCTGATTTTTAGGTCAACTGTCCAATTGACTGGGTAAAACTTGGAATCAGGACTTGAAACTTGGTATGGGTAAACTTGGGAGTCCAACATGAAGCATGAAAGTCATCTTAGGTATTTTAGGTCAAAACATCTTTGTGCAAACACAAACCCTAATTTGGGTCAACAGTGCAAGGAGAAGTCTTGAGCAGAGGAAACCCTAACTGGATCTTGATCTTCAAGGGCCTTGTGATGAGAAAATGTTGAGAAAATGGGAGGGAAAATTTTGGGGTACAACAGTTGCCCTTGTTCAATCTTCTTGAACCTGAAGAGTTACATTGGCAAGTTTGCCTTTCGTGGCTCGAGGGTAAAAGGAGATTGGACACTAGAGTGCCCGGAAATTTGCACTCGCATGTTGGATTATCAGCAAATGTGATGTCAGGAATGGGCTTACAGATGCCATTTAGAGAGATGGTGGATAGGGAGATGGGCTTATAGATGCCATCTGAAGATGTGACAGAACCTTGTCGGGAATGGGCTTATAGATGCCATTTGGAAGCGTTGATCGCATAAGAGATTCCTTAGCGAGAACTTGTGTATTTGAGAAAGACAGATGTTTTCCTGGCTTTTTACAGGTGTTTGATCTTCAATCTCTTTATGCAGATATGCCCTGGATAGATACAGGTGTCGAGTCTACAAATGGTTGCTCACAGATGTGTCCTGGCTGGATACAGGAACCGAATCTGAAAATAGTTGTCAACAGATATGCCCTGGATGGATACAGGAATCGAATCTTCGAACTCTTCAGACGTGCCCTGGCTAGATACAGGAATCGAGTCTGGAAATGTGGTCAACAGATATGCCCTGGCTGGATACAGGAGTCGAATCTGGAAATGTTGTAGTTGATAGATGTGCCCTGGCTGGATACAGGAGTCGAATCTGGCAATGTTGTAGTTGATAGATGTGCCCTGGCTGGATACAGGAATCGAATCTTCGAACTCTTCAGACATGCCCTGGCTAGATACAGGAGTCGAGTCTGGAAACTGATCACTCTCAGATGTGCCCTGGCTAGATACAGGTGTCGAGTCTGGAATTTGTGACAGTTGAAGGTAGTTGTCTTTAGGATTGTCTTTTTCCCTGAAGAGGCAAAACATAAGTCGTATGCAATGTCATGATGTATGATATGCATGATGCTTTAACATGAGATAGTGTTGTATGAACTTATCATGTATGTAAGCAGGATGTATGAAAACGTGAAATATTTATGAATATATTTTTGTCTTAAGAAAATGAATCCTTGACGATCGGCCGGGGAATTGCTCTGTGGAAGAGATACTTTGCTGAAGTTTGACGAGAGGCCTGCTGAGGACTTCAATGATGGATTCCGCTGGGGATAATGATGATAAACTCTGCTTGGGGAATACCAAGGACAAACTCCTGCCGGGGACTGAAAGAACCTTGCCGAGGGCGATCTTCCATGGCAAATAGCTGAGGATAACCCAGTTATAAACCCTGGTGAGGAATAACTCTGAATAAAGCTCGGGAGAGACGTCCGTATTCTGCAGGGAACAAGCTTCCAGAATCTACTGGGGATAAGCTTTTAGACCTGCCGGGGAAAGTTGACGACTTCACTGGGGGAAGTATTGCTGAATCTTGCCTTACTCTGCGGGGAGCTGAGATCATTTGGTCACATTCTTCAGTCGAATCTACCTTGGTACCTTGGCAGACAAAGCAACCAGACTGCATCAGGCAATTTCATATTGCCCCTGTTTCTGATGTCACCTGTAATTAATCTTTTGTTTTTTATGCAAACATTTATGAATCAGCAATTTAATGTCAAATGCATATATCAAAAATGAACATTGGACGTTCTTCGCAAGACAAAACAAAAAGAAGGAAAAAAAAACAAATGGCAATTCGTATGGACAAATGAATTTGTGTTGATTTGAATTTTGCCTGTGAATAGGCGTTTTTATACAAGAGGCTGACATCCTAGTAAGAGGATGCCGCCGAATAACACAAAATTTACAATTTTGAAAAAAAAACAAAACAGCTATGTGAACAATCCTACTGGGTTCCAACTCTGCTATCGCCTTTATGTCTCCAAGCGTCTCATCGCTTTGCTGCCTAGTTGAAGATGAAGCTGATTGGTCGATGCCGAAGTCTGAGCCAGATAGTTGATGCCGAATTCCGGATGCGAAGTGATCCAATGAGACATAGTGTTACGCTTTATCCCTAACTTTTGCATGGACCGCCCTTTCGGGTTTTCAGTCCACCGGGATACCCATTTTTGCCCAAGCCGCCTTTTCAGGTTTTCGACTTGCCGGGTGTACAGATTTTTTCATTTCATCCCTTATTTTTGCCCGAACCCTTTTGGTTCGCCGGGAAGCCCTAATTTTTGCCTAGGTATGTCAACCCAGCGGGCCTTTTATTCATGCGTAGTATCTTTTCACTATGTCTGCATTGGCGGGGTGAGGAAGGTCGTCACCATCCATTGTGGTTAGGATCATGGCTCCTCCTGAGAACACATGTTTAACCACAAATGGCCCTTCGTAAGTAGGGGTCCATTTGCCCCGGGGATCACTTTGAGGAAGGATGATGCGTTTGATTACCAGGTCCCCAACTTGATACTCCTGTGGTCTGACTTTCTTGTTAAATGCCCTGATCATCCGTTTTTGATACGTCTGACCATGACAGATAGCGGTGAGTCTCTTTTCGTCAATCAGATTTAATTGATCCAGTCGAGTCTGGATCCAGTCATCTTCACTCAAGTCTGCATCCTTCATTATTCGGAGAGAGGGTATCTGGACTTCAATTGGTAAGACTGCCTCCATGCCATAGACCAAGGAGAAGGGAGTTGCCCCGGTTGACGTCCTTGCTGAGGTACGGTACCCATGAAGAGCGAACGGTAACATCTCGTGCCAATCTTTATAAGTCACGGTCATCTTCTGCATAATTTTCTTGATATTTTTGTTAGCTGCTTCTACAGCCCCATTCATCTTCGGCCGGTAGGGAGAAGAATTGTGGTGTTGTATCTTGAATTGTTCACAGAGCTCAGTGATCATCTTGTTGTTGAGATTGGTACCATTGTCCGTAATGATTCTCTCCGGGACGCCGTACCGACAGATCAGATTATGCCGGATGAAACGTGCCACAACACTCTTGGTTACTGTTGCGTAGGAAGCTGCCTCAACCCACTTCGTGAAGTAATCGATCGCCACTAAGATGAAACGATGCCCATTGGATGCTGTCGGTCGGATCTCACCGATCATATCGATGCCCCACATTGCAAAAGGCCAAGGTGCCGTTAGGACGTTCAAAGGAACTGGAGGAATATGCACCTTGTCAGCATAGATCTGGCATTTGTGACAAGTTCGAGAGTGTTGGTAACAATCGGCTTCCATGGTGGACCAAAAATATCCTGCCCTAAGGATTTTCTTTGCCATGGTGTGTCCACTGGAATGTGTTCCGAATGTACCTTCATGCAGTTCTATCATGATTTTCTCTGCTTCAACCTTATCCACACAACGTAGTAGAATTGAATCTTGATTCCGTTTGTAGAGAATGTCGTTGCTGAGGAAGAATTTTGCCGCAAACCTCCTCATGAATTTCTTGTCATTGACAGATGCACCTTCAGGGTATTCCTGAGCTTCCAAGTACCTCTTCACCTCATGATACCAGGGTTTTTCAGTCACCTTTTCAGCCTCAAGTTCGCAGCAGTATGCCGGTTCATCCAACTTCCAGATAATGATCCGGGGAGCCTCATTGTCCCATTTAACTTTGAACATTGAAGACATCGTAGCTAGCTAGCTGATTCTCCTCTCTTGGGAAGTGCTCAAAAGTTATTTCTTCAAAGTGGGGAAGCAAGGTTGACACACACTCTTTGTAAGGAATAAGATTTGGGTGTTTCGTATCCCACTCGCCCTTGATCTGATTGATCACGAGAGCGGAATCTCCGAAGACACTTAGAAACTTGATCCTTAGGTCGATTGCAGCTTGTAAACCCATGATACATGCCTCATATTCTGCCATGTTGTTGGTGCAGTTGAAACATAATCGGGCAGTGAGTGGAGTATGAGTTCCTTTGGGAGATATGATTACAGCGCCGACGCCGTTACCCAAAGCATTGGAGGCTCCGTCAAAATGCATAGACCATCGGGATTCTTCCTCAGGTCCTTCATCCGGTCCAGGTACTTCACAGTCAGTTACCACCATGATGTCTTTGTCCGGAAAATCAAAGTTCAATGACTGGTAATCGTCCATAGGTTGGTGTGCCAAATGATCCGCCAGTACACTTCCCTTAATAGCTTTCTGAGTTGTATACTGGATGTGATATTCTGTCAAGATCATTTGCCATCTCGCTATCCTTCCAGACAGAGCAGGCTTTTCAAATATGTACTTGATGGGATCCATCTTTGAAATTAATAGAGTAGTGTGAGTCAGCATATACTGTCTTAGCCGGCGAGCAGCCCATACTAGAGCGCAGCAAGTTTTCTCAAGCAGTGAGTAACGAGACTCACAGTCGGTAAACTTTTTGCTCAAGTAATAAATAGCGTTCTCTTTTCGGCCAGACTCGTCATGCTGCCCCAGCACACACCCCATTGAATTATCAAGTACTGTCAAGTATAATATTAGAGGTCTTCCTTCCACTGGTGGCATAAGAATGGGTGGCTCTTGGAGATATTCCTTTATCCTTTCAAAGGCAGCCTGGCATTCATCGTTCCAGCGTACTACTTGATCTTTCTTCAGTAATTTGAAGATTGGCTCACAGGTAGCAGTCAGATGTGAGATGAATCGGGCAATGTAATTCAGTCGTCCCAGGAAGCCTCTGACTTCTTTCTCTGTCTTAGGAACTGGCATCTCTTGAATGGCTTTAACCTTGGCAGGGTCCACTTGAATACCCTTATCACTTACAATGAAGCCTAGCAATTTTCTGGACCTTACCCCAAAGGTGCATTTGTTGGGATTCAATCTCAGCTTGTATAACTTGAGTCGGTCAAACAGCTTCCTCAGATGGTCAAGATGCTCCTCCTCAGTTTGAGACCTTGCTATCATGTCATCAACATATACCTCAATCTCATGATGGATCATATCATGAAATAAAGCAACCATGGCGCGTTGGTAGGTTGCCCCAGCATTTTTTAATCCGAATGGCATGACCTTGTATCAGAAGGTGCCCCACTGAGTCACAAAGGTGGTCTTTTCCATATCTTCCGGAGCCATCTTGATCTGATTATACCCTGAAAAACCATCCATGAAGGAGAACATCTTGTGTTGAGCAGTATTGTCAACGAGGACGTCAATGTGAGGTAGAGGAAAATCATCCTTGGGGCTGGCCCTGTTCAAATCCCTATAATCGACACACATTCTGACTTTATCGTCCTTCTTCGGCACTGGCACCACATTGGCAACCCACTGAGGGTAAGAAGTTACTGCTAGAAATCCGGCATCGAATTGCTTCATAACTTCAGCCTTGATCTTTTCAGACATCTCTGGGCGCATACGGCGAACCTTTTGCTTTACCGGAGGGCAGTCTTCCTTGGTTGGCAGGTGATGAACCACAATATCGGCATCCAAACCAGGCATATCTTCATAGGACCAAGCAAATATCTCCATGTAATCACGTAGCATCTGGATCAATCGTTGCTTTACGCTGAGCTCTAGATTAGCCCCAATCTTGACCTCTTTCTTATCTGTCTCAGTACCCAGGTTAATTGTTTCCACCGGCTCTTCATGTGGTTGAATAGCCCTCTCTTCCTGGAGTAGCAGTCTTGCGAGCTCACCAGGCACTTCACAATCATCTTCACCTTCGTCTTCGGCCAAGTTGATCGGATTCTCGAAGTCATAACTGGCGGTAGCAGAGCTGTTACCAGTGAGATCCAGAGTGGATTGAAACCTGTATAAGTGAGTGTGTGTAAATATAGCTGTTTTACAGAAAGAAAAAGAGCACAAGATTTGAAATGCAACAAACTCCAATGTTTTGATTGATGATATATGAAAATGTCATACAAAAAGCCCTCACAAATGGAGCTACGATGCCCCGGGTAGGACACCGAGCCAATAAAAGTTTCAACACATTGTTTGTTACAAATTGAAAATCAAAAGAAATAATTACTGCGTGACAAATGTGATAGGTGTAAAATCCTTTGCCGTCCAGTTGCTTGGTCCGTTGCTGGTAGTCGGGTAGATCCAACTGTCAAACTTTGCTTCCTCTACATCCTCCTCAATAGCATTCACCCTTGGACTGGTGATAAACACTGGAGCCTTTCTGATCTTTTCCTTGCGCACAGCCCTCTGAGCCTCTGCAGTAAAGCCCAGCCCAAACTTGTCATTCTTTTGAGTGAAGTCAGGAAGCTGACCCCAGTTTGCACAATTGCCTTTCTCGATTACAGCCCGGGCATCCCTTAAGGACGCCATCTTCAACGGAAAGTCTTTTTCAACCACTGCCTCAGCCGATGCCAACACTGGAGGTACTTCCTCAAAATGCTGAAAAGGGGTTTCAATAAACTCCCCGTCCATCTCGATATATCAGAATGAATTCAAGTGACTCACCATGTATTCCTCCTCACCCTGCACAGTAACAATCTTCCCTTTGACAGTGTATTTGAGCTTTTGGTGTAAAGTGGAGGTTACTGCCCCAGCTTTGTGAATCCAGGGTCGACCCAACAAGCAGGAGTAAGACGGACGAATATCCATTACATAGAACGTTGAGTCGAAAACTTGGGAACCCACACGAATAGGAATGTCTACCTCACCGTGCACCATCCTCTTAGAACCGTCGAAGGCTCTAACAATGATGTTACTAGGTTTCAACTCCAGACCCTCACAATCCAAGCGGTCCAATGCCTTCTTGGGTAAAACATTCAGGGAAGAGCCGGTATCCACTAACACGTGTGCGAGAGTAGTGCCCCTGCATTCTATGGAAACATGCAGGGCATCATTGTGATTTTTCCCTTTGGCGGTAAGGTCAGCATCTGAGAACCCCAAGCCATTGTCAGCCGTCAAATTAGCCACACAGTCGGTGAATTGATCCGCGGAGGTCTCTTGCGGCACATGGGCCGTTTTTAGAAATGAAATCAGGGCTTTTGCATGGGCCTCTGAGCATAGCAGTAGTGATAACATAGAGATTTTGGAGGGCGTATGCCCCAACTGTTCAACAACATTAAAGTCACTCTTTTTGATAATTTTAAGGATTTCCTCCATTTCTTGTTGGGAGGCTTCCACAGCAGTCTTCTTTTTTGGTGCCTCCGTCCTGGCAGGCAAATCGGTAGCAACTTCTTTGCCCCGAGTATCAGAAGACTCGGCGGCAGTAGTAGACACGGGAACTTGAACTGGAACATGCACACTTGCGGGTGTGATGGTGAGAGGTTTTCGGATAACTGGCGGTGCAATGTCAGGCGAGAAGAGCCTACCACTGCGGGTAATCTTGGCGGGACCAGTGATGTTACTGATACTGGTATTGGTGTTGAACTCCTGCTTCACCCCAAGCACATACACGTCGGCTCCATAATGCCATGGAACAGCTTTATCAGACTCATACGGGAGAGGCCCCGGGACAGTAATAGTGATGGGTGCAACAGACATAATTTGGACTGGTTTCTTTACGGGAGCTTTGGCAGGATTGTAGATTGTGACAACAGATATTTCTTCAATGGAAACAAACGGAACAGAAGTTTTCTTGAACAGAATTTCCTTGCTATCCATCAGGCTTTGGATGCCTGATTTCAGCAGTGGACAACTGGTAGGGATAACAGCACACAGGAGGCAACCCTTACTACAACCCGGAAATAAACCGGCTAGTAGTAAGTTCCTCTTAACAGTCAAAAGAGGGGTAACAACTTCATTCACCGAAACAGCATACAATTCTTCCTCAATGGCATTTACTCTATGTTGGGGCATAGGAGCAATTACAACATTTGGTCTTTCAGGCGCTTCAAACTGAATTTCCTTTGCATCGATAAGATCTTGCACTTTATTTCTCAAGGCCCAGCAATCATCAGTAGTGTGCCCGGGACTATCAGAATGATAAGCACACCGGGCATTGGGGTTATACTTAGGAGACGCAGTATTCACGACTTTAGGAGCTTCTTTGGTGGTAACCAAATTGGTTGATAGCAGTTGGGGTAAAATTTGAGATAAGGTCATACTCAGCCGAGTATACTGCCTCTTGGGCCTTTCACTTCTTTGTTGATTGTACTGCTGAGGAGCAGCAGCAGGTTTTGAAATGACCAAAGCATTGACGGCTTGGCGACTTTCGGGCTTGACTTGTCTTCTAGGACCATAGACGGCACTTGCTTCTTTCTTAAAAGGCCTCTTCTCAGTACTTGTAGCAACACCCTTCTGAATCTTTCCTGACTTGATGCCAGCTTCTATTCTTTCGCCCGTTAAGATCAAATCGGTAAACCCCGCGGAAGAGTTACCAATCAGATGATTGAAAAATGGCCCAGATAGGGTCCCTAAAAACATATCAACAAGTTCACGATCGGTTAAAGGAGGTTGCACCCTGCCAGCCAAATCCCTCCATTTTTGTGCGTATTCTTTGAATCCTTCGCCTGTTCCTATCGACATACCCTGAAGTTGGGTACGAGTAGGGGCAAGGTCAGAATTGTATTGGTATTGTTTGTAGAAAGCGGTGGCCAAATCTTCCCAATTCCGGACACTGGCTCCTTCTAGCTGATAAAACCATTCCAACTGAGCTCCAGAAAGGCTGTCTTGAAAGAAATGAATCCAGAGGTTTTTATCTGCCGTATAGGGTTGAATCTTTCTTACGTAGGACCTGAGATGCATTTTGGGGCAGGACAGCCCATCATACCTTACAAACACTGGCACTTTGAATTTTGGGGGAATCACAATCCCGGCAACCAAACCCAAGTCTTCAAAATCCAAACCCGGTACTCTTTGTAATTCCATGGCGGCTAATCTGTCTTCTAACCCTTTGTATTTATCATCAGCTGGAGGGTATTGCTGGTCAGAATAATCCTCATCCTCTTCAACCTCTTCTTCCTCCGCATCAGACTCGGAAGGCACCGCAACTCCATCTCTCTTACTAGTCCCTTCATCAGAAGTAGGAGGAAATTCAAGCACTCTCCGAGCTTCTCCGTCAAATCTTCTCCCCAAAGTAGCCACCCTGAGCCTCTTTTTCTTCTTTTTCATTGGGTCTTTGTTCCCCAATTGAGTCTTGATATCCTCCTGACCCTTAGCCAAGGTCATCCGGAGTTGCTGGAACTGTGCATTCTGAGCCTGTAGGTCTTTGATTGTTTGCTCGAGATCCATCCTACTGAAATAAACAGCAGACAGATAAGGAAACCTGGAATGAGACCTGCTTATGCACATGATGAATGGTATGCTTATGTATGCAATGCATTCAAGGATTTAGGACATTCAAAATTGTTTTAGACAAAGAAGAATGCACGTCATATTAATAAGAAGAAATTTGTCAGTACATAAATGCCCCATGGGCCAAATATTACAAAATAGACTTCTTAAGGCAAAAAGACATTGCGCATCCTTTTTGGTGCGATGTAGGTATTGAGGGCCTCTTGCTCGTGGAGTCGGCGGGTAAGCTCTAGAACCTTCTTTTCACTGGCGTAGTAGCTAGCTTCAAAATTATTTCGTTCCTCCTTGAGCTGAATCCAGCTTTTCTGCATTTCCTCCCACGATGTAGGCATGTCTGGATGTAGGATGGTGTAGGGAACCTCTCCTTCATTGACGGGCTCTTTAATCACTGGGAGTACATGAGGATAAGGCATCATTAGACTTTGGGCTCGGGCTCGTACCCACTTGAGATAGGGCTCAAGAGGGATGGAGTTCTTGTGTCCCAGAGTCTTGCTATCAACCTTGTTGAGTTTTCCCCAAGCTCTGATGAATCTTTGGCGAAGTCCTTGCGCATCGTTGTCGAAGTCAAAAACTAGGTCAGGAATCAACATATCATGAGGGCCATCCCTCCGTGCATACCCAAATTGCCTCAAAGCTAGGCAAGGGTTGTAGGTGATACCCCCTCTAATTCCAAGTAAAGGAACATTAGGGAATTCTCCGCAACGATCGACAATGATGACATTTTCTCTGGACCGAGAACACCAATGCACATCAGAATGAGTAAGAGTCATCAACCGTTGGGACCACCTCGTACCTTGGTCATTCTTCAAGACAGATTGTGGAAGGTGTGAAATAAACCACCTTGCAAGGATAGGAGTACAGCACATGAGAACACCCCTCTTTCTCATTGTTCGTGTGTAAAATGAGTGAAGAATGTCCCCAAGCAATGTCGGTATTGGATTTCTGGACAAGAAGATTTTGACAGCGTTGACATCTACCAATTGGTCAGGATTTGGGAACAAGACCAACCCATAGATAAGGAGTGCCACAATCTCTTCAAAGGCTTGTAGGTCCAATGAGTTCCAACATTCTTGTGCCTTCTCAAACAAGAATTTTGCTAAGAATCCTTTGACGCCGCTTCTGGTTTCCCAATGTCCCTTGATGTCGGATGGTTGTAGATGTAATGCTCGAGCAACATCTTCCGGCTTTGGTTCCTTTTCCGTACCGTTGAATGGTAGTTGATTAAGGATAAGGATTCTTAGAAGTTGAGAAAACTCCTCCAAAGTGGGGACCAACTGAGAATCAGGGAAAGTGAAACAGTGGTGAAGAGGGTCAAAGAATTGGAATAGCACTTTCATCAGGTCTTCTTCAATGTTTGTGTTGACTAGGCTGAGCAGTCTACCATGTCTTTCACTGAAGGATGAGTTTTCCAGAATTCTTGAGGTGAGCTCCTTGAGTTGAGGAGAGATTCTCACAAGGTTGACTTGAATGGTATTTCTGCAAGGAATTTCCATGTCCTACAAAACAAGAACAAAGATGAAGATCCAAAACCCTTGAAATGGTTAGAGAATGCATATGATGCTTCATGATGTTTATGATGTATGCACAAAACATATGTACAAGCAAATTACACCAAACCCTATTTTCAGGCTTGCATGGGGTTTCATAGGTAAGTACCCTCTTGAGTGTAGTTGGCTTAAAAACCTGTCCTATAAATAGTAATCGGGTTCTAAGGAGCTCAATATCACTGGATTGTTTTCATTGTTCATTGTTTTGGTTTAGCCACTTAACTAGCGACCAAAATATTCCAAGAACACAACCCTCAATGAGTGTAGTATCGAGTATCTACCAACTTCGGACTGCACCAAAGCCGGTCATCTCACTACCCCTAATAAAAGGCCAAGATGGTCAAGTAAGGTTCTAGGTCATTAGTGCTTAGTGACATCACTCAGCGGCCCCGTACTCTCCTTGATTGAACTCAAGGGTTACCGGTACTCACAAATATGTCGCACTAATATAGCTATTGCTTCGACCGTGTCGGTATACCCCGCACAGTTTCCACAACGTATTGCTATCTATGAATGTTTCCCAAAATCCGGGTGTAGGATTGCAAACCCAAACAAATAGAGCCAAAGTATAAAGAAAACAATTCAAACAATTAGTCATGCAAGAGGGTGATCTAAGCCCTAAGGTTACTCCACTTTTAAAATTATCCCCAGCAGAGTCGCCAGTTCTGTGATACGGTGGGAGAACTGACTATGGTTTTGCGTTTGTTTTCGCAAATGTTTCGGTTGAGCAAGAGTCGCCACCGACTTTTTATTTTATCCTAAGGAAAGGTTTAAAAAGCACAGCAAAAACCTTTGAGATTTTTCTTGGGTTCGGGGAGTAGATTATAGAAAGGGAAGGTATTAGCACCCTTTATATCCATGGTTATCCATGGGCTCTTAGTTACTTGCTTAGATCACTTGCCTTTTGTTTTCGATTGTTATAAATGGTGCTTGTGTGTGTGGGTTTGAAAATATTTTGAAAAGAAGCCAATGTGGTGGCAACCTTTGTAATGATCCATGTGGGGATGTATACAAAGATGTATGTCTTTTGAAAAGGTTTTCATTTGTTTTTGAAAGTTGTTTTGAAAGTGTTGTGAGGTGTGTTTTAGAAAATAGGCAAGTGTTTTGTTTTTGCAAGTTTGATTCAAGTAACTAAGAGTTTATCTACTCCTAAATTTCTCAAAGACTATTGCTATGTTTTAACCCTTTTCATAAGTTTGTTCCACCATTGTATTTGGTGGACAATCTCATGTTAGGATGTGAAAGGGACGGGCGCGGGTCATCGTTTGGACCATAATTGCAATGGTGCCAAGTATCTTTGGGCATTTTCTTTAAGGGACTTGATCATTTGTTTGGCAATATTTTGAAAAGTGTTATCGAGGGACTATGATCATTCAATTTGTTTGTTTTGCCCAAAGAGACCTAGCATGTAATATGGCCCATTTATTTGAAGGCAACAAAGTGGAATACCCTAGGGGGTGCAAGTGTGATTTGTGTGTCCATTTTCATGCTTGTTTGTCTTGAGATTAGGTCATAACTATTTTGTTCATTTTATTCGCATATAAACCCTAATTCTAGCATTGTATATTTAGAAAGCGATAAAGTGCGAAATTTAAACTCCTACGCTATTACAACACAATAATATGGGGAGGGGGGTACAATGTTTCAAATGGGGATTTTGACGAGGAATTTAAACCTAAAACTATTACATCAAGATTTGAATTATTTACAAGATAATTTAATTGCATAAATAAAATAGAAATAAAACAAATATGTAAGAATGCAAAAAAAAGGTTTTTTATATGTATGAAAAAAGTATTATTTATGTAAAATAAAAAGAAAATAAAAAGATATTATTTTTTGGAGTATTTTTGAATTTAGGGCAAAACCCTAATTTTTATTAAATGAAATATATTATTATTTAAATTAATACAAGTATTTATTTATTATATACAAAATAAAATAAAGTGAAGTATTTGTCAAAAATGATTTTTTTAGTGTTTAATATTAATAAAATAAAATATGTATATTTTTAGTATTTTATTCTAAGTATATTAATAAATATATATATTTATGTATTAAGTTCTAAATATGTATTATATATAAAAATAATAATATTTAATATTTAATAAAAAAAAGTAATTTTTTCTATAAAATATTTTCAGAAAGTAAAACAAAAATAAAAATGTATAGAAATGCATTTGTACTATTTTTTAGTATTTTAAACAAAATATATATATACTTATCTATTTATGTATAAACTAAAAGAAAATTAAATAAATGCCTAATAAAATAAAAAATGGTGAGAAAAAATATTTTTATATTTTTAATGTCATGAGAAAAAATAAACAAGTCAATCAAAAAAAGAAAAAGTCAAAAAGTCAAAGAAATAAACAAAATGGGCTCAGGGGGTTCAGAAGCAATTATGTGGTGCAAATAAGAAAAGTATTCCAGGCCCAGCCCAGAAGACCTGTCTTCTTCAACCTCCAGCAAACAATGTTCAAAAAAACGCGTGTTTGGTTCCAACATTCAAACATCCTGATTCCTTGATCTTTTGCACAAACTTCCAACACAAAAAATGTTAAGCATGAAACCACGATTCCAAATATATAAAGAACATCTCCTAACTCTCAGAAATGAGAGAGAATTTTAACAATCCCAAATCCTGACCTAAATTTTCTACCATTTTCAGACCTTAAATTCTCACAGCTCAGGCAAAAGAAATGAAAAGTAAAAGAATGTACATGTTCAGTGGCATGAGTAGAACATTGTTTATTCACAAACTTAAAGCTAATGATGCCTAATAAGAGATATACGAATTCAAAAACTTACCTGTTCAGTTGAAGTTCTATCTGGAAATGTAGGAAGTTTCAGTGCAAGGTGATGATTGGAAAAGCTTCCTTGAGGTCCAGGGATGCTATTCCAATGTTTACTTTGTCTTGAAAGCTTCTGAATCGAGCTAGAGAACTTCACCTGCAAGTCAGAAATGTGAAAATGGTGGAACCAGTTAGAGGGATTACAGGTCGTGTTTTTGCTTTTGGTTAGCTTACATAGATGGTATGGAAGGTGTGTGAACTGGTTTGGGCAAGAAAGCTTGAGAGAAATGAAAGATAGCACTCAAACTGCAGGCCTTGCCCTGTTTTTGCAGTTTGAGAGTGATTATGGCAAGGGGAGTGTTTGAGAGGTGCTAGGGTCGTGCAAAATCTTGGTTCTGATCTTTGGAATGTGTTTGATAAGTTTGTCTAAGTGTGCCTAAGCTGATATGAGAGTTGTGTGATGTTATGACACTTTTCTTCTTTCTTAAGCAACAAAAGCCAACTTGTGTTTCTAGGCATGTAGAGGACCCCCTAATGTGCTGCATAATACCTCCTTGATCAGTGTGTTATGCACATAATCTTGTGCCAATCAGATTTGCAATGTACTTGTTGGATTTTCAATTTGACATAAAGCTACCTTTTACAAAAATGGCTAGTTTGCTTTATCTACTTTGGGATTAAACCTTTAGACAATGCTTGAACTCAAAGAACATGGTCTTGGCACAAAGAATATGCATTAAATTTATGAGTGTTGGATGGTTTAAGGACTTGTAATCTAGCTTAAGGCATGCTGAGTTCAAATTGCAAGGTTATGGACATGTAACTTGGTCATGAACAAAGTGAGTTTTTGCCATATTGCAAAATTCGATTCTCCCTAACCTTGAGGTTGTTTGAGAAGTTCTTGGACATTTTGGAAAGCTTGGAATGTTTACTACAATCCATCTTTGAAGTTCAAATTGAAATTCCAAGTGGAAGTGTATGAAAAATGGTCTTGAAGTTAGGCAAAAAACTTGTTCAAAATAGGTCAAATTTTCACTAAGTTAAGAATGGTTTAGTGCCCTTATTCAAAAATTTGTAACTTGAGATACAAGCCTCAAATGGGAAAACTTTGTGAATCAAAGTTGTAGATTATGCAACAAGCTACAACTTTCATGTTTTGACTTTTGTTTGAATCCAAATAAATCTTGGTGAAAGAGTGGGGAAAAGTTGGGAAAAAATTAGGGTTTTCCATAACTTAGAAAAATTCTAAGTTATGAAAAATTCCATTTCAAACCCTAATTTGCATTTCTTGGTTTCTTGGTGAACAAGTTTCATGATTTGGCATGTTTTGATGAAAAATAAATCTTGACTCTTGATTTTGACCAAAAAGTCAAAGTTTGACTTTTCAGTACACAGTCAAAATTGATCAATTGACTGGGAAATTCAACTGTCAATCTTGTGTACTTGGGATCTTTTGAGTTTGTTGGGCATGTCAAGATAATTCCATGGGGTACTTGAGTCCATATGTGAGCTTGGTTTGCCATTGGCTAGGTCAAACAGTCAAAAATTGTCTTTGTGCAGTCAAAACCCTAAAAATGACCATTTTGCCCTTTTGGTGATCTGATCAAATTTCTTGTGGAATTGTGATCCAAACTTGATAAAATGGTCCATATGAGTTCATAATGTTGATGTGGGTCAATTTTCATGAGATTTGACTGTCAATTGGCCACAGTTGAGTTTTTCCCCAATACAGCTGATTTTTAGGTCAACTGTCCAATTGACTGGGTAAAACTTGGAATCGGGACTTGAAACTTGGTATGGGTAAACTTGGGAGTCCAACATGAAGCATGAAAGTCATCTTAGGCATTTTAGGTCAAAACATCTTTGTGCAAACACAAACCCTAATTTAGGTCAACAGTGCAAGGAGAAGTCTTGAGCAGAGGAAACCCTAACTGGATCTTGATCTTCAAGGGCCTTGTGATGAGAAAATGTTGAGAAAATGGGAGGGCAAATTTTGGGGTACAACAGTATGGAGTGGATTATACGGAAGTATTTGCACCAGTCGCAAGACTTGACACCGTACGGGTACTATTAGCTTTGGCAGCTCAACGTGGATGGGAAGTATATCAACTTGACGTAAAAAGCGCTTTTCTTCACGGTGAGCTCAAGGAGGAAGTATTTGTACAGCGGCCTGAAGGATTTGTCAAGAAAGGAGAAGAAGACAAAGTTTACAGGTTGAAGAAAGCATTATATGGCCTTAAACAAGCACCGAGAGCTTGATACAGCAAAATTGAGGCATATTTTACAAAAGAGAAATTTGAAAGGTGCTCCAGTGAACACACTTTGTTCACCAAGAGAAAGGAAGGTAAAATTTTGATAGTTAGCCTTTATGTTGATGATTTGATTTTTACGGGAAATAATAGAAGCATGTGTGATGAATTTAAAAAGTCGATGAAATTAGATTTTGACATGACTGACTTGGGAAAGATGAGACATTTTCTTGGAATAGAAGTGATACAATGCGAAGCTGGGATTTTTATTTGTCAAAGAAGATATGCTCAAGAAGTTCTAGCAAGGTTCAACATGGGAAGCAGCAACTTAGTAAGAAATCCAATTGTTCCAGGAACAAATTTATCAAAAGATGAGGATGGCACTGAAGTAGATGCTACAATGTTCAAACAAGTCACTGGAAGTCTCATGTATCTAACGGTAACTCGACCGGATTTGATGTTTGGAGTGAGTTTGATGAGCAGGTTCATGGCGAATCCAAAAGAATTACATTGGGCTGCAACAAAAAGACTCTTAAGATATCTAAAAGGAACCGCGGAGCACGGGATATTCTACAAGAATGAAGGAAGAAAAACAGATCTTGTAGCTTTTTCTGACAACAATTACGCAGGAGATTTAGATGATCGAAGAAGCACTTCTGGTTTAGTGTTTATGATGGGGTCTGGAGCTGATTCATGGGCTTCGAAAAAACAACTTGTTGTGAGCCTATCCACCACTGAGGCGGAATATATTGCTGCAACACTTTGTGCTTGTCAGTGTATTTGGCTTAGAAGAATTTTGGAGCAACTTGGAGCTGAAGAAAAGAAAGAAACTGTGATTTTATGTGACAACAGTTCCACTATTCAATTGTCCAAAAATCCAGTTTTTCATGGCAGAAGTAAACATATTGCAGTAAGGTTTTATTTTCTCAGAGACTTGGTAAATGATGAAGTGGTAAGACTGAGTTTTTGCTGCTCTGAAGAACAAGTTGCAGATATAATGACGAAGCCATTGAAGCTCGAGCAGTTTGAGAAGCTTCGAAGCATGTTTGGAGTAATAAAGATCACAAAGTTAAGCTAATCACAAAGGCATTAGCTTAAGGGAGGGAGTGTTAGTCAAAGTCTATTTGTTTTTTGATTCAGTCCACGTTTTTACTAATAAATCCTAGTCCTAAGGGAAGTTAGATTCTTTAGGAGAAATTCCTATATTTTAGGATCAGTTTCTGTTATTCCTATTTTATTGCAATGTACTGCTGGCTTTTGACTAGTTCATGTTGTAAAGATTATATAAGTCTGCTTTCACTTTCTAATAAAACAGTAATTTTCTCACTCTCAATACTTTTATTATTTCCAATTCTAACACAATTAAATATTATTATTTTATTGTTTTACTGATATTATCTGTTAAAATATTACTGTACCCCCTTAAAAAGTCATATTTCACAAGAAAAAACTAAAATTATCTAGATTATCTCATTCTATCTTTATTGGTAAAAAATATTTTGGTTTAAAAAAATCATTTGCATATGTAAACTTACTAAAATCTATGAATCTTCCCATCTTTATCGAAGAAATACACACACCAACATTTTTTACCTACATATATATATATATATATATATATATATATATATATATATATATATATATATATATATATATATATATATATATATATATATATATATATATATATATATATATATATATATATATATATATATATATATATATATATATATATATATATATATATATATATATATATATATATATATATATATATATATATATATATATATTAGAAATTTAAGACACCAATAAATTATGAACTAATTTTTTATGCAAAAAGTTGAAAATTAGATCACAAATTACATGATATTGCAGTAATTCATATGTAGATCATATTTTAGTATTTAATTTTTTAAGTCATTAAATTGTTGTCTTCAAATTATAATTCTAATTAACTAAATAGTGTACCCTCTAAAAATATATTTTTCAAACAATTTATATTTTTATATTATCTATTTTATTTATTTATTTTTAGTTTTATATTAAAATATTTCATTATTTTATTCAAGTTTTTAATTTTATGTATTTATATTGAAAATAATTCCTTCAAGTCACTTTGATTAAAATTTAAAATGAATATGAAATATAAATGAAAAGTTATATTAAAAGTTGAACACACCTTTATTCTAGAACCCTCGGAAAACACTTTTATTTTACTATTTTAGTTGATCACGATATTAATCATTCTTATCTTAATCGAAACATACTTTTATAGTTTTTAAAATTCTAGAACATTGTCACACCATTGCATTTTAAACTTAATTTTATTGATGTGTTGTGTTGATAATTTACTCATAATTTCTAGATGGTGTGGTAATGTATATCTCAATTAAATATTATTATTTTATTGTTTTATTGATATTATTTGAAAAAGTGAGAAATATATATTTGTATCTAGAATAAAAAATCTTTTAAAAAATAGAATTTTTGTATAATGTCATTTTTACCTATTTTAAATAATATTTAAATGTCATTTTTGGGATTTTAAAAAATCAAACTCTTACCACCTAATCAATATATGATAAGAAAAATAAAGGAGAAAAACCTTTTTTATTAATAAATATACAAATGAACGGTTTTTCTGTGTTTAGAGCATCATTCGATTTGTTCTTGAATAACTTGGAAATCATGCTGAAACGGTGTGTGGAGACAAATTTAGTGTTGAATTGGGAAAAGTGCAACTGTATGATAACCGAAGGTATCATACTTGGGCAAAAAATCTCATCCAAAGACATGGAAGTTGACAAAGCTAAAACTGATGTGATTAAAAAGTTACCACCACCAATGAATGTCAAGGAAATCTGGAGTTTTCTTGGTCATGTTGGATTCTATAGAAGATTTATTCAGGAGTTCTCTAAGATCGCAAAACCGTTAAGCAACCTGCTTAACAAAGATTATTTTTTGATAATGTTTGTTTAATTGTTTTTGAAAACTTGAAAGAAAAGCTCATAATTGCACCCATAATCATAGCACTGAATTGGACGCTTGACTTTGAACCCATGTGTGATGCTTGTGAGTATGTTGTGGGTGCAGTTTTAGAACAAAGGAAGAACAAAGTTTTTCATGCAATACACTATGCAAGCAGGGTTTTAAGTGATGAACAAATCAACTATGGAACAACTGAAAAAGAGTTTATTGCCATAGTGTATGCGTTAGAAAAAATTTGATCTTACATCATAGGGTCAAAGATTATCGGTTATACTAACCATGCAACAATCAAGTATTTGATCACCAAAGTTGACTCCAAACCAAGATTAATCATATGAACGTTTCTGCTTCAAAAAATTGATTTAGAAAGCAAAGATAAGAAAGGAACATAACGTCTTGTAGCATATCACTTATCTAGGTTGGTCATTCCTGAGATCACCAATCAAGAACGTGAGGTCTGTGAGGAGTTTTTGGTTGAAAAGTTGCTTATGATTTAAGAAAGACCATAGTTTGAAGATTTGGCTAATTTTAAAGTAGTTGGTTTAGTTCCCTAAGATTTTAATTGGTAACAAAAGAATAAGTTCCTCTGTGATGAAAACCAATATGTATGGGACGACCCCTACTTATTCAAAATAGAGGAAGATAATTTGTTAAGAAGGTGTGTGACAAAAGAAGAAGTCAAGAGCATCATATGGCATTGTCATCATTCGCATATAGTGGACATTATAATGATGACAGGACATTTGCAAAATTTTTAAAAGATGGATTTTATTGGCCTTCCTTGTTCAAAGACACATATGAGCATGCCAATGGTTGTGACAATTACTAAAGATTCGTAGGAATATTCAAATGAAACGAAATAGCCTTACAAAACATGTTAGAAGTAGAAGTATTTAATTGTTGGGGTATATATTTCGTTGGACTAATTCCTTCATCTTTCTCAAATTAGTACATCTTGGTGGTAGTAGATTACGTCTCAAAATGGGTGGTAGTAGATTACGTCTCAAAATGGGTGGTAGCAATTACATCACCAAAAGAGGATAGCAAAACGGTTATCAAATTCTTTAAGAAAAATATTTTCACGCGTTTTGGGACTACAAGGGTCTTAATCAATTATGGAGGTTCACATTTCTACAATTCTCAACTAGAAAAAGCCTTGGAGTATTATGGTGTCCGACACAAGGTGGTCTCACCATATCATCCACAAACAAATGCATATGCAGAGGTAACGAACAGAGAAATTAAGAGAATCCTAGAAAAGACTGTGTACACTTCAAAGAATGATTGGTCGGTAAAACTTGATGAAGCTTAATGGCATTAGTTTACAACATACAAATCACCAATCGATCTCACACCATTTCAGATGGGCTAATTGTACAACATACAAATCACCAATCGGTCCCAAAAAGTTTGATAAATCTTTCAATCCTCCATATGCAAAATATAGCTATGTTGAAAAGAAAGTGAGAAGTAAAATTAACTCCTTTCGAAATATAACTTGTTAATACTGTCGTATAAAGGGACATACCATTGCCAAATGCAAATTTAGGAAACATTCTAGTTCTAATAGCATTTCTCAATGGTCACCTAACTGCGATGATTATGTTACTCACCTTCAAGGACCCAACGATGATAGGGTACCTAGTTTATCTTCTTGAAAATTACAGGCAAGTTGTCTTGATTCTATGAAGAAGGTAAATGCTTCATAAATAAGTACATCAAGACAATTAGAATGTAACATATTCATATCGTATTGACTTAGTGTCAAAATGATTGAATGTGTTATGAACGAATACCAATAAGTGACTTCCTGATGAAATATCTTAAATCTATAAGAAGATGAAATCAATGAAACTTTTCCATACTTGTGCTTAGTTCGTTTTGTCATACCCTAAATTTTCCCTACTGGTTCCTAATCTTTTTTCCTAGAATTATCATTTGCTTTATAATATATTATTGTCAAATTCAGGGGGTTTAAATTTATAAAAGGGGGTTTCACCGTATTAAAGAATTAATGGGCTTTTCTAAATCAGAAAAACCCGTGTAGAATTTTAAGTCCATTAAAGCTTCACTTGCTAAATGAAGGGTGTATCTCAAAATTAAGGGCTTAACATTCAATTTGCTAAACCCATCTCATTTTAGCTTAAGGTTTCTTTTAGTTTCCCTTCCATCCCAGTGTTATATTGTTGAGAATGCTTGGGCTTTTCTAAATCAGAATGGTCCATTCAAGTTCTCTTGCAAGGGGGTGTATTTGTTGAGGTATATTAGCCCATTTAAAATATTATAGAAGGGAGATATGATGAGTACATGAGGAGATTTATTGATTAATTGGACCGACCCACTAAAATGATAAGGCCTGTTTTAAATAAGGTTAGGGGATGTATGTTTTAATCTAAAGGCCCATGACAGTGTGTTCTTAAAGGCCCATTGGCTTTATCGAGTCAAATTACCTTATTTTATAATTAATTTTTCTCTATTTTAATCATTATTATATTATTATTATTATTATTATTATTATTATTATTATTATTATTATTAAAACCATTGCTATTTTATTATAGACTTAATTAAAAATTATGATTGTTTATTGAGGAAAAAACGTTAACTAAAAAAAGGCCTTCTAATTGCCCAAACCGACTCTTCATCATTTTCAAGCCTAAGCTCAATCAAGAACATACACTGTTCGGATTAAAGAAGGAAAAACACATGTTTAGGGCTAAAAACAATTACGGTTCAAATCATGAATAGAATCAAATCTTTCGCATTTTGGATTTTCCGGAAACTTACAGTTGTAATTGAATCAAACTCAAAATAAGATCAAGTCAAATCTCTTACATTGAATTGTCCAAAAACTAAACCAATACAAAACAGAATCAAAATCAAAACAAAATCAAACTAAATCAAAACTTGTTATACAAATCCGTATCAAATTACAACTTAATCAGAAAATCTCTAAAAAACCCTAATCTAATTTATTCATAAGCGTAATCTCTTATCAGTGACGACAATCTCATAAAAAACCTTCCTTAATCATCTAAACCTAAAATACTTTAAAAACCTAAGACTCTAAGATAGAAAGGGGGAGAAATTTGAAGGGGAATCGAAGAACAGAGAAAAAGGAGATTCAAGCTCACCGCCGTAAACTTTTGCACATCGTTGCTTTGTAAGCTTAGGGTTTCAATATCTGAAACCCTAACTTTTCTCCGTCGTGTCATACCCCAAATTTGTCCACATTAGTGCTACCGTCAAATTTATTTTCGAACTTGGGTTTTACAGATATAAATTCCTTTGATTTAATTATATTAACATTATGAGGTTTTTAATAAAAATTTGCTTTCAAGTCTGTTTAAAAATATAATAATTATTCGTAAAAATAACAAATAATTGTTCGATGACATATACTTTCAATTGGCTTTGTACTTTCGAATCTCACTTGGTGCACTTTGGATATTTTTATTATTTATTATTACAAACTTTATTTTCATTTTCTAAACCACAAAAATCATATTTTTTATTATTAAATTATTATTTTCGTATTTATTTATTTATTATATTTTGAAAATATTATTTTTTATTAAAATATTAATTTTATTTAAAAAATAGTCAAAATATCTTATAAATAAATAAAATCTTTCCAGATCAATTTTGTTCTATATCAAATTTTGCACCTGGACGCAAACATGTCCAGATTCTTAATCTTCCTGACCAATGAGAATTTGGGCTTTGGGTGTTGGATATTTCATTTTTTGGATTTTTAACCTAATTTTTTTCACTTAGCAATAACCCTCAAAACTTATCAAGAATTCAGCCAGAAATATTCATAATTTCCACACTATCAACAATCACACACAATATACACATTGTCTTTCAAAAACCCTTCTAAAACATCTTTTTGGTTTCACTTTCGCAATTTCTTTTCAAAACTTCTTTTTCAAAACTATTTGGCCAATAATTCTTATACGAGACTCCTTCCTTTTCATTTTAATTTATTTCAACTACATGATGATTCTCCGATTCTTCACTCTTCAAGTTTATTTTGAAAGTTATCATTTAATTTATTTGTTAACACGCGCTAACTTTCATACACTAGTTACACACATTTTTCATAAAAAAACTCAACATTTTTTCAAGCTGTAACCTTTACACGTTTTCACTGTACAAGAAATTACACTACAATTACCAAATTTCTAACCTTTAACACTCCTCCATTTTTTTTGGTTTTATGCATGAATATCATATCATAATTAAATTGTCATCATAAAGTAACCAAATTTTCAACATCAAACCAACTTTAAAAAATTCATAAGATCTCAGCGTAAACTCTCTTTCACAAAACCAAACAACATAAACACACATTGGTGTATCGAAAACCATAGTGATAAACTCACCACCATGTCAACTTAAACACACAAAAAAATCATCTTCGTCATTAACACTAATATCAATGCAATTTGAATTTTTTTTTTTTTTGGGTTAAGGAAAGCAAGAAAATACCGACTCCGGCGCTAATCGCGACCACCACACACCCGTCACAGATCTACCACTTCCAACCACTGTCGACCGCTCTCCAAATGAACCTTCCGTCAACGACTCCCAACCGCCGCGCGGACTCCCTTGTCAAAGTGAAATCTAACCTTCATCGACGCACCACCAACGCGCCGGAACGCTCAACGCGACGACCCCAAGGCAGCATATCTCTTCTCTCAGCTATTACCTCACTGCAATGTTGCGCCTCCAAACACCGTGGAATTCATCTCCGACATCTCTAATACAAGGTAACTTCCATCTCTTATGGCTATATGATTGTTATGAAGTGTTTGGTTGCATTGTTAGTGGGTTTGAGAATTTGGAGTGGGTTTGTTCTAAGAGAAGAAGAGAGTACTGGAAGAAAAAAAAAAGCATTGTCCTCTTTCTCTATGAAATTTGTGAAATTTATGTTTTTCATTATTACTATTTGAGGCGGATGTTACTGTAATCTTCTTGCTTCCTTTTTTTTTTCTTTCAATTAATCCAATTTTTTTAATAGTTATTTTAAATTAGTTTATTTAGCTTGACAAACTTAATTTAATAATTAGTTTATTTTATTTAATTATTATGTAAAAATAATAAAAAGTCTAAGATCTAAAACAAATAGGTATAATTTTATTTATTCGATAAGTTAGATTAATTTACTTGTACAAAATCAAATTTTCATAACTAATTCAAATATCCTATAAATAATAGGATGTCCATCTTCGGGTGATTAAATCGATCGACACATCGTTTATCAGTTTATTATTTAAAATCAAACAATTAAAATCTATGCAATTCTAAATATTTCACCCGCGAGCAGCATGGAGTCAATATCTGACTGCAGCGAGGAGACTATATCAGACTCTCCGCCTTAGTCTCAAAACAGTTAACCAGACTTCAAATGTCTTTACTAACCTAACATGATCAAAACTCGAGATTATTTTCGAAAATGGGTTAAGGAGAATTGATTTCAAGTTTAACTGCGAACTGTGTCTACAATCATTCACTTTTCAAAACCCATACAAGATTTAAGGATAAATTCGAAAGCAATTCTACGCAATCCTATAAAAAACACCAACCCATACGAACTACGAATTGAGACTCTGATTCCTCATAAGAGGATACGTAGGCACGCGATCTAAAATTGTGGCGAGTCTTTCTAATTAAAACTTAAATCCTGTTTACCCCAAACCTAAACCTAGAGCCTAATATCCTTGTGAACAAGGTAGATGAAAGGTGCCTAACACATTTCTTTCGTCTAATTGTGTCTGAAACCTAGAATCTCTGTCTGCGAATTAGGTTTTTCTGTTAGATTCCCTTTCTTATGATAAAAACTAATAGTGGGGACTCTGATTTAAAAACTAGTTGCTACACGTCACACCGCTATTGCCTCTAGCGCCTCCATCGAGTACCTATCAAACGCCAAAGAAAAGGAGGTCAGAAAGAGAGTTACGAAAATGAGGCTCGAAGAACAATCACGATCGAGGTTAACGAAACCTATCTTTTGCGTTTCTTGTGATTATTGTTGCAATTGGGGTTTCCTGTCAAACGCTGCCGATTAGGGTTGTGAGAGACGACGATGATTTAGGGTTTTTTGGTGTTTTTTAGTATTGTTTTTGTTTTTTTGTTTTTTTTGGGCTTAAACATGTGATACTCGCACCTTCCCTCTATTGTTGTTTTACTTACACACGCAAACTTACACCCTCATCAGCCTAATGGGCCAAGTCCAACATATGGACTTGGACCCTTACTGCCTACACCTCCAGCTTTTTCTACATAGTCTAAATATACACCCCCATATGTTGGGCCTAAATTCAACATTTGAATTCAGGGCCCTACTACCTGTACCCCAATGCTTTGTAGCCCAATACAGTTTACACCCCCCCATGCGTTTTCTAATTTAATTATTTTTTTATTTATATTTATATTTTTTATATTTTATATTTTAATATAGTTATAACTTTAATATTATTTTTTTATTGTTATAAATCAAATATTTATTTTTCTAAACTCATCCAAATATTTATTTTATCACATTAAAGTTATTTTAATCATGCATTAATAAGATGTTTTTATAATTAATACATTAAAAAAATATCTAACCAACACTAAACTCTTTTTCATAATAAATTAAACTCAACAATCCATTTTAAAAAAGGATTACAAAAGTATTTTAATCGACTGCATACTTTGTCTAACAAATTTTGTTATTCACACACTCAGACAAAGTACAATGGGAACTCAAACATCTTCGTAATCCATTGTGATACGGTGGCAGAACCGACTGTTAATATTGGTTTTACGTTTTCCATTTTTTTGTTTGCAAAATGTCGTGGTAAGTAAGAGTCGCCACTGGCTTTTATTTTATCCAATCATGGAAAAGGAAAAAGAACAGAAAAAACCTTTTTTTGAGATATTCTGAGTATGGGGGGTAAATTATAGAAAGGGAAGGTGTTAGTACCCTTTTTATCCATGGTTTTCCATGGGCTCTTAGGTACTTGCTCATTTTTAAAATTGCTTGTGTGTGCTTGTTTTTGAAAATGTTTTACTTCGTGATAACCCTTGTATAAGTCCTCAAGGGTGTGACGAAGTTTGTTTTGAAAATTTATTTTGAAAGGTGTTTGTGTGAAAAGTTTTGTTGAGCAAGTACTTAAGATTCTACCTACTCGAAAAAAGATTGTTCGTTCTCATTTCCTTTAGACAGTGCTATCCTACTATTAAGGAGTAGGTAGCCCCGTCGTTGGAGTTTGTAAGGGACATTCGAAAGGGACAAGTACATCACTAAAGAAACAGTTAGAAAATTTTAGTAGTAACCCTAGAGCCTTAAGATCTTTCCGAGGCAACACTTCCGAGGCAATATTTCCGAGGCAACATTTGAATGGGTCATTTTGATCTTTTAGACTGGAGGGCAACCACTAAAATCTCCTATGCTTAATGATTGTTTACCGAAGGCAACCGAAGTGAGGTAAACCCTAGGAGTGAATATGTGCATGTGAATTGTTTCAGTTAATTAGTCTTTGCATATTAGGTGATCTACCATTTTAATTTCAAGATATTCTTGCCATACAATCCTATTAGCATGCATCTAACAGTTAAATATTTGCAGGAATTTAAAGTGCGAAAAATAAACCTAGCTATTACAAGGCTTTGGCAATTGCATAATCATCTTGATTGAAAATAAAAATGCGGAAGTTTAAAACCCTAATTACTATTACATCCTCGAAAAAGTTACAATAATAATAAAACGAACTAAAATGCGCGCTGCAAATTAAATGCGAGAAAAATTGAGAATCCTAAAAATCTAATTGAAAAATACTAAAATTATTTTTGAGAAAAGACTCAATTAGGTTATGTACAACTAAAACCCTAATTCTAATTATTTTTAATTATAAAAAGAAATTGAAATCAACCTAATTTAAACTAAATTAAATAATTCAAGAAAATAAAATATTTTATAAAAAAATATTTTTTGTATTTTTTGTGGTTTTTTGATTTTATGATTAATAAAAAAAAGTAATTAATTTTTTTGGTGAAAAATAATTAAACAAAATAATTAAAATAAAAGAGAAAATATAAAGAAAATAAATGGGTCGGTGCTGAATGAGAGAAGGGGGTGTAACCCTGAAATTTCTCTTGGGCCCAAGGTTGATGGCCCAAGCTTTCATGAGATTCCATGTGGCGCTGCCTTGAGAGCACACCATGGTCCTTCAGGCTGGAAGCGTTAGATCTGGGAAAATTGTGATCCATTGGTTGGAGGTGACGGCATGTGGTGAGCGCGTGCAAGCTTGATGTACTAGATCTGTGAACAGAAATTAAGAAAATAAGAAAATGCTTGGACCTGGGATCGAACCCAGGTCCTCACACTTACCACTAGTGCGCTCTTCCACTGGGTTGTATGTGTTAGTTGTACAAATAATGGAAGAAAAATATAATATAGAAAATAAGTGGGTTAGTGGGAAACACGCGCGAGATTTCAAATGGTCCACTGATTGGCTGCCATCTAATCTTCTTCTACCTTTCTCCATCGTCTTAGCTACATACCTTTTACCTACAGTCGTGTGTTTGTAGCTATAGCCCTGCGAATTTCCAAAATGCACAAGACACGTGATAAATTACTTCCAATTATGTGGTTCAATTCGTCTTGATCTCGTGAACATCATGGTGTTCTTCTTTTGGCCCAATTTAACCTGTGTGACAAACCCCTAAAACGCACACAAAAACCCTAATAATGGCAAGACACATATATGCGTCAAAAACTCAATTAAATCATCCAGTCAGGTCGCAAACATATCAATGATCACAAATATATCACTTAAATATGTTAATGATGCAGGAAATTCAATAATCGATTTAGAAAAATAAGCAAACTGTGGGAGTGATTGCGTGCGTTTCTGGGTGCGATAAGACTTGCAAATGATCCATTGGCTTCAGGGATGCTCCAGGATACGATTGATGGCCTTGAATTGCTCTGAAAGGCCATGTGGAGTGAAAACCGAGTCACACTTTTTGTCAACTTTTTTTGAGTTTGTTCTTTCTCTTCTACGACTGCAAAATCTTGTCTCATGCCTTTTACATATTCCCTATATATCTTAGAATGAATTAGGGTTATAAACTTGGCTTGAATCTTTGCAATTATGGAAGATTTGATTTGATTTCCATGCCATATGTAAACTTGCTATTTTGATCCAAATCATCCTTTTCTTGTACCAATTATGCTTGATTCATTTTGGTTTTGATATCTCAGCATATTTTGATTGCAAGCCTGTCAAAAAATCAAATCTAATCATATCTTTGCTATTATTCACCAATTATTTGATTTAATTCAAATTTTAATTAATAAAAAATCAAAATAAATTGAAAAATGAAGCAAATAATGTGTGGGTGAATATTTGGGTCGTGGACCATATTATAAGTGAGGTGCAAGCATAAAAAGTTAGGCCCATTTGGCAAAAAATGTAATTTTGAGCCTATTTGACTTTTGGCAATTTTGCAAAAAAGGTCAACTTTGACAAGGCATATCTCCTCCAATTTTAACCCTAGAGAGGTGTTCTTGGACTTTTTAGAAATCTTAGTATGTCCCCTAAGCAACCTTTTTGGTCTCGTCTCAATTGATTCTTCCATGTTCATGTAAGAAGCTTTGACCTAAAAGGTGTTTTTATTGACTTTTCAAAAGGACCTATAATGTAGAAATTCATATCTTTTGATGAGTGCATATTTTGAATTTGTTGGATGAATATGAATTGTAGGGAATTGCATTCTATTCAAAATTAGCCTTGGATGGAAAATTTCTGATAAATTATGAAGAAGTTATGCTTGGTCAAAGTTTGGTTGACTTTTCCTGAGAAATCCTAATTTAGCAACTTTTGGGTTTTGATGAATTTAGGGCATTCCTTGAGGAATAATGATAAACCCTTGATAAAATAATGAAAGTCACTTCAAAATGTTAATGTTGACCAGAAATCTTGAAGTTTTATTGTATGTGGGTCACAGTTGACTTTTGACCTAATAAAGTCGATTCTCAAGCATCTGAGCAGCTGACTGAGCAAACTTCTTGTGCAAGGCATGAAACTTGACATGTAGGGTCTTGAGAACATATAAAGACCATGGAGGGCATATGAGACCTTTGGAGTCCACATATCTTGATAAAAATGGAAACCCTAATTTGAGACACACTACCTTAGGAGAGAGTTTGTCTGGTCAACTCTTGGGCAAACTTGAGCAAATTGAGGATCTCTAGGAGTATATGTTGAGTAAAATGAGAGGGAAATTTTTTGGGTACAACATCCATAAAAAACACCAACCCACTATGAACTACGAATTGGGACTCTGATTCCTCATAAGAGGATACGTAGGCATACGCCTAAAATCATGGAGAGTTCCCCTAATAAAAATAAAAACCTTATTTCCTAAAGATTGTGTTTCTAAATCCTAGTATCCTTGTGAACAAGGTAGACGAGGGGTGCCTAACACCTTCCCTTCGTCTAAGAAAGAGTCCAACAACTTAGAATATCTGACCATGTTAGATTTATCCTTTATATTCCCTTCCTTAGGATAAAAATTAAGGGTGACGAGTCTCAAAGAGACCAATGAATCAAAGAATTAGAAAAATAAAACCAGAGTCAAGAAACAGGGTTCTAGAATCTTATCAGTGTCCTCCGAGAAATCAAGAAGCAAGAAACAAGAGAACATTCACGGAGGGTGGAAGTTGAAGCGCTCCTTTTGGAACGAGGACCCGAATATGAGCGAGCACGTCAAAACCTGAAAGAGTTCCAGGACCACTATCGTTCCATGATACAAGCCTATAAGGAGGCACAAAAGACAAGCAAGCATTGGGAAGAACATTATACAAAGATAGTCCGAGCAAGATAAAACAACAAAATTATAATCCCCACACTCTACAAGGAGTATCTGAAGTACAAAAGAAAGCATGCAAAGCTTTCCTTCTTAGAGAACAATCTCATTGGTGATATCCTTAGAAGGTTGAGAGATGTATAAGGCGTGATATTCCCTCTTACGAAGGACGTTTAAGACTTCCTCAAGCTTTGTAGGGAGATGGTTTATGGTTTTAGGGGAGAGATTTGCAAACGCGCTTAGGAGATTTTGGGTTTTCTTTTGTTATTTCCTTTAGTACTTGACATTTGGTTCAATAGTTTAATTCAGTATTCACTTTCGGCATTTGTTTCCATACAAGTTGTGTTTCCCTTTCAAGGATAGTGGTTTTTATTCAATAAAAAGTATTATGTTTCAGTATTTTTTCTATATGGTCTTTAGGATACTCATAAATAAAAAAAGCAAAACCTGAAAAAGTATAAAGTAACAAAAAGAAATCCAACGTGAATAAGACATAAAATTAAAATTTTAGCATATTCATATGCATTCATTCAATCACATGCATCTATACTTCATAAAAACTTTCTCAAAGTACATCCTCGATTGGATTATTGCACAATTTTAGAGGAAGCCTCCATTCTTGTAACATCCTTATTCTATTAGTATAAGTATATTGTATTTGAAAATACTATAGAATTGATCTAGTTAGAATTGGACAAGATGGCATCTTTGTAAATAACACTTAAGTTGAAGGGCATGTTGGACTTTAAACATGATTACATGAACCTTAAGGGCTTGTTTGGATTGTAAACATCATAATTTAAAGAGAATAGAGAGATAAATAAGGAGTGATGTTTCTCCCTTCCAAACTCCATTTTCACAACTTTGGAGCAGCCCTCACAAATCAGGCCATATCTCTTAGCTCGCAACTCCGAACGGGATAGTTCTAGACTTTTCGGAAATCTTACAAAATTATCTACAATGTAAATATAAGATTTGTATTCTCTATGTTTATGATCAAAGAAATAATCACGTTTGAATTTGGGGGTCTGAAGTTGAGTTTACTGTACGAGTTCTTGGGATAACCTTCAATCAACAAGCCATAACTTTTTATCCACAACTCTGTTTCAGGTAATTCTTGAAGTTATGAAATCTACACAAAATTACCTTCATTTTGATGTATAGTTATATGATCATACCTTTTTTATTGAAGGAGAAAAGTGTGTTTGAAGTTGGAGTTCCAAGCTGAAAATAGGTCAAAGTGTGGCTACGGATTTGATGATCATGAAGGTAGAAGTTTGAGCATGATGAGGATTCAATATCAGCAAGAACACCATCCAAACCTATATTAATGCTGGGTGAGTTCCATAGTTGGAACTTGGGGTAGAATTTGGGATTTTGACTTGAATTGGGGTTAAGGGTTAGGTTGAGAAAATTATGAATACAAGTTGGCTTTTAATGTTGAATAACATATTCCTAATCTGAAAATTGGTGTTGTATACTTTAGATATTTGAACTGTAGTGAGAATTAGGCTTTGGAATCCAAAAAAACATAACTAATGATGTTCTGGTTTTTCTACATTTCGTAGACCGCCCTTAGCGCGCCCTCCTGATAGTTGAAATTAGGGAATTCGCAGACCGCGCTTAGCGCGCATGGTCGCGCTTAACATGCCCTACTGAAGCTTGGAGAATTAAATATTTTTCAGAGTGCTCTTAACGCGGGAGGCCCCGCTTAGAACGCCCTCCTGGACATAACTATATTATTTTAAACCCCTTGAGTGCAATCTCGTATTATGGTAGGTATTCGGACACCTCTTACCTAGCGATAGATTATCCCTTATCGCATGAATGTATATGCATGAATTTGTTGAATTTATATTATATGATAAAATTCAATAACATGATTTGTTGTATGTGTTATGTAATATGTGATATCATATGAGATAATTGTGATTGTCCGTCGTTCCGGTTGAATATTCGGTGTTGTGATTTTGATGTATGCTTGAATTAGAGTAGACCCGAATACTAGGACGTAAATCACTCATGACTTAGACCTTATGTATCATTTATATTGTTGTGATATGCTTGTGTGGGTCCTTGTGTGGCGTTCCACCAGTTGTTAATTGCATCTGCGTGCTCAGTATGTCATACACCTTAGCTACCATTGTGATGTGCTTGCGTGGGTCCTTTTGCAGCGTTCCACCAGTTGTTAATTGCATCAGGTTCTTGGTATGGTGGGGTTATAACGCCACATAGGAAATATTACATCGTAACTAAACTCACCTCTAACGGTTCCATATAGGCAAGATCATTAGGTTGTTATCCAGTGGGCTTGTTTTGTCGAAATGGCGTTTTTACACCGACAATTAATCATATGTGTTTGGATGATGGAAGAGTTGTGATGCCTTATTGGTGATGTCACTCTTGGACTTATCACGAATGAGATTCCACTTAGGAATGATCCAGATCATTGTTCTATGACCGAGGTAAGTCTTTCAATGCGATGTACAGGTGGAACTCATCGAGGGTGTGATAGTGTAACCTGAGTAGGGGCAAGTAAACTTATTCCTGGATTCCTCGTACACGGGTACGGGTCTGCATACTTAGTTAATTTTGATTATGTGTTTTTTTTCCCTCATTGTGAATTTATGGGACTTCAAATGATGGTGTATCATTGTTGTGTACTTGTACCCAGCCGTGAGAGAAAACCCGGATTCACGACGAATCTGTTTTAATATATGTATCCTGTAGAACTGAGTGAATCCGTAAGATAGGGGAACTCACTGAGATTTAGTAATCTCACCCCAATCCTCTTATTATTTTCAAGAACAGGTTAAAAAGGTAGAATTGTTAGATGGACAATTTTGAAGACTGCAGACGAGCAGATGGCAGGAAGACCTTGTAGAAGTTATCATTCTGTTGTGCAATGTTGAAGACAAGCTTATTTTATATGTCCAACTTTACAATTGTGTTGTATACAGATTACATTTCTTGTCTTTTCCAACTAATTGTATGTTTCTTTGTACCATAATTAACATCACTGCATATTATTCTAGACATATATGTACGGGGTGTTACAATTGATATCAGAGCATGTCGATTCTTGTCCGTGCCATTAAACATCACTAGAAATTCTCTTCTCCCTCACATGTGTGTGTTGATAGCCTGAATTCCACCACCTTAGTATGTAGTCATTGAGCTTGATCACCTCACTAAATGCATATGCGATGGATAGGGTCACGGTGAAGCCACCACGAGGATGCGTAAGATCTGAAGTGACTCGAGATGAAGTGGTAGAAACCTGTTGATTTGGGAGGGTGTAGGGATTGTTGAACGTAAATAGAGTAGTTGACGCAGAATAGTTGGCAGCCCAAATGTCGTACTAAGGTTTAAGACGACCAGAGTTTCCAAGATTCAATTGGGCAAAGTGGAACTTTCTCTGGATTCCGGTAGCAGTGAAGGAGATTCACGAGGTGCTTGAGTAGGATTATGATAAGGGAATTCTGAGATGGAGTGAAGTTTGAGACTATTGAGATTTCATCGCTCAATCCTGGAGCCAGTGGCGAACGTGACTTTGAGAACCTATTGGATGAAGGACTTTTGAGAGTTGAGTGGAGAAGTCAGATTCACTTGTTACTCTGGATTGGGTGGTAATCATGTGGATATGGTACTACACTCTGACTCGTTTCGGTATGCCATAACTTGTGTGTGGATTGCCTAGTAAAGGATTGGTAGAAGGAAGAGAAGTGGTGATCTCTAATTGGGCAGATATTGGATACCCGATTAGAGGAGGTACTATTGTATCTTTGTTCTAGCTAATATGTGATTACGTCTTAGAACTACACTAGGTGGCAGTTAAAGCAAGAGGAAGCAGGAAGTACAATAGCCTAAGTTTCCTGCTAGTTATGATTCATCTAACTCCAAGTGATGCCATAGAACTACCCTTGGTGTTAGGTAACTAGATGAATGGAAACCAATGTCTATCTGGATTATCAGCGAGACGACTGCAGTTTTCTCGGTTGTTTGGAACTGTGGTATTCCTATCTGTAGGATTATCCTTAGAATTTCATGTGCATGCACTGTACGTGTGAGTACGCGCACGACATAGTAATTCGAACTGAATTCTTACCCAGTCTTATCTAGCTTGTTGCTTCCGAGTAAGTAAACCTTGAATGTGTGACACTCTTAGAATTTAGCATCCTAAGGATTGTGGCTAAAAGGTTTTTGAGGGGAGATGACCTCGTAGAGATCCGTTCATACATCTGACGGCTGTGACCATAGGATACAGGTGGAGATCGGTATATGCTACACGGCAGGTTACATGAGATCATGGCCTTGGAGTTGGACCACCATGTTGGAACTACCAGATAGGTATATCACCACTATATCTCTAACATGCACGAATCTGACAGATGTGGGACAGTGTTGATCTGGAACATAAGGTAAGTTTCTGATTTGGTATTCGTGAGACGTGGACCCGAATTCTCATGAAGTAGGTGTAACAAGGATCCATATGTCAAGCTGAATAGTAGGGAAACTATCAAGCGATAGTGGGATCGATCAAGTTCTGATACTAAGTTTATAGGGACCCAAAATGGTTGTGGTTGTATGAATGATATCATGTGATACCTTAAGGATGCTTTTTGTATCATGGAGTGGTAAGTAATGAGTGTGCATGAATGCCAGAGGTACAATTGATGTGAGATTGTCATATCTTGGTCGGTATATGGTGTTTCTATTTTGTAAGTTGGTAATCAGAGTTAGAATAGACGAAGTATATTTTAGGTTAGCCCGATATGAGATGTGGCTAGGGGAGTATCTATAGACTCTCAGGAGTGAGGAAATGTTAGTCTCGATGAATAGAGACACTTTAGATTCAGAATGCCGAGAAATTCTAAAGTGGAATATTTGAAGCATGAAGTATGATTCCTTGCATTTAGATCGTGCACTAGGCATTGGAAACACTACATTTGGGAACGCATTCGAGGTATTCAGTTTAGTAACCATTTCGGAAACCACGAGGCATGGCATTAAGATAATCCTAAAAGCTTTAAGTAGGAAACTGAAACTACATCGGGTATGAGAAGGATCCTGAGGTTGTGCAAGTATGGGACTGCGTGGTTAAAGGAAGGCGTATGAGGTTGTATTGGTTTGATGGATCAGTCGATAATACCAAAGGTAATCTGAGGCGTTATAAACGGTATTAGTGGAATACTTGGGCGAAGTGTAGTTGTGAAATGATTATTGCACTGCTTAAGATACATGACTTATCAAAGGTGTTATCACACTAAGAGTATGGAGTTGTATGGTAAGGAAGGAACTATGGGAAGTTGTCAGTGTTGCCATAGTTATTGTACAAGGTGGAAGTCGGTGGGATAAAATGAACTTGTTTTTAGTAAGCGTTTGACTTAGACATCCCAAACCAAAGTTGTATTCATGGACCTAGCCAAGACTGATGGAACTAGTAGTGAACTTATTTTGGAATTGCTCAACATTAAGGAGTGGTCTTTGTTGAGTGTGTTTAATACTCCAGCGGGTATTATGATTGGACGAATTTCAACAAAGGACTGTTGTTGTTTAATGGATTGAACCAAGTATAGTAGAGTAATGAAATTAAATGGATAATGGAGAAAGTTGATTTAGTAGGTTTCAAGAGATGTATGATGGGTTGAGATCAGAGTAGCACGACAGATAAAAGAAGAACCAGATAAGCTTGTAGTAGGAGCGAACAGAATACTTGTAACCACTGTTGAGTGGAGTAACCTTCCTAAGAGAAACTCACAAAGCAATATTTTGTTCATCCCAATCTCTCAAGAATCCACCATAATCTAGAGAAGTATTGTCAATAGACCAACATGGAAAAGACTCTATAGTTTATATGTTGTAAGATATTCTTGGGAAAATGGTCGAACTTGTGAGTATTGAGAAAAACGAATGAAGGATTTTACTTGGAGTAGAATCTTCATGACTGTGTCTTGTACACATATGAGCGTGTATAAGGACTTGGACAATGGGTGTAGTTTGACTGTTATAATTCACCATTCGTCAGTAAAACCTCGTGTGAAGCTGTTAGATATCAAGACGGAAGTTATTGGCTAACCGTGAAGATTACTCTCCACTAATAAGACGTTGTATGCAATTGTCAGACGTAAAGACTATAAGTTAGGAAATTGTACACCCTTGTGATTCTCAATATCAGTGTTACAACCAAGAATTGAAGTATGGATTGAAGTAAGAAGTTTTGTAGTACGATGGAGATAACTAGAAGCAAGTCGATTGAATATCTGGGAAGTAGAAGTTAAGATAAGGGATTCGATGAGCGGTTGTACAACGTTGTTTGGACGCGTGTGGAAGTGAATCAGAAATATTTTCATTAGAAAGAGACGCTTCCGTAGAAATGTATGAATTTGAGGTGATACAAGTAAGCCAAAGAAGAAGAAGTGGAATCGATAATTATGTTAAAGAGAGATAAGCTTGACAAACATGGAGGATAAGGAATATCTGACTAGATGGATTTCCAGGAATTCAGAAACTATGAAGACTCGATTGGAGTAAGTAAAGATCGGGAACCTTGAACAGACTATTTCTCAAGTAATTTAGGGCAAGATGTCTGGAGAGAATACCAAGCTTCAGATGCATTAAGTCTTCTCAAAAATTGGGTAAAGTGTCAGATGTATATAGAGGAATTCTCAATCATAGACAAAGCCCATAATCATAATAACTTGCACACTGTGATCGGTGGATCTGGAACTGACTGTTTAACGCTGGTTCGCGAAATGTCGCGGAAGCAAGAGTCGCCACCGTCTTTTATTTTCTCCAAATGGAAAGGACAAAAGCACAGAAAAATTCCTTACAGAGATTGCTCTCGGTTCGGGAGGTAGGTTATAGAAAGGGAAGGTGTTAGCACCCTTTCTATCCATGGTTACCCATGGGCTCTTAGATACTTGCTCATTGTGTTTTCAAAAATGGTTTGTTTGCTTTTCAATTGTGGGTTTTAAAAAGTTTCTCTGAAAATTCCAGTTCGACTCTTGTATCAGTCCTCAAGAGTGTTTGAAAAGTTGCTTTCGAAAGCTTTTTGAAAATGTGTTGGTGTGAAAAGTATTTTTTGAATTTGTTTTGAAATTATAGCAAGTATCTAGAGTCGTCTACCTACCCTAAGGAATTCGTCTATGTAGATGTCCTTTAAAGTAGTGCCATCCCACCATTGAGAGGTAGGTAGCACCACCGTTGGAGGTGTTCGGGTCAATTCGAGTTTGTAGGGACATGGTGATCACCAGAGCAATGGGAAGACACCTTAGAAGCTACCCTCATGCCAGGTTCCCGGATCATGAGGACTTACTAAGACATCCTCTACTCGACGATCACCTTTCGAGGCAAGGCAACAGTGAGGCGTACCCTAGGGGTGGTGTGTGCGAATTGTGTGTCGTTTTCATTTGTATTTGTCTTGTCATGTTATTGGTGTTCTACGCTTGTTTTTATTTAAGGCCATTCATTCTTGCATGCATTTATTTAACAGTTAAAAGTTGCGAGGAAAAGTAAATCTAAAGCTATTACAAATGGCGCGGGTCCACATCGCCAAAATTAAACCGGACCCGATTTGACAGAAAAGTAAAGAATTAAAAGTGCGAGAAGTAATATTTACAAGGCTTCGGGAGAGGTACATAATTATTTAAGCGAAATAAAATAAATATGCGAAATTAAACAATTAAGTCGAAAGGAGGGCGTTGGACCCTTTTGCAAAATGTATTAAAATTAACATGATGAAATTAATTAAAAGAAAGAAAGATTTTTGTTTTTGGTATTTTTATGTATTTAAGATTTAATGAAAAAAGGAGTTAATTAAAATTAAAATAAAACGCTAACCCTAATTCTAACAGCTTTTAAGTTATTAAGAAAAATATTAAAGTTTTTTAACCTAAATGAAACCCTAATTAATTTACATGCAAATTTGATTATAAAAATAAATAAAATAAATAATATTATTGTGAGAAAGAAAAAATTAAAAGAAAGGAATAAAAACATTAAACCTAATTCTATATTTTGGATTTTTGTTATGAAGGGAATTAAAATTAAACCTATTTTAAGCTAATTCAATTATATACAATTTATTTATGAAAATAATTAAAAGAAAATACTTATTATATTTTTGATCTTTTCTGATTTTTTTTATGCATTTTTTATATTTTGTAGAAATAATTAATTAATCAAATTAAAACAATAAAGAAAATAAAATAACAATTAAAAATAAAATATAAGAAAAATATGGAAAATTGCAAACCAGGGGGGGTTCAGTCCCAAATTAGGAGGTATGGATCCAGTAATTTGGCCCAACAAGCTTCAGGTCCATTGACTTTTCCAATTAGCGTGCTGAAGCGTTGACTTGAGTTTATGGTGTTCATCAATTTTGCACCCTTGGATTATTGAAGCTAAACACGTGGCTGGCTTGATTAAGAGGGAATATGATGGTTTTAAATGTTGAGCCTGCACAGAATTACTGAACGCAAAATAATATGAAGAAATGTCAAGACCTGGGGTTCGAACCCAGGTCACTAGCATCACCAATCAACACCTGTGCCACTGATCCACCACGCATGTATTTAATATATAATAGTTAACAAATATTATAAAAAGAAAGAAAAGTCTATGGTTGGAAAACGCGCGAAATTTAAACGTGCCAATCAGCGTGTGACACGGCTTCATCGTCTTCACCATCCCTGAAACACAAAAAACAAAAGCAACGGTTTTCTATGTGTTTCGTTAGGTGGCTTTTGGAAAAATAGCGAATAGGTCCCAGGCATTCATAAATTGGGCGCGATAGGTGATTCTTCTTCGTCTCCATGCGCTGAATTGAATGGTCTTGGTCTGGAGGACCAATTTTTCTTTAACAAGGAACCCCCAACTTAGAACTCTGTAAACCCTAAAAGTTAAACATGGCATATTCGTGTATAGCGCACAAAAATACAATTGAATGCAGTGGTTAGCTTCAAAACATCATAATGAACATGAATCCATGAACAAAAATTACGAAAGATGCTTAAATCATGATGCACGATTGTCAATTTTTCTCTGTGCAGGGGAGGTTCTCGTTACCAATTCCTTGAGCTTTGGTGAATGTTTCTGATTGGAATGTGATCAGGGAACCTTGAGGGAGCTATTGGAATAGTTTTCGTGCCTTGAATCGCCTTGTAACAATGATTTCAGAATTGAGTTCTTAGAGAAAAAATTCAAGTTTGCAATGGTGTATTCTGAGCTGCTGCGTGTCTAGCATCATTAGGGTTATGATCATGCTTATGTACTGAGTGCATTAGGTCAACAATATTGATCCAAATCTCTTGTATTCATGAATTGAAGATTTGATTTGTTAAGGATCTTTTTTCAATCTTTTTCAAGTGTTCTTTGTTCTCAATCATGCCAATGACTCCAAATCTTTCCTAATTTGCATATGCACGAAATATTGATGATATAATGTGCACAAAAAGATTGAAAAAACTTAGGTTAGCATTTTTCATGTATTTATTTTAATTTAAATGAATTATTATTAATAAAAATCAAAATAAATAAATAAAAAATGAAATAAGACTTCCCTTTGGGCCAAGTGGTCGTGCATATGCTTGGAATGATGAGTTATGGAAGAAAAATGGGCCCATTAGCAATTTTAGGTCATTTGAAGTAATGTTAACTTTTCAAAATATCCAAAAATTTCCCAACTTCCACAAGGCATAACTTGCTCAATTTTTAAGATTTTCTCATGTTCTTGGACATTTTGGAAAGGTCTTTGAGTCCTCTAACCAATGCCTTTGGTCCCATGTCATTTTGATTTACCAATCTCAAGTTATGGCCTTTGACTTAAAGTCCCTTTTTGTTGACTTTTGAAAATGACCTATAATGTTGAAATTGATAACTTTTTGTGAGAGCATTTATTGGACTTGAAGTATGAAGATGAGTTGTAGGAAATGTCTTTCTCTTCAAAATGAGCTTTGGATGGAATTTTTCTGATAATCCATGTGAAAGTTATGCCCTGGTCAATTTTAGTTGACTTTTTCAGCTGTCCAAATAAGGAAACTTTTGCATCTTGATGATTTCTGAGCCAAATTTTGAGAATCATGATCAAGCATTGATCAAATGATGTTTATGGCTTCAAAATGATATGTTGACCAAAAATTTGAACTTTTGACTGTCAAATGACCATTTTGCCCATACAGTTGACTGTAGTGCAATTAGGGTTTTTGACTGTGCAATTTTGAGCTGAATGCCTTGAAACTTGATATGAGGATACTTGACCATATTTGTAAGTATGTGAGACTTGATTGGGCCTTTGGAAACTTCCTTTTCTTGATCAGAACACAAACCCTAATCTTGACTGTATAGGAGACCTTTGCAATGTGCAACCCTTGGGGAACTTTGAAGCTTGACTTGGCAATTTCTTGGAGAATATGGGAGGGCAAATTTTGGGGTGCAACAGTTGCCCCTGTTCAATCTTCTTAGACCTGAGGATGCAGATTGGCTGACGTGCCTTTCGTAATCCGAAGGTGGAAGATGATTGAACACTAGAGTGCCTAGAAATTTGCGCTCACATGTTAGCAGTGTGATGAGGGGGAATGGGCTTATAGACGCCATTTGGAGATTGCTGGATAGGATGATGGGCTTATAGATGCCATCTGAATGTTGATCGCGTGGGAGATTCCTTAGTGAGAACCTGCATACCTGCAAAAGAAAAGGATTACCTGACCCGTTACAGGAGCTGGTCTTCAGATTCTTTGTATAGATGTGTCCTGACTGGTTACAGGAGTTGAGTTTGGAGCTTCAAACAGCGATGAATGAACCAGGGATGGTTACTGCCTTAACATGAATGATAAGTGAACCTTGGACGTTTTTAACTTCAACAACGCTCGTTGAGAAAATCTTGGGTGTCTTCTACTGGGATAAGAATCAGGGAGATCTTAGGGTCGATCTGACTGAACCAGAGAAGGCCTTTGACTGGGTAAGAATCAGGAAAATCTTAGGGTCGATTTAGCTGAACCGGACAAGGTCTTGGAATATCTTCAATTGGGTAAGCATCAGGGAGATCTTAGGGTCGATCTGACTGAACCAGAGAAGGTCTTGGAATCTTCAACTGGATAAGCATCAGGGAGATCTTTAGGGTCGATCTGACTGAACCAGAGAAGGCCTTTGACTGGATAAGCATCAGGAAAATCTTAGGGTCGATTTAGCTGAACCGGACAAGGTCTTGAAATCTTCAACTGGATAAGCATCAGGGAGATCTTAGGGTCGATCTGACTGAACCAGAGAAGGCCTTTGACTGGATAAGCATCAGGAAAATCTTAGGGTCGATTTAACTGAACCGGACAAGGTCTTGAAATCTTCAACTGGATAAGCATCAGGGAGATCTTAGGGTCGATCTGACTGAACCAGAGAAGGCCTTTGACTGGATAAGCATCAGGAAAATCTTAGGGTCAATTTAACTGAACCGGACAAGGTCTTGGAATATCTTCAACTGGATAAGCATCAGGGAGATCTTAGGGTCGATTTGACTGAACCAGAGAAGGCCTTTGACTGGATAAGCATCAGGAAAATCTTAGGGTCGATTTAACTGAACCGGTCTAGGTCTTGAAATGTAATTGAGAATTTAACTGCATCTTTCCTGAAAGGTAGAGGTCAGTCATATGTTATGCGTGATATGAACCAAGCAATGATGTTCTCAACATAAATGAGATTTGTATGATATGATGCGTCTATGCATGCTATCATGATGTATGTGATGTTTTATGGATGTATGTTTTCGTCTAGGAAAGTGAATCCTTGACGGGTGCCAGGAAGTCACTCCTGGGCTGCTGTTGGAGAATAAGTTTTGCTTCCGCTGGGGATGATAGTAACTGCAAGAATACCGGTAGGAGAAGATGACTCCGTTGCGGAATAAACTTGGCAAATGGGAGATTTTGCGGGGAGAAAAGATACTCTAGTGATCATGCTGGGAAGCAATACTCTATGGGAAGAGGGATGCTTTGCTGAGTTGTTGATAACTTGCTGAGGATATCCTTGCTGTATAGGAAGTGTTGATGGACTTCGCTGGGGTAAACAGACTTCGTCGAGGACGCTCTTTCCGTGGCTTTTGGCTGAGGATAACCCAGTTATATCCTGTTAAGGAAATAACTCTTTAAATAAAGTCGGGCGACGCGTTCGTGCTCTGCGAAGGATAAGCTTCCAGAATTTACTGGGGATAAGCTTACTGTTTGGGGATATGAATTCCAACTTTCCTGGGGAAACTGGATTGGACTCTTCTGGGGAGTTTTGAACTATGTCGGGGAAGGGATTCCTTTCAATGTTGATATACCGCCGGGGAACAATCTTCAAACCAAGACTGCCGGGGATGCTTGTTAGGAATATATGCTGCTGGGGAAGTATTGAGATCGGCTGGAGGATACTCAACTTCCTTGAGATTTGATAATTTTGCTTGGAGAGGAATATACTGTTTTGCTGAACCACTCTCTGGGGATTTAATATGTACTTGGTCATGTTCTTTAGCTGAACCTACCTTGGTACCTCGGAGGATAGAACAATTGGACTGCTCAGACAACTTTTTTATTGCCCCTGTTTCTAGCGTCACCTGTAATGAAATCCTTTGTTTCGTATGCGAATATTTATGAGTTAGCAAATTATTGTCAATGCATATATCACAAATTGAACCTTGGACGTTCTTTGCAAAACAAAACAGAAAAAGAAAAACACTTGGCACGTTTAACTGAAAATGTATTTGTATTGATTTTGAATAGCCTGAAAATAGGCATTTTGTATACAAGAGGCTGACGTCCTAGTAAGAGGAACGTCGCCGAACAAGAGAGTTTATACAAATTTTGTACAAAATAAAACAGCTGTGTGAAGTGAATGATCCCACTGGGTTTCAACTCTGATATTGTCTTTATAACTCCGAGCGTCTCATCACTTGATGACCTTGGTTGAAGGTGAAGCTGACTGATCGATGCCGTCTGAACTTGATGTAGATACCGGATTCTGGATGCAAAGTGATCAATGAGACATAGTATTACGCTTTTATCCCTAATTTTTGCCTGGACTGCCCTTTCGGGTTTTCAGTCCACCGGGATACCCATTTTTGCCCAAGCCGCCTTTTCAGGTTTTCGCCTTGCCGGGTGTACAGATTTTTTCATTTTCATCCCTTCATTTTGCCCGAACCCTTTTGGTTCGACGGGAAGCCCTAACTTTTGCCTAGGCATGTCAGCCTAGCGGGTCTTTTTTATGCGTAGTATCTTTTTACTATGTCTGCATTGGCGGGGTGAGGAAGGTCGTCACCATCCATGTTGGTTAGAATTATGGCTCCTCCTGAGAACACATGCTTAACCACAAATGGCCCTTCGTACGTAGGGGTCCACTTGCCCCTTGGATCACTCTGAGGAAGGATGATTCTCTTGATTACCAGATCCCCAACTTGATATTCCTGTGGTCTGACCTTTTTGTTAAATGCCCTGATCATCCGTTTCTGATACGTCTGACCATGACAGATAGCAGCAAGTCTTTTTTCGTCAATGAGGTTGAGCTGATCAAGTCGTGTCTGGATCCAATCATCTTCGTTCAGATTTGCATCCTTCATTATCCGGAGAGAGGGAATTTGCACTTCAATCGGTAAGACTGCCTCCATGCCATAAACCAGAGAAAAAGGAGTTGCCCCGGTTGACGTCCTGGCTGAGGTACGGTACCCATGCAGAGCGAACGGTAACATCTCGTGTCAATCTTTATAGGTCACTGTCATCTTTTGCACGATTTTCTTGATGTTCTTATTTGCTGCTTCTACAGCCCCATTCATCTTCGGTCTGTAAGGAGAAGAATTGTGGTGCTGTATCTTGAACTGTTCACAGAGCTCAGCAATCATCTTATTGTTCAGATTGGTACCGTTGTCTGTAATGATCCGCTCAGGGACGCTGTACCGACAGATCAGGTTATGCCGAATGAACCGTGCCACAACAGTCTTGGTTACCGTAGCATAGGATGCTGCCTCAACCCACTTCGTAAAATAATCAATCGCCACTAGGATGAAGCGATGCCCATTAGATGCCGTAGGTTTTATCTCACCGATCATGTCTATGCCCCACATTGCAAACGGCCAAGGCGCAGTCAGAACATTTAGGGGAACCGGAGGAACATGCACCTTGTCTGCATAAATCTGGCACTTGTGGCATGTCCTGGAATGTTGGTAGCAGTCAGCTTCCATGGTGGACCAGTAATATCCTGCCCGTAGGATTTTCTTAGCCATAGTGTGTCCACTGGAATGTGTACCAAAGGTCCCTTCATGTAGCTCTTCCATGATCCTTTCTGCTTCAGTCTTATCCACACAACGCAGTAAGGTTGAATCATGGTTTCGCTTATACAAGATGCCGTTGCTAAGGAAGAACTTGGCTGCAAACCTCCTCAGGAATTTCTTATCATTGACAGAGGCACCTTCAGGGTATTCCTGAGCTTCCAGATATCTCTTCACTTCGTGGTACCAAGGCTTCTCAATCACCAATTCAGTTTCGAGATCACAACAGTATGCCGGTTCGTCCAGTTTCCAGATGATGATTCGGGGAGCCTCATTATCCCATTTGACCTTGAACATTGAAGACATTGTAGCTAACGCGTCCGCTAACTGATTCTCTTCTCTTGGAAAGTGCTCAAAGGTTATCTCCGTGAAGTGGGGGATCAGGGTCAACACACATTCTCTGTAAGGAATCAAGTTTGGATGTTTCGTATCCCACTCTCCTTTGATTTGATTGATCACAAGAGCGGAATCTCCGAAGACACTTAGAAATTTGATCCTTAGGTCGATCGCAGCTTGAAGACCTATGATGCACGCCTCATACTCCTCCATGTTGTTGGTACAGTTGAAACACAGCCGGGCAGTGAGTGGAGTATGAGTACCTTGAGGAGATATGATTATGGCGCCGATACCGTTACCCAAAGCATTGGAGGCTCCGTCAAAGTGCATAGACCATCGGGATCCTGGTTCAGGTCCTTCATCCAGTCCAGGTACTTCACAATCTGTTACTATCATGATGCTCTCATCCGGAAATTCGAAGTTCATTGATTGATAGTCATCTACAGCTTGATGTGCTAAGTGGTCTGCCAATACACTTCCCTTGATGGCTTTCTGGGTCGTGTACTGAATGTCGTATTCCGTCAAGATCATTTGCCATCTTGCAATTCTCCCAGACAGAGCAGGTTTTTCGAATATGTACTTTATAGGATCCATTTTTGAGATTAACAAGGTAGTGTGAGTCAGCATATACTGTCTCAGCCGGCGAGCAGCCCATACCAAAGCGCAACAAGTTTTCTCAAGCAGTGAGTATCGGGTCTCACAGTCGGTAAACTTTTTGCTAAGGTAATAAATGGCATGCTCTTTTCGGCCAGACTCGTCATGCTGCCCCAGCACACACCCCATTGAGTTGTCCAACACTGTTAGGTATAGTATCAGAGGTCTCCCTTCAACCGGTGGCATAAGGATAGGTGGTTCTTGGAGATACTCTTTGATTTTGTCAAACGCAGCCTGACATTCATCGTTCCAACGTACTACCTGATCTTTCTTCAGCAGCTTGAAGATTGGCTCACAGGTAGCAGTCAGATGTGAGATGAAGCGAGCAATGTAATTCAGGCGTCCTAAAAAGCCTCTGACCTCCTTCCCTGTCTTAGGAACCGGCATTCCTTGAATAGCTTTGACCTTAGCAGGGTCCACTTGAATACCTTTATCACTGACCACGAAGCCTAGTAACTTTCCAGATCTTACCCCGAAGGTGCACTTGTTCGGGTTCAATCTCAGCTTGTACAGTTTCAACCGGTCAAACAATTTCTGCAGATGATCTAGGTGCTCTTCCTCGGTCTGGGACCTTGCGATCATGTCGTCCACATACACTTCTATCTCGTGATGGATCATGTCATGAAATAAGGCGACCATGGCACGTTGGTAGGTTGCCCCAGCGTTCTTCAACCCGAATGGCATGACCTTGTAACAGAAGGTGCCCCACTGAGTAACAAATGTAGTCTTTTCCATGTCTTCAGGTGCCATCTTAATCTGATTGTAACTTGAAAAGCCATCCATGAAAGAGAATACCTCGTGCTGAGCTGTATTATCGACAAGGACATCGATGTGAGGTAAAGGGAAGTCATCCTTGGGGCTGGCCCTGTTCAGATCCCTATAATCGACACACATTCTGACTTTACCGTCCTTCTTAGGTACCGGCACCACGTTAGCAACCCACTGAGGGTAAGAAGTCACTGCAAGAAACCCGACATCAAACTGTTTCATGACCTCGGCTTTAATCTTCTCGGACATCTCTGGACGCATCCGACGGACCTTTTGCTTAACTGGAGGGCAGTCTTCCTTAGTTGGCAAATGATGGACCACAATATCGGTATCCAACCCGGGCATGTCTTCGTAGGACCAGGCAAAGATCTCCATATAATCATGTAACATCTTGGTTAACCGTTGCTTCACGCTGAGCTCTAGGTTGGCACCAATCTTTACCTCTTTCCTGTCTGCCTTGGTACCCAAGTTTATGGTTTCCATTGGCTCTTCATGGGGTTGAATTGCCCTCTCTTCCTGAAGCAACAGTCTTGCAAGTTCACCAGGCACTTCGCAATCATCTTCACCTTCGTCTTCGGCTAAGTTGATCGGATTTTCGAAGTCATAACCGGCAGTAGCAGAGTTGTTATCAGTGAGATCCAGAGTGGATTGGAACCTGTATGAGTGAGTGTGTGTGTAAATACAGCTGTTTTGAAAATTATGTAAAGAAAAAGAAAGACAAGAAAGGAGCACAATATTTGCAATGCGAAAAACGTCCAAGATTTTCATTCATGATATATGAAATGACAGTTTGTATGCCCTCACAAATAGAACCACGGTGCCTCGGGTAAGACACCGGGCCAAAGAGTTTATTATTGTTTATTACAGATACCAAAAACATAGGAATTCATTACTTAGTAACAAGAGAAACAGATAAGTTGTCCTTTGCACTCCAATTGTTAGATCCGCCGTCGGTTTCCGGGTAGATCCAGCTATCAAACTCAGCATCGTCCACTTCGTCTTCATCCCCAATAGCATTTACTCCATGAGCAGGTAGGGGAGCTGTTACCACATTTGGTTTCTCAGATGCCTCAAACTGCACCTCCTTGGCGTCAATAAGGTCCTGCAGCTTGTTCTTTAGTGCCCAACAGTCATCGGTAGAGTGCCCCGGGCTATTTGAATGGTAAGCACAACGAGCATTCGGGTTGTACTTAGGAGATGCAGTGTTTGGAAACTTCGGCGCCTCCCTGACAGTCACTAAATTAGTGGATAGCAACTGTGGCAGGATCTGCGACAAAGTCATGCTTAAGCGGGTGAATTCTCTCCAGGGTCTTTCAACCTTCTGAGGATTGTTTGGCCGGGGAGCGGCAGCAGGCTTAGCAATCATTACTGCACTGACAGATTGGCGGTGCTCATGTCTCTCTGATTTCCTGGAACCATATACAGCACTAGACTCCTTCTTGAAGGGTTTCTTCTCAGAACTAGATGATGCACCCTTCGGAATTTTTCCAGACTTTAACCCAGCTTCAATCCTTTCTCCAGTCAAGATTAGATCAGTGAACCCAGCAGAAGAATTCCCGATGAGATGGTTGAAAAATGGCCCAGATAGGGTCCCCAAGAACATGTCTACCAACTCCCGATCAGTCAACGGAGGCTGCACCCTGCCAGCCAGGTCTCTCCACTTCTGAGCGTACTCCTTAAAACCTTCGCTTGCACCTAACGACATACCCTGGAGTTGGGTACGTGTGGGGGCAAGGTCGGCATTATATTGATACTGCTTATAGAAAGCAGTAGCCAACTCCTCCCAGTTACGAACCTTGGTCCCATCCAGCTGATAGAACCATTCGAGATGAGTCCCTGAAAGACTCTCCTGGAAGAAGTGGATCCATAAATTCTTATCCGCAGAGTACGGCTGAATTTTCCGAACATAGGACCTTAGATGCAGCTTGGGACAAGACGCCCCGTCATACTTAGAGAAGGATGGTGCTTTGAACTTGTGAGGGATGATCACACCAGTTGACAAACCCAGGTCTCCGAAATCCAGCCCAGGTACCTGTTGTACCTCCATAGCCTTCAACCTATCCTCCAGTTGCTTGTATTTGTCGTCTGCAGGAGGGTACTGCTCTTCATCAAAATCAGTCTCGTTATCAGAGACTACCGGACTAGGAACCTTTACTTCTGCCTGAGAAGGGCTCTTGCCAACAGAAGAACCAGCCTCTTCATGCTGCAGAGTATTACCAAACCTTCGGCCCGAGTTGAACAGAACAGTTATTCTCTTCTTCTTCTTCTCCTTCTTCAGGAGCATAGCTTTTAGTTCTTCTTGGCCTTGAGCTAGACCCTTGATTAATTCCTGGAATTGTGCATTCTGCACCTGAAGAGCCTTGATTGATGTCTCAGTTGATGCAGATTCGGGATTCATGATGCTGAAATAAACAGCGAAGAACTGTAAGCAACCTGAAAAGGGAAAAAACCTGCTATGCACATGATGAATGAGATGTGTTCATGCAATGCATTCAAGGGTTCGAAAGTTCAAATTTGTTGTAGACAAAAAGGAACACACGTTATCATTAAAGCAATCATTGTTTAATACATTAAGGCCTCATGGGCAAAAGTACAAAAATCAAATCAATCCCAAAATACGCTGCGCATCCTCTTTGGAGCTATGTAAGTGTTGAGATTCCTCTCCTCATGCAACAGGCGAGTGAGCTCCAAGACCTTCTTTTCACTGGCATGTAGACTAGTCTCAAGAGAATTTCGTTCTTCCTTAAGCTGGATCCAGCTCTTCTGCATCTCTTCCCAGGATGTGGGCATATCAGGGTGCTGAATAGTGTAGGACACTTCCCCTTCCAGGACTAGTTCTTTGATCACAGGGAGCATATGGGGATAAGGCATCACTAACTTCTGGGAGCGGGCGCGTACCCACTTGAGATAAGGCTCCAAGGGGATGGAGTTCCTGTGCCCCAGTGTCTTGCTGTCTATCCTATTTGGCATCCTCCAAGCTCTGATAAATCTCTGGCGAAGTCCTTGAGTATCATTGTCGAAGTCAAAAACTATGTCAGGAATTAACATGTCATGAGGACCATCCCTCCGAGCATAACCAAATTGTCTCCAAGCCAGGCATGGGCTGTAAGTAATACCTCCTCTTATTCCAAGTAAGGGAACATTAGGGTACTCCCCGCAACGATCAATGATAGTGACATCTTCTCTGGACCCAGGGCACCAATGTATATCTGCATGCGTAAGAGTCATCAACCGCTGTGACCATCTCAAACCCCGCTCGTTCTTCAGGACAGATTGTGGAAGGTGCGAAATAAACCACCTTCCCAGGAGAGGAGTGCAACACATAAGGACACCTCTTTTTCTCATGGTTCGAGTGTAACATGAGTGAAGGATGTCCCCCAGCAACGTAGGTATAGGATTCCTGGACATAAAGATCTGGACGGCACTGATATCAATAAGATGATCTGGGTTAGGGAACAACACCAAACCATAGACAAGGAGGGCCACCACCTCCTCAAAGGCTTGCAAGTCAAGGGAGTTCCAACATTCATGGGCCTTTTCAAACAGAAACCTGGCTAAGAACCCTTTGATACCACTTCTAACTTCCCAATGTCCCTTGAGGTCAGATGACTGTAGGTGCAAGGCTTTAGCAATCTCTTCAAGCTTAGGTTCCTTTTCTGTACCGTTGAAGGGTAGCTGATCAAGGATAGGGATCTTTAGGAGCCGGGAGAGCTCCTCCAATGTGGGTACCAGCTGATAATCCAAGAAGGTAAAACAGTGATGCAGAGGGTCAAAGAATTGGAACAAGACCTTTATCATATCTTCCTCAATGTTGGTGTTGACCAAGCTGTTGAGGCTTCCATGTCTTTCACTGAATGAAGAGTTCTCGGGAATCCTGGATATAAGCTCTTTAAGCTGAGGAGGGATCCTTACAAGACTGATTTGAATTGTCTTTCTACGAACGGTTTCCATGTCCTACAAAACAAGAACAAAGATGAAAATCCGAACCCCTGAAATGGTTAGTCAATGCATATGATGCTGGATGATGTCATGATGCTATGATTAAACACACCACAGATATTTACAAAGACAAACATGTAAGGCACACAAGGCACACAAGACAAGCCCTTAAGGTTTAAGGCCAGCATGGGGTCTGGGTAGTACCCTCTTGAAGTTGGTGGGTTCAACCTGTCCTAATCAAAGTAACCGGGTTCTAAGGTTCCCAATATCACGGGATTGCTTTCATTGTTCACCGTTTCGATTTAGCCACTGAACTGGCGACCGAAATATTCCAGGAAAGCAACCCTCAATTGAGTGTAGTATCGAGTATCAACCAACCTCGGACTGCACCAAAGTCAGTTATCTCACTACCCTAAAGAGGCCAAGATAGTTCAATTAAGGTTCCTAAGGTCTGTTGATGCTTCACGACACCACGCGGAGGCCCCGTACTCTCCTTGACTGAACTCAAGGGTTACCGGTACACACCAAAGTGTCACATCAACGTAGCAGACTGTTTCAACCATGTCGGTATACCCCGCACAGTTCCCTCACAGCCTTGTTGCTACTTTCTAAGAAGGTATCCCCCAGATCTGGGTTAGGATCTATAGAACTCCCAAGCAACCCACAATAATAAAGCAAGCAAAGAAGACAATTGAAAACATAGTTATGACCTAGCCCTAAGGTACACCCCACTTTAAGTTTAGTCCCCAGCAGAGTCGCCAGTTCTGTGATCGGTGGATCTGGAACTGACTGTTTAACGCTGGTTCGCGAAATGTCGCGGAAGCAAGAGTCGCCACCGTCTTTTATTTTCTCCAAATGGAAAGGACAAAAGCACAGAAAAATTCCTTACAGAGATTGCTCTCGGTTCGGGAGGTAGGTTATAGAAAGGGAAGGTGTTAGCACCCTTTCTATCCATGGTTACCCATGGGCTCTTAGATACTTGCTCATTGTGTTTTCAAAAATGGTTTGTTTGCTTTTCAATTGTGGGTTTTAAAAAGTTTCTCTGAAAATTCCAGTTCGACTCTTGTATTAGTCCTCAAGAGTGTTTGAAAAGTTGCTTTCGAAAGCTTTTTGAAAATGTGTTGGTGTGAAAAGTATTTTTTGAATTTGTTTTGAAATTAGAGCAAGTATCTAGAGTCGTCTACCTACCCTAAGGAATTCGTCTGTGTAGATGTCCTTTAAAGTAGTGCCATCCCACCATTGAGAGGTAGGTAGCACCACCGTTGGAGGTGTTCGGGTCAATTCGAGTTTGTAGGGACATGGTGATCACCAGAGCAATGGGAAGACACCTTAGAAGCTACCCTCATGCCAGGTTCCCGGATCATGAGGACTTACTAAGACATCCTCTACTCGACGATCACCTTTCGAGGCAAGGCAACAGTGAGGTGTACCCTAGGGGTGGTGTGTGCGAATTGTGTGTCGTTTTCATTTGTATTTGTCTTGTCATGTTATTGGTGTTCTACGCTTGTTTTTATTTAAGGCCATTCATTCTTGCATGCATTTATTTAACAGTTAAAAGTTGCGAGGAAAAGTAAATCTAAAGCTATTACAAATGGCGCGGGTCCACATCGCCAAAATTAAACCGGACCCGATTTGATAGAAAAGTAAAGAATTAAAAGTGCGAGAAGTAATATTTACAAGGCTTCGGGAGAGGTACATAATTATTTAAGCGAAATAAAATAAATATGCGAAATTAAACAATTAAGTCGAAAGGAGGGCGTTGGACCCTTTTGCAAAATGTATTAAAATTAACATGATGAAATTAATTAAAAGAAAGAAAGATTTTTGTTTTTGGTATTTTTATGTATTTAAGATTTAATGAAAAAAGGAGTTAATTAAAATTAAAATAAAACGCTAACCCTAATTCTAACAGCTTTTAAGTTATTAAGAAAAATATTAAAGTTTTTTAACCTAAATGAAACCCTAATTAATTTACATGCAAATTTGATTATAAAAATAAATAAAATAAATAATATTATTGTGAGAAAGAAAAAATTAAAAGAAAGGAATAAAAACATTAAACCTAATTCTATATTTTGGATTTTTGTTATGAAGGGAATTAAAATTAAACCTATTTTAAGCTAATTCAATTATATACAATTTATTTATGAAAATAATTAAAAGAAAATACTTATTATATTTTTGATCTTTTCTGATTTTTTTTATGCATTTTTTATATTTTGTAGAAATAATTAATTAATCAAATTAAAACAATAAAGAAAATAAAATAACAATTAAAAATAAAATATAAGAAAAATATGGAAAATTGCAAACCAGGGGGGGTTCAGTCCCAAATTAGGAGGTATGGATCCAGTAATTTGGCCCAACAAGCTTCAGGTCCATTGACTTTTCCAATTAGCGTGCTGAAGCGTTGACTTGAGTTTATGGTGTTCATCAATTTTGCACCCTTGGATTATTGAAGCTAAACACGTGGCTGGCTTGATTAAGAGGGAATATGATGGTTTTAAATGTTGAGCCTGCACAGAATTACTGAACGCAAAATAATATGAAGAAATGTCAAGACCTGGGGTTCGAACCCAGGTCACTAGCATCACCAATCAACACCTGTGCCACTGAGCCACCACGCATGTATTTAATATATAATAGTTAACAAATATTATAAAAAGAAAGAAAAGTCTATGGTTGGAAAACGCGCGAAATTTAAACGTGCCAATCAGCGTGTGACACGGCTTCATCGTCTTCACCATCCCTGAAACACAAAAAACAAAAGCAACGGTTTTCTATGTGTTTCGTTAGGTGGCTTTTGGAAAAATAGCGAATAGGTCCCAAGCATTCATAAATTGGGCGCGATAGGTGATTCTTCTTCGTCTCCATGCGCTGAATTGAATGGTCTTGGTCTGGAGGACCAATTTTTCTTTAACAAGGAACCCCCAACTTAGAACTCTGTAAACCCTAAAAGTTAAACATGGCATATTCGTGTATAGCGCATAAAAATACAATTGAATGCAGTGGTTAGCTTCAAAACATCATAATGAACATGAATCCATGAACAAAAATTACGAAAGATGCTTAAATCATGATGCACGATTGTCAATTTTTCTCTGTGCAGGGGAGGTTCTCGTTACCAATTCCTTGAGCTTTGGTGAATGTTTCTGATTGGAATGTGATCAGGGAACCTTGAGGGAGCTATTGGAATAGTTTTCGTGCCTTGAATCGCCTTGTAACAATGATTTCAGAATTGAGTTCTTAGAGAAAAAATTCAAGTTTGCAATGGTGTATTCTGAGCTGCTGCGTGTCTAGCATCATTAGGGTTATGATCATGCTTATGTACTGAGTGCATTAGGTCAACAATATTGATCCAAATCTCTTGTATTCATGAATTGAAGATTTGATTTGTTAAGGATCTTTTTTCAATCTTTTTCAAGTGTTCTTTGTTCTCAATCATGCCAATGACTCCAAATCTTTCCTAATTTGCATATGCACGAAATATTGATGATATAATGTGCACAAAAAGATTGAAAAAACTTAGGTTAGCATTTTTCATGTATTTATTTTAATTTAAATGAATTATTATTAATAAAAATCCAAATAAATAAATAAAAAATGAAATAAGACTTCCCTTTGGGCCAAGTGGTCGTGCATATGCTTGGAATGATGAGTTATGGAAGAAAAATGGGCCCATTAGCAATTTTAGGTCATTTGAAGTAATGTTAACTTTTCAAAATATCCAAAAATTTCCCAACTTCCACAAGGCATAACTTGCTCAATTTTTAAGCTTTTCTCATGTTCTTGGACATTTTGGAAAGGTCTTTGAGTCCTATAACCAATGCCTTTGGTCTCATGTCATTTGGATTTACCAATCTCAAGTTATGGCCTTTGACTTAAAGTCCCTTTTTGTTGACTTTTGAAAATGACCTATAATGTTGAAATTGATAACTTTTTGTGAGAGCATTTCTTGGACTTGAAGTATGAAGATGAGTTGTAGGAAATGTCGTTCTCTTCAAAATGAGCTTTGGATGGAATTTTTCTGATAATCCATGTGAAAGTTATGCCCTGGTCAATTTCAGTTGACTTTTTCAGCTGTCCAAATAAGGAAACTTTTGCATCTTGATGATTTCTGAGCCAAATTTTGAGAATCATGATCAAGCATTGATCAAATGATGTTTATGGCTTCAAAATGATATGTTGACCAAAAATTTGAACTTTTGACTGTCAAATGACCATTTTGCCCCTACAGTTGACTGTAGTGCAATTAGGGTTTTTGACTGTGCAATTTTGAGCTGAATGCCTTGAAACTTGATATGAGGATACTTGACCATATTTGTAAGTATGTGAGACTTGATTGGGCCTTTGGAAACTTCCTTTTCTTGATCAGAACACAAACCCTAATCTTGACTGTATAGGAGACCTTTGCACTGTGCAACCCTTGGGGAACTTTGAAGCTTGACTTGGCAATTTCTTGGAGAATATGGGAGGGCACTTTTTGGGGTGAAACACACACAAATAAAATCAACCCAATGTCTTAGGGTAAACCCAAAGAGCTCCAGACAAAATAACAACAGAGTCACAAGGTCTCGAAGAGTATCAAGGCTTCTAATCCTAAGTACGAGAGATACAAAACTCCATAATGCCAAGGATAGTAACTTTTGTACCCCAAAATTTTCCCTCTCATATTTCCCAAGACATTGCAAGAATAATCTCCAAGTAGCTCAAATTTGCTCAAGAGTTGGACAGTCAAGTCATCTCCTAAGGCAATCAATCTCAAATTAAGGTTTTGTGTTGCATCAAGGTCCTTGCATCCAAATGACCTAAAGTTCTCCCCAATGTCCTAATATGTTCTCAAGTTCATCCATGTCAAATTTCAAGCCTTGCAGAGGAAGTTTGGTCAGTCAATTGCTCAAGAGGTCCAAAAATCGACTGTGTTAGGGCAAAAGCCAACTGTGACCCAAATACAGTCAAACTTCAATATTTTTTGTCAACATTCTCATTTTGAAGGATATTTCATCATTTTATCAAGGGTTGATCATGATTCATCAAGGATTGCTTAAAATTCAGCAAGACTCAAAAGTTGCTAAATTAGGGTTTTGTAGGAAAAGTCAACTCAACTTTGACCAAGCATAACTTTCTCATACTTTATGATAAATGACCCATCCAAAGCTCATTTTGAATAGGATTCAATTTACTACAATCCATATTCATACCCCAAGATCAATAAATGCACTCACAAGAAGTTACAAATTTGGACATTATAGGTCATTTTTTAAAGTCAACAAAAACACCTTCTTTGCCAAAGCTTATAACTTGAGAATGGAATATCAAAATGAGATGAGACCAAAAGGTTGGTTATAGTACATCTCAAGCTTTCTAAAAAGTCAAAGAACACTTCCAAAAGATCAAAATTGAAGAAGTTATGCATTGTTGAAGTTGGGCATTTTTGTAAAATTGCGAAAAGTCAAATATCCCCAAAACTTCAAATTTTGTCAAATGGGCCCATTCTTTTTCACTTGATTTGATCTTGTCACACTACACACGTGTCCTAGCTTCAGTCTCATGACTATTTATCAATTTTATTATTTAATTTTATTTTTTTAATGAATTATTGCATTTTAAATCAATTTAAATCATATAAAATCCAAACATTGATTATTGGATCTCCTTTTGGCTATTTCAGGACCTAATCATCATCATAAAGTTGATCAAATTCGTATCTCACCATATCATGAACAAAAAGATAGATTTTGGACAAAATTGGAAGCTTTTTAATGGAGGATCAAATCAAATCTCCAAGCCATAATGCACAAAGATTCAGTCCACAAAACTTGACCTAATGCATTTCTTTATACATATACAAGTGAGAGGAACGAGTTTTAGAGGTTAGAGGCTGCAAAATCATAAGAACCAAACTTGAGAAAATTGCAAAAAAGTGTGGAATCGAAATCGTTCTTAGAGGCACTTTCAGGACCTAACAAGGATCTCAATCGCTTCCTGGCACTTCTCAGAAGCAGAACCAACCAAGATCACGCACTCTCCAGCCTCCAAAAGCACTGTAAGCGTCCCTCGGATCTGCCATGTTCATGGATTCCCAAATCTCTATTCTTGCATCCATTCTCAAAATCGATTGCATATTCTGATTCCTCATATCATTTATGAACTTTCTGCATTAACCAATTTTATTTTCATGCTTTGTATCGAGAAATGCCATTGTAGGGTTTCCTAGGTTTTTTTAGGGGTTTTTGATACAGGTGAAATTAGGCCTGTTAACGGACATGGTTGAGACCGAGATGAAGAGGCGAGTACAACCATGGCATTGGATGGGGTTTATATGGCCTGGAATGGATTTTGGAATCGACCTATGCCTTTTGCTGCGGATTTAAATCCGCAGGTAATCTCTATATAAATCTGAGGACAGGGACGACAACGTGTCCCCATCCTATTGCTCCATTCAAATTTTCGCGCTTTATTTTTTTTAAATTCTGGCATATTGATTTGTTTCCCATATAATAATTGTTATCCATTATAATAACGAATGAGGCGTAGTGGTGCAGTGGCAAAGGAGAGCGTTCAATACTAATAGGACCTGGGTTCGAATCCCAGGTCCCCCAAAAGCTTTGTATTATTTTTCTTCAGGTTATTCCATGCAATACCCAGGGCACAACACATCATACACCATCACCTAATCAGTTGCCAGATGGCCCCAGGCCAGATCTGGTGGCCCAAAATGAAAGTCCATCATACGCCCTAGTCAACCAATGCACATGGGAGTCCAGAAATCAACCAGGCCTGTTTGTATTGGGCCAACCAAAGTTGCTATTCTCACATCCAAATCAGGCCCAAAACCCCCCTGAGTATTTCCATTTCTTTCTTTTTATTTATTTTATTTATTTGTTTGATTAATTATTTTTATTATTTAAACTAACCAATTAAACTTTTTCCTCATAAAATCAAAAACCAAAAAATATATTTTATTTATTAAAATTAAATTCAGCACTTTATTTTTGTAAATAAATATTAATTTAATTAATTTAGTTTTAATTAGGTATAACTTTTAATATTTTTGCAATAATTAAAATCAATGTAGATAATTAGTTTTTACTAACTTTGATTAACTTACTTTTATTTCTTTAAATATCCAAAAATCCAAAAATATCTTTTTTAATTAATTAATTAATTTATTTAATAATTAACTTAGATCTAATTTCTTTTTAATTCAAAAAATAACCAAAAAAATCACTTTCTTTCAAAAAAGGGTCAAAACCCTAAAACATTCGCTCGATTTAATTTTCCCTCACGCGATCCATTTTATCATATTATTGTATCTGTTTCCCGGAATGTAATAGTTTAATTAGGACTTTAATTATTTTATCACTTTATTTATTTTCCGCATTTTAATTTCAAGGGTTGCTTTTGGCGATGTAAATACCCGACGCCTTGTAATAGTTAGTTTTAATTTCCGCAATTTAATTTCCGCAACTTATAAACTGTTAGATGTTTGATAATAGGGAATGCATGACAAGATCAAATGTTTAAACCTAAAATCAACATAGCTCACCCATGACATGTACAAAGATAAAATTAACTGAAAATAGCACACTCGCACATGCGCACTCTTAGGGTACACCTCACTTGGTTGCCTTCGAATGTGGTCATTGAGTATAGGAAGTTTTAGAGGTCGCCCTCTTGTCCAAAGATCATAGTTGTCTCGAAACGGTTGCCTCGGAAAAATGATCTAAGACATTAGGGTTACCGCTAAGGCATTCTAACATTGCTTTAGTGACCACACGTCCCTTAATCGAATTGACCCTTAAACTCCAACGACGATGCTACCTACTCATCAATAGTGGGATAGCATTATCTAAAGGACATTAGCACAGATTGATTACCTTTTCGAGTAGGTAGATGGTTCTTAAATACTTGCTCTCTTCAAAACAAAATAAAACTTTTCGCACTTACACTCCTTTCAAACAAAAAGTCCTTTCAAACCCACAAACACAAAGAAAAGCAAATTTTGAAAACACTTTGAGCAAGTACCTAAGAGCCCATGGATAACCACGGATAGAAAGGGTGCTAACACGTTCCCTTTCTATAATCTACCCCCCGGACCCGAAAAACATCTTGAAAAATGAATTTTTCTGTGCTTTTTTCCTTTCCTTGTTGGATAAAATAAAAGACGGTGACAACTCTTGCTTACCGCGACATTTTGCAAAAACAAACGCAAAACGCGAACCAGCATTCCAAAAACAGTCAGTTCTTTCCCACCGTATCACAGAACTGGCGACTCTGCTGGGGATAATTAATAAGTGGGGTGTACCTTAGGATTAGATCATTGTGTTTTCAATTGTTTGCTTTGTATGCTTTATATTTGTGGGCTTGTATCGGAGTTACTATAGATCCTAACCCGAATCTGGGGATACCCTTTAGGTAAGTAGCAATAAACTATGAGGGAACTGTACGGCGTAGACCGATACGGTTGAAGTAGTGGCTACATTGGTGTGGCACTTTAGATTGTACCGATATCTCTTGTGTTGGAACGAGGAGAATATGGGTCATCTAAGGGGTCATTAAGCACCAACTGACCTTAGAAACTTTAAATTGACCAACTTGACCATAGAACAGTAGCAGTATGCTACACTCATTGAGACTAAACTCTCACGATGATTCCGACCGCAAGAAAAGGTTGCTAAACTGGAATTATGATCGATTGAGGGTAGTCAGTGATATTGAGATCCTCTAGAATCCAGTTACTATTTTTAAGACAGGTTTGAACCAACTGAACTGAAAGAGGGTAGTACCTAAGCTCCTTGCCAGCCTGAAATCTAAGGGCTCTCTGTGTGACTTGTGTGCCTTTACCATGTTTGCTATTTGTGGATACTTGTGATGTGATTTCTATCATGACATCATGACATCATAACATTGCATACATCTTGCATTGGACTAACCTATTTCAAAGACAGGAGGGATTCATCTTTGTTTTGTTTTGTAGGTCATGATGCCCATGCGTAAGAATACCATCTGGATCAACTTTGTCCAGGTTCCTACCATGCTTAAAGAGTTGATTGCAAAGATGCCTGATACTACCTCCTTCATCAGAAGACATGGGTATCTTATCAGTTTGGTTACTTCCAAATTGGACGAGCAGATGATGAGTGTTTTGGTCCAATTCTATGATCCTTTGTACCATTGCTTTACTTTTCAAGACTACCAGTTGGTTCCCACCCTAGAAGAGTTCTCTGATCTGCTCGGTATCTTCATTCTGGAGCATACCCCGTTTACTGGTTGGGAGAAGGTCCTTAGGCCGGAAGAGATTGCTTCAGCCCTTCATTTGACCAAGGATGAGGTAATGGCTAATTGGGAGACTAGAAGCGGAGCAAAGGGCTTTCTAACTAAGTTCTTGGTTGGTAAGGCTAATTATTTCTGGGATAGTCTAGACTTCAAGGCATTCAAGGATATTCTTCTTCTGATATATGGCTTGGTTTTGTTTCCGAACTCTCACTCCTTTGTTGATGTGAATGCGGTGAAAATCTTCATATCTCGTAATCCTGTACCCACTCTCTTGGGTGACATTCTTCATCAGCTTTATGCTCGTACTGCCCGAAAGCGGGGAACCTTGATGTGCTGTGCTCCATTATTGGCGAGGTGGTTTATTTCGCACCTCCCCAAATCAGTGCTGAAGAACAAAGAAGGCATGGGCTGGGCCTATAGGGTTATGTCTCTCTCGCATAATGACATCATTTGGACTCTTAAGGGTATGGACGATGTGGCTATCATCGATCGCTGTGGGGAGTATCCCAATGTTCCACTGATAGGAACCCATGGAGGAATTTCTTACAATCCATGCTTGGCCTTACGTCAGTTTGGGAGAGCCAGAAGAGAAAGACGTCATGAGCTGCTAATGCCTAGTATCATCTTTGATTTTCAAGGGGATAGCGACGAGCAACGCCGCAGATTCATAAGGGCTTGGGATAGAGTTCACAGATCTGATCCACATGAGTTGGGTCCAAAGACTTCACTTCTGATGGAGCCATATCTCAGATGGGTCCGTATCCGTGCCCAAAAGCTGGGTATGCCGTATGAAGTTGTCCTGCCTATCATTGTTGAAGTTGCTAATGAAGAGGGGGTTCTTCCTACCATCCTCCGTCCTTACATGCCCACTGACATTGGGGCACTGAAAAGGTCATGGATGCAGCTGAGAGAGGAACGAGATGCTTACCGAGAAAAGTTCAATGAGCAAGAGCAGAAGATCCAGAGGTTGACTAGGCAGTTGGAGAACGAGCGGATTCTCAACGACTATGTCCGCACCGACAAGAAGAGACCATGGGAGCACTGATTGTCCTTTGATTATTTCCTTTCCAGTTTTATTTACTTTTCAGTATTTCCTTCCTTGTAACACCTTAAGGGAAAGTTGTTGAACAATTTGATTTCAAATTTATCTAATAAAGTGTGTTTCCTTTCTGGTTTACAAATTTGAATCTCTCGGTTGTCTTTGAAATCATGTCATACGCATTTCATCTTATGCACCTCATAACAGGTACTCAATACATGTCTCTTATCTTCTTCGCTGTTTATTTCAGCACTCATCATGTCTGCTTAACCATCAATTGAGCAAGCCATCAAGGCCCTCCAGGCCCAGAATGCCCAATTCCAAGAGTTGTTCATGAATCTAGCTAAGGGTCAGCAAGATCTGAAGACCCTGATTCTGAAAGAGAAAAAGAAGAAGAATAAAAGGACAGTCCTGTTTAACACAGGTCACCGGTTCGGAAACAGACTACGGGATGAAGTTGATCTGACCACCTCATTTGGAGGGAAAGATAGTCAAGAGGAAAGGAGGGCTCCTAGCCATGTGGTCTCTGACAACAAGACGGACTTCGACGAAGACCAGTATCCTCCTGCTGAGGATAGATACAAGCAACAGGAAGACCGGTTGAGTGCGATGGAAGTTCAGAAAGTGCCTGGTCTGGACTTTGATGATCCAGGTCTATCATTTGGGGTGGTAATTCCTCACAAGTTCAAGGCTCCAGCCTTTGCTAAGTATGACTGAGTTTCTTGTCTGAAGTTGCACCTCCGGTCATATGTAAGGAAGATTCAACCGTACACCGCTGATAAAAACCTATGGATCCATTTCTTTCAAGACATCTCTCAGGGACTCAGCTTGAATGGTTCTACCAGTTGGACGGAGCCAGTATCCGCAGTTGGGAAGATTTGGCTACTGCTTTCTACAGGCAGTACCAGTACAACTCCGACCTCGCTCCTACGCGTACCCAACTCTAGGGTATGTCAATGGGAACAGGTTAAGGATTCAAAGATTATGCTCAGAAGTGGAGGGACCTTTCCGGAAGAGTGCAACCACCCTTGGCTGATCGGGAGCTTGTGGATATGTTTCTGGGGACCTTGTCTGGTCCATTTTTCAACCATCTGATTGGAAGCTCTTCGTCTGGGTTTACAGAGCTAATTATGACTGGTGAGAGGATTGAGGCTGGTATTAAGGCTGGTAAGATACAGAAGGGTGCTTCATTGAGCATCGAGAAGAAGCCCTTTAAGAAAGAGTCCAGTGTTGTCTACAGTTCGAAAAACCAGAATAGACTTGAACGCCGCCAAGCTGTTAATGCGGTTGTTATTTCAAAACCTGCTGGTGCTCCTCAACACAACAATCAACAAAAGGACGAGAGACCTCGAAGGCAATTCACCCGTCTTAACATGACCTTATCTCAGATTCTGCCACAATTGCTGAAGACCAATCTGGTGATTCCAAGGGAAGCCCCGAAGAATCCAAATACAACATCACCGAAGTATAACCCTAATGCCCGTTGTGCTTATCACTCTGATAGCCGGGGGCATAATACAAATGATTGTTGGACTTTGAAGAATAAGATACAAGACTTAATTGATTCTAAGGAGATTGAGTTTGAGGCTCCCGAAAGACCTAATGTTGTGACTGCTCCTATGCTCAAGCATAGAGTGAATGCTATAGATGAAGACTCGTTTGTGGTTTCTGTGAACGACATTGTTACCCCTTTGATGACTGTGAAGAAGAACCTTTTGCTAGCCGGTTTATTTCCGGGCTGTGACGAAGATTGCCGTATGTGTTCTGTTCTACTTACCGGTTTCCATCTTTTGAAATCAGGCGTCCAACGCCTGATGGATAGTAAAGAAATTCTGTTTGAGAAGACTGTTGTTCCTCTAGTTCATACTGAAGAAGTTTCCATCATTACCATTTTCGACAATTCTTCCAAGGCTCCCTCGAGGAAGCTTGTTAGAATTACATCTGTTTCAAGAATCTCACCTATGGTCATCACTGTTCTTGGGCCTATTCCCTATACCTCTGATAAAGATGTCCCTTGGCACTACGGGGCTGATGTTTATTTTCATGGAGTTAAACAAGAGTTAGATGTTGATATTGACATCAGCAATATTGTTGGACCTGCTAGCAGAAGACTTTTCTCACCTGATATCTCTCCACCAACTGCCCGAAATCCCGTTGTTATCACACCTGCCAATGTACCTGCTACTATTCCTATTCAAGTTCCTATTCTTACCCCTGTCGCCGAGTCATCTGACACTCGGGGAAAAGGGATCACCAGTGAGCCTGCCCAGACGGAGGCACCGAAAACGATTACCGTTGAAGATTCTAAACAAGAGATGGAAGAGATTCTGAAAATTATTAAAAAGAGTGACTACAATGTAGTTGAACAGCTGGGGTAAACCCCGTCCAAGATTTCTATGTTGTCACTATTGCTTTGCTCAGAGGCCCATGCCAAGGCTCTGATTACATTTCTGAAGACTGCACACGTCCACAAGAGACATCAGCTGATCAGTTTAAAGACTGCGTGGCTAATCTGACTGCTGATAATGGGTTGGGTTTCTCTGACACCGACTTAACTGCTAAGGGGAAGAATCACAACGATGCTCTGCATGTCTCCATTGAATGCAGGGGAACTACTCCTGCACATGTATTGGTGGATACTGGTTCCTCGTTGAACGTCTTGCCTAAGAAAGCTCTAGACCGGTTGGATTGTGAAGGGTTGGAGCTGAAGCCAAGCAATATTGTTGTTAGGGAATTTGATGGGTCTAAGAGAATGGTGCATGGAGAAGTAGATATTTCGATCAAGGTTGGTTCTCAGGTGTTCAACTCTACGTTCTATGTGATGGACATTCGGCCATCTTATTCTTGTCTGCTGGGTCGTCCATGGATCCACAAAGCTGGAGCCGTAACCTCAACGCTCCACCAAAAGCTGAAGTACCCGGTTAAAGGGAAGATTGTGACAGTATAGGGAGAGGAAAAGTACATGGTTAGCCACCTCAACTCTTTTCCGATATGTAGAGATGGATGGGGAGTTCATTGAGACCCCATTTCAGAATTTTGAAGAGGTTCCCCAGACATTGGCGTCAACTGAGGCTGTTGTTGAAGATTCTCCTATGAAGATGGCTTCCTTAAAGGATGTCACGGTTGTTGTTGAGAAAGGTGGGTGTGCAAATTGGGGCCGACTCTCTGATTTTACACAGAAGACTAAAAAGTTTGGTTTTGGTTTCACTGCAGAAGCTCAAAAGGCTGTTCGGAATGCACGGATCAGAAGACCTCCTGTGTTCATCAGCAACTCGGGAGTGCATGCCATTGAAGACGATGTGGAAGAATCTAAGTTCGACAACTGGATCTATCCTACGACCGACGGTGGACCAAGCAACTGGACAGCAAAGGACTTCATCCCTATTTCTTTTGTTACCCAGTAATGAAACTTTTTGTTTTGAGTATGTAACAGATAATGTTTTAAACTTTATGGCCCGGTGTCTTACCCGGGGCACCGTGGCTTCATTTGTGAGGGATTTATGTGTGTCATTTTAATATATCATTAATAAAAGCATTGGACGTTCTTGCATTTCGAATTTTGCGCTCCTTGTTTTTCTTTATTATATATTGCAAAAACAACTATTTTACACACACTCACATACACAGGTCTACATCCACTCTGGATCTCACTAGTAACGACTCTGCTACTGCCAGTTATGACTTCGAAAATCCGATCAACTTAGCCGAAGACGAAGGTGAAGATGATTGCGAAGTGCCTGGTGAACTTGCAAGATTGTTACTCCAAGAGGAGAGGGCCATACAACCACATGAAGAGCCAGTGGAATCAGTGAATCTGGGTACAGATATAGACAAGAAGGAAGTCAAGATTGGTGCAAACCTGGAAGCTAGTGTGAAGCAACGGTTGATTCAGATGCTGCGTGACTATGCTGAGATCTTCGCCTGGTCTTATGAAGATATGTCTGGGTTGGATACTGATATTGTGGTTCATCGCCTGCCTACCAAGGAAGACTGTCCTCCCGTGAAACAGAAGGTCTGCCGAATGCGCCCAGAGATGTCTGAGAAAATCAAGGCTGAAGTTATGAAACAGTTTGACGCCGGTTTTCTAGCAGTGACTTCTTACCCTCAGTGGGTGGCCAACATGGTTCTGGTACCGAAAAAGGATGGTAAGGTTCGAATGTGTGTCGACTACAGGGATCTGAACAGGGGAAGCCCCAAGGATGATTTCCCTCTATCTCATATCGACATTCTGGTTGACAACACTGCTCAGCATAAGGTCTTCTCCTTTATAGATGGTTTCTCCAGTTATAATTAGATTAAGATGGCTCCCAAAGACATGGAGAAGACAACCTTTGTTACTCAGTGGGGTACCTTTTGCTACAAGGTCATGCCTTTTGGACTGAAGAATGTTGGGGCAACGTATCAGCGTGCCATGGTTGCTTTGTTTCATGACATGATCCCTCATGAGATTGAAGTATACGTCGACGATATGATTGCAAGGTCCCAAACGGAGGAAGAACACCTTGACCATCTGCAGAAGCTGTTTGACAGGCTGAAGTTGTATAAGCTAAGGTTAAACCTGAACAAGTTCACCTTCGGGGTGAGATCTGGTAAGCTACTGGGTTTCATTGTAAGCGACAAAGGTATTCAAGTGGATCCTGCAAAAGTGAAGGTTGTACAGGAAATGCCAGCTCCCAAAATAGAGAAAGAATTCAGAGGCTTTTTGGGACGTCTGAACTACATTTCCCGATTCATCTCGCATCTGACCGCTACTTGTGAGCCAATCTTCAAGCTACTGAAGAAAGATCAAGTAGTACGTTGGAATGATGAATGTCAGACCGCTTTCGAAAGGATCAAAGAGTATCTCCAAGAGCCACCTATTTTGATGCCTCTAGTAGAAGGGAGACCTCTGATCTTATACTTGACAGTACTCGACAACTCAATAGGGTGTGTGCTGGGTCAGCATGACGAGTCTGGATGAAAAGAGCATGCTATTTATTACCTTAGCAAAAAGTTTACCGACTGTGAGACCCGATGCTCACTGCTCGAGAAAACTTGCTGCGCTTTGGCATGGGCTGCTCGCCGGCTGAGACAGTATATGCTGACTCACACTACTCTGTTGATATCAAAGATAGATCCAATCAAGTATATCTTCGAAAAGCCTGCCTTATCTAGAAGAATAGCAAGATGGCAGATGATCTTGACTGAGTATGACATCCAATACACGACCCAAAAGGCAATTAAAGGAAGTGTGTTGGCAGACCATTTGGCACATCAGGCAGTGGATGATTACCAGTCTATGAACTTTGAATTCCCGGATGAGAATATCATGTTGGTAACTGATTGTGAGACACTTGGACCGGATGAAGGACCTGAGGAAGGATCCCGATGGTCTATGTACTTTGATGGAGCTTTAAACGCTTTGGGCAATTTCATTGGCGCCGTGATCATATCTCCTAAAGGCTCTCATACTCCGTTTACCGCCCGACTATGTTTCAACTGCACCAATAATATGGCGGAGTATGAAGCATGCATCATGGGTCTTCGAGCAGCAATTGACCTAAGGATTAAGTTTCTAAGTGTCTTCAGAGATTCCGCTCTCGTGATCAGACAAATCAAAGGCGAGTGGGATACAAAACACCCAAATCTTATTCCTTACAAAGAGTATGTATTGACGTTGCTTCCCCATTTCGCGGAGATAACCTTTGAACACTTCCCTAGAGAGGAGAATCAGTTGGCGGACGCGTTGGCTATGATGTCTTCTATGTTCAAGGTCAATTAGGACAACGAGGCTCCCCGGATTATCATTGAAAGATTGGACGAACCGGCACATTATTGTGATATCGAGACTGAAGAGGTAGCAGATAAACCTTGGTTTCATGAGGTGAAGAGGTATCTTAAAACTCAAGAGTACCCCGAGGGTGCATCTATTAATGACAAAAAGTTTCTGAGGAGGTTCGCGGCGAAGTTCTTCATCAGCAATGGCATTCTTTATAAGCGTAACCATGATTCGACCTTACTGCGTTATGTGGATAAGAATGAAGCAGAAAGTATCATGGAGGAATTACATTAAGGGTGTTTCGGGACGCATTCCAGTGAACACACCGTGGCAAAGAAAATCCTTCGGGCAGGATATTATTGGTCCAGAATGGAGGCCGACTGTTATCAGCATTCTCGGACATGTCACAAGTGCCAAGTCTATGCTGATAAGGTGCACATACCTCCAGTACCTCTAAACGTCTTGACGGAACCTTGGCCTTTTGCAATGTGGGGCATTGATATGATCGGCGAGATCAGACCTACGGCATCCAACGGGCATCGTTTCATCCTGGTAGCAATTGATTACTTTACGAAGTGGGTTGAAGCAGCTTCCTTTGCTACTGTAACCAAGAATGTCGTGGCATGGTTCATTCGGCATAACCTGATCTATCGATATGGTGTACCAGAGAGGATCATTACGGACAATGGTACCAATCTCAACAACAAGATGATCACCGAGCTTTGCGAGCTATTCAAGATACAACATCATAACTCTTCTCCCTACCGGCCGAAGATGAATGGGGCTATCGAAGCGGCTAATAAGAACATTAAGAAGATTGTGCAGAAGATGACAGTGACATACAAAGACTGGCACAAGATGTTACCATTTGCTCTTCATGGGTACCTTACCTCAGCGCGAACGTCAACAGGGGCAACACCCTATTCCTTGGTTTATGGCATGGAAGTAGTCTTGCCCATTGAAGTTCAGATACCCTCTCTTCGGATCATGAAGGATGCAATTTTGAGTGAAGATGATTGGATTCAGACCCGACTTGATCAGCTGAACCTAATCGACGAAAAGAGACTTACTGTTATTTGTCATGGTCAGACGTACCAAAAACGGATGATCAAGGCATTTAACAAGAAAGTTAGACGACAAGAGTATCAAGTTGGGGACCTGGTTATCAAGCGCATTATCTTACCTCAAGGTGATCCCAGGGGCAAATAGACCCCTACCTACGAAGGGCCATTTGTGGTTAAGAACATTTTCTCAGGAGGAGCTATGATTCTAACCACCATGGATGGTGACGACCTTCCTCACCCCGTCAATACAGACATAGTGAAAAGATACTACGCATAATCAAAGACCCGCTAGGTTGACTGGCCTAGGCAAAAATAAGGGCTTCCCGACGAACCAAAACGGTTCGGGCAAAAGTAAGGGATGAAAATGAAAAATCTGTACACCCGGCAAGTCGAAAACTTGAAAAGGCGGCTTGGGCAAAAAAGGGTATCCCGGTGGACTGAAAACCCGAAAGGGCGGTCCAGGCAAAAATTAGGGATCAAAGCGTAACACTATGTCTCATTGGATCACCTTGCATCCAGACTTTGGTATCAACTATCAAGCTCGAACGACACTAATCAATCTGACCTACCTTCAACCAAGTAGCAAAGTGATGAGATGCTCGAGGATATAAAGGCAATAGCAGAGTTGGAACCCAGTGGGATTATTCACATAGTTGTTTTGTTTTCTTTTCACAATTTGTGTAAATTCTATCTGCTCGGCGGTGTTCTCTTACTAGGACGTCAGCCTCTTGTACCAAAAACGCCTATTTATAGGCCAAACTTATAAATCAATACAATTCATTTTCAAAGAAATTTCAAACTGTTTTTCTTTATCTGTTTTGTTTTTCAAAGAACGTCCAATGTTTATTTTTGATATATACATTTGACATTAATTGCTGCTCATGAATATTTACTTACGAAACAAAAGGCGATTACGGGTAACATCAGAAACAAGGACAATAAAAATTGTCCGAGCTGTACAGTTGCTCTGTTCAGCAGGTACAAAGGTATATTCAGCTGAAGAATATGGCTAAGATACCTTCACTCCCCGCAGAGTAAGACAGTAATGGTAGCTCTCCCAGCTGAGACTTGCAACTATGAACGAATCAGTAATGCTCTCCCAAAGCAGAGTTGATCTACCATCAGCACTAAAAAGGGCTTGATATCCCCGGAATTCTTAATATTCCCTGGCAGAGTATAAGAATGATCCTTGGCAGAATACAAGACACCCCCGGTGGAGTCAATATTTCCCTAGCACGGTCTGAAAAAGCTTCCCCAACGGAGTTGAAGAATCATCCCCAGTAGACTCTGGAAGTTTGTCCCCAGTGGAGTACAAAAGTAAATCCCCCCAGTCAAGTTCAAAGGATCATTCCTAGTGAATTCAGAGGGTTATCCCAACAAAAGTCTAACAGGGTTATCCCAAGCAAGTCACAACTGAAAGATCATCCTCAGCGAAGTTCTTTCCTTTCGCAAACAGGAATTCAATCCTCAACAGATTCAATATCGCCAGCAATAATAATCCATCCCCAGTATAGTTTATCAGTGGAAGCCTCCACAGAGCGTCTCTTCTCCATAGAGTAATCTCCTCATCAGTTTATTCCCCAACGGTGTTATCTTCTCTTGCAGGTTTATTCTCGCAGTCACCTTCGTTCACCATCCCCAGCGGAAACAAAGAATTCAATTCTATTCTCCAGTAGCTATCTGGGATTTATTTTCCCCAGCTAAAGCATTACATTTCCATACATCATGATACATGCATATACGCATCATACCATACAATCTCATTTATGTTGAGAACATCATTGCTTGATCCATATCATGCATTGCATATGACTGACCTTTACCTTTCAGGAAAGATGCAGTTAAATTCTCAGCTATGTCAAAAGACCTTGTCTGGTCCAGTTAAATCGATTCCTAAAGATTTTTCTGATGCCGATCCAGTCAAAGTTATTCCAAGACCTTGCCTGGTCCAGTTAAATCGATTCCTAAAGATTTTTCTGATGCCGATCCAGTCAAAGTTATTCCAAGACCTTGTCTGGTCCAGTTAAATCGATTCCTAAAGATTTTTCTGATGCCGATCCAGTCAAAGTTAATCCAAAACCTCCTTTGGTCCAGTTAAGTCGATTCCTAAAGATTTTTCTGATGTCGATCCAGTTGAAGTTATTCCAAAACCTTGTTTGGTCCAGTTGAATCGATTCCTAAATATTTTTCTGATGTCGATCCAGTCAAAGTTATTCCAAGACCTCCTCTGGTCCAGTTAAGTCGATTCCTAAAAAAAATTCTGATGTCGATCCAGTTGAAGTTATTCCAAGACCTTGTCTGGTCCAGTTGAATTGATTCCCAAAGGTTTTTCTGATGCCGATCCAGTCAAAGTTATTCCAAGACCTCCTCTGGTCCAGTTAAGTCGATTCCTAAAGATTTTTATGATGCCGATCCAGTTGAAGTTATTCCAAGACCTTGTCTGGTCCAGTTAAATAGATTCCTAAAGATTTTTCTGATGTTGATCCAGTCAAAGTTATTCCAAGACCTCCTCTAGTCCAGTTAAGTCGATTCCTAAATATTTTTCTGATGCCGATCCAGTTGAAGTTATTCCAAGACCTTGTCTGGTCCAGTTAAATCGATTCCTAAATATTTTCCTGATGTCGATCCAGCCAAAGTTATTCCAAGACCTTGTCTGGTCACGTTAAATCGATTCCTAAAGATTTTTTTGATGTCGATCCAGTCAAAGTTAATCCAAGACCTCCTCTGGTTCAGTCAGATCGCTGATAAGATCTCCCTGATTCGTATTCCAGTCGAAGTTCAGACCACCTATCAACAGTCTCCAAATGGCATCTGTAAGCCCATTCCCGACATCACCAGGCTGATACCACTTCATGCGAGTGCAAATTTCTGGGCACTTTAGTGTTCAATCATCTTCCACCTTCGGATCACGAAAGGCCCGAAAGCCAATCTATATCCTCAGGTTTAAGAAAATTGAACAGGGGCAGCTGTTGTACCCCAAAATTTTCCCTCTCATATTTCCCAAGACATTGCAAGAATAATCTCCAAGTAGCTCAAAATTGCTCAAGAGTTGGACAGTCAAGTCATCTCCTAAGGCAGTCAATCTCAAATTAAGGTTTTGTGTTGCATCAAGGTCCTTGCATCCAAATGATCTCAAGTTCTCCCCAATGTCCTAATATGTTCTCAAGTTCATCCATGTCAAATTTCAAGCCTTGCAGAGGAAGTTTGGTCAGTTAATTGCTCAAGAGGTCCAAAAATCGATTGTGCTAGGGCAAAAGCCAACTGTGACCCAAATACAGTCAAACTTCAATATTTTTTGTCAACATTCTCATTTTTAAGTATATTTCATCATTTTATCAAGGGTTGATCATGATTCATCAAGGATTGCTCAAAATTCATCAAGACTCAAAAGTTGCTAAATTAGGATTTTGTAGGAAAAGTCAACTCAACTTTGACCAAGCATAACTTTCTCATAATTTATGAGAAATGACCTATCCAAAGCTCATTTTGAAGAGGATGAAATTTCCTACAATCCATTTTCATACCCCAAGATCAAGAAATGTACTCACAAGAAGTTACAAATTTGGACATTATAGGTCATTTTTGAAAGTCAACAAAAACACCTTTTTTTCCAAAGCTTATAACTTGAGAATGGAATATCAAAATGAGATAATACCAAAAGGGTTGGTTATATGACATCTCAAGATTTCTAAAAAGTCCAATAACACTTCCAAAAGATCAAAATTGAAGAAGTTATGCATTGTTGAAGTTGGGCATTTTTGCAAAATTGCCAAAAGTCAACTATCCCCAAAAATCAAATTTTGTCAAATGGGCCCATTCTTTTTCACTTGATTTGATCTTGTCACACTACACAAGTGTCCTAGCTTCAGTCTCATGACAATTTATCAATTTTATTATTTAATTTGATTTTTTAATGAATTATTGCATTTTAAATCAATTTAAATCATATAAAATCCAAACATTGATTATTGGATCTCCTTTTGGCTATTTCAAGACCTAATCATCATCATAAAGTTGATCAAATTCGTATCTCACCATTTCATGAACAAAAAGATAGATTTTGGACAAAATTGGAAGCTTTTTAATGGAGGATCAAATCAAATCTCCAAGCCATAATGCACAAAGATTCAGTCCACAAAACTTGACCTAATGCATTGCTTTATACATATACAAGTGAAAGGCACGAGTTTTAGAGGTTAGAGGCTGCAAAATCATAAGAACCAAATTGAAAAAATTGCAAAAAAGTGTGGAATCGAAATCGTTCTTAGAGGCACTTTCAGGACCTAACAAGGATCTCAATCGCTTCCTGGCACTTCTCAGAAGCAGAACCAACCAAGATCACGCACTCTCCAGCCTCCAAAAGCACTGTAAGCGTCCCTCAGATCTGCCATGTTCATGGATTCCCAAATCTCTATTCTTGCATCCATTCTCAAAAACAATTGCATATTCTGATTCCTCATATCATTTATGAACTTTCTGCATTAACCAATTTTATTTTCATGCTTTGTATCGAGAAATACCATTGTAGGGTTTCCTAGGTTTTTTTTAGGGGTTTTTGATACAGGTGAAATTAGGCCTGTTAACGGACATGGTTGAGACCGGGATAAAGAGGCGAGTACAACCATGGCATTGGATGGAGTTTATATGGCCTGGAATGGATTTTGGAATCGACCTATGCCTTTTGCTGCAGATTTAAATCCGCAGGTAATCTCTGTATAAATCTGAGGACAGGGACGACAACGTGTCCCCATCCTATTGCTCCATTCAAATTTTCGCGCTTTAGTTTTTTTAATTCTGGCATATTGATTTGTTTCCCATATAATAATTGTTATCCATTATAATAACGAATGAGGCATAGTGGTGCAGTGGCAAAGGCGAGCGTTCAATACCAATAGGACCTGGGTTCGAATCCCAGGTCTCCCAAAAGCTTTGTATTATTTTTCTTCAGGTTATTCCATGCAATACTCAGGGCGCAGCACATCATACACCATCACCTAATCAGTTGCCAGATGGCCCCAGGCCAGATCTGGTGGCCCAGAATGAAAGTCTATCATACGCCCTAGTCAACCAATGCACATGGGAGTCCAGAAGTCAACCAGGCCTGTTTGTATTGGGCCAACCAAAGTTGCTATTCTCACATCCAAATCAGGCCCAAAACCCCCCTGAGTATTTCCATTTCTTTCTTTTTATTTATGTTATTTATTTGTTTGATTAATTATTTTTATTATTTAAACTAACCAATTAAACTTTTTCCTCATAAAATCAAAAACCAAAAAATATATTTTATTTATTAAAATTAAATTCAGCACTTTATTTTTGTAAATAAATATTAATTTAGTTTTAATTAGGTATAACTTTTAATATTTTTGCAATAATTAATATTAATGTAGATAATTAGTTTTTACTAACTTTGATTAACTTATTTTTATTTCTTTAAATATCCAAAAATCCAAAAATATATTTTTTAATTAATTAATTTATTTGTTTAATAATTAACTTAGATCTAATTTCTTTTTAATTCAAAAAATAACCAAAAAAATCACTTTCTTTCAAAAAAGGGTCAAAACCCTAAAACATTCGCTCGATTTAATTTTCCCGTACGCGATCCATTTTATCATATTATTGTATCTGTGTTCCCAGAATGTAATAGTTTTATTAGGACTTTAATTATTTTATCGCTTTATTTATTTTCCGCATTTTAATTTCAAGGGTTGCTTTTGGCGATGTAAATAACCGACGCCTTGTAATAGTTAGTTTTAATTTCCGCAATTTAATTTCCGCAACTTATAAACTGTTAGATGTTTGATAATAGGGAATGCATGACAAGATCAAATGTTTAAACCTAAAATCAACATAGCTCACCCATGACATGTACAAAGATAAAATTAACTGAAAATAACACACTCACACATGCGCACTCTTAGGGTACTCCTCACTTGGTTGCCTTCGAATGTAGTCATTGAGTATAGGAAGTTTTAGAGGTCGCCCTATTGTCCAAAGATTATAGTTGCCTCGAAACGGTTGCCTCAGAAAAATGATCTAAGACATTAGGGTTACCGCTAAGGCATTCTAACATTGCTTTAGTGACCACACGTCCCTTAATCGAATTGACCCTTAAACTCCAACGACGATGCTACCTACTCATCAATAGTGGGATAGCATTATCTAAAGGACATTAGAACAGATTGATTCCCTTTTCGAGTAGGTAGATAGTTCTTAAATACTTGCTCTCTTCAAAACAAAACAAAACTTTTCGCACTTACACTCCTTTCAAACAAAAACTCCTTTCAAACCCACAAACACAAAGAAAAGCAAATTTTGAAAACACTTTGAGAAAGTACCTAAGAGCCCATGGATAACCACTGATAGAAAGGGTGCTAACACCTTCCCTTTCTATAATCTACCACCCGGACCCGAGAAACATCTCGAAAAAGGAATTTTTCTGTGCTTTTTTCCTTTCCTTGTTGGATAAAATAAAAGACGGTGGCGACTCTTGCTTACCGCGACATTTTGCAAAAACAAACGCAAAACGCGAACCAACATTCCAAAAACAGTCAGTTCTTTACCACCGTATCACAGTAACCAAATAGTCCAAGTAACCTTAAGGGTTTTTTATTGTTCAAGTTGGTTATTAAAAGTCTTCAAAAAAAGAAAATGAAAGCTCAAGGGAACAAAGATGAAGAAAGCATAAAAAAGTAAATGTTAAGGTAAATGGTGTATAAAGTAAAGGAATAAAGTAAAATCATAAAGTAAAAGTCAATTGTTAGTAAATTAGAAGTTAGAGGTTAGTTGAATGACCATCTGTTGGCTCCCAAATTCGACACTTACTATATTTGGTCTTTTAGACCAAATAACTGGAATGAACCAAGTCAAGAAGAACGTTTCGACGTATGGAATAACTTAAGAAAAAGATCTAAGTTATATTTGAGCCTTCGACCAGGGCTCACTTTCAGGTCTTTTCGACTGAAGAGGACTTATGTCCTTTGACTGAGAGGAAGTATCCTCGCTTGGACATGTGATACGAGGGATATTTGAATTTTTGAATTATTAGAGGGAAAGGCAGTTTTGCCAACGGCTAAGAAGAAGCAACGTGGCTGAAAGCCATAGGTCGAGGGACATGCAGAAGACACTTGTGAGATACTTCTTGACTAAATTTGATTCCAATGATGATAATAAAATGATGCTTCATAACTTGTCTCATCCAAACCCCAATTACTTCAATTTGGACAAAACCCTAATTTTGACTAATGAATTAAGAGAATGTGATTCTCTTGATTCATCACAATCTTCAACCATCTGATGAACTAATGAGATGGATGGAAGGGCCTTGAGACATGAGGGAACCTTGTGACTTGAGAACTCCAAAGTTTGAGATAAAGAGCTCCCTTCTTACATTAATTGTCAACCCCATCAATCAACACAACTTGTAGTCATCTTGAGAACTAAAGTACTTTCATCATATCATAAGGGAATGAATGCAATGCAATGCAATATTATGTTTATGATGAAACATAAGCCTGAATCAAGAGGGTAAATTTTGGGGTGCAACAAAGCATGTGAAAGTTATGCTTGGTCAAAGTTTAGTTGACTTCTCCGAAAGAAAACCATAATTTGGTAACTTTTAACTTTTGAAGAATTTTGATTTTTCTTGACGAATCATGATCAACCCTTGATCAAATGATGAATATGATTTTAAAACCTTGATGTTGACCAAAAATCTTGAAGTTTGACTGTATTTTGACCACCGTTGACTTTTTGTCCAATATAGTTGATTTACTGCCATCTAAGTAATTGACTGAGCAAACTTGTGATGCAAGGCATGAAACTTGGTATGAGCATTCTTGGGGATATATAAGAAACCATGAAATCCACTTGAGACCTTATTAACCCAAACTTCCTTGAGAAACACAAAACCTTAATTGTAGGTCCATTGTTTGATCAATTCTTGAGCTACATTGAGCAATTAAAAACCCTTGAAGCATGAGAAGATATCTTGAAGAAAAATGGGATGGGAAATTTTTGGGTATAACAATCGCACTGGACTTTAAAATCAAAATTCAAAAGAATTTATCCAGGAAAAAGTTAGGGAAGTGGAAAAGAATGAAAAACGCAAAAAGCAAAAAGGATTACCAAATAAAGTCCTCAGCAAAGAACAAAATCGTGTGATCAGACACCAAAAAATAAAAGGTGAGTGATTGCCTTGTCCAAAAAATCTCAATGGTTCCTCAACTGTCTTGAATTACCCTTGAGAAATGAGTGCTCATATCAAGTTAACTGGACGTATGACAGGAGATCATCATGGGGAATGAGTGCATACCAAATAATTTTGAGCCTTAAATCCATTTTTTTTCTTAAAACCATGAACCAAGCCACGTTACAACCCTCAAAAGTCCTAATTGAAGCATGGTTTATTTTGAAAGTATACCATAATGAGATAGCGTTTAACTGACTCCTAAGATGTATGCTTAAATATCTGTGTTGGTTTCATATCCTTGTATTATCTTTCATGAAAAAAATGATTTTCAAATGTTGCCCTCTAGCTAGTGATTCATTCACAACAGAGTTGTGACATCATTTTATTCAAAAGTTTTTTCGAACTTCAAGACTAACATAGGCTTTGCATTAGAATTGCCATTCTCAGAACAAACTTGATTATGTGTGCAAACAATTTGGCTTGACAACAAGGAAAGTTTCCGTGATGGAAATCAGTGAAGGGCATGATCACGTCAAAGTAAAAGGACTTGAGCTTCATGGAATAAAAAGCCAATCATTTCGAGAGAATGGTCATAGCCAGGGGCATGCTGTCTAAGGACTCCGTTTGAGCCTAAGGAAGTTACTTTCGCAGTGAGATTACCCTCAAAGGGTAAAGTTTGAAGTCTTTGTTGAGCAAAAGACGTGCCGAGTGCGTCCAATCTGGGGCAGTTACGTTAAGATTCAACCAACTTCTCGAAAAGGACAGAAGAAGCTGAGATAGACTATCCCAAAGACTTTGTAGAGAAGGGGCATGCCAGTTTCAGATAATCATAAAGGTTGTTCCTCCAGCTTTGTTCACCCTTGAGAAGAGTAGAGTTTGAAGATTTAGTTGATCTGGGGCATTCAAGTCGGGATTCGATCCCTCAAAGTTCATTTAATTCGGGGTTGTTATGTCAAAAATAGTCAAATCTCTTCAGGAAAATGTTGATAAAAGGAGAATCATTTCAGAATTTAAAGATACTGGGGAAAGTCATCTTAAGTCGTTATGATGGAAAGACACCCTCAATGTAGATCCCTTCATCGACCATACTTGGGGCATGTTGTTGCGATTTCATTGTGCAGGTACCTTGTGTCCACTCATGAAATCAGGGTACGAGCAGAAATAAGAGGTTGTTTAAGGTTGTTACTCATACAAGGTTCTTTATGGAAATAAGGTGTCCTCAAACATAATTATTTCCCCCAATGTAGTCTGCACTATTACTCAATAAATGCTTATTTGTTAAGAAGTGTCACTTCATAGGTCTCCACCCTAGGGGAGTATATCTTTTGGGTTTGGTACCGCTGTTTATCTCCCCAATAAAGTTTATATCCCCAATGGAGATTATATCCTCGTTGAATTTCACATCCTTCTCCCCAACGAGGTTTTCGCCCATACCCCCATAGGAGTATATATGTTGGGTTTGGTACAACTGTTTATTCCCAAGTGTGGTTCGCAATCACCCCAATGTGGTTTGCACCAATCTCCTCACTGAAGTTTACATATCTATCCCCAGTGAGGTCTAGTACCGTTATTTTTCTCCCCAGTGAGGTTTGGTACCGCTATTTATATCACCAACAAAGTTTGCATATACTTCCCCAGTGAGGTTGACACTAGTCTTCCTCGTGAAGTTTGCATCCATCTCCCCAGTATGGTATGCATCTTTTAAAGATTCTTGTAAAAATTCTTGACCAGCAAGAGATTTTTGTCTTATCCCCATAGAGTCGTTTTCTTGTCCCCAGTGGAGTGATTTTTCTCCCCAGTAAGATTATGTGATGATTGAATATCTCACAAGGTAAGATTCCCTGGGGTTGTGTATACTGATGCGAGTATTAAGAACTCTTTTATCCCCTAATGACAGAAGAGGTTATGATATCTCCAATGGAAGTCTGAGCTTTGACATTTCCTAGTTTGAGATTCCTCTTTCTCCCAAGTAAGGATTAGTACCCCGACGAAGTATGTATGGGACTACTTTTCTCCAGTGGAGTTTTCACTTGATGCTTTCATCCCCATGATGTTGTTCAATAAGTCATATTTGTCTCCCTAGTAAAGTTATGATTGGTTGAAGGCCTTCCGAGGTTCGCTTCCCCAGTATAGCTTTACTTGTGAGAGTTATCTTAAGAATTCTCTTTTCCCCAATGATGGAAGACATTGTATCATCCCCAGCAAAAAGTCAGCTTGAAGGAGTTCTTGCTCGAGAAGTTCTCCTCTCCAGTTGAAGATTCATTCCCTAGCGGAGTTCTTCATTGAGTTTCTTTTGTTCAAGAATTCTCGTCATCCATGGTAAAAGTTTCTCTCATACAGAGCTCTACACAAGACGATCTTTTTCCCCCAGCGAAGCATTCTGTATTTTCAGCAGGAAGATAATATATCTTTTCCTCAAGAGGTTAACAGTTGTTTGAAGTCAAGATGATTTATTTTGGTTGGACTGCAATTTATTTTTGCAGTATCCTCTCTAAAGTCCACGTTTCAGTGGCATCCCTCCTCAGAGTTGGCGTGTGTGAATTATAATCTCACATCGCGATTTATACCTATTGGTTATCGATTCCAATGGTTATTCCTCATTAAAGTCCAATTTCCTAAGGATGATTTCTCATATGTTCTTGGTTTTCTCGACAGTTCATTTTTTATATTGATATTCCCTAGTTAATCATTTAAACATGCATCATTATATTGCATCTACCCAAATACGTAGCATTTCTAATGAAATGGAGCATTACGCTAAAAAAGAATATAGTCAAACATGCATTGAAACATAACCCAATTTTGTTGCTTACCCGAAGTAACCAGTTTGTTATACTCAGAGATAAATAGCCCTTGCAGCTTATCACTAGGGTTATCTCATCCTACTTCCCTGATGGAGTCTGTTTTGATTTCTATCCCCAGTCAGGTCTTGTGGTGTTTTCTCTTTCCCTAGAGAATCCTTGGCAACTCTTGTTAGATTATCCTCCTCAGTTGGTTTCTTCCTTTGGTTTAAGTTCACTTTAGCTTAGTGTTCTATCGAAGTCGATATCTATCTGTATCCCTAGTAAGTTCGCCTTTGATCAATGTTCTTTCCCCAAGAGTCTATCTTCAATTAGTATTCTTTGTTGGTGTCTTCTTTGGTCGGTATCTTTCTTATATATGTCTGATACTAACACCAGACATGTATTCTTGATATCTTTGTTAGAGTCTGCTTTGGTCGTTCTATTTCTTATATGTGTCTGATACCGACACTGAACATGTATTCGTGATATCATTGTTAGGGTCTGCTTTGGTCAGTTTCTTTCTTATATATGTATAATACCAACACCAGACATGTATTCTTGATATCTTTGTTAGAGTCCTCTTACAGTCTCTTTCTTATATGTGTCAGATATCAACATCGGACATGTATTCTTGATATCTTTGTTAGAGCCTGCTTTGGTCAGTCTATTTCTTATATGTATTTGATACCAATATCAGACATTTATTCTTGATATCTTTGTTAGATTCCTCTTCTGGTCTCTTTCTTATATGTGTCTGATATTAACACCAGACATGTATTCTTGATATATTTGTTAGAGTCTGCTTTGGCCGGTCTCTTTCATATATGTGTCTGATACCAACACCTAACATGTATTTTTGATATCTCTGTTAGAATCTGCTTTGGTCGGTATCTTTCTTATATGTTTCTGACACCAACACCGGATATGTATTCTTGATATCTTTGTTAGAGTTCTCTTCCAGTCTCTTTCTTATATGTGTCTGATACCAACACCAGACATGTATTCTTGATATCTTTGTTAGAGTCTTCTTCTGGTCTCTTTCTTATATGTGTTTGATACCAACACCGAATATGTATTCTTTATATCTTTGTTAGAGTCTACTTTGGTCGGTCACTTTCTTATATGTGTCTGATACCAACACCCAACATGTATTCTTGATATCTTTGTTAGAGTCTGCTTTGGTCGGTCTCTTTCTTATATGTTTCCGGCACTAACACCGGACATGTATTCTTGATATCTTTGTTAGAGTCCTCTTCTGATATCTTTCTTATATGTGTCTAATACCAACACCAGACATGTATTCTTGATATCTTTGTTAGAGTTCCCTTCCGATATCTTTCTTATATGTGTTTGATACCTACACCAGACATGTATATCTAATCTCTCTTTCTTTTGTGTGACTAATCTCGGCGTGACATACATCTCTAAAAGAATTCCACCCCCTGATAACCACTTTTCAAAAAAGAAAAACAAAAAAAAGAAAATGCATAAAAAACCAAAATACCTAACTTATGTTTGTTCTTCATAGTAAAAATTTTATGGTTCTATTGAGTATTCAATCCTCTTTTACCTCGATTGTTCGAAAGGCTAGCGCCAATCTCACCCTCAGGTTTAAGATGATTGAATAGGGGCATCTGTTGCACCCCAAAATTCGTCATCTTTAGTTTAAGCCTAATTGGCTTATTTTTCTAACATACTCCTACATACATATCATCGATTCCATGGTAATAGGATAAAGGCATTTATTTTCGTCAAGCTACAGAAGACGATTGTTCTGCTAGGCAGTACAACAAAGTAGAAACTTAGGGTTTTCGAGGTTCTAGTGCACTCCGCATATTTCTCCGAGCTACTCAATCAGTGAGTAATCAAATCATCATCATGACAAGATCTTAAGTGTTTCATGATGCCTCGAATTACAAAGAAAATCAAGCGTTTCAGTTGATTTTTAGATAGTTTCGACTGAAAATCAACATTTTGCAGTTTGTGTTCAAAAATTCATAACTTTCATCCGGATAATTATTTTTCAGTGGGTCTTTGGTTGTTGGATTCGTCTTGACGTTGTCTCCATTTCATATGTTTGGGTCAAAATCCAATTATGTGAAGAAGATCTCTAAAATTGCAAAATACGTTAAAGACCGCATGTTGAAGCAGATTTCCGGTCAACTGTTGTGCAATATTGCAAAAATCATAATTCTTTCGATTTTTAACATTTCAGGTCGATTCTTTCGGCACGATGTCACAAATTTTTCTAGCTACAAGTTTTCTTCAAAGCCCGAGTTCAGAATATGATCAGAAGATTTCTGTTTATACATTGTGTCTAAAGTTGAACACCGAGATATGACGCAAAAGTTGCGCAGCCTGAAACAGAGAGTTTTCTGTCTCCAAATTTCTCGATATTATAAAAATCACAACTCTCTCAATTTTTATCATATCGTTACGATTCTTTCGGCACGATGTAATAAATTTCGTCATCTACGTTTTTGTTTAAGGTGTTAGGTTTAAATTATGCTCTGAAAGTTCTGATTTGTGGCTCGCTTCGTAATGCGGACATGGAAATTCGATGCAAAACGCGCGCAAGCTAAACTTGACATGGAAAATGAGGAAATTTGGCTCCAAAAACCATTTTTTCTAGCAAAAAATGGAAAAAAACGGGATTGGAAACTATACACACAAAAAAATCACCAAAAAGCTCTCAAGAACTTTCTCTCCAAGTATTCAAGAGCTCTCACCTTAAAGTGCATTTCCGATCAATTTTCCGGCAAGCCACCACTGTGTACCACCGCAACCAAACCACTACCAACCGACCATCCTCCTCCGCATCTGAGCTTGCTTCTGGAGATCTCCTTCCTCTTATTGACTTCTCTGATTCAATTCTTCGACACTGATTCGATAATTAATTCTTGAAGCTTGCTTTATTTAAGTGATTTTTAAATTAATTGATTATTGAATTAAATGCTTATTTGAACTTAGTATGAGTTGAATTATTGAACTTTTGGAGATTAATTGATTCTTGAATTTTGATTATGGACAATTATGGAATCAGATGATTAATTACTTAATTGTTTGAATCTCATGTGTCGACGTGATAATTGTTGTTAATTGTTGATTTTACGCGTCGAAGCTTGATTCCCATTCGATAATTGTTGAATTTCATGAGTCGATAATTATTTTTGAGTTGATTATTTGATATCGACGCATGAATAATTTTTGTTTCGATGTTTGGAAACCGGTGCACCTGTAGTGATTTAATGTTTGCAATTTATTTGTGAATTTCGAGCAACATTCCAAATATCGATGTTCGATGTTTTGCGCGTTAAATGTGAATTTCCGATTGATTTTTGATGGACATCAGTACATGGAACAATGCTGCCCGGAGTTAGAAAATGCTTGCAAGTTATGTTTTAATTCTCGGTTCAAGCATGTTTTGCTTACACTTGATGATTTTTTGATATCGATGTTGAGTTTTATCGATTTTAATTCGATATTTCGAGTATTTCATGAGCTAAAGAAATGCTGTCGGGATTTAGAAAATGCACATGGAATGTGATTTAATTTATGCTTAATTCATATTTGGTTCTACTTTGATGGATGCTTAACAGTGGTGTTGAGTTTGGTAGGTTTTAACTTAATATTTTGAGCATTTCATGAACCAAAATGATGCTTCCCGGGGTTTTATTTTATGGTTCCGATACTTGTTTGGAACTTTTATTTTCATGATTTAATATCAATTTGAATAGTGATGTGAATGCTTAACTTCGGTTATTGTTTCTTGTTATTAATAACTCATTTTGTGAATTTGTGCAAGCTTCTGAAGGTGCTTTGAATGAGCGATTCGACTCATTTTTCTATCTATACTTAGTCGATTAATTAATTCATGATTATTCGGTTACTTGAGACTTGTGATTCACTTTTGTTTGTCGAGATGTGAGTCTTATGTAGGTTTATTGTTTGATATGCAGATATGCTTGACGCACCTTCCGATTGTGATTTATTTTCACATTGATGATGCTTCGACGTTTATTCTGAGCATTTAATTTCTGACTCTTTTCTTTGATTGGTGAAGCTTGCGCGAAGATCTCCGGGTTTCTTGTGCTTTGTTACGCTTTGCAATGGACACTTGTTCGTTTGGTATTTTTCTGATTCTATTTGATTTCACATTGTCTTTTAAATTCTTTGCCATGAGAAGTAGAAATAGAGATGCATGTGCTGAAGACCTATTCCCATAGGCATTGCGAGACTGTTTAATTTATGGTTTGCAAAAAGACCTCAAAAAGGGGAAATTACTTGTTTGTGCAAAAGACCTTAAAAAGAGGCAATTTTGTGTGTTTGTTTAAAGACCTCTGTGATACGGTGGGAGAACTGACTTGAGGTTTTGCGTTTGTATTCGCAAATGTTGCGGTTAGCAAGAGTCGCCACCGACTTTTTATTTTATCCTAAGGAAAGGTTAAAAAGCACAGCAAAAACCTTTTGAGATGTTTTCTTGGGTTCGGGGAGTAGATTATAGAAAGGGAAGGTATTAGCACCCTTTCTATCCATGGTTATCCATGGGCTCTTAGTTACTTGCTTAGATCACTTGCCTTTTGTTTTCAATTGTTTTAAATGGTGCTTGAGTGTGTGTGTGGGTTTGAAAATGTTTTTTAGAAAAGAGGCCAATGTGGTGGCAACCTTTGTAATGATCCATGTGGGGATGTATACAAAGATGTATGTCTTTTGAAAAAGTTTTCATTTGTTTTTGAAAGTTGTTTTGAAAGTGTAGTGATGTGTGATTTTGAAATTAGGCAAGTGTTTTGTTTTGCAAGTTGATTCAAGTAACTAAGAGGTTATCTACTCCTAAATTTCTCAAAAGATCATTGCTATACTTTAACCCTTTTAACAAGTTTGCTCCACCATTGTATTTGGTGGGCAACCTTGTGTTAGGATGTGAAAGGGACGGGCGCGGGTCATCGTTTTAGACCATAATTGCAACGACGTTGAATGTCTTTGGGCAATTTCTTTAAGGGACTTGATCATTTGTTTTTGTTTGTTTTGAAAAGTTTTATCGAGGGACTATGATCATTCAAACTGTTTGCTTTGCCCAAAGAAGTTCAACATACAATATGGCCCATTTATTTGAAGGCAACAAGTGGAATACCCTAGGGGGTGCAAGTGTGATTTGTGTGTCCATTTTCATGCTTGTTTATCTTGTATTAGGTCAAACTATTTTTTATCGTTTTTTCGCATACAAACCCTAATTCTAACATGTTATCATTAGAAAGCAATAAAGTGCGAAATTAAAATTACTAAGCTATTACAAAACCAAATATGGGAAGGGGGGTACAAATGTTCAAATGGGGATATTGACAAGAATTTAAATCTAAATTATTACATCAATTGAGTATTTGCAATTTAAATAATGTACAAAAATTAAATAAAAAATGCAAGATGCACAAAATGTTTTGTATATGTATGAAAAAATATTATTTATGTAAAAGAGAAAAGAAAATAAAAAAATGTATTATTTTTTGGAGTATTTTGAACTTAGGGTAAAAACCCTAATTTTTTAAAGAAAAAAAAAGTATTATTTTCTAATTTAATACAACTATTTATTCATTATTTATAAAAATAAAATGAAATGAAGTGTATTATGGAAAAAGGTATTTTTATATCAAATATTAATAAAAATAAAAAAGGTCAAGTATTTTTATATTTTGTCTTAAATATATTAATAATCACATATATATATATATATATATATATATATATATATATATATATATATATATATATATATATATATATATTAAACCCTAAATATGTATTATACACAAAATAAATATTTATTTAATATTTTAATAAAATAAATAAAATAGTATTTTTTGTGTGAAATATTTTCAGAAAGTAAAATAAAAATAAAAATGTATTTACACCATTTTTCTATTTTATTCTAATAATGATATATATATATATATATATTTATGTACAAACAAAGAAAATAAACAAATAAATATGCAATAAATGCAAAAAATGATGAAAAAAATATTTTTAATTTTCTAATGTCATGAGAAAAAATAAACAAAGTCAACCAAAAAAGAAAAAGTCAAAAATGTTAAGAAATGAACAAATGGGCTCAGGGGGGTGTGAATCAAAAAAGGTGGTGTGAAAAGTGAAATAACACAGGCCCAGCCCACTGACCATTGTCTTCAACCTCCAGCTTCAAACATTTGAAAAAACGCGCGCCCCTGTTCTTCAATGTCTAACTCCTGATTCTTGGCTTTTCAGCAAAAACTCATAACACAAGAAATGTTCAGCATGAAGAGACGATTCTAACCATATAAAGAACTTGACCTATCTCTCTAAGATGAGGGAGAATTTCTCCTCCCCCAAATCCTAACCTAATTTTTCTACCATTTTCAAACTCCAAATTCTCTCTACTCAGGCAAAAGAAATGAAATGTAAGGATATGTACATGTTCAGAGCTATGAGTAGGACCTTGTTTCTTCACAAACTTAAGGCTAAAGATGCATGATAAGAGAGATACGAGTTCAAAGTTTTACCTGTGCAGTTGAACTTCAATCTGGAGAATGAGGAACTTCTAGTGCAAGGTAATGATTGGAAAAGCTTCCTTGAGGTCCAGGGATGCTTTTTCAATGCTTACTTTGTTTTGAACCTTCTTGTTTCAAGCTGTAGAACTTCAACTGCAAAAGGAAAAAATGAAAATGGTGGAAACTGTTAGAGTGATTACAGGTCAGGTTTTAGACCATGGTTAGCTTGCATATGTTGTAAGGAAGGTGTGTGAATTGATTTTGGTGAAAATGCTCGAGGGAAGTGGGAGTTTGCACTCAATCTGCAGGGGCTCCCCTGTTTGTGCAGTTTCAAGGTGATTAGAGCAATGGGAGTGTTTCAGATGGCAAGGGCTCGTGGGTTAGCTTGGATTTGGTCTATGGAATGTGTTTGATAGCTTTTGTGTTGTGTGCATTGGCTGATATGAGAGATAGCATAAGTTATGGACTTTTCTTCTATCTTAAGCAACAAAAGCAAGCTGGTGGTTTTAGGTTAGTAGGGGGCCTCCTAATGTGCTGCATAAGCCTCTCTTGATCAATGTGTTATGCACCTAATCTTGTGCAAAGCAGATCTTTCATGTACTTGTTGGATTACAAACTTGACATAAAGCTAAACTTTTCAAAAATGGAAATTTCACTTTATCTAGTTTAGGATTAAACCATTATGCAATGTTAGAACACAAAGAACATGACCTTAACACATTGAATATGCATTAAATTATTGAGTATGAAATGGTTCAAGGACCTGTAATCAAGCATAAAGCAAACTGATTTCAAATTGGCAAGATTATGAACATGTCTTGATGAAGAACAAAAGTGAATTTTTGCCAACTTGTGAAATTCGAATCTCTCAAGTTATGAGGTTGTTTGATGAGTTCTTGGACATTTTGGAAAGCTTGGAATGTGTACTACAATCCATCTTTGAAATGCAAATCAAAATTCCAAGTGGAAGGGTATGAAAAGTGGCCTTGAAGTAGGGTAGAAAACCTTGTCAAAATAGGTCAAATTTCACTAAGTTAAAAGATGGTTTAGTGCCCTTATTCAAAACATTATAACTTGAGATACAAGCTTCAAATGAGAAAACTTTGTGAATCAAAGTTGTAGATTATGCAACAAGCTACAACTTTCATGTTTTGACTTTTGTTTGAATCCAAATGGATCATGGTGAAAAGATGGAGCAAAGTTGGGAAAAAATTAGGGTTTTTCATAACTTAGAAAAATTCTAAGTTATGAAAAATTCCATTTTCAAACCCTAATTTGCATTTTGAGATTTCTTGGTGAACAAGTTTCATGATTTGGCATGTTTTGATGAAAAATGAATCTTGACTCTTGATTTTGACCAAAAAAGTCAAAGTTTGACTTTTCAGTATACAGTCAAAATTGATCAATTGACTGGGAAATTCAACTGTCAATCTTGTGTACTTGGGATCTTTTGAGCTTGATGAACATGTCAATATAATTCCATTGAGTCCTTGAGGCCATATGTGAGCTTGGTTTGCCATTGGCTAGGTCAAACAGTCAAAAATTGCCTTTGTGCAGTCAAAACCCTAAAAATGACCATTTTGCCCTTTTGGTGATCTGATCAAATTTCTTGTGGAATTGTGATCCAAACTTGATAAAATGGTCCATATGAGCTCAATATGTTGATGTGGATCAAATTTCATGAGATTTGACTGCCAATTGGCCACAGTTGACTTTTTTCCCCAATACAGCTGATTTCTAGGTCAACTGTCCAATTGACTGGGCAAAACTTGGAATCAAGACTTGAAACTTGGCATGGGTAAACTTGGGAGTCCAACATGAAGCATGAAAGTCATCTTAGGCTTTTTTGGTCAAAACATCCTTAGGCAAACACAAACCCTAATTTGAGTCCACAGTGCAAAGGGGAAGTCCTGAGCAGAGGGAACCCTAACTGAATCTTAATCTTCAAAGGTCTTGTGATGAGAAAATGTTGAGGAAATGGGAGGGCAAATTTTGGGGTACAACAGTTGCCCCTGTTCAATCTTCTTGGACCTGAAGAGTTAGATTGGCAAGTTTGCCTTTCGTGACTCGAGGGTAAAAGGAGATTGGACACTAGAGTGCCCGGAAATTTGCACTCGCATGCTAGAGTCTCAACAACGTGGTGTCGGGAATGGGCTTATAGATGCCATTTGGAGAGATGGTAGATAGGGGGATGGGCTTACAGATGCCATCTGGAGATGTGACAGAACTTTGTCGGGAATGGGCTTATAGATGCCATTTGGAAGTGTCGACCGCATAAGAGATTCCTTAGCGAGTATTTGAGAAAGACAGATGTTTTCCTGGCTTGTTACAGGTGTTTGATCTTCAATCTCCTCATGCAGATATGCCCTGGCTAGATACAGGTGTCAAATCTACAATCGGTTACTCACAGATATGCCCTGGCTGGATACAGGAATCGAATCCGGAAATAGTTGTCAATAGATGCGCCCTGGCTGGATACAGGAATCGAATCTTCGAACTCCTCAGACGTGCCCTGGCTAGATACAGGAGTCGAGTCTGGAAACTGATCACTCTCAGATGTGCCCTGGCTAGATACAGGTATCGGATCTGGAATTGTGACAGTTGAAGGTAGTCGTTTTTGAGATTGTCTTTTTCCTGAAAAGGCAAAAACGTAAGTTGTATGCAATGTCATGATGTATGATATGTATAATATCATGATGTTCAACATGAGATGTTGTATGCGTTTCATCATGTATGTAAGCAAGATGTATGAAAATGTAAAATGTTCATGAATGTAATTTCATCTTTGGGGAAAATAAATCCTTGACGAACGGCCGGAGAATTGCTCTGTGGAAGAGATATTTGGCCGAAGTTTTGATGAGAGGCCTGCTGAGGACTTCAATGATGGATTCCGCTGGGGATAATGATGATAAAACCCGCTGGGGAACTCCAAAGATAAACTCTGCTTGGGAATACCAAAGATAGACTCCGCTGGGGATTGAAGGAACTTTGCCGAGAGCGATCTTCCGTGGTTTTTTAGCTGAGGATAACCCAGTTATAAGTCCTTGTGAGGAAATAACTCTAAATAAAACTCGGGTGAGACGTCCGTTCTTCGCAGGGGATAAGCTTGCAGAGTCTACTGGGGATGAGCTTTAAGACCTGCCGGGGAATGTTGTGTCTTTTCAGGATCGACGGGGAATCAACTCCGCTTGGGGAAAGTATTGTCGCGTCCTGTTTTACTCTGCGGGGAATTGAGATAATTTGGCCACATTCTTCAGTTGAACCTACCTTGGTGCCTTGGCGGACAAAACAATCAGACTGCATTAGACAACTCCACATTGCCCCTGTCTTTGATGTCACCTGTAGTTAATCTCTTGTTTTATATGCAAATATTTATGAATCAGCAATTTAATGTCAGATGCATATATCAACAATGAACATTGGACGTTCTTCGCAAGACAAAACAAAAAAGGAAAACAATGGTAATTTGTATGGACAAGTGAATTTGTATTGATTTAAACTTTGCCTGTGAATAGGCGTTTTTGTACAAGAGGCTGACATCCTAGTAAGAGGACATCGCCAAATAGTATAGAGTTTACAATTTGAAAAAAGGAAACAAAACAGCTATGTGAACAATCCCACTGGGTTCCAACTCTGCTATTGCCTTTATGTCTTCGAACGTCTCATCGCTTTGCCGCCTAATTTTGAAGATGAAGCTGATTGGTCAATGCCGAAATCTGGAGCCAGATAGTTGACGCCGAATTCTAGATGCGAAGTGATCCAATGAGACATAGTGTTACGCTTTTATCCCTAACTTTTGCCTGGACCGCCCTTTCGGGTTTTCAGTCCACCGGGATACCCATTTTTGCCTAAGCCGCCCTTTCAGGTTTTCGACTTACCGGGTGTACAGATTTTTTTTATTCATTTCATCCCTTATTTTTGCCCGAACCCTTTTGGTTCGCCGGGAAGCCCTTATTTTTGCCTAGGTATGTCAACCTAGCGGGTCTTTTATTTATGCGTAGTATTTTTTCACTATGTCTGCATTGGCGGGGTGAGGAAGGTCGTCACCATCCATGGTGGTTAGGATCATGGCTCCTCCTGAGAACACACGTTTAACCACAAATGGCCCTTCGTATGTAGGGGTCCATTTGCCCCGGGGATCACTTTGAGGAAGGATGATGCGTTTGATTACCAGGTCCCCAACTTGATACTCTTGCGGTCTGACTTTCTTGTTAAATGCCCTGATCATCCGTTTCTGATACGTTTGACCATGACAGATAGCAGTGAGCCTCTTTTCGTCAATCAGATTTAATTGATCAAGTCGAGTCTGGATCCAATCATCTTCATTCAAGTCTGCATCCTTCATTATCCGGAGAGAGGGTATCTGGATTTCAATTGGCAAGACTGCCTCCATGCCATAGACCAAGGAGAAAGGAGTTGCCCCGGTTGATGTCCTTGCTGAGGTGCGGTACCCATGAAGAGCGAACGGTAACATCTCGTGCCAATCTTTATAGGTCACTGTCATCTTCTGCACAATTTTCTTGATATTTTTATTGGCTGCCTCTACAGCCCCATTCATCTTCGGCCGGTAGGGAGAAGAATTGTGGTGCTGTATCTTGAATTGCTCACAGAGTTCAGTGATCATTTTGTTATTGAGATTGGTACCATTGTCCGTAATGATTCTTTCCGGGACTCCGTACCGACAGATCAGATTATGCCGGATGAAACGTGCCACGACGCTCTTGGTTACTGTGGCATAGGAAGCTGCCTCAACCCATTTCGTGAAGTAATCGATCGCCACCAAGATGAAGCGATGCCCATTGGATGCCGTCGGTCGGATCTCACCGATCATATCGATGCCCCACATTGCGAAAGGCCAAGGTGCCGTCAGGACATTCAAAGGAACCGGAGGGATATGCACCTTGTCAGCATAGATCTGGCATTTATGACAAGTTCGGGAGTGCTGGTAACAATCGGCTTCCATTGTGGACCAGAAATATCCTGCCCGAAGGATTTTCTTAGCCATGGTATGTCCACTGGAATGGGTTCCAAATGTACCTTCATGCAGTTCCATCATGATTTTCTCCGCTTCAGCCTTATCCACACAACGTAGCAGAGTTGAATCATGATTCCGTTTGTAGAGGATGCCGTTGCTGAGGAAGAATTTTGCAGCAAACCTTCTCATGAACTTCTTATCATTGACGGACGCACCTTCAGGGTATTCCTGAGCTTCCAAGTACCTCTTTACCTCGTGATACCAGGGTTTTTCAGTCACCTTCTCAGCCTCGAGCTCGCAGCAGTATGCCGGTTCATCCAACTTCCAGATTATGATTCGGGGAGCCTCATTGTCCCATTTAACTTTGAACATTGAAGACATCGTGGCTAGTGCGTCCGCTAGCTGATTCTCCTCTCTGGGGAAATGCTCAAAAGTTATCTCTTCAAAGTGAGGGAGCAAGGTCGCCACATACTCCTTGTAAGGAATAAGATTCGGGTGTTTCATATCCCACTCGCCCTTGATCTGATTGATCACGAGAGCGGAATCTCCGAAGACACTTAGAAATTTTATCCTTAAGTCGATTGCAGCTTGTAAACCCATGATACATGCCTCATATTCTGCCATGTTGTTGGTGCAGCTGAAACATAATCGGGCGGTGAGGGGAGTATGAGTTCCTTTGGGAGATATGATTACAGCGCCGATGCCGTTACCCAAAGCATTGGAGGCTCCATCAAAATGCATAGACCATCGGGATCCTTCCTCAGGTCCTTCATCCGGTCCAGGTACTTCACAGTCAGTTACCACCATGATGTCTTCGTCCGGAAAATCAAAGTTTAATGATTGGTAATCGTCCACAGGTTGGTGTGCCAAATGATCTGCCAGTACACTTCCCTTAATTGCTTTCTGAGTTGTATACTGGATATCATATTCTGTCAAGATCATTTGCCATCTCGCTATTCTTCCAGACAGAGCGGGCTTTTCAAATATGTACTTGATGGGATCCATCTTTGAAATCAATAAGGTAGTGTGAGTCAGCATATACTGTCTCAGCCGGCGAGCAGCCCATACAAGAGCGCAGCAAGTTTTCTCAAGCAGTGAGTAACGAGACTCACAGTCGGTAAACTTTTTGCTCAAGTAATAAATAGCGTGCTCTTTTCGGCCAGACTCGTCATGCTGCCCCAGCACACACCCCATTGAATTATCAAGCACTGTCAAGTATAGTATCAGAGGTCTTCCTTCCACCGGTGGCATAAGAATGGGTGGCTCTTGGAGATATTCCTTTATCCTTTCAAAGGCGGCCTGACATTCATCATTTCAGCGTACTACTTGATCTTTCTTCAGCAATTTGAAGATTGGCTCACAAGTAGCAGTCAGATGCGAGATGAATCGAGCAATGTAATTCAGTCGTCCTAGAAAACCTCTGACTTCTTTCTCTGTCTTTGGAGTCGGCATCTCTTGAATAGCTTTAACCTTGGCAGGGTCCACCTGAATACCTTTATCACTCACAATGAAACCTAGCAATTTTCCGGATCTTACCCCAAAGGTGCATTTGTTGGGGTTCAACCTCAGCTTGTATAACTTGAGTCGGTCAAACAACTTCCTTAGATGGTCAAGGTGCTCCTCCTCAGTTTGAGACCTTGCAATCATGTCATCAACGTATACCTCAATTTCATGATGGATCATATCATGAAACAAAGCAACCATGGCACGTTGATAGGTTGCCCCAGCATTTTTCAATCCGAATGGCATGACCTTATAACAGAAGGTGCCCCACTGAGTCACAAAGGTAGTCTTCTCCATATCCTCTGGAGCCATCTTGATCTGATTATACCCTGAAAAACCATCCATGAAGGAGAACACCTTGTGTTGAGCTGTATTGTCAACAAGGACATCAATGTGAGGTAGGGGAAGTCATCCTTGGGGCTGGCCCTGTTCAAATCCCTGTAGTCGACACACATTCTGACTTTACCGTCCTTCTTCGGTACTGGCACCACATTGGCAACCCACTGGGGGTAGGAAGTCACTGCAAGGAACCCGGCATCAAACTGTTTCATGACCTCGGCCTTGATCTTTTCAGATATCTCTGGACGCATCCGTCGAACTTTTTGCTTTACCGGGGGGCAATCTTCCTTGGTTGGCAGATGGTGAACTACAATGTCGGCATCCAAACCAGGCATATCTTCATAGGACCAAGCAAAAATCTCCATGTAGTCTTGTAGCATCTGGATCAATCGTTGCTTCACGCTGAGCTCTAGATTGGCACCAATCTTGACCTCTTTCCTATCTGTCTCAGTACCCAAGTTGATTGTTTCCACAGGCTCTTCATGTGGTTGAATAGCCCTCTCTTCCTGGAGTAGCAGTCTTGCGAGTTCACCAGGCACTTCGCAATCATCTTCACCTTCGTCTTCGGCCAAGTTGATCGGATTTTCGAAGTCATAACTGGCGGTAGCAGAGCTGTTACCAGTGAGATCCAGAGTGGATTGAAACCTGTATAAGTGAGTGTGTGTAAATACAGCTGTTTTGCAATATATAACACAGAAAGGAAAAGAGCAAAAGATTTGAAATGCAACAAACGTCCAATGTTTTGATTGATGATATATGAAAATGTCATACAAAAAGCCCTCACAAATGGAGCTACGATGCCCCGGGTAGGACACCGAGCCAACAAAGTTTTAACATATTGTTTGTTACAAATTTGGAAATCAAAAGAAATTAATTACTGCGTGACAAATGTGATAGGGGTAAAATCCTTTGCCGTCCAGTTGCTTGGTCCGTTGCTGGTAGTCGGGTAGATCCAACTATCAAACTCTGCTTCCTCCACATCTTCCTCAATAGCGTTCACCCTTGAGCTGGAAATAAACACCGGAGCCTTTCCGATCTTCTCTTTGCGCACCGCCTTCTGAGCCTCTGCAGTAAAGCCTAGCCCAAACTTGTCGTTCTTCTGAGTGAAGTCAGGAAGCTGACCCCAGTGTGCACAATTGCCTTTCTGAACCACAGCCCGGGCATCCCTTAGGGAAGCCATCTTCAAGGAATCATTCTCTTCGGCTATTGTCTCTGCAGCGGCTGAAATTGGATGCACCTCCTCGAAATGCTGGAAGGGGGTTTCAATGAACTCTCCGTCCATCTCAATGTACCTGAAGGAATTCAAATGGCTCACCATATACTCCTCTTCTCCTTGCATAGTGACGATCTTCCCCCTGACGGGATACTTCAGCTTCTGGTGCAAGGTGGAGGTCACTGCCCCAGCTTTATGGATCCAAGGTCGACCCAGCAGACAAGAGTACGATGGACGTATATCCATCACGTAAAAGGTAGATTCAAACACTTGAGAGCCCACACGAATAGGGATGTTAACCTCTCCATGAACCATCCTTTTTGAACCGTCAAAGGCCCTGACGATGATATTGCTGGGTTTCAACTCCAGGCCTTCATAATCCAGACGGTCTAAAGCCTTTTTCGGTAGAACATTCAAGGAAGAACCAGTATCCACTAACACATGTGCCAGAGTAGTGCCCATGCATTCAATAGAGACATGCAGGGCATCATTGTGGTCTCTCCCTTTCGCGGTCAGGTCAGCATCTGAAAAACCCAAGCCGTTGTCCGCTGTCAGATTAGCTATGCAATCGGTGAACTGGACTGCAGACGTCTCCTGCGGCACATGGGCCGTTTTGAGAAATGAGATCAAGGCCTTAGCATGGGCCTCGGAGCATAGAAATAAGGAAAGCAGGGAGATCTTGGAGGGTGTATGCCCCAACTGCTCGACAACATTAAAATCACTTTTCTTTATTATTTTCAGAATCTCCTCCATTTCTTGTCGGGAGGCCTCAGCATTTATGGGTAATGGTGCCTCCATCCGGGCAGGCTCTTCTTCAATCCCTTTGCCCCGAGCATTTGATGACTCGGCAGCAGGGGAAACAACTTGATCAGCAACAGGGACAGGTAAACTTGCAGGTTTTATAAGAAGGGGTCTTCGAATAGCGGGCGGCGCAATGTCAGGCGAGAAGAGCCTGCCACTGCGGGTGACCTTGGCTGGACCAGTGATATCACAGATACTGGCGCCAGTGTCAAATTCTTGTTTGATTCCATTCACATACACGTCTGCCCCATAATGCCAGGGGACAGCTTTATCAGATACGTAGGAGAGAGGCCCCGGAACAGTAATAATCACAGGTGCAACAGTCATGATTTGAACAGGCTTCTTCGGGGGAGCCTTGATTGGATTTTTGAAGATGGTGATCACAGAGACTTCTTTCATCGGAACCAATTGAACAGCAGTCTTTTTGAATAGAATCTCCTTGCTATCCATTAGGCCTTGGATGCCTAACCTCAGCAAGGGACAATCAGATAGGGAAATAGCACAGAACAGGCAACCTTCACCGCAACCCGGAAATAAACCGGCCCGCAGTAGGTTCTTCTTAACAGTCTTCAGAGGGGTAACAACTTCATCTACCGAAACAGCGTACATTTCTTCTTCGATGGCATTTACCCTATGCTGGGGCATAGGAGCCGTTACAACATTTGGTCTTTCCGGCGCTTCAAACTGAATTTCCTTTGCGTCGATCAGATCTTGCACTTTGTTTCTCAAGGCCCAGCAATCATCAGTAGTGTGCCCGGGACTATCAGAATGATAAGCACACCGGGCATTTGGGTTATATTTAGGAGACGCAGTGTTGACGACCTTAGGAGCTTCTTTGAGGGTCACCAGGTTGGTGGATAACAGTTGGGGTAAAATTTGAGATAATGTCATACTTAGTCGGGTATACTGCCTCTTGGGCCTTTCACTTCTTTGTTGATTGTACTGCTGAGGAGCAGCAACAGGTTTGGAGATGACCAAAGCGTTGACGGCTTGGCGACTTTCGGGCTTGACTTGTCTTCTAGGACCATAGACGGCACTTGCTTCTTTCTTAAACGGCCTCTTCTCAGCACTTGTAGAGGCAGCCTTCTGTATCTTGCCTGACCTGATGCCAGCTTCAATTCTTTCTCCCGTCAATATCAAATCTGTGAATCCAGCGGAGGAGTTACCAACCAAATGATTGAAAAACGGACCAGACAAAGTCCCAAGGAACATATCAACCAGCTCTCGGTCAGTTAATGGAGGCTGCACCCTGCCAGCCAAATCTCTCCATTTTTTAGCGTACTCTTTGAACCCTTCACCCGTTCCTAGAGACATACCCTGAAGTTGGGTACGCGTGGGAGCGAGATCAGAATTGTATTGGTATTGTCTGTAGAATGCGGTTGCCAAATCTTCCCAGTGTCGGATGCTAGCTCCATCCAATTGGTAGAACCATTCAAGTTGTGACCCTGAGAGGCTATCTTGGAAGAAGTGAATCCAGAGGTTCTTATCCGCCGTGTAAGGTTGGATTTTCCTTACGTACGACCTCAGATGCAGCTTTGGGCAGGAGACCCCATCATACTTGGCGAAGGCAGGCGCCTTAAACTTGTGTGGAATGACTACCCCAGAAGATAACCCCAAATCTCCGAAATCCAGTCCTGGCACGTTCTGAATTTCCATGGCGCTCAAACGGTCCTCCAATTGCTTGTATCTGTCAGCAGCAGGTGGGTATTGTTCGTCGTTATAGTCCGTCTCGTTGTCGGAGACTGCGGGACTAGGAGCTCCTCCCCCTTGGGGACTGTTTTTCTCAGCAGAAGAAGTGGTTGGATCAGCCTCGTTGTGGAGTGTGTTCCCAAATCGGCGTCCAGTGTTGAACAATGCAGTCCTCTTTTTCTTATTCTTCTTCAGGAGCAGAGTCTTCAACTCTTGCTGACCTTGGGCTAGGCTTAGGACCATCTCTTGAAACTGTGCACTTTGGGCCTGAAGGGCCTTGATTGCCTGCTCACTGGAGGATTCTGGATTCATGATGATTGTGCACACAAACAGCGAAGAAAATTAAGCAACCTGCGAAATAGGGTACCTGCTATGCATATGGTGCAATGGAATGCGTATGTATGCAATGCATTCAAGGATTTAGAATATTCAAAATTTGTTGTAGACAAAAAGGAACGCACATTATATTAATAAGGAGAAATTCGTTAGTACATAAATGCCTCATGGGCCAAATATTACAAAATAACTCCTTAAGGTAAAAAAACATTGCGCATCCTCTTTGGCGCGATGTAGGTGTTGAGATTCCTTTCCTCGTGCAGCAGGCGGGTGAGTTCTAGGACCTTCTTTTCACTAGCATGTAGACTGGTCTCAAGAGAATTCCGTTCTTCCTTAAGCCGGACCCAGCTCTTCTGCATTTCTTCCCAGGAGGTGGGCATGTCGGGATGTTGAATGGTGTAGGATGCCTCTCCTTCCAAGACTGGTTCTTTGATCACAGGGAGCATATGAGGATAAGGCATCACTAACTTCTGGGAGCGGGCTCGTACCCACTTGAGGTAAGGTTCCAACGGGATGGAGTTCCGGTGCCCCAATGTCTTGCTGTCTATCCTACTTGGCATCCTCCAAGCTCTGATAAATCTCTGACGAAGTCCTTGAGTATCGTTGTCGAAGTCGAAAACTATGTCAGGAATTAACATGTCATGAGGGCCATCCCTCCGAGCATAACCAAATTGTCTCCAAGCCAGGCATGGGTTGTAAGTAATACCCCCTTTGATTCCAAATAAAGGAACATTGGGGTACTCCCCACATCGATCAATGATAGTGATGTCTTCCCTAGACCTAGGGCACCAATGTATATCCGCATGCGTGAGAGTCATTAACCGTTGTGACCATCTCAAACCCCGCTCGTTCTTTAAAACTGTTTGTGGAAGGTGTGAAATAAACCACCTTCCCAGGAGAGGAGTGCAACACATAAGGACACCCCTTCTTCTCATGGTTCGAGTGTAACATGAGTGAAGGATGTCCCCCAGCAACGTAGGTATAGGATTCTTGGTCATGAAGATCTGGACTGCACTGATATCAATAAGCTGATCGGGATTAGGGAACAACACCAAACCATAGACAAGGAGGGCCATAACTTCTTCAAAAGCTAGTAGGTCAAGAGAGTTCCAACATTCTTGGGCCTTTTCAAACAGAAACCTGGCTAAGAACCCTTTGATACCACTTCTAACTTCCCAATGTCCTTTGAGGTCAGATGTCTGTAGGTGCAAGGCTTTAGCAATCTCTTCAAGCTTGGGTTCCTCTTCCGTACCGTTGTAGGGTAGTTGATCAAGGATAGGGACCTTCAGAAGTCGGGAGAACTCTTCCAATGTAGGCACCAACTGATAATCCGGGAAGGTGAAGCAGTGATGCAGAGGGTCAAAGAATTGGAACAGGACCTTTATCAAGTCCTCCTCAATGTTGGTGTTAACCAAGTTGATGAGTCTTCCATGTCTCTCACTGAATGAAGAACCCTCGGGAATCCTGGACAGAAGTTCCTTAAGCTGAGGAGGGATCTTTACAAGGCTAACCTGAATTGTCTTTCTGCGAGCAGTTTCCATGTCCTATAAAACAAGAACAAAGATGAAGATTCGAAACCCTTGAAATGGTTAGTCAATGCTCATGATGTTTGTATGATGTAATGATGTGATGATTAAATACACTATAAATATTCACAAAGGCAAACATGGTAAGGCACACAAGTCACACAAACCCTTAGAGTTTAGGCCTGCATGGAGTCTGGGTATTACCCTCTTGAAGTTTGGTGGGCTCAACCTGTTCTATCAAAAGTAACCGGGTTCTAAAGGTCCCAATATCACGGGATTGCTTTCATAGTTCATCGTTTCGATTTAGCCACTGAACTGGCGACCGAAATATTCCAGGAAAGCAACCCTCAATTGAGTGTAGTATCGAGTATCAACCAACCTCGGACTGTACCAAAGTCAGTTATCTCACTACCCTAAAAAGGCCAAGATGGTTCAATTAAGGTTCCTAAGGTCAGTTGATGCTTCACGACACCACGCGGCGGCCCCGTACTTTCCTTGACTGAACTCAAGGGTTACCGGTACACACCAAAGTGCCACATCAACGTAGCAGACTGTTTCAACCATGTCGGTATACCCCGCACAGTTCCCTCACAGCCTTGTTGCTACTTTCTAAGAAGGTATCCCCAGATCCGGGTTAGGATCTATAAAACTCCGATACAGAGCCCACAAATGTAAAAGCAAACAAAGCAAGCAATTGAAAACAAAGGTGATCTAAACCCTAAGGTTACTCCACTTTTAAGTCTTTCCCCAGCAGAGTCGCCAGTTCTGTGATACGGTGGGAGAACTGACTTGAGGTTTTGCGTTTGTATTCGCAAATGTTGCGGTTAGCAAGAGTCGCCACCGACTTTTTATTTTATCCTAAGGAAAGGTTAAAAAGCACAGCAAAAACCTTTTGAGATGTTTTCTTGGGTTCGGGGAGTAGATTATAGAAAGGGAAGGTATTAGCACCCTTTCTATCCATGGTTATCCATGGGCTCTTAGTTACTTGCTTAGATCACTTGCCTTTTGTTTTCAATTGTTTTAAATGGTGCTTGAGTGTGTGTGTGGGTTTGAAAATGTTTTTTAGAAAAGAGGCAAATGTGGTGGCAACCTTTGTAATGATCCATGTGGGGATGTATACAAAGATGTATGTCTTTTGAAAAAGTTTTCATTTGTTTTTGAAAGTTGTTTTGAAAGTGTAGTGATGTGTGATTTTGAAATTAGGCAAGTGTTTTGTTTTGCAAGTTGATTCAAGTAACTAAGAGGTTATCTACTCCTAAATTTCTCAAAAGATCATTGTTATACTTTAACCCTTTTAACAAGTTTGCTCCACCATTGTATTTGGTGGGCAACCTTGTGTTAGGATGTGAAAGGGACAGGCGCGGGTCATCGTTTTAGACCATAATTGCAACGACGTTGAATGTCTTTGGGCAATTTCTTTAAGGGACTTGATCATTTGTTTTTGTTTGTTTTGAAAAGTTTTATCGAGGGACTATGATCATTCAAACTGTTTGCTTTGCCCAAAGAAGTTCAACATACAATATGGCCCATTTATTTGAAGGCAACAAGTGGAATACCCTAGGGGGTGCAAGTGTGATTTGTGTGTCCATTTTCATGCTTGTTTATCTTGTATTAGGTCAAACTATTTTTTATCGTTTTTTCGCATACAAACCCTAATTCTAACATGTTATCATTAGAAAGCAATAAAGTGCGAAATTAAAATTACTAAGCTATTACAAAACCAAATATGGGAAGGGGGGTACAAATGTTCAAATGGGGATATTGACAAGAATTTAAATCTAAATTATTACATCAATTGAGTATTTGCAATTTAAATAATGTACAAAAATTAAATAAAAAATGCAAGATGCACAAAATGTTTTGTATATGTATGAAAAAATATTATTTATGTAAAAGAGAAAAGAAAATAAAAAAATGTATTATTTTTTGGAGTATTTTGAACTTAGGGTAAAAACCCTAATTTTTTAAAGAAAAAAAAAGTATTATTTTCTAATTTAATACAACTATTTATTCATTATTTATAAAAATAAAATGAAATGAAGTGTATTATGGAAAAAGGTATTTTTATATCAAATATTAATAAAAATAAAAAAGGTCAAGTATTTTTATATTTTGTCTTAAATATATTAATAATCACATATATATATATATATTAAACCCTAAATATGTATTATACACAAAATAAATATTTATTTAATATTTTAATAAAATAAATAAAATAGTATTTTTTGTGTGAAATATTTTCAGAAAGTAAAATAAAAATAAAAATGTATTTACACCATTTTTCTATTTTATTCTAATAATGATATATATATATATATATATATATATATATATATATATTTATGTACAAACAAAGAAAATAAACAAATAAATATGCAATAAATGCAAAAAATGATGAAAAAAATATTTTTAATTTTCTAATGTCATGAGAAAAAATAAACAAAGTCAACCAAAAAAGAAAAAGTCAAAAATGTTAAGAAATGAACAAATGGGCTCAGGGGGGTGTGAATCAAAAAAGGTGGTGTGAAAAGTGAAATAACACAGGCCCAGCCCACTGACCATTGTCTTCAACCTCCAGCTTCAAACATTTGAAAAAACGCGCGCCCCTGTTCTTCAATGTCTAACTCCTGATTCTTGGCATTTCAGCAAAAACTCATAACACAAGAAATGTTCAGCATGAAGAGACGGTTCTAACCATATAAAGAACTTGACCTATCTCTCTAAGATGAGGGAGAATTTCTCCTCTCCCAAATCCTAACCTAATTTTTCTACCATTTTCAAACTCCAAATTCTCTCTACTCAGGCAAAAGAAATGAAATGTAAGGATATGTACATGTTCAGAGCTATGAGTAGGACCTTGTTTCTTCACAAACTTAAGGCTAAAGATGCATGATAAGAGAGATACGAGTTCAAAGTTTTACCTGTGCAGTTGAACTTCAATCTGGAGAATGAGGAACTTCTAGTGCAAGGTAATGATTGGAAAAGCTTCCTTAAGGTCCAGGGATGCTTTTTCAATGCTTACTTTGTTTTGAACCTTCTTGTTTCAAGCTGTAGAACTTCAACTGCAAAAGGAAAAAATGAAAATGGTGGAAACTGTTAGAGTGATTACAGGTCAGGTTTTAGACCATGGTTAGCTTGCATATGTTGTAAGGAAGGTGTGTGAATTGATTTTGGTGAAAATGCTCGAGGGAAGTGGGAGTTTGCACTCAATCTGCAGGGGCTCCCCTGTTTGTGCAGTTTCAAGGTGATTAGAGCAATGGGAGTGTTTCAGATGGCAAGGGCTCGTGGGTTAGCTTGGATTTGGTCTATGGAATGTGTTTGATAGCTTTTGTGTTGTGTGCATTGGCTGATATGAGAGATAGCATAAGTTATGGACTTTTCTTCTATCTTAAGCAACAAAAGCAAGCTGGTGGTTTTAGGTTAGTAGGGGGCCTCCTAATGTGCTGCATAAGCCTCTCTTGATCAATGTGTTATGCACCTAATCTTGTGCAAAGCAGATCTTTCATGTACTTGTTGGATTACAAACTTGACATAAAGCTAAACTTTTCAAAAATGGAAATTTCACTTTATCTAGTTTAGGATTAAACCATTATGCAATGTTAGAACACAAAGAACATGACCTTAACACATTGAATATGCATTAAATTATTGAGTATGAAATGGTTCAAGGACCTGTAATCAAGCATAAAGCAAACTGATTTCAAATTGGCAAGATTATGAACATGTCTTGATGAAGAACAAAAGTGAATTTTTGCCAACTTGTGAAATTCGAATCTCTCAAGTTATGAGGTTGTTTGATGAGTTCTTGGACATTTTGGAAAGCTTGGAATGTGTACTACAATCCATCTTTGAAATGCAAATCAAAATTCCAAGTGGAAGGGTATGAAAAGTGGCCTTGAAGTAGGGTAGAAAACCTTGTCAAAATAGGTCAAATTTCACTAAGTTAAAAGATGGTTTAGTGCCCTTATTCAAAAAATTATAACTTGAGATACAAGCTTCAAATGAGAAAACTTTGTGAATCAAAGTTGTAGATTATGCAACAAGCTACAACTTTCATGTTTTGACTTTTGTTTGAATCCAAATGGATCATGGTGAAAAGATGGAGCAAAGTTGGGAAAAAATTAGGGTTTTTCATAACTTAGAAAAATTCTAAGTTATGAAAAATTCCATTTTCAAACCCTAATTTGCATTTTGAGATTTCTTGGTGAACAAGTTTCATGATTTGGCATGTTTTGATGAAAAATGAATCTTGACTCTTGATTTTGACCAAAAAAGTCAAAGTTTGACTTTTCAGTATACAGTCAAAATTGATCAATTGACTGGGAAATTCAACTGTCAATCTTGTGTACTTGGGATCTTTTGAGCTTGATGAACATGTCAAGATAATTCCATTGAGTCCTTGAGGCCATATGTGAGCTTGGTTTGCCATTGGCTAGGTCAAACAGTCAAAAATTGCCTTTGTGCAGTCAAAACCCTAAAAATGACCATTTTGCCCTTTTGGTGATCTGATCAAATTTCTTGTGGAATTGTGATCCAAACTTGATCAAATGGTCCATATGAGTTCAATATGTTGATGTGGATCAAATTTCATGAGATTTGACTGCCAATTGGCCACAGTTGACTTTTTTCCCCAATACAGCTGATTTCTAGGTCAACTGTCCAATTGACTGGGCAAAACTTGGAATCAAGACTTGAAACTTGGCATGGGTAAACTTGGGAGTCCAACATGAAGCATGAAAGTCATCTTAGGCTTTTTTGGTAAAAACATCCTTAGGCAAACACAAACCCTAATTTGAGTCCACAGTGCAAAGGGGAAGTCCTGAGCAGAGGGAACCCTAACTGAATCTTAATCTTCAAAGGTCTTGTGATGAGAAAATGTTGAGGAAATGGGAGGGCAAATTTTGGGGTACAACAACCTCGAAGAAGGCATTTGTGTAAATACCTCGAAGAGGGAAATTCCCCATTCCCTTTTTAATTTTTTCTTGCAATCGAGTCAATAAAGAGTAGAATAATAGGGCTCGCAATCAACCCCCACACTTTCAAGTCCCTTGGTCATTCTTTGCTCGCGTCGTATGCTGATGCTTTGAACTGTCTGTCTCTTGTCCTTGAGTCAAATAAAAGTGGAAAGGGATCGTAATCATATGCCACACCTTGTCATCGCTTCGGCAATATCTTATATCACGTTTGTTAACGTTGATGCTTCGAGTTGTTACTCAGTTTTGTGATTGAGTTATTATAATGGAGGAAGGATCCTTCGACTCATCGACCTTTATTTTCATGTACAGTTATCTCATGTTTGATGCTTGTTAGCATCTTTGTGTGTTTACTTTTTTGAACTTTTGCTTGTTCTTTTAGGTTCACCTTTGCATGTTTCCTTAGGATCATTTATTTCGTTTTCGATTCAAGGTAGACATTAGGTTGTAATCCATGCATGCTAACTTAGATAGATGTTTCCCTTTTGTATCCAAACTTTAGGACCACCAATGCATGATAACATTAGAATTGTTAGTCTCCCTTAGACTTTTTCATTCCCCTTTTGCATTATTAAAACAAAAACTTATTTTCTTAAGAAAACTCTAAAACACTTAATAATGGAAGATGTGAATCGTATGCAGTTGATCCTGTGCGGTAGAGCGAATCGGTCCAGACTGAATCTTGCTCTTCTTTCACTTCCAGACTTTATTAAGGTTCAAATCACAAACCTTTTTGCAAATAAGTGGAGAAGTAGTGAGTGTCCCTCCGGTGGGATCCATTTGTTATTATCCAAAAAAAAACACCAACCAATTCAAATCTTTTTGTCTTTGGGATGCCTTCGGCTTTTCTATGAAAACCTTTTCCTAAAAGGATGTATTATTTCCTCTCCCTACAAACGACGCGTAATTCCAAAGGTCGGGTGAAACTATGCCAACTGTTGGAGTGTGAATGTAATATTATCCGCTTAAAAAATGCAAACTGACCAGCATTTTCTAGGAGAACTACGAGTGCGTTGATCCCCTACTGCATGAAAGGTGGTACGTAGGCACTGAAAATTCATAATCGTGGCGGACATGACTAATAAAACCTTTTTCTTTGTATATACACTTTGAATTCATGAATTTTCCCTTAGTTTTATTGGCTTTAGATATGAACACACTCTTTGATTAGAACAACAAGTGTGAATCCCATGGAGTACCACAGACGTGAGGGCTGCTAATACCTCCCCCTTACGTAATCGACTCCCGTACCCGATCTCTCGGTCGCAAGACCATGATTTCTCCCTTCTCAGATTTTTCTTTGATGATTTTCCTTTCCCTTCTGTAGGATAAATAAATACCCGATGTCAACTTCATTGATTTTCTCTCGATGATTTTTGCAGTTGCTTCAAACACCCCATATTAATTTCATTAAAAAATTTAGAAATTTAAGACACCAATAAATTATAAACTAATTTTTATGTATAGAGTTGAAATTGAGATCACAAATTACATGATGTTGCACCAACACATGTGTATATTATATTTTAGTATTTAATTTTTTGAGTCATTAAATTATTGTTTTCAAAATTAAATTTTAAAAAAATAAATAAATAATGTACCCTTTAAAAATATATTTTACAAAAAAATATATATTTTTATATTACATATTAAATTTATTTATTATAGGTTTTTTTTAAGAAAATTATTATTTTATTCAACTTTTAAATTTTATATATTTATATTAAAAATAATTCCTTCAAGGCATCTTTAAGTTCTACAAGGATTAATATTTAAAATGAATATGAAAATATAAATGAAAAGTTATATTAAAAGTTGAAATATACCTTTATTCTAAAACCCTCGAGGAACACTTTTATTTTACTATTTTATTTTATTATTTTAGTTGATTACAATATTAATCATTTTTATTTAAATCGGAGTAATGATGATAAACAACCCCTAATAAAACACAATCATGATAGTAATGCAAAATATTTTATGGGAAAACAACGGTTGCTAAAAATATGTCATAATCATAGTGGACAGAACGATTACTCAAAAGACAAACGACGGTCTCACGAAAATGCTTTGACTTAAGCATTATGCCCATCCACGCCTCGCACATGGGGGTTATGTACTTCCAGAAACTAAAAAAGGTTTTACTCAAGCGCTTTGTGCATTCATTCTCGCGTTTGGGGTGTTATGTACTTCTAAAAACTAAAGATGACTTTACTCGAGTGCTTCGCCCCTCCACGCCTCGCGCTTGGGGGCTATGTTCTTCCAGAAACTAAAGACAGTCTTACACAAGTGCTTCGCCCCTCTATGGCTAACGCTTGGGGGGGGGGGGGGGGGGGTATGTACTTCTAGGAAATTAAGAACGCATTTACTTAAGTGCCTCACCACTTCATGCCTCGCGCTTGGAGGGACTATGTACTTCCAAAGAAAATAACGTCTAACCAAGACGCCAAAGAGGGACCTTCCCGCAAGGTCTCCTAGAGAGAACCTCCCCACGAGGTCGTCCAAAGTTAGATCGTATACTAACCCACCAAGACTTCACCAGATCAATTGTATTCCAATCCACCAAAAGACACTGCCCTTTAATAGTAATTATGATCGTATTAAAGCAGTATTCAGTGATACGATTATTCAGAAGACAGGGAGATATACGACAATTATGATCAAAAAACATAGAAATAATATCATAATGAAGAGATTATAAATAGGTTCATCCCCTCTTCAAGAGGAGAAGCAATCCATAAATGTGAAACACATTACTTCAATGCGTCTTCTTCTGACCGGCATCAGAGAAGTTAACAATATTGTTGCAGGAACACCCCATATTAATTTCATTAAAAACTTTAGAAATTTAAGACACCAATAAATTATAAATTAATTTTGTATGTATAGAGTTGAAACTGAGATTACAAATTATATGATGTTGCACCAATGCATATGTATATTATATTTTTAGTATTTAATTTTTTGAGTCATTAAATTATTGTCTTCAAAATTAAATTTTAAATAAATTAATAATGTACCTTTTAAAAATATATTTTACAAAAAATATATTTTTTTATTACCTATTAAATTTATTTATTATAGGTTTTATTTTTAAGAAAACTATTATTTTATTCAACTTTTAAATTTTATATATTTATATTAGAAATAATTCCTTCAAGGCATGTTTAATTTCTACAAGGATTAAAATTTAAAATAAATATAAAAATATAAATGAAAAGTTATATTAAAAATCGAAACATACCTTTATTCTAGAACCGTCAAGGAATACTTTAATTTTACTATTTTAGTTGATTACGAATTAATCGTTCTTATCTAAATCGAAACACTTTTTGTAGTTTTAAAAATTTTAGAACATTGGCATAAAATTAGTTTTGTTCAGTTAAAAAAAAAATTCTAAAACACTGTCACAAGTTTGAATTTTAAACTTTTATTATGTCATTTTTAACTATTATGAATAATATTTTTCCTAATAAACTATTTCAAATAATATTAAATATTTTTTGAGATTTCCCAAAATAATCAAAGTCTTAAATTAATAAAAGCCTAGAAGCATGAAATTAATAAATACGATACGCAAAATAAAGGAAAAAATCTTAAATTAATAAATCTAGAAACATGAAATTTATCAAATTCCCTTAATAAACTAATACTTTTGGCTCCAAAACGTTTTTAATTATATTCCAGTCAAAGTAGTTTTAATAGTTATCTCAACTTTAAAGAGTTTTTTTGTTATTATAAATAGGGTAGAATAGGTGTTAACCAAAAATAAAGAAAAAAAATAGAAAACTTGAAAGTGTAAGAGTTAGCAGAAAGAGTGATAGTGTTGTTGATATGATGGAGTTTGAATACGAGTGGCTGAAAAAGCTATGGTGGACAGTAGGGTTGATAGTGATAAGCAGTGTTGTAATATTGGTGGAGAAAGTGTTGTTGAGGCCAAGAAGGATTCGAAAGACGCTTGAGAAACAAGGTATCAAAGGACCAAAGCCTTCTTTTCCATTTGGCAATGTTACTGAGATGCAACAGATTCGTCCTCAACGCCCTAAATATGCTGATATCACTGAAGAATGGGTTTATTCTTTGTTTCCATATTTTCATACATGGAAACAACAATATGGTATGTCAAAATTCTTTGTATTTTTAGTTAAATATAATCTTTCTTTTTAAAGTTAAATATAACCTTAAATGATATAAGAAATTAAAATTCTCAAGTGCATCAGTTTTTGTTTCTCTTACTAAGGTCTATTGTTTTGGCGAACTAATGTGATGATCAGGTTCATTATTTATCTACTCCACCGGAATCAAGCAACATTTATATGTTGAGGATGCTAAAGTTATCAAAGATTTGAGTGTGCATATGTCCCCTGATCTTGGTAGGGTTGAGTATCTAAACAAAGCATTATTGCCAATGCTTGGAGATGGTATGGTCAGAGCCAATGGGAAATCATGGATCTTCCAAAGAAATCTTATTATTGCTGAATTATTCATGAGCAAAGTGAAGGTTAGTTTATGCTACCTCAATTTCCTCCTTACTCTCATTCTTAGTATATTTTTCTTATAAAAAAAATTACTTTTTTAAATTTATTAAACAATCTTCGATCTGGACGCCATCATCAAAATTGAAACTCTGAATAGTTTGAGTTTCTAGTGATTATTGCCACTTTATTAATTCCTCTGTATAGTTTGGATACAATAATTATTTAATAAATATAATTATTTTTTGTTTATTTTATGTAGACTATGATGGGTCATATGGAAGGTTCAGCCCTAGAAATTGTTCAAAAATGGGAAAGGTTAATAAATGAAAGTAAAGACAAGATTGTAGAGATAGTGATTGAGAATGACCTCAAGGTTCTTTCAGAGGATATCATTTCCAAAGCATGTTTTGGCAGTGATTATACACAAGGAAAATATATTTTTGAAATCTTAGCAAGGATGCAAAACAAGCTCTCAAAGACTAGTACTCTTCTAGGATATCTAAACCTAAGGTAACTTGCACCACAAGTTAATCAACACTATCTTAATTATATATATTATCATATACCATCTGCTAATTAAGTTTGTTTATCAGTTTTCTCCCTTCTAAGGAAAGCAAAGAGATATGGAAATTGAAGAAAGAGGTTGATGCATTGGTACTGAATATCATACATGCACGTGAAAAGCAAAACCAAGAGAACAACAATGGAGAAAAACAAAACGATCTATTACAGAAAATAATAGAAGGTGTTGCACATGAGAAACTTTTGAATGCTAGTGGAAAGGGTACTTTGAAACCTGGCCATGACATGAACCAGTTGATCATAGATCTCTGCAAAAGTATCTATTTTGCTGGCTCTGAATCCACTGCTATTACTGCTGTTTGGGCTTTGTACCTTATTTCGGTTTATCCCGAATGGAAACAACGTATTCGAGATGAGATTTCGGAAATCTTCGGTGATGATGGGCCTCCTTCGTTTACCGACATGACCAAACTTCAGAAGATGAAAACGGTTAGTGTACATCAATTTTTTTTACATCTGCCGTTTCTGATGAGATTTGAACTTTGTACTTAGAAATTATAAGGTTAAGTTCTTACCATTATGATAACACTTAGATGTTTTTATTGTGTAGCTACATATGGTGGTTCTAGAGAGTATGCGTCTCTACGGTCCTGCTGTCACGAACTCGAGGGAGACTTTTGCCGATTTGAAGATTGGAGATTTAGTGCTGCCTAAAGGATTATACTTATGGATGTTTCTTCCATTGCTGCACCGCGACGTTGATAATTGGGGACCAGATGCTACTGAATTCAAGCCAGAAAGATTTGCTAATGGTATTTCAGGAGCTTGTAAGTATCCTCAGGCTTACCTGCCCTTCGGATATGGGAGCCGATTTTGCCTAGGCCAAAACTTCACCTTGACGGAAATTAAGATCGTGATCTGTCTTATGGTTTACAATTTCGACTTTAAGCTTTCGCCGAACTATGTCCATTGTCCTACATCGAATTTGTTGTTGGTGCCAAAATATGGTGTGAAGCTTCTTGTTAGCAAGCGTAATGCAGGAAAATGATGAATATGGTTTGTGTTGTTTTGAATTATTATGATCATTCAAAACTATATAGTTCTTGAGGTGACAGACTTTGTTGGTTTTGATTGATATCAATAATACATCCTGGAGTATCAAGAATACTTCTTATGGCTTTTATTCTCTAATTCATTAATATTTGAGTTTTACTTTCATGTATGGTTAGAGTTATTAACTATGATTTCAAACAATTTCATTGTATGAAATAAAGCAAAGAAGAACATTTCAATGCATGGACTCATATGGTTTCATACGCTTGTACTAAAGCACATAAAGTTGAAGATTTGAATCAGTTGCCCTCAACCTACTGGATGAACTATGATTTTCTATAAAATATTTTTTTTTTAATTTTACTTTATTTCTGACTTTGCTATTTTTTTGTATTTTTTTAGTTTATTCTACTTGGTTTTGTGTATTTTTAAAATTAACTTATGTCTTTTAAAAATTTTGAAAAATTTTGTCAACACTTGTTGACTTGTTTTTTATTTTTGGTAATTTTTTGGGATTTTTATTTGGTGTTTTGATATAATTTGTGTATTTCATCAATTAATTCTAAATCATTTTCCATTTTAATTTTATTTTAAATTATTTTGATTGCAATATTAATTTTCTTTTTATTTTGGTTCTGACTTAGACCAAATTTTTTTGTTATATGGAAATGACACCTTGATCCACTTTAATTTTGGTTCTATTTTTGTTCTTCTTTATCTATTTCTATTTTTATTTTATTTCTAGTTATGACTTAATTTTCCTGGTGGGGGTGCTTCTTTGTTTCTTTATTATTGTTACATCCCCAGTGTTATTTTTGCGTCTCTTTGGTCCTGTTCATAAGCATTCATGATCATAAGCATTTGCATGGTATCTTAGAGCCAAAAATATGGTTTGTTTTATATTTAAGTATCTTCGATCGCGTCGACATGAAGATTTTTAACCTTCGTATCTCCAGATAGAAGAAACTTAAATAAGGACAGCCGTTGTACCCTAATTTTCGCCTCTAAGATCCCTTCATCATACCATGTTGATTCACTCACAACAAGATCACACTAGGATTCTTGGTTCCCCTTCCTACATTTAATTTTGCCCTTTTTGAGGGATTACCAAGCACCTTGACTTATGTTCCTTTTGTGATCATGAAGATTATTTTGTTTTCTTCATTTAACTAATAAAATACAATGTTGGTTTGTCTTGCTTGTTATCCATGTAGGTGAAGGCAATGAGATTTAACAAGCTACCTCATGGGTTCATGACTTTATTTTCATGCCCTAGTCAATATCGCTTGAGAAGTTCAAACCTCACCATTGGATTAGTTTTGGGAGAATTGACATGGCAATGTTGCTTTGGTTCATCACATTTCAAGGTTATTAGATTTGACTTAAAAGTATAAGGGGTTGATTGGAGAAGTTGTCATGTTTGGACAAGGCCTTGTTCCTATTGGTCACAAGAGCATATTTCTATCAAATTTCAAGATATAAAAGTGGTTTTGGTGGCTATGAATCCTCATTATCATCCTAAACAACTTCTATTCACAAAGCAAGAATATTGGTACAAGAAGTTTGTTCAAACTTGTCAAAGTTCCTCAAAGCATTTTCTTGATCTAGGAGCTAGAGTTTTGAACTTCAAAGGAGTGCATCTTGCTCACCTTTTGGTATTTTTGAGTGATTCCAAAGATATCCTCCTCTTCAAAAGATATCAACAAATCACTACAAAAGTTTCAAGGAGTTTTCATGTGGAAGGAACTTGGTGAAGAAGAAAGATTACAAGTCATCCAGATGAACCCACAATTTTACATGAGTGACTTCAAATGGTCCTAACTTGGTCAATTTTTATCACCTTGAGTCCATTATTTTTCCATTGCAAAGCTTGTAACCTCATCTTTCAAAAGCATCAAGAATCATGTCCTAAGACCCCTTGAGTTAAAAATTCCATTGGTCAGAAGTTGGCACTTTGAAATTGAATTTCTCACCAAGTCAGAATTTTGAAATTCATAATGTGGCCTCTAATCACAAGTTTTCCACGCGTTTTTGCCTCTAAACATGTTAAGTGAAGTTCCAGATTTGTTTAGCGCATCAAAATGCAAGAATTGGATGAGTTTTGATGAAGTTTGTATCACACTTCACTCGTGCATCAGGTGTGCACGATTTCCCTCCAAAACGCATCATTCACTCTTCCTTTTGATCCCATTCGCTTCTCCTATAAATACATGAACTATCCCATTCAATTTCCCAAGCTTGGATAGCCAGAATCACCCTGTCAAACTTGCTCCATAACTCAATTTTCTGTAACTTCAAAATCCATTCTCGACCAATTTTCAATCCAATTTTTCCATCAATTCACCTTCCTTGATCTTTCCTGAAGCTAACCATATAATTACATTCAAGAATCGTGCCTTATACTGCTCCATAGAAGTCCAGTTTCAGAGCTCTGCAACTCAACTTCAATAGGTAGATTCCTTCATCAATTCTTCAAAACTCTAATATCATTGTGTTGCTCTCATTGCCCCGGTTCTAGTTGCAACACTTACCTTTTACTGGAAACACGTTTTGACCATGAAATTTCAAATCCCGTTTCAAAACATTCCTTCCAAATTGCTTGAGCTACAGTTTATATAAAATTTGGCGCGAGTGTGTGGTTGTCTTCGTCTTGAAGAGACGAAGCGAATGACATAGATCTGAGCTTCTGATTTTACAGTTTGAGAGACCTGCAATTCGTGATGGCTGGAGGTTGAAGATGGCCAACGTGTCATCTTCTAACCAATGAAGGTGCGCCATCTGTATTTTTCAAATTCTGATTTAATTAATGATTATGTACAATATTCACTAATGACCATGATATGCACAACACGCCAGATCCCTTGGATTTGATTACTAACGTGTTTTGACTTTCATCCAATGGTCCACATATTTTACTTTTATTTTCTTTTTCTGATTTTTATATTTTAATTGTTTTAAATTTCAAAAAATCATAGAAAATTCATTTTTAGTCCTAAAAATCTGAAAAAATTATGAAAAATATTTTTGATTATTCTCTTTCTGATTTTTATTTTTTCACAATTTAATTTTGTGTTTTGGTATTTTTTACAAATTTTACACTTATTTGATTTGTTTTAAATGTTTAAAAATACTTTTATACATTTTTAAATTCTGAAAAAATTATGGAATGATCCAATGATATTTGACAAATATTGGTGACCTTATCTTATTTTTGTTTCTAACTTTACTATTTTTTACCATTTTTTGTTTATTTTACCCATTTATTTTAATTTTAAAAATAGTTTCTGACTTTAAAAAATAACCAAAAAATTGTAAAATTACTTGGGCCTTTTTCTAATTTTTCTATGGTCTTACTTTTTATTTCTTGATTAATTTGAACATAGTTGATATTTTTCTCATTATTTTCTATTTTTAAAACATTTTTAAAAATCCTTTTTTGTGTATATTAAATGTGATATTATTTTGTGATTATTTTTTGGCTGATCTTGGGTTAAATTTTGGATCATGAACTTTATTAACATCATTGGATCTATAGTGTTGAGTTTAACTCCACAAAAATGGATGAATGATTTTAATAATAGTTTGACTAAAATTTAATTCAAATGTGGTTTGTATATTTTTCCCATCCCTCTTCATCTCTTCCCTTTCTTATTGCACTAGATGTTGTTGGAGTATGATCTTTATATCATGTCTCAAAATAAATGGTGTATAGATTGCTATTGACCGACCTCAAAATAGGTGCGACTTCTATATAAGTCCACTTACGATTGCTTAACATAGCACTAAATTTTGTCCCAATTCGAATAAATGATCATTCATGGCCAAAATTTATGATTGCAAGCCCAAGTATGTTAATTTGATCTCTTTGATCCAATAACCTTGAGATTCATTGTGTGGAGGCTTTGGTTCTACCAATCCTCTAATGGATCTACAACACCTTTGGTCAACGCGGATCATTTAAACATTGTTGATCATTAAATAATACTTATGAGAATTCCAAATGGATGATATACTTGACAAAAAGCAAATGTAACTTGTTGTGTGGAGGCTTTGGTTCTACCAATCCTCTAATGAGTTCAAAATGCAAGCTTCAAGATGGTCATCCAACTAACCACTAATTATTGACTTGTTTACCTTATACTTTTTTTTATGCTTTATGTACTATTTACTTTTAGCATTTATATTTCATGCCATTTTCATCTTTGCTCATTTGAGCATTTATTTTCTTGCCATTTTTTACTTTGCTCACTTGAGCTTTTCTTTTCCTTTCTTAAGACACTTAATAATCAACATAAACCCTAAAGAATCTTTAATGGTGCTTGGACTATTTGGTTACTATCCTCGGAATTATGGAGCATGAGACTTTTCTTGGACTTAGGATTAGAAACCTTGACCTATCTTGGAGATCTTATCTGATTATTTTGTCTGTAGTTCTTGAGGTTTACCTCAAGATATTGGGTTGCTTGTTTGTTTTTGTGTGCAAGTTTTTGTGATTACACCCTTTGTTTGTAATTTGGAATTCACCCGTATACAGTCGTTACTCTGCCCAATTTTTTGTGAAGACTTAATACACTTGAAGTTTGGTTCTCTCAAGAGGTCTAGTATTTCTTTGCTTGATTGGTTTCAATCCAAGGAATGAGAATTCTATCTTGGCTCATAATGTCAAGTATTGGTTTCTTGTTGGTTAGATGGTTCTTATCCCTAGTTTTTACCTTATGCTTTAGGATAGTCCCTTCTTCTCCTCCCATCTTCTTTAATTTCAAAAATCTTCTTTCCCTTTTTGAAAACTCTTCTTGTTTTTGAACTTGAACCACTTTCATAATAAACTTGGACTTATGTCCATGCATTTTCAAAACATTTTTCATAAATAAACTCTAATCGACTTAATAATTCCTTGACATTTTTGTGAGAAGACTAAAAGTCAATCAATCTCATTTCAAACCATTTTGCCACTTTGGATTTTATCTTTAAAATTTTCTCAAAAAAGGTTGAACTCTTGTCAATCCTTGGAGTGATGCAAACAACTATACTTCTATAATATGTAGTAAAGAGAGATATTTTCCACTTGGGTGTTGAGTGAGGCATTGTTGATTTTTAAAATCCAAGCCATATCCTCCCCTTTGAGATGATGAAAATTATTCTTTCTCATGATTGTGGGTAGTAGGTATGTTTTCCATACGGACAATGACAATGATGTTTCATCTCATAAAATTAGCCAACGCATTTGTGTTTTAAATTTTTAAAAAGAGGAACTACGCGTACCCTGATCCCCTATTGCATGAAAAGGTGGTACGTAGGCACTAAAGGTTCATAACCGCGGCGGGTGCAAAAATTATAAAAATAAATATATTTCTTTCCTCACCTCCACCATCCATTTTTTTATATATACAACATTTTTTATAGCCAAAATATACAGATTTTACAAAGAGGCTCATGCGGAGTATCGTATATGTTTAGGGTGCTAATACCTTCCCTTTGCATAACAAACCCCCTTACCTTGAATCTTTCCCCCTCTTTTTGGGTTATTCGCTCTTTTTCCATTCCTTTGGAAACAATAAAGCGCGGTGGCGATTTTTATTTTGATTTGTATAAAGTCTAGTCAATCCAATGGCTTGGTATTAAACATTTCTACCGCTACAGATAGGTTGTTGCTTATGCTTCTAGGAAACTCAGAGTTCATGAAAGGAATTATCCAATGCATGACTTAGAGTTGGCAGCGTTGGTGTTTGTATTAAAGATTTGGAGACATTATCTTTTTCGTTCTAAATTTGAAGTGTTTAGTGATCACAACAGTTTGAAGTACTTGTTCGAGCACAAAGAATTGAATATGAGACATAGGAGGTGGCTTCAATTGTTGAAATACTATGACTTTGATTTGAGTTACGATCATGGTAAGGCAAATGTGGTTGCTGACTCATTGAGTAGGAAGTCGCTGCATATGTCGATGCTTATGGTTTGAGAGTTAGATACGATTGAATAATTCAAAGATATGAGCTTAGTATGTGAGGAGAATTCTAATAGTGTGAAGTTAGGAATGTTGAAACTGACTAATTGTATAATAGAAGAAATCCACGAAGGTCAGAAGTTTGATTTGAGGTTAGTCGATCAATTGACTTTGATTAACCAAAGTAAAGGAGAAAAATTCAGAATTGATGATAATGGTGTAATGAGGTTTGGTGATAGAGTGTGTGTTTCAGAGCTTAATAAGAGTATTATTGAAAAAGGACATATAAGTGGATTGAGTATTCATCTCAGTGATACAAAGATATATCAGGACTTGAAGAAGTTATTCTAGTGTCCTGGTATGAAGAAGGAAGTTGCCAAATTTGTTTATGCTTGCTTGACTTGTCAGAAGTCGAAGATTGAGCATCATAAGCCTATGGGTATTATGCAACCGTTGAGTGTTCCAGAATGGAAGTGGGACAATGTCTCTATGGATTTTGTATTGGGTTTGCTGGTTACTGCTAAGGGAAATGATTCAATTTGGATGATAGTGGATAGATTGACTAAGTCAGCACATTTATTACTGATGAAGATTAATCATCCTATGGAGAAGCTGGCCATATTATATATTAATGAAATTGTGAAGTTACATGGAATACCTTCAAGTATCATTTCAGATAGAGATCTGAGGTTTATGTTAAAATTTTGGACAAGTTTGCAGAATGCTTTTGGTACTAAGTTGAAGTTGAGTTCGGCATATCATCCACAGACGGATGGTCAGACATAGAGGACTATCCCCTCTTTGGAGGATTTGTCGAGGGCTTGTGCGTTGGAACAAGGAGGTGCTTGGGAAAACCACTTGCCATTGATTGAGTTTACTTATAATAACAATTTTCATTCTAGTATTGGGATGACGTCGTATGAAGCATTGTATGGTAGGAGGTGTAGGACTTCATTGTGTTGGTATGAGTCGGGGGAGAATGTTGTACTCAAACTTGAGGTTGTACAAGAGACAACTGGGAAGATAAAGATGATTCAAGAAAAGATGAAGGCTTCTCAGAGTTGTCAGAAGAGTTATCATGATAAGAGGAGGAAGAATATAGAATTTCAAAAAGATGATCATGTATTTTTGAGGGTTACTCTAGTGACTAGTGATGGTAGAGCTTTAAAGTCGAGAAATCTTACGTCGCATTTTGTTGGCCTGTATCAGATATTAGAAAATATAGGTGAAGTAGCTTATCAGATTACTTTACCGCCGTCACTCGTGAATCTACATGATGTGTTACACGTGTCTCGATTTAGAAAGTATATTATGGATCCTTAGCATGTGATACAAATAGATGATGTACGGGTGAGAGATAACCTAACTGTTGAAACATTACCATTGTGAGTAGAAGGTTGAGAATGAAGCAATTGCAAGGCAATGAGATCGCCTTATTGAAGCTATTATGGGGTGGACCAGGTGGTGAAAGTTGGACTTGGGAACGCGTGGATTCGACGAAAGAGTCTTATCTGAACTTGTTTCCGCCAGGTAATTTTCAAGGGTGAAAATTCTTTTAAGTGGGGAGAGTTGTAACGCCCTAAATTATAGATTAATTATTATTTAATTAATTTAGCATGAGTATATGAGTGATTGTGATATGTTTAGTATATGTGATATTTTGGTGCTTTGTGTGAGTCCTTGTGATGATTTATGATGTGTATTTGTGATGCATTTGGCGATGCAATAGTGATGACTTGATGAATATGATGTTTAAGATGGTGGTTTGTATGGTGTAGGATGGGATAATAAGAGTGTTTAGAATTTAAATAATTATTTTTAAATTATTTAGATTTAATAGTAATTATTTAGAATTATTTAGATTTAAATAAATAGAATGGTGGTGTAGAGAAAATAAGGGCAAAATGGTCAATTGGAAGGAATAAGTGAGGAAAATACTGGAAGTTCATTATTAGGGGTCCAAGAGTTTAAGTTTGGAATAAGGAAAAGGTTTACAATTTTACACGATCATTTTGTATGATAGTTTTGGAGGAACAGTATGAAGAGGCAGAGCTAGGGCATAGAGAGGCAAAGAGGAATTTTTAGAACACGGTGAGGATTTGATTGCTAGAAATAATCTTAAGGTAAGGGGTGTTTTTCTTGATTATTATAATTGATCTAAGGTTTAGATAGTTGTGGATTGTAGCATGTTTTTTGTTGTGATGAAAATGTGATGATTCAGTGAATTAGGTGACTGTAAGCAATTGTACCCATAATATATAACACATTGGATTGTTGATGTTTTGTGAAAAACTTGTGATTATATGATGTTTTAGGACCTATAATTTGCATGAATCGCAAGACTGGGACTCGTTTTTATGTAGGAAATTGCAACAGAAAAACTTTGTTCGCGTTGTGTCGTCGGGCGATGGGGTAGCATCGTCGGGCAATGGTGTTGTCGTGTGGCCGTCGCTAGGTGAAAATGGGAGCGATGAAGGGCTGAAATGAGTGATGCTACTGGAGTGCATTTCTCCAAGCATCTCCGGGCGATAGAGGTATATCGTTGGGCGATGGTGTCCAAATTTGATTGGATGTGTTGGATTTTCTTAAATGAGTCGTAACTTCAGTTTTAGAACTCAGATTGAGGTATCGTTCGAAGAGTTGGATATCTAACGCAATGAACTTTAGTTTGATGGAATGAAAGGAGATAAAAAGTATTTTTCCAAATACCTAAACTAGGATGAAGTTAGGTTCCCCGTGTCATATTACCATGATGTTTTGTTTAATTAAGATGATGTGACGATATTATGTAATGTTTGTATAATTATGATGGTAGTATGATGATGTAAGTGTATTTAAGATGATATGATAATATTGTGATGAAATCATGAATGATGATGCATCTTGACTAACCGTGGTCGTTTTTATTATGTTGTTGCACATCATACATTCATGGTATAGTTTAGGACTTTGGTCCAGTGATGTTATTAGGAATTCAGTCCGGTGAAGATGATAGGACAATTTTCCAATGAATGCATTAATCTCATAGTGTGGATTGAGTGCAAAATTGTGAAGTGCTCTCGTTCTAAGCGGGAATCGATCCTATTGGTGGGGATCTTTAGAGATAAAAATGACTGAGCCATCGGTGAAGTTTTGGTACCCCACGCATGAGTCTATGATGATGCATTTCATTTTAAGTGATATTGCATAATGATGTGATTAAACAATGTTTGTCGATAAATGATGCTTTGATAATATGTTGTCATGATTTGATGATGTTGTAAAGGTATGAGTATAACATGAGGTTCTTGCGATGTTTGGTTCCTTGCCTATATGCATATCTTCTATATTTATTCCTTATGTCTTTTATAATGATTTTGATTTACTCACCCTTTCTGTTTGAATGTAGCCTTCACGTGGGTAACGCACAGGTGATCGAGAATAGTCCGTAAAAGCATTAGAGGATAGCTTTGGAGTGCGTTTATTTTCTTTTGTTAAATAAAGGGAGTCTTGGTCTAATATGTAACATCGGGGTTGGGATCAATTGGTTGCGAACCTTGCATGTTTTGTTATCTTGAGATTTTGTATTTTTATCATGACTTTTGCCATGTCTTAGGTTATGATATTATAAACCGTAAGTGTGAAAATGTTATTAACCTTTGAATAACCTTTCATGGTATTGAGATTATTTTATGAAGATATTTAAGACTCATTAATTTAGCTGCGAAGTTCAAAATGAATTAGTTGTGAATCTAAAGATAATATCCAAAGTGTTTTCTTTGCAATCCATGTTACGGAGCAGGGTTAATCATTATTTGACATTTTATGAAGATGTGATGCCCTTCTGTGGCCTTTGTTTGATTTTATATTTCCAAGAAATTATATGCGAAATATATGTGAGTTAGAAGGGTGTTACATGTAGCAGTGGCAGTTTTAAAATAGTTTGGAAATTTAGTGATTAGCTTCGGTTAGCAAAAAGACATAGTGAATGAGTCAGTTTGCAAGATTAAGGAGTGAATGGTTTGAGTACCAATGTGTAGGGATGGATTAGATATACTCTGGTAGTATGAATGGACTTTCTTACATTGTGAATTGCATTATGGACCAACACTTTGAGATAGTATTGATGTCTAATTATGCTCTTACAAACTTACAAGTACATTATGTAGAAATACAAGGTAGTCCAGAATATGGAAGTACAAATGGGGGCACCTTTTAACATACATGGGTTTTGCAAGCTGAAGCACGACATTAAGGCAATCTTGAAAGCATGGTGAAGATTTGAATAGATCTTGAAGTTCATGAAGGAGAATAGGTTTAGGATGAGGTTTAGAACCAAACTTTTGTGTAATGGTTTCTACATATTTGTCATGGTATGGATGTAAAAAAACTGGATTGGAATTGTAATACTTCTATGCATTTGTAGTATATCAATGTACCATGGTGTATGGCATCTTCTCGTAATGTGACCTTTGAACATTCAATGCTAATTTTTTCGAATATTCAAAGTACTTCTTTTTTCCAATTTGGACTTGAAGTTCCAAGTTCTCTTTTTTATTATACTTTTGGTTGTATCTTGTAATATCTTGAATAGATCCAACGATCATGATAAATTCAACAAAGTGTCCATAAAGATAAGAAAAATGTCTTGGAAGTAAGAACTTTGACCATCCTTATTCTCTCCTCTTGTTTATCATGTTTTATACATTTCCAAGTAATTGATGAAAGATTATATTTAAACTCCAATTATACTTGTTCTTTGAATTCATAAATTCAAAATATCCAATCAATTCCCAAATCTTCTTTTGAATCCAAACCCACAATAAAATTCAATCATAAGTAATAAGAATGAAAGCCGTAATGAGTGAACAAAACAAATGATCACCAAGTCAAGAAATGACCCACATAATGCATGATAAGGCTTTGCTAAAAGAGAATCATCCGACCACCACATGTGTATGGAAATAAATCCTAATCCAAGAGGACCTCTGATTACCAAACATATAGGGAAATAAACCTTAATGAAGAGAGTCCATCTGATCATTAAGTGAATAGGAAAATAAACTCTAATCCCACTCTCTATGTATCCTCAATTGGAGTAACCCTGCAAAAGATATGAAAACATAGTTGCCATGTGAAACCCTAACCACAAATCCTTAATCCCATGCCAAGCTTACGATTAATGATGCATGTCGTGTTAGATAACCTAATGAAAATATATGTACATGACAATGCATAAGCTAGATGATTTGATAAAGGGTAGGACAAATTTGGGGTATGACAACTTTTAGCTAGCAGTTTTGACTTGTCTCAAGTTTGTTGTGTGGTTAATGAGTGAATTTAGGAGGTTAAAAGAGAGTTTGGAGGGAATTTTGAATTAAGGGGAAATTTGGTAATTGATGATGACATGTGGCAGGGTTAGTTAGAATCAGTGACAGGTTTGTCTCAAAGTCAATTATTTTGTTGAGAATCTGTTAGGTGTTATAGGTGTCAAGCCGGGAAAAAACACAGAGTCACCGCCGAACTTTATTTATCCCGAAGAAAAGAAAATATCGAGAAAACCCCAAAAGGAAGGATAAGATAGTCTTTCGACTAAGAGAAAGGGTACATAAGTTGATTATGTGAGGGGAAGGTATTATCACCCCTCACGTATATGGTACTCCATGGGATCTACTCTTGTTGTTCTAATCAAAGGGTGTGTTATATCTAATGCTTACTTGCTAAGGAAATGCATGGATGAATTATGTACAAAAAGAAAGTTTTTATTAGTTGTTCCCGCCACGGTTTCGAATATTTGTGCCTACGTACCACCTTTCGTGTAATAGGGGTTCTGGGTACTCGTAGTTCACCTTAAAAGTTTTGGTTTGTTTGTGTTTTTTATGGGTGGCGAACCCTTTTGAAAAGATTTTGAATTACGCCCTCAAAGAAAATTACCATATTTGATTTGTTTGTATTTTGTTATTGTTGAAAGTGTATAAGTATGGTTACGTGTTTTGAATTTTTGATTTAAGAAAAAGAAAGTTTTAGTCTTGATGGAATGCAAAAGAGGAATGAAAAATCTAAGGGAAATTCTATTCCTAATATTGACATGTAATCGTGGTCCTAAAGTTTGGATTAATAAAGGGGAATATCTACCTAAGTTAGCATGCATAGTGTGATCGGTGGATCTGGAACTGACTGTTTAACGCTGGTTCGCAAAATGTCGCGGAAGCAAGAGTCGCCACCGTCTTTTATTTTCTCCAAATGGAAAGGACAAAAGCACAGAAAAATTCCTTAAAGAGATTGCTCTCGGTTCGGGAGGTAGGTTATAGAAAGGGAAGGTATTAGCACCCTTTCTATCCGTGGTTTTCCACGGGCTCTTAGGTACTTGCTCAATGTGTTTTCAAAATTGTTTGTTTGCTTTTCAATGTGGGTTTTAAAAAAGTTTCTTTGAAAAATTTCAGTTCGACTCGTACGTCAGAGTGTTTGAAAAATTTGCTTTGAAAGCTTTTGAAAAGTGTCAGTGTGAAAAGTCTTTTTGAGTTTGTTTTGAGATTAGAGCAAGTATCCTTGAGAACCTACCTACCCTAAGGAATTCGTCTGTGTAGATGTCCTTAAAAGTAGTGCCATCCCACCATTGAGAGGTAGGTAGCACCACCGTTGGAGGTGTTCGGGTCAATTCGAGGTTTAGGGACATGGTGATCACCAGAGCAATGGGAAGACACCTTAGAAGCTACCCTCATGCCAGGTTCCCGGATCATGAGGACTTACTAAGACGTCCTCTACTCGACGATCACCTTTCGAAAGGCAACAGTGAGGCGTACCCTAGGGGTGGTGTGTGCGATTCGTGTGTCGTTTTCAGATATTTGTCTTGTCATGTTTATTTGTGTTCTACGCTTGATTTTAATTAGGGCCATTCATTCTTGCATGCTTATTTAACAGTTATAAAGTTTGCGGGAAAATAAATCTACAGCTATTACAAAGGGCGCGGGTCCACATCGCCAAAATTAACCGGACCCGATTTGACGGAAAATAAAGAAAGCGAAGTAAAAGTGCGAAAAGTATAATCGTTACAAGGCTTTGGGACAATTACATAATTATAATAAACGAAATAAAATAAATATGCAAATTAAATAATAACGAACATGGGCGTTGGACCCTTTTACAAAAATAATTAAATTAATGAGAATTAAAATTAAAATTTAAAAAAAAAGAAAAATGTTTTTTAGTATTTGTGGTTTTTTTATGTTTAATGGGAAAAAAGAGAATTAATTACAATTAAAACAAAGTGTCGAACCCTAATTCTAATATTTTTAGTTATCATGAAAATGTTATATTAACCTAAATTAAACCCTAAATTAATTTATGTGCATTTAATTATATAAAAAATAAATAAATAAATAATATTGTGATAAAAAAAAAGGAAAATTTAAAAAGGAATAAAATTCATCAAACCTAAATTCTATATTTTTGTGTTTTTATGATGAAAAGAATTAACAATAAGCCTTAATTTAAATTAACTAATTTTACATGCAAGTTTTTTATGAAAAATAATTAAAATAAATATATATTATATTTTTGTCTTTTCTGAATTTTTGTGAATTTTTGTATTTTTGTGAAAACAAATTAATTATGTTAAAACAAATAAAATAAATGAAATAGCAAAAATAAAATATAAGAAGAAACATAGAAAAAACGCAAACCAGGGGGGGGGGGGGGGGGGGTAGCCCCAAATTGGAGGTACAGGCCTTAGAATTCTGGCCCTATTAACTTTGAATTCGTTGACTTTTCCAGATTTTGTATGGCATGTTGACTGCGTTTATGGTGTTCTTTGAATTTGAGCCCTTGATCTGCTCTCACTGGACGCGTGTATGGTGGGATGATGATGGAATATGGTGGTCCTCAATAGGCGCGCTGCATAAGAATTGTTAATGAAAAATAACATGGGAATTGTATAGACCTGGGGTTCGAACCCAGGTCTTGCCCCTCACTAGCCAACACCTGGACCACTATGCCATGTTAACATCTTTAATATATAAATAACGAATAAATAATATAAAGAAAGAAACACGTTAATGGATTGGAACGCGCGAAATTTCAAACTAGTGAATCACTGGCTGACAACACATCGTCTTCCTCGTTCTATTTTATTTTTCTGAAAACAAGAACTTTCAGCCACGGTTTTGGATGCGTGGTTTTAGGCAACCTACAAGAAAATAACGATTAGATGCTGGGTGTATATAAATTAATCGCGAAGGTCAAACTCTCTTCGTCTTGATGAGCTGATTGCAATGGTGGTACTGGGATGGTCTAATTTTGCTTGTATTAAGAATCCCTAATTTTGAAACCTGCAAACCCTAAATCTCATTCATGGCATCATCTCGTATAGCACAGAAAAACGCAATTAAAGGTATCAGTTAGCTTCAAAACATTATGATAAACATGAATCAATGGACAAAATGCTGTAAAAACGTTTAAATCATGATGCACGATTTTGGAAATTTTACTATACAGTTCGAGTTCAAACTACCAGTTCTTGAAGTTTTGATTGTTGTTCTTGATTGGAACACGTTCAGGGATTGCCAAGGAAGCTTTTGGAATAGGTTTGGTGCCTTAAATCGCCCTAGAACACTGATTTCAGAATTGAGTTTTATGGCAAATTTTTCAAGTTTGTATCTTGCTCTTTTGCGCAGCTTCTTGTCCTCTTTCATTAGGTTTGTGATCCTGAATATGTATAGAAGCTTTTAGGTCAACAAAATTGCACAAAATCCATGGCATTCAATGATTTGCATATTTGATTTTGTAAGATCTTTTTGAATCTTTTTCACATGGTTCTTTGTGTCAATTAGCTCCAATCACACCAATTCTTTCCATAATTGAACAAGCACGAAATATTGAGTCCAAATCATGCATAAAAAGATTGGTTTTGTTAGGTTAGATATTTTTCATGTATTTAAATAATTTAAATGAATTAATATTAATGTAAATTCAAATAAATAAATAAAAATTGAGAAAATACTTCCCTTTGGGCCAAGTGGTCGTGCATAGGTTTAGAATGATGAATCATGGAAGAAAAATGGGCCCATTAGTAATTTTGGATCATTTGCATCAATGTTGACTTTTCAAAATTCCCAAAAATTTCCCAACTTCCACAAGGCATAACTTGCTCAATTTTTAAGCTTTTCACATGTTCTTGGACATTTTGGAAAGGTCTTTGAGTCCTCTAACCAATGTCTTTGGTCCCATGTCATTTTGATTTACCAATCTCAAGTTATGGTCTTTGACTTAAAGTCCCTTTTTGTTGACTTTTGAAAATGACCTATAATGTTGAAATTGATAACTTTTTGTGAGAGCATTTCTTGGACTTGAAGTATGAAGATGAGTTGTAGGAAATGTCTTTCTCTTCAAAATGAGCTTTGGATGGAATTTTTCTGATAATCCATGTGAAAGTTATGCCCTGGTCAATTTCAGTTGACTTTTTCAGCTGTCCAAATATAGTAACTTTTGCATCTTTGATTATTTCTGAGCCAAATTTTGAGAATCATGATCAAGAATTGATCAAATGATGTTTGTGGCTTCAAAATGATATGTTGACCAAAAATTTGAACTTTTGACTGCCAAATGACCATTTTGCCCATGCAGTTGACTGTAGTGCAATTTAGGGTTTTGACTGTGCAATTTTGAGCTGAATGCCTTGAAACTTGATATGAAGATGCTTGACCATATTTGTAAGCATGTGAGACTTGATTGGGCCTTTGAAAACTTCATTTTCTTGATCAGAACCCAAACCCTAGTTTTGACTGTATAGGAGACAGTTGAGCTGCACAACCCTTGGGGAATTTTGAAGCATGACTTGGCAATTTCTTGAAGAATATGGGAGGGCAAATTTTGGGGTGCAACACATAGTTAACAATCCTAATGTCTAACTTGAATCGAAAATGAAACAAGTGGTCATAAGGGACAAAAAAACCTAAAGAAAAGAACAAACACAAGTGCAATCGAACATAGTTAAACCAAAACCAAAATAAAAATCAAGTGCGAGCTAGCAACAAATAATGAATCCAATGGATTTCAAAATGGGAGTAATGAACTCTTTCCACTTGATTTGCTCAAGCACCAATATTGAGTAATAACTCGAAGCGTCAACGTTTAAAGAAACGTAAGCTAACACCGTTGAAATGAATGACAAAGTGTGGGGGATGATTGCGATCTCTTTCCACTTTTATTTGACTCGAGGACAAGAGATGAATGATTCAAAGCATCAATGTATGACGTGAGCTAAGAATGACACGAACTAGAAAGTGTTGGGGCCAATTGCGAGCCCTATTGTTCTATTTTTATTGACTCGATTGCAAGCAAAAAATAAAAGGGGAGGGGAATTGCCTTCTTTGAGGACTTTTAGACAAATTTCCTCTTTTTTGAGGAGTTTAAACAAACACAAACATTGCCTCTTTTTGAGGTCTTTAAACAAACACAAACATTGTCTCCTTTGAGGACTTTAAACAAAATTACTCACTTAAAGTAGAGACTCCCATGCATGTATCTCTATTCCTACTTGTCATGGCAAGGAAATCAAAAAACAATGCGAAAATATGATAAATGAGAAAAAAAATATCAAACGGAGTTTAATCGCTTAATGGAGTGTTCCTAAAGGGATGGCAATATCACACAATCAATTATTCAAACTAAAAGAAATCTATTATATATTTTTTTTTTTATCAAGTATTTCTATTACCAAAAATGAAATTAAAACTAAAAAGAAATATAAAATTTAATGAAGAAATGGGCTTTTCAAACAGGATCCAGAAATGTTATTTTTATTGTCTAAAAAACAAGGTTGGGCTTGCACAGCAAAGTCTCATGCGCCTATGATCCACAAATCACGTCGACCATCAAACTATTCTATTCTCACCATCAGATTTATTCTAATTTGATACCATCTATTTCTTTTATCAGATTATTATTATACATTGTTAATAAATTAAAAATAACAAAAAATAAATAAAATGCGATGAAAACGGTGTGTACGGTTGGGATTGGGTAAAGTATTGAGACGTTTCAACTTCCATCTCTCTTATTTATGTCTGCAATTTCCGATGAGAAGCCCCGCCGCGCCGGAAATCTCCCCCGGCGGAGGCGGAGGTCAAAACAAGTTCAAAGCCTACTCAAACAAACCTTTCTTCTCCATTCTTCAAATCCACCTTCATTTTTCATTAATTTTTCCTTAGTTAGCCTAAATCTAAGCAAGCATCGAAAACCCTAGGTCATGGAAAAATTGAATTAAATCGTTATGGAAGCGAATCAAGACCCGAGACCTTGGGGAAATAACTCAGAAGGTCTCAGGCTACATGCTGGTATCAAAAAGACGGAGAAAAGATGAGGAACGGAATAAGCACCACTTACTTATCGGAGAAGCTCCGGCGACGATTCCGCGGCGGCAATAAAGAACCAGAAACCCCGCTCCAAACTGCAAACTCCTTAGATAAATCGTATTTGCTCTTAACTCTTCCTACTTCTCCGTCCGTTCCTTCTTCTGTCTACCTCTTTTCCAATTTTTGTGCGTTGCTGAGAGGTGATCGTCGCGTTTCCGGCGCTAATGCGAGATCGAGAACGCGACTGAGAATAAACTCAGAGCAAAGGTTGAATGACTGAGCGAGGAAGATGAGCATTGCAAAGAGTTACAAGGAGATAATGATTGTGTGTGGAGCTTTTTTGTGTGTTTTGTTGAGTAGAGTGTGTCGATGATGATGATGAAGATGGAAGGTGGAGATGAAGGATTGAAGGTGATGATGAGGTTGAAGAAATTGCAGAGAATCTATGGAGATTGAAGGTTTATGATTGGAGTGAAGTGATGAAGATGCGTGTAGATTGAATGGTTCTGGAAACTCTGAAGAATGGTGGAAACTCTGAAATTCTGTTATGGCTTGATTATTTTGGAGCATTGGATTAAGAGAATTGGTTAGAGAGTGAAGGGCTAAGATGAGATAGTTAGAAGTTGTTAGTTAGATTCTGTTATGAGGAGATTGATGAGCTGGCATTTCGGTTATAACAGTTAGGAGTTAGTTTTGGTTGTTATCAAAAATTTAAAAATGGTTTTATGAACTCTCTGTTAGTAGTAAGTGGTATTATTTTATGTTAGAAGGTTTCAAATTTAGTTGGGGGTTAGTTATTGACAGTTGGCAACTCTACTAGTTAGTTAAATGCTAAGCGGGCAAGTTAGGTTTTTTTGTTAAAATCTAAACTGTAGAGATTTTTGGTTAACTCTGTTAGTATTGCTATGTCAGGATACTAATTGAAATTGGTTAGGTTAGCTGAACTTTAGGTTGAATGAGGTTTAGAAGTGAGGTATTGACGCTTGTATGTGACTGTATGTATGTATGATATAGTTTGAATAATGTGTGGAGATATATCATAGTCCAAACACATGAAACAAGGTAGTTTGTGTGCTAAATAGCTTCTTATTTTATCATGATGTGTAGGGCTGGTATGCTGACTAGGGCGTATGCAAGTTGTAGTGGTTGCTTGAAGTCTGGTTTATTTGATCTCTCTTTTAGCTCGCTTATGTGAATGCAGGTCTGCTATTAGTGGTGATCGGGAATTAAATTAGTGAAAATCTGTTTGGAACATATTGATGGAAATTATGCAGGTTAGTAAAAGGCTAATTGTGGAGTTAATTGGTTTATGGATTGATACTAAGTAATGAGTTGTTGACTGCTATTGATCTTTTTATGTGTTAATTGAATGGTTTTTCTGAGTTGAATTCGTGCTGCTAGTCATGGAGTGAAGGGCATTTTTTATTTATTTTCTATTTGGATATGGCTTGGCATGGTTATATGGCTTGGCATGGTTATAAGGTAGTTAAGGCATAGTGAATTTTTGGTTTAATGAAATTGTGGACTATTTTTCGTACTGATGCAGGACTGATTTATATGCTGATGTGTGAATGGTTTGGAGTGTTAACATGGTTTTGTTTGTGGAAGCTGGTTGTACAAGTTGTTATCAAGGCAAAAATGAAGATGGAAAAGAGTTTGGAGGAGATAGAAGCTTGGTGAAGACATGAAGATGGAGCAAAGTTTGGACATTGGTCAAAGTAGGCTTGGTTTGACATGAAGGCAAGGCATTGTTGTGAAGCTTCGATCTCAGTAGCTTTATGAGTTTGGCAAATTAGAAATAGATCTTGTAATTTTCCTCTTGTAATGCTCCAATGTGTAATATAAATATGGCTTGTAAATTGTACACTTGTAGTTTTGAACAAACATGAATAATTTTTGGATGATGAAATTTGTTTGGTTTTGAAACTGGTCGATTTTGAATAGAACTCATGAAAGCTAGTTGGACATGGAAGTTTTCTCGATGCCTTTTATATACACCAAGCGTATTTGGATAATTGATGAGACTCAGTTTGAAACCCTTGACTCCATGTGTTTTTTATCCATATTTTCCATGTTGTTATTGCTACTTAACTGAGATACTACTTGAACAAATTCCGACCTTAAATCAAATTCAAATCTCAATGAACAAATCCCAATCACCTTGCATTGCTAATGAACCCTTAGCTTCAATCACTAATCCAAGTCAACTTGCGTTTCAAGCAACAAGCAATTAAAAGGAATGATGATGCTTTGAATACAGTTTCATCCTTTGTACCATGATTGGTATTTTGCAATTTCATCCACAGGCCCTTTGTATCAATCCTAAGTGAAAAAGCTTCAAAGCATATAGAAAACCAAAATCACCAGAGGCCCCCTTATCCCATGTCTTGAAAAAACCAATGATATGCAATGTAAATGAATGGCCTAATGGAGATATGTACAAATGAGGACAAAGCCTAAGTCAGACAAAAGTAAAGGAGTAGGACAAATTTGGGGTATGATAGCTGCCCCTATTTAATCATCTTAAACCTGAAAGTGATATTGGCGCTAGCCTTTCGAACATTCTAGGTAGAAGATGGTTAAATATTAATACCAGAAATTTGTCCTGAAAAAATGGTGTGTGTGAGTTATTATTATATTTTTTTTAATATCTGTTGGGGAAAGAAATATTTTGTTTTCTAGTGAAAGAGTTTGATGAATAAGTGTTTGAATGGTGATAGCTTGTAACGTGGTAATGATGCCAATACGATGTTTTCAGAGAGATGATTGTTATATAAAATGGTGATTGAAAGAGTAGGTATGAAAAGACAAAGGGTAAGATCTACGGGCAACCTACAATCTAAATAAGGTGAGACCTACGGGCGATCTATAAAGGAAAATTAGATCTATGAGTGACCTACAATCCTTATAAGTGAGACCTACGAGCGATCTACAGGAGAAAAGCTAGATCTAAGGAAAACCTATGATCCTAAGAAGGTGAGACCTATGAGTGATCTATAGGAGGAAAGATATATCTACGGGCGACCTATGATCCTAAGAAGGTGAGATCAACGGACGACCTACAAGAAAAGTTAAATCTACGCGCGACCTACGATCCTAATAAGGTGAGATCTACAAGCGATCTACAAGGAAATTTAGATCTACGAGCGACCTACGATCCTAAGAAAGTGAGACCTACGGGCGATCTATAAGGAAAGCTAGATCTATGCGCGACCTACGTGCCTAAGAAGGTGAGACCTATGAGTGATCTACAAGAGGAAATCTAGATCTACGGCCGACCTAAGATTCTAAGAAGGTGAGATATACGGGTGATCTACAAGGAAATCTAGATCTACGGCAGACCTACAATCCTGATAAGGTGAGATCTACGGGAGATCTACAAGGAAATCTAGATTTACGGGAGACCTACGATCCTAAGTAGGTAAGATCTATGGACGCTCTATAAGGAAATCTAGATCTATGGGTGACCTACGATCCTAAAAGGTGAGATCTACGGGCGATCTACAAGGAAATCTAGATCTACGGGCGACCTACGATCCTATGAAAGTGAGACTTACGTGCGATCTCCAAGAGGAAAGCTAGATCTGCGGGAGACCTACGATCGTGATAAGGTGAGATCTACGGGCGATTTACAGGAGAAAAGCTAGATCTACTGGTGAACTACGATCCTAAAAAGGTGAGACCTACGAGCGATCTATAGGAGGAAAGTTAGATCTACAAATGACCTTCGATCCTAATAAGATGAGATCTATGAGAAATCTACAATGAAAGCTAGATCTATGGGCGACCTACGATCCTAAAAAGGTGAGACCTACAGGTGATCTACAAGGAAAGCTAGATCTATAGGCGACCTACGCTCCTAAGAAGGTTAGACCTATGAGCAATCTAAAAGAGGAAAGTTAGATCTACAGGTGACCTAGGATCCAAATAAGGTGAGATATATTGGCGATCTACATGGAAAGCTAGATCTATGGAAGACCTACAATCCTAAGAAGGTGAGACCTACGAGCAATCTACAAGGAAAGTTGGATCTACGGGGAACCTACGATCCTAATAAGGTGAGACCTACGAGCGATCTACAAGAGGAAATCTAGACCTACGGGAGACCTACGATCCTAAGAAGGTGAGATCTACGGGCGATCTACAAGGAAACCTAGATCTACATCCGACCTACGATCCTGATAAGGTGAGATCTACGGGCGACCTACAAGGAAAGTTAGATCTACGAGCGATCTATAAGGAAAGCTATATCTACGGGCGACCTACGATCCTAAAAGGTGAGATCTACTGGCATCTACAAGGAAATATAGATCTACGGGTGACCTACAATCCTAAGAAGGTGAGAACTACGAATGATCTACAAGAGGAAAGCTAGATCTACGGGTGACCTACGATCCCGATAAGGTGAGATCTACGGGCGATCTACAGGAGGAAATTTAGATCTAAGGGTGACCTACGATCCTAAGAAGGTGAGACCTACGGGCAATTTTCAGGAGGAAAGTTAGATCTACGGACGACCTAGGATCTTAAGAATGTGAGACCTACGGGCGATCTATAGGAGGAAAGTTAGATCTATAGATGACCTACGATCCTAAGAAGGGAAGATTGGTTATAGCACAACGACCGAAGGTATGTAAATGATGAACTATATTTTTTTTGCTGGGGATTTAGGAGTACAAGGTACTGGAACCATTAATTGGGGATTGTGAGGTTCTAAAGGCATCAGTTGTGAATTTACCATTGTTTTGGTGGAAAGTGATTCGGGCTTTTGCGCAAGGTACCAAATATGGGTTACGCTTTGTATGCATGTTTGAATTTTTCATGGTGTAATGATTCATTTCAAAGAATATGGATATGCGTTTGAGGATGCAATGTAATGCAGTGATAACTATATGCAAAGTGCAGAGAAATGAACTTTATAAGAACAGGCTCATTAGGAACCATTGCTCGTTGTCGGAAGATATCAATACGGATCGACATTAGAAAGATCAGGGTACCAAAGATCAATGGCAACTTATTATGAATTGAATTATCGTCTTGTTGGGGAGGAAGTAATCTGACACACTTCCCTGCATCCTATATTGTATGGGGATGGTAGGATTATACATGGACATACTGGGGAATTGCATGTTGAACATCACTTGGATCTCTTTGAATGCCACGAGTCTTCCTTATACTGGGAGATACACCTTGAACTACTTGGGATTAGGAGAAGGACATTGACCTCTTCGGCTTCCTTTGTATGCTTCTCTGCTGAAGATTAGACGGTGATCATCCGTGGGGATTACGCGTTGAACCACATAGAACTCCTTGAGTGCCCCAAGTTTTCTCTATTGGGGAATTATGCATCAAAAACGGATGTTGAACCATGCCCCAAGTTTACTTCACTACTGGGGAGATTAACCTTTGAACATCTGCAGGGGATGAAGATGTCTTTTGCAATGTCGGCTAGGTCAATGTAGCAATCATGACTTGCTACCTGCACGAAAAACAACTCTTTGAATGCTATAACACTCCTTTGGGATGTTTTCATGTCAATGTAAAGTCATGTTTAGTTTTAGCTTGAGATTATTATTCCTCAACATTTTCAATGCAATGTTTAATAAAGAATTAAATCACATTTCCATACGAAAAACAAAAATTAAAAACAATAAAGAAATCTTTTTGGGCAAAGACAATTTTATTGATTGATGATTGACTTGTAAATAGGAATTTGTACAAGGAGGCAACTCTTGAATGAGGTAGTTGCAAAAAAGAAGAGAAAATACAATAGGTAAAATGGCAATGAGAAATGCTCGAATTTTCATTAAAACTGGTATTATTACAGTTCCTATATCCTTGATAGTCTCAATGCTTTGCTTCTGAAGAGTAGTAGTTGGACTGGTATGTTCACTGCCAAGGTGAAAAGGACGTGCATGGTTATTTGTGAAGAGTATTTAAACTGCAGCCTCTCTCTCTTGATCCCTAATTTTTTCTTAGACCGCCCTTCTAGGTTTTTGATCCAGCGGGATACCCATTTTTTCCCAAGTCTCCCTTTCGGGTTTTCGACTTAGCGAGTTATTATTTTTCATTTTATCCCTAATTTTTTCTTGGAATATTTCTTTTTATGTCCACCAGGATGCCCATTTTTGCCTAAGTCTCCCTTTCGGGTTTTCGACTTAGCGAGTCTTTTATGCGTAGTATTTTTTGACTGAGTCTGAATTGACTGGAAGTGGAACGTCTTCCCCATCCATGTCTATCAAGATTAAAGCACCTCATGAGAAGGATTTATTCACGATGTATGGTCCCTCATAGTATGGAGTCCACTTTCCCCTTGGATCAGAATAGCTTTGCAAAATAATCTTCTTCACGACCAGATCGTTGGGATAGAACTTTTGAGGACAAATCTTCTTGTCAAACATTCTATTCATCCTCTTTTGGTAAAACTGACCATAACAAATGGCTGCTAAGCATTTTTCCTCAATCAGATTGAGTTATTCAAGTCTTGTCTGAACCCATTATGCCTCGTCAAACTTGGTATCCATCAGGACCCTTAATGAAGGAATTTCTACCTCAACTAGAAGCGCAACATTTGTATCGTAGATGAGAGAAAAGGGGGTTGCTACAGTTGAAGTATGCACTGGAGTCATATAGCCATGCAGAGCAAAAGACAACATTTCATGCCAATCTTTGTATGTTCTCACCATTTGCTGGACTTTCTTCTTTATGTTCTTTTTAGCAGCTTCGACTGTGATGTTCATCTTTGGCCGATAAGGCGATGAATTATGGTATTAAATATTGAACTCTTCACACAACTCCTTCATCATTTTTTTGTTGAGATTTGAACCATTATCAGTGATAATTCTGTTAGGAATTCCATAGCGGTATATGATTTCCTTTTTGATGAAGCTAGTGACAAACTGCTTGGTTACATTCTTGTAAGAAGTTTCTTCCACCCACTTGGTGAAATAGTCTATAGCAACAAGAATGAACATGTGTCCATTTGAAGCGCTCAGCTAAATTCGTCAAATCATATCAATGCCCCACATTACGAAGGGCCATGGTGAAGTCATAACATTCAAAGGAGTTGGAGGGACGTGGATCCTGTCTGCATACACTTGGCATTTGTAACACAACTTTTTATATACACAACAATCACTTTCCTTCATCATCCATGAATATCATTCTTGTAGGATTTTCTTGGCCATAGAATGTCCACTGGAACGAGTTCCAAAAGAGCCTTCATGGATTTATTTTGTGATCGACTTTGCATCGTGTCTATACATGCATCTGAACAGGACCGAATAATAGTTTCTTTTGTACATAACATCTTCTGACAAGAAGAACTTGGATGCTAACCTTTTAAGCATACGCTTATCACAAATTGTAGCACCTTCAGGATACTCTTGCTTCTCAAGGTATCTTTTGATGTCGAAATACCATGGCTTTTCATCATACACGTCTTCAATGGTGGGACAATGAGTAGGAAAGAAATGTGCTGGCTCCTTGTAACAAAAGATTTGTATATCGAGCGCATGATTCGAAAAGCTCACTTTGAACATTACTGCTAAAGTAGCCAAAGCATCGTCCAATTGGTATTCTTCTATGGGAATATGCTCGAAGATGATCTCATCAAAAGTGGGCACTAACTTCAGTATGTAATCTCTATATGGAACTAAATTTGGGTTCCGAGTATCCCAATCACCTCGCACTTGGTGTATGACCAGAGCAGAGTCTCCGAAAACTTCAAGAATTTTGATTTTAAGATCAATGGCTTCATTGAGTCCCATTACACATGCCTCATATTCTACCATATTATTCGTTTAACCAAAACATATACTGGCCGTAAATGGTATGTGAGTATTGCAATGAGAAGTCAGTATTTTCTCAATGCCATAACCTACAACATTTGAAACACCATCGAACACTAGAGTCCGTCGCTCTTTTGGATCGGGCCCCTCAACATCATCAAGTTTCATAGCATCCTCATATGGAAAATTTCATCGACTGATATTCTTCTAATGGCTAGTGAGAAAGATGATCTGCAAGAATGCTACCCTTGGTAGCTTTTTGTGTGACATACTGAAGGTCATACTCAGATAGAAGCATCTGGCACTGAGCAAGCATGCCTGTAAGTGCTGGTTTCTCGAAGATATACTTTATCGGGTCTATCTTAGATATCAAAAGCATCGTGTATGTCAACATGTATTGCCTTAGACGTCGAGCTGCCCAAGCAAGAGCACAATAAGTTTTCTCAAGTAAGGAATACCTTGATTCATAATCGGTAAACTTTCTGCTCAGATAATAGATGGCATGCTCTTTATGTCTTGTTTTATCAAGTTGCTCAAGCACACAACCCATAGATCCTTCCAATACCATCAAGTACATGATGAGTGGCTTCCCCGACACTAGAGGGACAAGGATTGGTTTCTCCTGAAGGTACTATTTGATATTTTCAAAGGCTTCCTCACAATTGTCATCCAACAAATAGTTTGATTCTTGCGTAACAACTTAAAGATGGGTTCACAAGTAGCTGTGAGATGAGAAATGAACTTGGCTATGTACTACAGTCTCCTAAGGAACCCACAAAATTCTTTTTCATTTTTTGGTGCTGGAATGTTTTGTATTACTTTTACTTTTTCGGGATCTACTTCAATTCCTTGCTGACTCACGATGAAACCAAGTAGTTTTCTAGATCGCACCCCAAAGGTACACTTGTTAGGATTAAGCCTTAGCCTGAACTTTCATGGACGAGCAAACAAATTTTGCAGATGGACCGGATGTTCCTTCTCGGTTTGTGATTTTGAAATCATATCATCAACATACACTTCGATATCTTTATGAATCATATCATGAAAGAGTGTCACCATATCACGTTGATATGTTACACTAGAATTTTTGAGACCAAAATGCATGAATGTTGTACCCCAAAATTTGCCCTCACTTTTCTCAAGACATTTTGTCACAAGGATTTTCAAAAGTCCAAGTTTGCACAAGTACAATTGGATTTTTGATGCCCCATATAGTTTCCATATAGTCATATTGGGCTCTCAAGCATAAAATCGAAGAAAGAGCAAGTTTGCTTTGATTCCGAAGCTTCCACAAGGAAAAGAATTCCTTCGAAGCAACTTGCTTTCGACTCACAAGGCAAGTACATCTTGCAGGCTTGCTTTCGATTCACTTGGAAAATACTTCCTTCACGTCTTCTTTCGATTCACAAGGTAAGTACATCCTCCAGGCTTGCTTTCGATTCACTAGGAAAATACTTCTTTCATGCATGCTTTCGATTCACAAGGAAAGTACATCCTTCAGGCTTGCTTTCCATTCACAAGGCAAGTACATCCTTCAGGCCTACCTTATATTCATAAGGCAAGAACTTCTTTCATGCGCGCTTCGATTCACAAAGTAGTGGCTTCCCTCATGCTAGCTTTGACTCCACCTATAAACCCTTCAACACACAGTTTCTACACTATGACACATAATATGGTCCATTCGAAGAAACATTCAAAAGGTCCATTCGAAGAACATGAATTGGTGGATTTGAAGGACATACATTGGTGGTCCATTCGAAGGACATATATTGGTGGCCCATTCGAAGAACACACAAGTGGTGCATTCAAAGGATATACAATTGGTCCATTCGAAGGATACACAATTGTTGGAAACAAATTTTGTTTTATCTTTTGATGAGTCTGGTTCAAGATGCTTGCTGGACAAAGTCCTACATGCTGCCAAGCCCAAGCCTCTTGCACAATTACATTAGAAGAAAATAAAAAAATGAAGCTTCGACAGGCCAGAAGGAAGTGTTCGATTGAGCTAGTTGGATGTTTTCAGATCAAGCAACTAAGGAAAACAGTGGCTCAATCGAAAAGGCCACAATGATGAGGCCTTGAGCCATTCGAATTGGAACTCAGAGCCAATCGAAGAACAAGGCTTGAAGGCATTCGAAATAAGTCAAGGAGTGAAACCCGTCCAAGTTCGTTCAAAACCCAAAAGGGTAGAAAATAAAAAAAGGTAACCTTTTTAAGGCTTTCGATTTTTCCTTCAAAGCTTGATTAATGGTTGTTTCTTGCCATTTCCATTCACCACTGCCCCCTATAAATACAGAGAAGAAGGAAAAAAACATGACGAGAGAAAACATTTCCAGAGAAACATTTTTCCTAAAACACGCGTACAGCTTGCCTCATTAAAAACTCCACAAAACTTTGAAATTGTTTCAAGTTTTCCTGAACACAGTGCAATCACCTTCCATCCGATTCAAGCCATCTCCATCCAAACCAAGTGTTGCAATCATTTTAATAAGGTTCAAAGGGTAAGAATGGGTCGTTATTAACAGCAAAGCTATTAAAAACGCACGCGTATGCATCGCCGGTTCCAATAATCATGTGAATTCATATTTTTATGTTCATATGTTTTCGATGCATATCATCCATATTATTGTGTTACTGAGACCCACATATGCAGCTTATCAAATAATAATTGTTTTGTGTTTAGATCCACGAATGAACAAGAAGCCCATATGGTGAAGGAGAACGTGTGCAATCGAAAGGGGCTGGGTTCGATACCCAAGTCATGTATTATGTTTTTTCAAACAATTGTCTTACAGATCCAGTGTGCTGCGTTTCAACGCTTCCTATGCGCCTTCAAGCCCATGCAATGGATGGAAAAAGAGATCAAATCCAGCGCCTCTGGAATGCTTCCCCATGGTGGATCCTCAAGGACCAGAAGCATGAGATCAGGCGCAATATTGGGTTCTCAGATTCGGGCCTATACAATTTCATAATTTCACCCCCTGCTTGCTAGTTAATACCAGACCCCTTTTACATTTTTTTTGTTTTCTTGTTTTTATTGCCTAATCTTTTATCTTTTTATTTAAACCAGCAAAACAATAAAAAAAATCACAAAAACATAGGTTAATATTTTTCTTAATTAAATTAATTCTGTAAATTAATTAATATTTATCTAAACTATTTACTTAATTTTAAAATTAACAGAATTAAGATTTATTTGAATTCAATTTTTTTTTCATAAAACAAAACAAAACGACAAAAAGATTTCTCTTTTAACTTAGAAACATTTTAGGGTTTTAGACGCCTTTTTCTAATTCACACGTTTTTATGATTTTAGCATTATTATTTATCTTCATATTATTGTATCTATTCATTGGGTGTAATAGACTTACATTAGGACTTTACTTTACTGTCTTTCTTTTCCCAATTTTGGATATGTAATTAATCCCCCTCCCCGTAGCCTTGTAATAGCTAGGTTTTAATTTCCGTACTTCATATTTTATGTACATATATTAACTGCTTAGATGTATGATTAATAGGATTGTATGGCAAGAAATTAAAAACAAAACGTTAGCAAACCTGACATCAAGATAAATAACTGAAACACAATACAATTGCACATGCGCACCTTTAAGGTACTCCTACTTTGGTTGCCTTCAGAAAATAGTCACAACTCTCGAAACATGAGAGATTTTAGTGGCTACCCTCCGATTTAAAATATCATAAGTCCCTCGATGACCCTCTCGATGTTTCCTCGGTAAAAACGATCTTAAAATCCTAGGATAGTTACTAAGGTTTCTTGCCCAGTTTCCTTTGTGACTATAAACATCCCTTCCAATGTCCCTCAAACATCCAACAACTAGGGCTACCTAATCACTAATATTAGGATAGCAATGTTTAAAGGAAAGGAGGAAAAGAACGACCCTTTCGAGTAAAGTAGATAGTTCCTAGATGCTTGCTCTAAACAAACTTTTTCACATACACAAACACTTTCAAAAACATTTTCAAATGCTTTATCAACACTCTTGAGGACTGATACAAGAGTTATCATAAAACAGATCGCCGCACTAAGGCATTTCAAAATACTTTTTCAAAAACACACAAAGCACAGAGTATTTCAAAAAATGAGCTAAGCATCTAAGAGCCTGTAGATAACTACGGATGGAAAGGGTGCTAACACCTTCCCTTTTCATAATCTACCCCCCTTACTCAAAAAACTCTCGAAAGGTCTTTTTCTGTTCTTTTCACCCTTTCCTTTGTTAGATAAAAGAAAAGTCGATGGTGACTCTTGCTTACCATAACATTTGCAAACACAAACGCAAAACCAGTATAAACAGTCAGTTCTCCCACCGCAACATTTGCTTACCAAGAACGTTGTGGCCCGATTCATCAGACATAACCTTATCTGTCGGCATGGTATTCCAGAAAGAATCATTACGGATAATGGTACCATCTCAATAATACTATGATCACCAAGCTCTGCACGCAATTCAAAGATCCAGTATCATAACTCTTCACCTAATTGGCCGAAGATTAATGGCGCTGTAGAAGCTGCTAATAAAAATATCAAAAAGATCATACAGAAGATGACGGTGACATACAAAGACTGGCACGAGATGTTACCATTTTCTCTTCATGGTTACCGTACCATAGTGCACACATCAACAGGGGCAACTCCTTTCTCTTTGGTATATGGTATGGAAGCTGTCCTACCCATCGAAGTCCATATCCCTTCCTTGAGAATCATGAATGATGAAGATTTGAATAAAGACGATTGGGTTCAGACTCGACTTGATTAATTAAACCTGATTGATGAGAAGAGGCTCGCGACTGTTTGTCATGGTTAGATGTATCAAAAACGTATGATTAAAGCTTTTAACAAGAAGGTCAAACGTCAGGTATATCAGGCTGGTGACTTAGTAATCAAGCACATTATCCTGCTGCAAGGTTATCCCAGGGGAAAATAGACTCCCACATACGAAGGGCCATTTGTGATCAAGAACATATTTTCTGGTGGAGCCATGATCTTAACCACTATGGACGGTGATGACCTTCCGCACCCTGTAAATGCAGACATAGTTAAAAGATACTACGCATGAACAAAGACCCGCTAGGTGACTGGCCTAGGCAAAACTAAGGGCATCCCGGTGAACCAAAAGGGTTCGGATAAAATTAGGGATATACATATAGAAAAATTTGTACACCCGGTAATTCGAAAACCTGAAAAGGCGGCTTGGAAAAGAAAGGGTATCCCGGTGGACTGAAAACCCGAAAGGGCGGTCCAGGAAAAAGTTAGGGATTTAGAGCATATAACTATGTCCTGTTGGATCACCTTACATCCAATCTTTGATAATAACTATCAAGCTCAAATGGTACTAATCAATCCAGTCAGCTTCGGACAAGCAGCAAAAGAGATAAGACACTCAAAGACATAAAGGCAATAGCAGAATGGGAACCCATTGGGATCATTTCACATAGCTGTTTTTCTTTGTATACTATTTTTGTATAGTTTTCATTCTTACGACGAAATTCTCTTACTAGGATGTTTGTCTTCTTGAACAAAAACGCCTATTATAGGAAAAACCTGTTCTAATTAATACAAAATATTATAGGTCATTTCATGATTTTTTTCCAACTTCAACAATTCATAACTCTCTCAATTTTTGGATATTTTAAATGGTTCGAGTTTCAAAATGTCATTTAAGAGGTCTATTTCATGCCATCATTTTTGGTCAAGAGCAAATTCTAAGTGGAATGCCATGTTTGGATGCAAAACATTATAGGTCACTTTTGAAGAAAAATTTGAAATATTTCTAAGTATGGAAAGTCAACCTTTTCCCCCCAACTTTGACTCAATGCAACTTTCAGCTCAAGCATCCATTTGATTCCATTATATTCCCATTGCAAAGCTTGTAACCTCATCTTTTTAAAGCATCAAGAATCATGCCTTAAGACCCATTGAGCTGAGAATGCCATTGATTTCAACTTGGTAACTTGAAACTAAAGTTTCTTCAAAAGTCAGAATTTGAAATCATTGATTTAGCTTCTAAACACTTTGTTTCTGCGTGTTTTTGCTTCTAAACATGTTTAGTGAACTTCCAGAAATGATTAGCATAACAAAACGCGCGTTTTGGATGAGTTTTGATCAAATTAGAAGTCACACTTTTCTTGTTTGCAACTTCACAAGATTTCCCTCCAAACTTCATCATTTCACACGCTTGGACATTATATTTGATTCCCTATAAATAAAGGGTCATCCCTCATTTATTTCCTCAAGCTTGAATAGTCAGAATCACCCTGTCAAACTTGCTCCATAACTCAATTTTCTGTAACTTTGAAATCAGTGTTCAAGCCTTTTTCATCCAATTTTTCTATCAATTCCCCTTCTTTGATCCTCCCTGAAGCTAATCATACAATTACCTTCAAGAATCGTGTCCTATATTGCTCCATAGAAGTCCAGTTTCAGAGCTCTGCAACTCAACTTTAATAGGTAGATTTCTCCATTAATTCTTCAAAACTTTGATATCATTTTGAAGCTCTCATTGCCCTGGTACTAGTCACAACACTTACTTTTATCTGGAAACACGTTTTGACCATGAAATTTCAAATCCCTTTTCAAAACTTTCCTTCCAAATTGCTTGAGCTACAGTTTATATAAATTTGTCGTGAAGGTGTGGTTATCTTCGTCTTGAAGAGACGAAGCGAATGGCATAGGTCTGAGCTCCTGATTTTACAGTTTGAGAGACCTGCAATTCACGTTGGCTGGAGGTTGAAGATGACCAACGTGTCATCTTCCAACCAATGAGGGCGTGCCACTTGTTTTTTTAAAAAATATGATTTAATTAATGATTCTGTGTTTTATTCACTAAAGTCTATAACATGCACGGCGCGCCATGTCCACTTGATCTGTTTACTAACGCATTTTGACATTGATCAGATGGCCCATATTTTTTTGGTTTGATATTTTATTTCTGATTTTTATTTTAATTGTTTTAAATTTTAAAAAAAAATCATAGAAAATTCATTTTTAGTCCAAAAAATCTGAAAAAATTATGAAAAATATTTTTGATTTTTCTCTTTCTGATTTTTATTTTTTCACAATTTTATTTTGTGTTGTGTTATTTTTTATAAGTTTTCCCTTTATTTGAATTGTTTTAAATGTTTAAAAATATTTTTATGCATTTTTAAATTCTGAAAAAATTATGGAATGACCCAATGATATTGTGACAAATATTGGGGACCTCGTTTATTTTTTATTTCTGACTTTTTTATTTTTTTAATCATTTTTAGTTTATTTTACTCATTTCTTTTAATTTTAAAAAATAGTTTCTGACTTTAAAAAATCACCAAAAATTTTATAAAAATATTTGAGTCCCTTTCTGATTTTTCTATGGTTTTACTTTTTATTTCTTGATTAATTTGAACATAGTTGATATTTTTCTGTTTTATTTCTATTTTAAAACATTTTTAAAACCTTTTTAATGTGTATATAAAATGCAATATTATTTTGTGATTAGTTTTTGGATGATCTTGGGTTGAATTTTTTATTATGAATTTTATTAACATCATTGGATCCATAGTGTTGAGTCTAACTCCATAAAAATGGATGAATGATTTTAATAATAATTTGATTAAAATTTAATTCAAATGTGGTTTGTATTCTTTTCCACCCCTCTTCATCTCATCCCTTTCTTATTGCACTAAGTGTTATTGGAGCATGATCTTTATATCATGTCTCAAAATAAATGGTGCATAGATTGCTATTGACCGACCTCAAAATAGGTGTGACTTCTATATAAGTCCACTTACGATTGCTTAACATAGCGTTAAATTTTGTCCCGATTCGAATAAATGATCATTCGTGGCCCAAACCTATGTTTGCAAGCCCAAGTATGTTAATTTGATCTCTTTGATCCAATAACTTTGAGATTCATTGTGTGGAGACTTTGGTTCTATCAATCCTCTAATGGATCTACAATACTTTTGGTCAACGCAGATCACTTAAACATCATTGATCATTAAAGAGTATTGGTGAGAATTCTAAATGGATGATATACTTGACAAAAAGCAAATGCAACTTGTTGTATGGAGGCTTTGGTTCTACCAATCCTCTAATGAGTTCCAAATGCAAGTTTCAAGATGGTCATCCAACTAATCACTAATTATTAACAATTGATTTTACTTTATGATTTTATTTTTATGTTTTATGTACCATTTACTTTAAGCATTACATTTCATCATACTTTCCATCTTTGCTCACTTGAGAATTTATATTCTTGTCATTTTATTTTGCTCACTTAAGCCTTTCTTTTTTAAGACACCTAATAATCAACATGAACCATAAAAAGCGTTAATGATACTTTGACTATTTGGTTACTATCCTTGGCATTATGGAGTATTGGACTTCTTGGACTTAGGATTAGAAACCTTGGCCTATGTTGGAGACCTTGTGACCTTAATTGATATTTTGTCTGGAGTTCTTGAGGTTTACCTCAAGATATTGAGTTGTTTGTTTGTTTTGTGTGCAGGTTATTGTGATTACATACTTCGTTTGTAATCTGGAATTCACCCGTATACAGCCGTTACTCTGCCCAATTTTTGTGAAGACTTAATACATTTGAAGTTTGGTTCTCTCAAGAGGTCTAGTATCTTTGCTTGTTTGGTTTCAATCCAAGGAATGAGAATTCTCTCTTGACTCATAATGTCAAGTATTGGCTTCTTGTTGGTTAGATGATTCTTATCCTTAGCTTTTTACCTTATGCTTTAGGATAGTCTCTTCTTCTCCTCCCATCTTCTTTAATTTCAAAAATCTTCTTCCTCCTTTTAAAAACTCGTCTTGTTTTGAAACTTGAACCACTTCCATAATAAACTTGGACTTATGTTCATGCATTTTGAAAACATTTTTCATAAACAAATTTCAATAAACTTAAATAATACTTTGACATTTTTTTGAGAAGACTAAAAGTCAATCAATCTCATTTCGAACCATTTTTCCACTTTGGATTTCCATTTTAAAACTTTTCTCAAAAGATTAGACTCTTTTCAGTCCTTGTAGTGATGTAAACAACTATACTTCTACAATATGTAGTGAAGAGTGATATTTTCCACTTGGGTGTTGAGTGAGGCATTGTTGGTTTTAAAATCCAAGCCATATCCTACACTTTGAGATGATGCAAATTCTCCTTTCTCATGATTGTGGATAGTAAGTATGTTTTCCACATGGACAACGATGATGATTTCTTATCTCATAAAATAAACCAACACACTTGTGTTTTAAAATTTTTAAAAGGTGAACTACGTGTACCCTGATCCCTTATTGCACGAAAGGTGGTACGTAGGCACTAAAGGTTCGCAACCGCAGTAGGTGCAAAAATCATAAAAATACATTTCTTTTCTCACCTCCACCATCTATTTTACATACAACATTTTATAGCTAAAATATACAGATTTTTTCAAAGAGGTTCCTGTGGAGTACCGTAGATGTTTAAGATGCTAATACCTTCCCTTTCCATAACCAACCCCATTACCTTGAATCTTTCCCCCTCTTTTTGGGTTATTTGCTCTTTTCCCATTCCTTTGGAAACAATAAAGCACGGTGACAATTTTTATTTTGATCTGTGTAAGTCTAGTCAATCCAATGACTTAGTCTTAAATATTTCTACCGCTACATAATGGTACCATATGCATGTGCATTATAATGAGTCACATTTTGTGTTGCATATTTAAGTTGTTGTGTTATTGACTTGTGATGATTGATGTTGGTTGAAAGTTATGAATGGTGATTTTATATAATCTGATCTAATATATTGTTTATTATACACTCAATTATATGGTTCGATATCTCACCCCTTCTGTTTGAATATTGCCCTCTGTTGGTAAGGTGCAAGTAATCAAGAAGGATATCGAGTATCTTTGTTAGTCAGAGTCGGTGTTGTCGCTCTGATACGTAGTACTCGGGGGGATGAACGCATGCTTTCTTTATTGTTGATTTTTATTATGTTGCTAAATTTTTAAGTTGTTTTCATTAAAGACTTGTTGTCTTAAAGTTGTTTTGAGTTGGACAAGATGTTATGGTGTTTTCAGTTGAATTTTGTGAATCCGTTGCGTAGTAATAAAAGTTATTTTATTTTTAAAGATTTAGCAGGTTGTTATCGCTCCACTCGAAATATTGTGTTATGTATCTGATTTACAGGTGATTGATTGTCGTTGTTTTAAGTCGATAGTGTAACATTCCATATGTTGTTGGAAATTTTGAAACTCTGTTTTTATATAATTTATTGGATAGAAATGGGGTGTTACATATTAAGCCTAGGCGCGCTATGTTTTATATTTTTTTAATTATAAAAATAACAATTTACCTCGTTTTCTAATATATCTGACGGGTAAAACTAACATGGACACGCTTCGAGTCTATACTTTTGTAGTTTATGTTTTTATTTTAATTATAATTGTAAACTAAAACAACTAATCCTTCGGGTTTTCAATATAACTAAGGGATCAACTAAATAGATTTCACTATAAAAGCAAAAAGATTTTACCCTAATCATTACTTGATTGTAGTCGCCTCAAACTTGCAAGCACCATTCTTTAGGATGGATTGCAAGATAGAAAAAACCTTTAATGTTCTTATGGAACAAAATGTTTTTTCTGTTAGTGTTGTTGTATCTGTGCTCATTAGATAGATTGCAAGTGCAGAAAAATCATTTTTGACTCAAGAGGAAAGTGAAGGAAGCTCCCTTCTCTTTTTAAAATTTACACAATAAAGGGAGCTTAACTAATCGGATGATGGATATCAGCAAAGATATTCATTCAAAAGAGCAAACATTTGTTTTAAACCATTTATTTTAATATTTTGTGTAAACAATGTAAATTTAAAAAAAAAAACTTTTTCACCTTTATTAAACATATTTAACCCTAATTCTAACTAATACATAGCCGCGCCTGATAGAGGAAATATTTACTACTGTCCATTGCCATGAAAACTTTTGATCTAGAATCGCTTAAGAACAAATCTCTGAGATGGATTGCAAGTACATAAAATAAAATAACTTATCTGAAGTTGGATAAATTATGGAGTGCCTTTTGGATGTGCAACATAAAAATATTCAACAAAATTTGGGTACCACCAAAGCTCTGTTGTTGAAAACACTTTCTCCTTTGAAATTGTCTACTTGCCGATAGATTTCAGGTACGCTACTGAATTCCTTCTCTAGACCATTCAGTGTTCATATCCTTCTCTAAAAATAATTATGATTGATGATTGTATGTTATTTACTATTAATTTGCAGAACTGGGCTGAATAAAGGGTATGCTTTTGTTAATTTCACTAAGCCTAAATCAGAAGTGGGAATTTGTTGTAATATTCTTGGTAAACAATATAACTTTATCAAAAAATAAAAATATCTTGCACCTCGGTGTTCCTAAAAACCGAGGGGACATTTTATCGTTAAAGTTGAGGATATTTGTCACCGTCCTTAATCAAATCCTCGCTGTCAATTTCATGATTATCAATGCTCAAGAAACTATCATTAGTGATCCGCGTGAAACCTATGTTAACTTACATTATAAAAGCATTTTGAATATCAAAAATTGATAATGAAACATCATGAAGCACTTGAAACTATCCTCCACTTTAAAATATGCAAGAGTCTTTGTCATGAAGAGTTCTCTATGATGGATTGCAAGAGCAGAAAATTATTTGGGTTTAAGGTTTGTGTACTTAAATATTTATTTGAGAAGAAAATTATTTTTTTTATCTAACCCTTTTTTTATCTAACTATTTTTTTATCTAACCATTTTTTTGTTGATATCAGAGATAAATGCAAGGAAAAATATAAAAATATATGTTTTCCATCATATAATCTTCTCAGGATATCAAAGATTTGGAGATCCAACATATGATCTTCATGAACAATTTAATTTTTATTTTGATATTTTGTGTAAACAATGTAACCAGTTTAATATTCTGGGTAAATATTGTATTTTGTAAACACGAGTGTGCTATGTCCATACTTTTATGATGACTTTATTTACGTCGCTACTGTAACTGAGGTAAAACAAATCTCGCGTCCGACGTTACAAGGACTTTTTGTAGTAGTGTACGTCTGGGATGTATATTTCGGATAATCTACCAGGACACCCGATAACTTAAGTGTCTCGTCTTTAACATATTTCACGCTTGGGGGCTTATGTACATTCAGAATGTATATCTCGAATAAATCTATCAAGCCGCCCAGCTACATCCAAGATGCTCGATGACCTTACCTCACGCTTGGAGTGCTTATGTACGTATGGGATGTATATCCCAGATAAATCTACCAGCCCGATTTCAGCCGGCCATTAAGACCAAGAACATAAACATTATAACCACTTAAAATATCATTTATGATCTCAAAGTAACAAGAGAACCATCACCATGATGGCTATAAAAACTATTCAATTATTTCATTAAGTACCATATATTATAAATATGCAGCTCCAAGAAAGAGGAATGGAGAGCAATTTTTAAACACTAAAACCTAATAACACCGTGACTTCTCTCGACCAACTCCGAAGAACTTATCACAGTATTTTTCAAGAATAAATTATTTCTTAAAATTCTTATACATTTTAATATATGTGAAAAATAAAATACATCAGAGAAAATACACAGTAAGATATATTATTGAAATCGTAGGATGTATTATTGATACTAGTTAAAACCATCAAAGTTACCACAAAAAGTTTAAAGAAATTGTTCGGTAATAATTTGAAACAACACAAGAAGCATAACAAAACCAAAATCATTTTCCTGATCTATCAACCTTGGTAACAAGAAGCTTCAGTCCATATTTTGGCATCAACAACATATTATAGACAGGAAAATGCCTATAATTTGGCGAAACCTCAAACGAGAAATTGTAAATAAGAAGACTGAGTATTATCTTCATTTGAGTAATGGCAAAGTTTTGACCGAGACAACTTCGACTCCCAAGTCCAAATGGTATATACGCTTGAGGATGCTTACAAGCTGCAGAAACACCATTATCAAATCTTTCTGGCATGAATTTTGTTGCATCTGGTCCCCAATTATCAATGTCGCGATGCAACGATGGAATGAACAACCACGTAAAGATACCTTTAGGGAGCATGAATTCTCCCAACTTCATATCAGCTAAAACTTCCCTTGTCGCAAACACTCCAGGTCCGTAAAGACGTAAACTCTCTTGAATCACAGTTGTTAGCTGCATACAGAAATAAAAGACAAACAGACAATAAGTTGCGCTGTAACTGTAACACCATTTCAAGATGTTTAAGACAGCAAAATAGTAAAAGCCTAAATAATAGTGTGAAGGGATGTACTGAGTACTAACCACTTTCAATTTTTGAAATTTGCTAGAGTCGTCAAAAAAATGAGGCGAACTGTTATCGAAAGTATCCAAAATTTCAGATCGAACGCGTTGTTGCCATTCTGGATGTAATGCAAGGAGCAACAATGTCCAAGAAATTGCAAGAGCAGTTGACTCAGAGCCAGCAAAGTATATATTTTTGCAGAGATCTATAATTATCGGATTCTTGTTCTGCCCGACGTCATTTGAAGTTGCGCCACTTGCAGCACCTTGTAGTATTTTTTGTAATAGATCACCTCGTTTCTCATCTACATTGTTCTCTCGGTTTTGTATTTCACGATTGTGGACGATGTTCATAACCAACTCGTCCACCTCTTTCTTCAACCTCCACATCTTTTTGCTTTCCTTAGTTGGAAAAAAACTGTGTATGCATAATAATAGCATTGGTTAACTAAGCATATATCTCAATAGATCAATGGTTGATTTTTAGTGTAAGTTAGTGAAATTTGAAACAACCTTAGGTTTAGAAATCCAAAAAGTATACTAGGCTTTGAAAGTGCAGCTTGCATATCTTTCAATTTTGAAAATATTTGCTTTCCTTGTTCATAATCGCTTCCAAAACAAGCTTTTGAAATAATATCTTCTGTAAGAATCTTCAAATCAACTTCAATCCCTATCTCTGCAATCTTTTCTTTATTTTCGGTTATACACCTCTCCCATTTTTTGATAATTGTTAAGGTGGATTCTTCCATAATATCTATCATGTTCTACATAAAATGAACAACAATCAACAATTATAGTTTATAAACAGACTGATAACAAATTGTACAAGTAGTAGTGAATCAACACAGAGAAGTCTTTGAGTGGTACAAAGCGGACCACGGTAAATATAGGTGACAAAATAGGCTCAAACCGCGGAGCATATCTGTTTTGTACGCATCTTTTCATGTGAGGGGACAAGGTTTTATCATGCATCCTCTAATATACCTGCTCTGCTCCGCCCCTTTTTCTTGTGGACTAGGATATTGCAAAAATATTTGCAAATTTTAACTTTTAGGGGTACAAGGCCCGCATGCCTGCCCTACTCTGCTTTCATTTTTTTTGGGGTGGACAAAGGTTTAAAACTTGCACTTTCAACTATATCTGTCCCGTTCTATTTTCTTTGGGGCTTTTGTAGGACGGACTGATTTTTTAGGCTCGTGTAATCAACTATGTCCGTCCATTTCAGTTTTTTGTAAGCTTTTGCAAGACGGGTCTAAACAGAACAAAAATGCCCGTTTGTCACTCCTAATCATTCAGAGTCTAAAATTTATCACAATCAAAATGTGATTAAATAGAATTTCATAAAATATTTGTCACAGTTATATCGTGCCAAAATAATATCCCTACTGTTTTCCAATGGTTGAATCATGCCTAACTTACCTAAACCTCCAAAATCTTAAGACAGAGATACAAGATAGTATATACTAACCTTAATTTTGGACATGAAGAACTCAGGAACAATAAGATTTCTCTGGAAAGACCATAGTTGTCCATTTGCTCTGAGGATGCCATTTCCAAGCATTGGCATTAATGGTTTGCTTAGATACGAAGGCCTGCCTAGATCTAAGGACGTGTGCAGGTTTATGTCTTTTATCAGTTCTGGCTTCCCCACATATAGATGCTGTTTCAGTCCGGTAGAGTATAGATAAACTGAACCTGATCATCATTGTACAAGTTCACCAAAACAACACCATTAACAAAAACCAGACACTACACTAACAAAAGGAAGACGACACCAACAAATACAAAAGCACAGAAACCAAAGACACTATCCACCAAAAGCAAGAGCTACAAGAACAACAGTTCCAAGAGGCAGTAACAAATTCTCAAAACATTAACAAATTTTTTAAACGAATCGACATACCATAGCGTTGTTTCCAGGTTTGGAAATACGGGAACAGGGAATGAATCCATTCCTGATACGGATCAGCAGATGCAGAAGGTTGAGGACAAATTTTCTGCATCTCAGAAATGTTGCCATAGGGAAAACATGGCTTTGGTCCATTGATACCTTGTTTTTCAATCACTGACCGAATCCTTCTTGGCTTAAACAACACTTTCTCCAACAATATTATAACCCTGCTTATCACTATCAACCCAATTGTCCACCATAACTTTCCCATCACCCACTGGTATTCAACTTCCATGATATCACTCTCAAATGTTTCCTCACTTCACTCTTTTTATCTTTTCCAACATATAATTGAATTTGATATTATATAGAAATTTTTAAATATTTATTACTCCCTCGTCTCGTTTTTAGTTTTCAATTTTATTTTAAAAAATTTCTTTGATTGAATTTATTTTTTTGAGATGGAGGGAATAAAAGGTTTCTTTGACTAAATTTATTTAAAAAGAAATGCTGGCTCTTATATTTTTAGAAATTTTATAAAGAGATTAAAAAAAATTGATAGAAAACTTAAAATATATCCTTATGCGCAAAAAAAAATTATAATATAAAACTACCAATCATACTTAATAAAAAATGCAGGTAATAAACAGATTCTAGAAATTTTCTGAAAGAAAATTAATATATTTTCTGAACCGGTGCATGTATAAGTTCAAAATATAGGGTGTGGTGCTATTTTTTACTATTAAAAAAAATTAAAAATAGAAAAATACATTGATAAGGAAATATGGAAGAATGTGAATAAAATTTTAAATATATATATATATATATATATATATATATATATATATATATATATATATATATATATATATATATATATATATATATATATATATATATATATATATATATATATATATATATATATATATATATATATATATATATATACCCAATTATGTACAAATTTAACTCTCTTTAAATTTTTGTTTAAAAAATCTCCTTATTATATTGAGATTTTTCTATTTTTCTCTCTAAAAATATTTAATTAAAAAAAAGTTAATTGGTATTTTGATTTTTATTATTTGTACGAATTTTGAAAAGTTTTTGAAAAAGAAATCTAAGATTCAGTCTTTAATATTTTAAGATTTAATTATTTTGATCTTTCTTGAAAACTCAATCATCAGAATCTCTGACGCGATATATTTTTTTAAATTTTTAATTATTATTTTTAATGTGGATGGATTGACAATTATTATTATTATTTATTTTTTTAAATTTCATTTGACATTTTTTATTATTATTTTATTGTTTTGATGTTAGAGATTGAAATTCAATATCTAAAAAGTTAGTCAAGAGGAGTTTTTCAAAACTCGTCCAATTGGCATGGGACAAAATACTTATTAACTCAAAAAATAATAACATGATAGGAGATTTTTCAAAAATCCCAATTTACCAAGGAGTTTTTCAAAAATCATCAATTTGACAAGAGACAAAATATGTAAATTATTAAAAACAAGGGAAAACTACATGAAATTTAATAGGTTATTGTTGGGTTTTTAAACAGAAGAATCTTCATGTAGCAAGGAGAATTTTTAAACTTTTTTCAGATGCGTTTTTTCGGATTCGCTCCATATAACAAGGAGCAAATGATTATTAACATGTCTGCACATATTTCTTGCAGACAACCTCTAGCCTCTTGTTAAAGTTTACTTGTAAGATCGGCTACAAAATCCTAGACTTAATGTTAAATTTGATGTGATTTTTTGGTGTTGGAATTTGGTAAAGATTGGGAAACAAAATAAGACAACCAAACAAAGATAATTGGAAAGATAAAAATAAGACTAGAAACTTAAAAAAGATAAATTGCTTTGAATTAGAGTTGGACGCATACATACATTTCAAGCTTGTCTCTTTTCTCTCTTGATGCTGATACTTTGACTAATTCTTTGAATGTTACAAAATGCGACCTTTAAAACTAATACAAACTTTGCTTAAATAGATATAAAAATAATTGTTATCTAAACGTTCAACCATTCGCGTCCTGCCACGTATTAAGTTAATGTGGAAACTGCCTTTTGACAACTTCTCCTCGTTCTCGACAACCGTTTTGCAAAAAGTGCTTTGTGTCAACTGCCTGCATGTTTGACTTGGCTTCAACAAGAACTTGATATGAAATTTGGCTAAGTCCCTGAAGATTTTTCCTTGAGATTTCACCTAGGTTCGACCATGACCTCTCATGTTAAAACATGTCGAAGCTTCTCAATTCCAACATGGTAAACCAATCAATGTTGAAGTTATCCCCTTCACTTGGCACTGGGCATCAACTCTTATAGCTCCAATTAACATAGTCAAAAAGTATGGCTAACAAATTGTCCCTCAAAAGGCCCATTTTGACTGAGATTATTTTTTACTAAGAAATCTGGCATTTTTCTTCTCATGAATTTTTGACATTAGATCTTCTTCTGGACGTCAGGTGTAATGTTAGCTACTTTCTTCATTGCGATTTCCAAGGAAAACTCCATAACTTTTCATGATTACCTCTACTACCTAGGTCGTGGATTTTCAACCACTTTCCCTAACTTCCCACTTACATGGAAACGGAACAGGCACCCTATCATTCCTTAACTGCCACTTGTTCAACATTAGTGATTTTTACTTCACCTATAAATAACCTTATACTACTTTGAGAGTCTTCTTCTTCTACCTTCTTCTTTTACATTTTCACTAGTTTTCATAAAAAGAGATATCCAACAAAAGTCCATCTCTAGACTCAAAACACACATCCAACAAAAGTCCAACAATACTTTCCTTGTTTCACTCATGTTATGCCTTCTGCTTTTGAGAAAAAAGCCTCTTGACTTGAAATTCATGGACCCTAATGCTAGGGTTTTTCGATCTATGCATGCTCCTGGGAACAAATACTATTTAGCTTGGCTTAACAAGGTTCAAGCAAAACGCAAGGCCCGATGGAATAAAGCTAGCATTTTTGACGCCATTCAACTGTCGAGGTATGCTCACAAAATTAAGCCTTGTATGATCCTTGCTTCGATTTTCTTCTAGGAATGTTTGACCAATACCTTCCAGCTTCCTTGTGGGATGTTGACGCCCACTTTATTCGACGTGGCAACCATCACTGAGCTTTCTCCTTTAGGTGGAATGTTCGACCCAACTATGTCGACTAATTTTGAGTTTGACTTCGACCGTCAAAGCTATAAACATTACATAACTGACCACCATGTCAAAAACACTAACGGAGTTTCTGACATAGAACATATAGTTGTAAGAACAAGAAGTGTTTCCTACACATGGCCTTGATATTTTGATGATAACTTCACATGTTATCTTAGAGAACAATTATATACACTAATGGTTTCGTCTAGTGTGTAGCTGCTGCTATAATGTTATGACTCTGGTACAAGACGTGTGACATCATCAGGCTCTGAACATACACTCTGGAAGAAAACACGTGGTTACATGGTTCAGTAAAGTCAAGGTTTTGAACTGATCTTCTGCAACGTGTCTTAAGAACGTTAGTATAAGAAGTTCTGATCGTGGCTTTGTGGTTTAGCTTTTGAGGCCTTCTAAAGAATTAATTTTGTGTGTTAAAAGTTATGAAGAAATAAAGACAAGGTTCTGCTGAGCAAGTTCTGATGATCTGAAGAAAAGGAAGTTCTTACAACCAAGTGCTGAAGACTCCGAAGACAAGGTTCTATGTGACAAGTTCTGAAGACTCCAAGACTTAGGTTCTAAGGCTTAAGAAAGATTCTTCTACAACAAGCTTGAACACTCAACATTCAAATATCTGAAGCCTCTGTAGATCAAGAAGAAAAAGTTCAAAATGGTTAATGTGTGATAGTGTACAAAAGGTACATAAAGTGACTGTAACCCCTAATCTTCTAGAGTGGTGCAATGACAACTCTTTTGTACTTGACAATGACTATTCTCATTATAATTGTTGAGAACCAACAACTAGGTTTCCGATTTACCTTTCTACCCTTTCAATGGATCTCTTTTACAACCTATAAAAGGAAGACTTGGAAGCTGAAAAAAGTAACAAACTACATTACAACGACAAATCTATTGGTTTAAATCAAGCTCAAAAAAACTACACCAAAGCACTGTGCAAACTCTGTAGAGAAATCATTTGTGTATAGTTTTATAAATAAGCAACGAGTTGTTGCTCGTATCTTGCAGAAGAACACTTAGGTGTTCTTCATTGTACTGAAAAGTTTGTGTAATCTACTTACAAGAAGCAAATATGTAATACACTGAGAGTACTCAACTATTGTTGAATGATACTGTGATACGGTGGGAGAACTGACTTGGGTGTTTTGCGTTTGATCGCAAATGTTGCGGTTAGCAAGAGTCGCCACTGACTTTTCTTTTATCCAAAAGGAAAGGTGAAAAAGTACAAGAAAGACCTTTGAGATTATTTCTTGAGTTCGGGGGGTAGATTATGAAAAGGGAAGGTATTAGCACCCTTTTCATCCATGGTTTTCCATGGGCTCTTAGTTATTTGCTTGATCACTTGCTTTTGTTTGAAATTGTGCTTTGTGTGGTTTTTGAAAGTATTTTGTAAAGATGTCATTGTTTAGGCAAACTTTGTAATGATTCTCGTTCGTAAGAATATATACAAAGTGTTTGATATTTTGAAAATGTTTTCAAGTTTGTAAGATATTTGAAAGTGTAGGTATTTGTTTTGAAAATAGCAAGGATGTTTTGTTTAAAACTGAGCAAGTAATTAGGAGCATTCTACCTACTCAAAAGTCTTTCTTGTTCATTTTCTTTTCCTTTGACATTGTTATCTTACCATTGATTTGGTAAGTAACCCTATCTTTGGACGTAAACGGGACGGGCGTGGGTCATCGTATAAACATGATTAGCAATGTTGCAAGGTATCTTAGCATTTTCTTTAAGGGACTAAGATCATTTGAAAGGCAACTTAGATAGCGTCATCGAAGGACTATGATCTTGTATTTGCTTGTTTTTTCTAAGTTACCTTACATGTGTAATATGACCATTTTTCATAACGCAACAAGTGGAGTTAACCCTAGGGGTGTTTGTGTGCAAGTGTATTGTTTTCATGCTTGATTTTGTCTTGAATTAAGGTTTTCTAAGTATTGGTTTTAGTCTTTCCATACAAACTCTAATTACTAACATTTGTACATAAAGCAATAAATTGCAGAATTTAAAGTTACTACGCTATTACAATATTTGTGGGAGGGGGTGTACAAATTAATGAATGGGGATTGCAAGAATTTAAACCTAATTAGTCTATTACAACCATATTGAATTGGTACAAATGTACAAGAAATTAAATGAATATGATGTACAAAATGAATAAATGTACAAAAATGTAAGTGTGAAGAAAATGGATGTTTGGATTTTTTAGAGAAAAGTGAATTTATTTTAATCTAATTGGTTAAAAGAAAATAATTAATTAAATCTAAATCTATTAAGAAAGGATTTTAAATAAAACCCTAAATCTATTAATTGATTAAAAGAAAATAAGTTTGTAAGAAAAGTATTTTTTGGTATTTTTGTCTTGAAAATAGTTTATATTATTATAAAATATTTTTGGTCTTTTTTATATTAAAATAAAATATTTTAATTGGTGTAAAAGAAAATAAATAATAACCTAGTTTTAAATTAAATTTACAATACTAATTAGTAAAAATAAATAAAGTATAGTTAAATAAATTATTTTTTGTGAGAAAAATAAAAATAAACTAAGTCAAAATATAAATCTATTATTTTTGTATTTTTTATGATTTTTTAATATTAGGAAAAATAATTAAAAAAAAATATAAAAGAAAATTAGAAAATAAAATAAATTTTGGCCAGGGGTGCAAATAGTCCACAGGAGGGCCAAAAAGTAAAAACAAAAACAAAGCCCAAAGATGAAGCCCAGGCACCTGCAAAAAAGTCAGAATGATGCAAAAAAATGTGAAAAAATAAAAGGGTACCACTAGGGCTCGAACCCAGGTCCCAAAGGTTACATGCGTGCGCTTCTACCACTGGGGTGGCTATACATTAACATAAGCAAATCAATAAATATTTGATACAAAATGCGCCCTGATTACTTCATCTTTAACCTCCAGCCATACCAACTGTAACTTGTTCATTTCTCATAAAAAATGAAAACTGTAAACATGAAACTTGTAGCAAATTTCCTCACGGTTTCAAAAATGTAAAGCATTAAAACTATAGATCAGAGATAAGCATGAATTTTAATGGCCCTATTCTGAACCCTAAAAATCTCAGAAACTTCAATCTTAAAATTCTCTAAGCTCAAGCAAAATCAATGGAAACTATGGACATGGTTAGCTTTAGGGTAATGATATCTACATGTTTTATTCACAAATAAATCATTGATGATGCCTATATGAGAAGTTCCAAAGTTAGAAAACTTACCTTGCAAGAGGGTATCGGGTTTGAAGTTTGAGAAACTTTCAAGGAGTTCCAATGGTTGGGTAAGCTTCCTCAAGTTCCCAGGAAGCTAATGGAATGCTTAGCTTGATCTGAAAGGGCCTGAGGAGTTCTGGAGAAGTCCAAGTGCAAAACTCTGTTTTTGAAAATGGAGGATGGTGTTAATGATGTTACAGTTCTGTAACAGGGTGTGAGATCAATTCTATATGATGTTTAGAAGCTTTAGAAACCAAAAGGCCAAGAAACGCACGAGTAGATTATGAGTTTCAAGTTTTTGGTCAGTTTGTGTGAAAATGGAAGTATGAGATGTGTTTCTGAGTTCTAGGTATTTTCAGGGCATGAGCATTTATGTATTTGTGGCCAATGGTTTGTGTATGTATAAACAAAAGTGTTTGAGAGCTTTGGACAATCAGAAGTACCAGTTTTTAGCTTTTGGCTAGGTTACTTGATTTTGAAGAAAAGTGGGAAACAAGTTTCAAGAGGAGGTACAAGCATGGGCTGGGTGATTATAAGTGTCTAAACCATTTCTTATGAGTTATAGGACTTGTTTGACCAGAAGAGAACAAGTGCAAGGCTCAAGAACAAGTTTTGTGCAAAAAGTCACTTTATCAAAATGGCAATGTAACCTTTCTTCCAAAAATGGATATAAAGCATGTCCATGCATTGAATGCTTGAAGTGAGACCTCTAACAGTTGTGTAAACCATTAATTATGGAGTGCCTAACAAGTTTGAGGCCTGCAAAGTAGTGTTTATGCAGCATAGTTTGAATTTTGAATTTGGTTCATCACAAAAATGACTTGTAATTCAAGTGATAAAACCCTAACCCCATCTCTTCGATTCTCCCTACTCAAAAATGATCTCAAGGAGTTCTTGGACATTTTGGAAAGCTCGAAATGTGCTATACAACCCATCTTTGAATATTCTCCTTGTAACTATATGAAAAAGTGCCATGAAGTTGGGTCAAAATCCTGACCAAATTAGGGCAAAATTTCACTAGGTGTTTAGTTTCATGACCACATGTTCTTAAAATTATAACTTGTGATCCAAGCACTTTTCGAAGGAGTTGTGTAAATAAAATTTTTAGATTTAATGGAGATCTACAACTTTCATATTGTAAGTTTCTCTTGAATCATCTTTCATCATGGTGAAAAATTTGTTCAAAGTTGTGAAAAAACATGAAATTTCCAACACAGAAAAATTTCTAAGTTTAGAAATTTTGACTTTTCAAAATGAAATCTTGACTTTTTGATTTCTTGATGAATAAGTTTCATATTTTGACATGTTTTGATGAGTTGTGATCTTTGGCACTTGAATTTGACCAAAAAGTCAAAGTTTGACTTTTCAGTATACAGTTGACTTTTGATCAGTTGACTGAAAATTCATCTGTCAATCCTTTGAACTTGAGTAATGTTTTGATCCATGTTATTAGGTCAAAATGATGCAATTGGACTCTTGAGATAATTCCTTAAACCAATTGATCATTTGCTAGGTCAAAAAAAAATCAGAAATTGCCCTTTCCCAGTCAAAAACCCTAATTTTGACCATTTTGCCCTTTTGGAGATTTAATCAAATTTCTTGAGGAATTATGGTCCAAACTTGATCAAATGATACATATGAATTTAAAATGTTGATGTGGATAAAAAATTATGAAGTTTGACTGTAAATTGACCATAGTTGACTTTTTCCTAATATAGTTGATTTTTAGATCAATTGCTCAATTGACTGAGCAAAAGTGTGATCCAAGGTTTGAAACTTGACATGAGTGATCTTGGGGGTCCATAATGATCCATGAAAGTCATACGAGGCATTGAAAGTTCAAATATCCTTGTGCAATGTCAAACCCTAATTTTGGTCATCAGTGCTTAAGGAGATGTCTTGAGCTGATCAACCCTAGTGCAGTTTTGAGCCAAAGGAGATCTTGTGAGAAAATTCTTGATAACTGAGAGGGCAAATTTTGGGGTACAACAGCTTCCCCTGTTCAATCTTATTAAGCCTGAAGAGTTAGATTGGCGAGTTTTGCCATTCGTGACTCGAAGGTGGAAGATGATTGGACACTAGGGTGCCCAGAAATTTGCACTCGGTGATGTGATGGTAGAAGGAATGGGCTTAAAGATGCCATTTAGAGGGATGATAGAAAGTTTTTGGATATGGGCTTGTAGATGCCATCCAAAAGTGATTTCTGAATCTGAAAGAGAATCTGAATGAGTATCAGAATGACGTCCATGTTTGGAGCGTATCTGATATGTATATGAAAATTGCATCTGAATGAGTATCAGAATGGCGTCCGTGTCTGAAGCGTATCTGAACTGTATCTGAAAGTTGAATTTGAATGAGTATCAGAATGGCATCCGTGTCTGGAGTGTATATGAACTATATCTGAGAGAAATTTTGAATGAGCATCAGAATGGCATCCGTGTCTGGAGCGTATCTATACTGTATCTAAGAAGGAACCTGAATGAGTATCAGAATGGCATCAGTTTCTGGAGCATATCTGAACTGTATCTGAAAGTTGAATCTGAATGAGTATTAGAATGGCATCCGTATCTGGAGCGTATCTGAAAACTTTGAACATTGTTAATGGTAGCTGTTGATTAATCTTATCCTGAAAAGGGTAAAATGTTAGCTAATATGCAATATCGTGTTGTATGAAATGCATGGTATAATTCATTCGTGTTATTAATTTTTATTATATATGGATGCGATGTATGCACATGCGAGCTAATCTGCTACACTGCTGTTGGATTGGGGAAAATAAATCCCTGACTGCTGCTGAGGATATGGGGTATAAGTCTTCATGTTGTGAAGTTGAAGTGTTGATGAATTTCCACTTAGAGAAATAAACTCTGTTGTCAGGGAAATTCCGTGTACTGCTTGTAAAATCCTGAGAAATTGAACGACTTCTACTGGGGATTGATAATTGGAAGCTTTGTTCTGCTGGGAATTAAACTGCACACTGCAGGGGATTTTATGGAAATAAATTAGAGAGATTTCCCTATCTTTTAAAACCATCAGTGATTGTCTTTCTATTTTGTTTATTTGTAAACAGTAATTATATTCAAATGCATATGTTCAAAAATAAAATATTGGACGTTTTTGTAAACAAAACACAAGAATAAAGAAAAACAAGTAGTTTTGCACTTTCAAAGGGATATCTTTGTATTAACTTTGAGTAAGTATTTTTGTACAATGAGACAATCATTCTAGTAAGAGAATGCCGTCATAAAAATGAAAATTTTGATACAAAGAAAAGATAGCTATGTGCAATAATCCCATGGGGTTCCCATTCTGCTATAGCCTTCGTGTCTCTGAGCATCTTGTCTGTTTGTTGCCTTGTCCGAAGTTGATTGGATTGATCAGAACCTCTGAGTTTGTAGGTTGAATCCAAAGGTTGTCCGTAAGGTGATCCAACGGGACATAGTCATACGCTTTAATTCCCTAACTTTTTCCTGGACCGCCCTTTCGGGTTTTCAGTCCATCAGGATACCCTTTTTTGCCCAAGCCGCCCTTTCGGGTTTTCAGCTTGCCGGGTGTACAATTTTTTTTGTTTTATCCCTAATTTTTGCCCGAACCTTTTTGGTTCGCCGGGATGCCCTTGTTTTTCCTAGGCGTTTTAACCTAGCGGGTCTCTTATGCGTAGTATCTTTTGACTGTGTCTGTGTTCGTAGGGTGCGGCAGGTCGTCACCATCCATGGTGGTTAAGATCATTGCGCCACCAGAGAATATGTTTTTTATTACAAACGGTCCTTCGTGTGTAGGAGTCCATTTGCCCCTGGGATCACCTTGCGGCAGTATGATGCGCTTGATCACTAAATCCCCGACTTGATACACTTGGCATCTGACCTTTTTGTTGAAAGCCTTGATCATCCATTTTTGATACATTTGACCATGGAAAACATCAGTAAGCCTTTTCTCATCAATTAAGTTCAGTTGATCAAGTCGAGTATGGATCCAATCTTCTTCATTCAACCCTGCGTCCTTCATTATTCTCAGAGAGGGGATCTGGACCTCAATAGGCAAGACAACTTCCATGCCGTATACCAGAGAGTAGGGTGTTTCCCCAGTTGATGTGCGAGCTGTGGCACGATACCCGTGGAGAGAGAATGGTAGCATCTCATTCCAGTCTTTGTACGTGACTATCATTTTATGTATGATCTTTTTAATGTTCTTATTTGCAGCTTCAACAACACCATTCATCTTCGGCCGGTAAGGGGAAGAATTATGATGCTGGATATTGAATTGCTCGCACAGGGCGATGATCATAGTATTGTTTAGGTTCGTACCATTGTCTTTGATGATCCTCTCTAGGATACCGTAACGACATACGGGATTCTGCTTGATGAAACGAGCGACAACATTCTTGGTCACGGAAGCAAAAGAGGCTTCCTCAACCCACTTTGTAAAATAGCCAATGGCCACTAAGATGGAGTGGTGTCCATTGGAGGCTGTTGGCTTGATTTCCCCAATCATATCGATACCCCATATAGCAAAGGGCCAAGGATCCGTCAAGACATTCAGAGGAACTAGAGGTACGTGCACCTTGTCAGCATAGATCTGACACTTATGGCTGGTTCGAGAGTGTTGATAGCAATCTGCTTCCATGGTAGACCAGTAATAGCCTGCCTGTAGGATATTCTTTGTCAGCGTATGCCCACTTGAATGGGTGCCAAAAGTGCCTTCATATAACTCAACCATAATCTTTTCTGCTTTAACCTTGTCTACGCACCGAAGTAACACAGAGTCATGGTTGCGTTTGTAAAGAATGCCATTACTAAGGAAGAATTTAGCAGAGAATCTCCTTAAGAACTTCTTATCGTTTACTGAAGCTCCTTCTGGATATTCTTGAGCCTCGAGATACCTCTTGACTTCGTGAAACCAAGGCTGGTCCACTGCTTCTTCAGTATTAATCTCGTGACAATCTGCTGGTTCATCCATTCGTTCAATGGTGATCTAGGGAGCCTCATTGTCCCATTTAAGTTTAAACATGGATGACATTGTGGCTAGTGCGTCTGCTAGCTGATTTTCTTCTCGCGGGAAATGCTCGAAGGTAATCTTCTCAAAATATGGGAGCAATGTCGACACATGTTCTTTGTAGGGGATAAGGTTAGGGTGTTTGGTGTCCCATTCCCCTTTTATCTGGGTGATAATCAAAGCTGAATCTCCGAATACATTCAAGGATTTGATCCCCAAGTCTATGGCAGCTTTGAGACCAAAAATGCACGCTTCGTATTCCGCCATGTTATTTGTACAATTGAAGTAGAGTCTTGTCGTGAAGGGAGTGTGACATCTGTAGCAGTAGAAATGTTTAAGACTAAGCCATTGGATTGGCTAGACTTTATACAAATCAAAATAGAAATCGCCACCGTGCTTTATTGTTTCCAAAGGAATGGGAAAAGAGCGAATAAACCCAAAAAGAGGGGGAAAGACTCAAGGTAAGGGGGTTGGTTATGCAAAGGGAAGGTATTAACACCCCTAAACATCTACGGTACTCTGCAGGAGCCTCTTTGTAAAATCTGTATATTTTGGCTATAAAAACGGTTGTATATAAAATGGATGGTGGAGGTGAGAAAATAAATATATTTTTTATGATTTTTGCACCCGCCGCGGTTGCGAACCTTTAGTGCCTATGTACCACCTTTCGTGCAATAGGGGATCAGGGTACACATAGTTCCTCTTTTAAAAAATTTGAAACCCAAATGTGTTGGTTAATTTTATAAGATAAAACATCACCGTCATTGTCCGTGTGGAAAACATACTTACTACCCACAATCATGAGAAAGGAGAATTTGCATCATCTCAAAGTGGAGGATATGGCTTGTATTTCAAAGTCAACAATGCCTCACTCAACACCCAAGTGAAAAATATCTCTCTTCACTACATATTGTAGAAGTATAGTCGTTTGCGTCATTACAAGGATTGACAAGAGTTTAGTCTTTTAAGAAAAGTTTTAAAGGTAAAAAGCCAAAGTGGCAAAATGGTTTGAAGTGAGATTGATTGACTTTTAGTCTTCTCACAAAAAATGTCAAGGTATTATTAAGTTGATTGGAGGTTTATTTATGAAAATGTTTTGAAAATACATGGACATAAGTCCAAGTTTATTATGAAAATAGTTCAAGTTTCAAAACATGAAGAGTTTTAAAAAGGAGGAAGAAGATTTTGAAATTAAAGAAGATAGGAGGAGAAGAAGAGACTATCCTAAAGCATAAGGTAAAATCTAGGGATAAGAGCCATCTAACCAACAAAAAACCAATACTTGACATTATGAGCCAAGATAGAATTCCCATTCTTTGGATTGAAACCAAGCAAGCAAAGATACTAGACCTCTTGAGAGAACCAAACTTCAAGTGTATTAAGTCTTCACAAAAATTGGGCAGAATAACAGCTGTATACGGGTGAATTCCAGATTACAAACAGAAGATGTAATCACAAAAACCTGCACACAAACACAAACAAGCAACCCAATGTCTTGAGGTAAACCTCAAGAACTCCAGACAAAATAATCAGATAAGATCTCCAAGATAGGCCAAGGTTTCTAATCCTAAGTCCAAGAAAAAGTCTCATGCTCCATAATGCCAAGGATAGTAACCAAATAATCCAAGTACCATTAAATATTTTTTTAGGGTTTATGTTGATTATAAAGTATCTTAAGAAAGGAAAAGAAAACCTCAAGTGAGCAAAGTAAAAATGGAAAGAAAATAAATGCTCAAATGAGCAAAGATGAAAATGGCATGAAATGTAAATGCTAAAAGTAAATGGTACATAAAGCATAAAAAAGAATAAGAGCATAAGGTAAAACAAGTCAATAATTAGTGGTTAGTTGGATGACCATCTTGAAACTTGCATTTAGAACTCATTAGAGGATTGGTAGAACCAAAGCCTCCACACAACAAGTTGCATTTGCTTTTTGTCAAGTATATCATCCATTTCGAATTCTCATAAGTACCATTTAATGATCAACAATGTTTAAGTGATCCGCGTTGACCAAAGGTGTTGTAGATCCATTAGAGGATTGGTAGAACCAAAGCCTCCACACAATTAATCTCAAGGTTATTGGATCAAAGAGATCAAATTAACATACTTGGGCTTGCAATCATATGTTTGGGCCACGAATGATCATTTATTCGAATCGGGACAAAATTTAGCGCTATGTTAAGCAATCGTAAGTGGACTTATATAGAAGTCGCACCTATTTTGAGGCCGGTCAATAGCAATCTACGCACCATTTGTTTTGAGACATGATATAGAGATCATGCTCCAACAAAATTTAATGCAATAAGAAAAGGGATGAGATGAAGAGGGATGGGAAAAAAATGAATAAACCACTTTTGAATCAAAAATTTAATCAAACTATTATTAAAATCATTCATCCATTTTGGTAGAGTTGAACTCAACACCCAAGATCCAATGATGTTAATAAAGACATGATCAAAAAATCAAGACAAGACAGCCAGAAAATAATCACAAAATAATATTATATTTAATATATACATTAAAAGGGTTTAAAAAATGTTTAAAAATCAAAATAGAGGAGAAAAATATCAAATATGTTCAAAATAATCAAGAAAGAAAAAGTAAGGTCATAGAAAAATCATAAATGGATCCAAATATTTTTATAAAATTTTTTGTAATTTTTAAAAGTCAGAAACTAATTTTAAACTATTTAAAATTGCTCAAACAAACAAAAAAATAGGTTAAAAATAGTAAACCTCAAAATAAAATTCCATAACATTCTCAGAATGTCAAAAATATGCAAAATAATATTTATGAATTTTTTCAGAATTAAAAAATGTCAGAAAATATTTTTTTAGTAATTAAAAGAAAGCAAAAAATTCAAAAAAATGTAAAAAAAATAACAAATGTTAAAATAAAAATGTGAAAAAATAGTCATGAGATCAGAAATAATTCAAAGTATTTTTGTGAATTTTTTCATAATTTTTGGATAAAAAATAAAAGAGTTATGAATTTTTGAAAATTTAATCAATAAAAATATAAAAATCAGAAAATAAAATAAAACCAAAAAGATGTGGACCATCAGATCATAGTCAAAACGCGTTAGTAAGCTGATCCAGTGGACCAGACGCGCTGTGCTTGATATGGACTTTAGTGAGATGCGCATAGGATCAGAAAAGGGCAACCAATGAAATTAAAACGTTTGGCATGCTATCATTGGCTGAGACGAGATATGTCATCATCTTCAACCTCCAGACACCCTGCAATGTGGATTTTGTGTGATTCTTCAAATGGAAAAATTAGGATCCCAGGCTAGTATCATTGAACTCGTCTCATCAAGACGATTCTAACACCACCATCGCGCCAAATTTATATAAGGTATGGAGAGAGATATGAATCAAAAACCCAGAAAATACTAGCACCTTCAATTTGAGATTTCTCTCTCAATTCTCAATGGATTTAAAAATTGTAAACAACATTGGAATCAGGAGAAGGAGTAGAATATATTAGTGCTTGATTTGGATCCAAATGATGGAGAATTCTACCTCTTCGAAGTTCAAGGAAGAAGCTCTGAAACTGGACTTCTGTAGTTTGAATTATGGCTCGTTTTGATTGGTTTAAGTGCTGGAGAGTTTATATGATGCTTAAGGATGATGAGTGCGCAAAGAATTTTGGAAAAGGGAGCTTAAATCTCAGAAACTGAACTAAAAAAAGATGGGTTCGTGTGAAGTTTTGGCAGGGTGTTTTTGGCTCTCAAAGCTTGAAGAAATAAATGGGGGATGACCCTCTATTTATAGGGAAGTGAATGGGAATGAAAATTGGAAGAAACAAGGAAGTTTGGAGGGAAATTGAGTGAAGGTCGAGCACGAGTGAAGTGTGACTTCATTTCCATCAAAAATCAACCAAATCTTACGTTTTGGGGTGCTAATCACTTCTAGAAAGTTTGCTAATCAAGTTTAAATCAAAGACGCACATAAATCTTGTGTTTAAAAGTCACATTATGGATTTCAAAATTCTGACTTTGTGGAAAATTCAGTTTCAAGTTACCAAATTCAAATCCATGGCATTTCCAACTCAAGGGGTCTCAGGGCATGATTCTTGATGCTTTAGAAAGATGAGGTTACAAGATTTGCAATGGAAAAAGAATGAAATCAAATGGATGCTTGAGCTGAAAGTTGCATTGATTCAAAGTTGAAGAAAAAGAGTTGACTTTCCATACTTAGAAATATTTCACATTCTTTTTCAAAAATGACCTATAATGTCTTGCATCCAAACATGGCCTTACACTTGGAATTTTCTCTTGACTAAAAAAATGGAATGACGTAGATCTCTTGAATGACATTTTGAAACTTGAACCACTCAAAATCTCCAAAAATTGAGCAAGTTATGACTCGTTGAAGTTGGCCAAAAATCATGAAATGACCTATAATCTTTTGCATCTTTAAGGCAACTTCCATCCATTTTCCCACTTTGCACATAAAAGAAGGCATAAAGTTCACATCTTCAAGATCATTATGGAAAATGAATGGACTCAAGGTGATGAAAATTTACCAAGTTATGATCATTTGTAGTTACTTATGTGAAATTGTGGATTCATCTGGATGACTTGTAATCTTTCTTCTTCACCAAGTTTCTTCCACATGAAAACTCCTTGGAATTTTTGAATTTATTTATTTATAACCATTTGAAGAGAAGGATGTTTTTGGAATAAATAAAAAATACCAAAAGGTGAGAAAGATATACTCCTTTGAAGTTCAAAACCCTAGCTTCTAGATCAAGAAAATGCCTTGAGGAACTTTGACAAGTTTGAACAAACTTCTTGTACCAATATTCTTGCTTTGTGAATAGAAGTTATTGAGGATGATAATGAAGATTCATAGCTACAAAAATTACTTCCATATCTTGAATTTTGAGAGAAATATGCTCTTATGACCAATAGGAACAAGGCCTTGTCCAAACATGACAACTTCTCCAATCAACCCCTTTGTACTTTTGAGTCAAATCTAATAACCTTGAAATGTGATGAACCAAAGAAACCTTGCCATGCCAATTCTCCCAAAACCAATCCAATGGTGAGGTTTGAACTTCTCAAGCTATATTGACTATGGCATGGAAATAAACTCATGAACCCATGGAGTAACTTGTTAAATCTCATTGCCCTTCACCTACATGGATAACAAGCAAGACAAACCAACGTTGCATTTTATTATTTAAATGAAGAAATCAAAACAATATTCATGATCACAAAAGGAACATAAGTCAAGGTGCTTGGTAATCCCTCAAAAGGAGAAAAACTCAAAGTAGGGAGGGGAACCAAGAATCCTAGTGTGATCTTGTTGTGAGTGAATCAACATGGTATGATAGAGGGATCTTAGGGGCAAAAATTGGGGTACAACAACTGCCCTTATTTAAGTTTATTCTATCTGGAGATACGAAGGTTAAAAATATTTGTGTCGACACGATCGAAGATACTTAAATATAAAATAAACCCTATTTTTGGACCTAAGATGCCATGCAAATGCTTATGCATATGAATGAATATGAGCAGAACCAAAGAGACGCAAAGTATCACTGGGGATGTAACAATATTAAAGAAACAAAGAAGCACCCCCACCAGGAAAATAAATCACTGGTGGACCCAGAGAACTGAATCAAAGAGGATGGTAGGATGGTCAAAGGACACACCAACTTCTACTGAAGGTGAAGCTACCAACGTTTACTGAAGGCAGAGAGAAAGATAACAAACATCGACGTTCACTACCGATGGTCTACCAACTTTCACTGAAGGTAGAAAGAGAAAATATCATATCACCGTTCATTGACAATGAACTACCAACGTTCACTGAGGGTAGAAAAAAGATAACAAACATCAGCGTTTACTGCCGATGGTCTACCAACTTTCACTGAAGGTAGAAAGAGAAAATATCATATCACCGTCGTTCACTGACGATGAACTACCAACGTTCACTGAGGGTAGCAAAAAGATAACAAACATCGACGTTCACTGCCGATGGTCTACCAACTTTCAATGAAGGTAGAAATAGAAAATATCATATCACCGCCGTTCACTGACGATAAACTACCAACGTTCACTGAGGGTAGCAAAAAGATAACAAACATCGACGTTCACTACCGATGGTCTACCAACTTTCACTGAAGGTAGAAAGAGAAAATATCATATCACCGCCGTTCACTGACGATGAACTACCAACATTCACTGAGGGTAGCAAAAAGATAACAAACATCGACGTTCACTGCCGATGGTCTACCAACTTTCACTGATGGTAGAAAGAGAATATATCATATCACCGCCGTTCACTGACGATGAACTACCAACGTTCACTGAAGGTAGAAAAAAGATAACAAATACCGACGTTCACCGCCAATGGTCTACCAACTTTTACTGACGGTAGAAAGAGAATATATCATATCACCTCCGTTCACTGACAATGAACTATCAACATTCACTGAAGATAGCAAAAAAGATAACAAACATCGACATTCACTGTCGGTGGTCTACCAACTTTCACTGAAGGTAGAAAGAGAATATAAGTTTCCCCAAGATCTTAGGGAGATGCCATGATGTTCTTGCTAAGGGGATAAAGTCTTCTTGTGCAAAATAAATGCACCAACCAAAGTCTGGAGTTTTTAGAAATCCAAAGTGAATAGCATTGCCAGGGAACCACAGATCCAAACCAGAAATAAAATGGAATGAAACAGTCAACCTGGATTCATCCTTTGATAAATAAACTCAAGAGGGAAAACCAAATTCGTCCAAACAAGGACTGTACTGGAAGGCTAATGCAGAAATCTTCTATGAGGGACAACTCAGTAGGTAAATTGAAAGAATGTATGTTTTCTGCTTAAGTCCAACATTCTGCTAAAGAGAGGATAATGTAAATCTGCAAAACAAGGTAATATGTCAAAAAATATTAACAAATGTCAATGAACAATGACTTGCCAATTTTAGCTATGCATGATGTGTGTATGAATGTATGAGTGTTATCGCATGTATGCTGACAAAATAGATACAAAATCATTGGGAACAAACAAGCAAAACTGCCTCGAGCACTAACAACACTCGGCTAAACTTCATCCAAGATGATCATTCCAAGAAAGGTAAAGGTCAACTGCAGAAACCAAACCTACTGCCTGCTTTTAACTTTACTGGGGAGAAACATAATCCGGAGGTAGACAAAACAAAGTGATGAAATAAACGGATACCGGGATAGAACATCCTTCTTCAGGCTTCATCAGGGAAACCAATGTTTTTTTCAAAAGTAACATGCCTACTGGAGATTGCAAGACCAGTCTCAAATAAAGCAGATTGACACTGAAACAATCAAACTTCGCTAGGGAATTCAAGCCTACTTCACTGGAGAAAATGCAGATTGAAACTTCACATCATGAAAACTCAGAAAAGAGGAGAAATGAATCCAAACTTGACCGAGGATACCAGAACCATAAACCCAATACGGCGAAAACAACCCGAGTAGACCTTCCCGAGGGGAACAAAACTTCTTAAAACAACCGGAGCTTGTCCATTCCTGGGATCACCATTTTTGTTGTCATTGTTTCATCACAAATCTCAAAGTAAAAGTAAATTGTAAATTTTTTTTTTTTGAAAAATCAATTTTGTTATTTAATCTCTTTGCTTTGAAAGTTATTATCAGTAATAAATGGAGTCTTTGCAAGCTAAATAAAATAAGAAACACAAAGAATTGGGTAAAATCTCAAATTTCATTAATAGAATGGTAGTCTACGAATGGCGAGACTCCATAGATGATTACAAAATTTGGGAAATGGTAATACATAATGGAAAAGATACATTGAGATACAATGACCACTATCCCCCCTAACAACTTTTGAAATCCTGAGCAGCAGCTTTTGTTGAAGTATGGTGAGGATGCGTGAAGATTGTTGCTTCAACGATCAAGTCTTGTCTGACGTAGTTACTTGCCAAGAAAATCCCTAACTTTTGCCTAAGCTGCCCTTGCGGGTTTTCAACTTAGCGGGAAATTTATTCTGTTTATGTCTCTAATTTTTGCCTAGACCGCCCTTTCGGGTTTTCGGCCTACCGAGACGCTCCTTTTTTGCCGAAGCCGCCCTTTTGGGTTTTCAACTTAGCGAGCTGTTCTTTTATTTCTTTAGGCGAAGTATTTATTGACTGCTTAAGCATTCACGGGACGTGGGAACTCCTCGCCATCCATAGTTTTAAGAATTAATGCACCACCAGAGAAGGATTTCTTGACAACATACGGGCCTTCAAAATTGGGAGTCCACTTGCCCCTAGAATCAGTGTTGAAAGACATGATCTTCCTGAGCACGAGGTCGCCTTCTCTAAATTCACGAGGTTTGACCTTTTTATCAAAAGCTTTCTTCATTCTTCTTTGATATAACTGGCCATGACACAGGGATGTCATTCTCTTCTCCTCAATCAAATTCAATTGGTCAAACCTGTTTTGGACCCATTCAACCTCCGTCAACTTGGTTTCCATTATCACACGCAACGAGGGAATCTCTACCTCGATTGGGAGTACAACTTCCATCCCATACACTAGGGAGAACGAGGTTTCTCCTGTTGAAGTGCGGACAAATGTTTGATATCCATGCAGAGAAAAATGGAGCACTTCATGCCAATCCTTATAAGTAATTACCATCTTCTGGATAATTCTCTTGATATTATTATTATTAGCAGCTTCAACAACCCCATTCATCTTAGGCCTGTATGGAGATGAATTGTGATGGAAAATCTTGAATTCTTCACACAGTTCTGTCATCATCTTGTTGTTCAAATTTGAGCCATTGTCAGTGATGATTCTGCTCGGCACACCATATCGGCATATAAGATTATTCTTAATAAAGCGCACAACCACCTGCTTAGTAACATTGGCATATGAAGCAGCCTTCACCTATTTGGTGAAGTAATCAATTGCTACTAAGATAAAACATTGTCCATTCGAAGCTTTGGGTTCTATCATCCCAATCATGTCAATACCCCACATAGAGAAAGGCCACGGGGAGGAAATCACATTGAGAAGTGTCGGAGGCACATGGACCTTGTCTGCATAAATCTGGCATTTATGGCACTTCTTTGCAAATTTGTAACAGTCAGACTCCATTGTCAATCAATAATAACCTGCCCTTAGCATCTTTTTAGCCATCGAATGTCCATTGGCATGAGTGCCAAATGAACCTTCATGAATCTCATGCATCAACATGTCTTCTTCATGTTTATCCACACATCTGAGCAAGACCATGTCATAATTTCTCTTGTATAACACATTTTCATTGAGGAAGAAACTGCCAACCAATCTTCTCAATGTCTTTCTATCTTTCTTCGACGCATTAATCGAGTATTCCTGAGTCTGAAGAAAATGCTTGATATCATAATACCAAGGTTTTTCATCTGCTACCTCCTCTGTTGTAAACACATGAGCGGGGCTATCCAGCCGTAGAACCGTAATTCGGGGTATATAATTCCAAGTATTCACTTGGTACATAGAAGCCATGGTTTCCAGAGCATCCGCCATTTGATTTTCGTCTCTAGGGATGTGATGGAATTCAACTTTATTGAAGAATGGTAATAATCTTCTAGCATAATCTTTGTAAGGGATCAAGCCAGGGTGACGAGTATCCCATTCTCCTTTAATCTGATTTATTACCAAAGCTGAATCACCATACACATATAGAATTTTGATTCTGAGATCAATAGCTTCCTCGAGACCCATGATGCAAGCCTCATATTCTGCCATATTATTAGTACAATCGAATGTTAACCTTGCAGTAAAAAGGAATGTGTGATCCATGAGGGGTGACAATCATAACATCAATTCCTTTACCATAAGCATTCACAGCTCCATCAAATACCATACTCCAACGAGATTTAGGGTCAGGACCTTCCTCAGGTAATGGTTCATCACAACCTTTCACTTTCAGGAACATCACATCCTCATCGGGGAATTCATATTTCGTAGATTGGTGATCTTCCACTGGTTGGTGAGCAAAATAATCTGCCAACACACTACTTTTAATAGCTTTTTGAGTGCGGTATTCAATATCATATTCAGATAACAACATCTGCCAGCGGGAAATTCTCCCAGTAAGAGCAGGCTTTTCAAAAATGTACTTGATTGGGTCCATTTTGGAGATCAACCAAGTGGTGTGATTCAACATATACTGCCGCAATCGCTTTGCCGCCCAGGCCAAATCATAACATGTTTTTTCCAGCATGGAATACCGCGACTCACAATCAGTGAATTTTTTTAATGAGATAATAAATGGTGAACTCCTTCTTCCCTATTTCATCCTGTTGTCCCAGAATACAACCCATAGATTTATCTAACACTGTCAGATACATAATCAACAGTGTTCCTTCTACGGGAGGGAGCAAGATAGGAGGTTCAAGCAGATATTCTTTAATACTCTCAAATGCCCTTTGGCAGTCATCCGTCCACACACAACCTTGATATTTCTTTAACAACTTAAAGATCGGTTCACATGTTGCAGTCATGTGGGAAATGAATATGGAAATATAATTCAAACGCCCGAGGAAACCTCTGACTTGCTTTTCAGTTCTTGGTGCTGGCATTTCTTGAATTGCTTTGACTTTATCAGGGTCAACTTCAATTCCTTTCTGGCTAACAATTAAACCCAACAATTTCCCTGATCGAACACCAAAAGTACATTTATTTGGATTCAAGCGGAGACGATACTTCCTCAAACGCTGAAACAGCTTCAACAAATCTTCTATATGCCCTTCTTCAGTCTGGGATTTGGAAATCATATCATCAACATATACTTAAATTTCCTTGTGCATCAGATCATGGAATAGGGTTGTCATAGCCCTCTGGTATGTTGCACCAGTGTTCTTCAACCCGAAGGGCATCACTCTGTAATAGAATGTTCCCCAGGGTGTGATAAACGTTGTTTTTTCCATGTCCTCTGGATCCATTCTTATTTGATTATACCCGGAAAATCAGTCCATGAACGAGAATACTTTGAATTTTGTTGTGCTATCCACTAACATGTCGATATGCGGCAATGGAAAATCATCTTTTGGACTAGCTTTATTTAGATCTCTGTAATCTACGCACATGCGGACTTTTCCGTCTTTTTTTGGTACTAGGACAATATTGGCAATCCATTGAGGATACACTGACGTCACAAGAAAACCAACATTAATCTGCTTTAGAACCTCCTCTTTGATCTTTACTACCATATATGGGTGAGTTCTTCTCAACTTTTGTTTAATTGGTGGACACTCTGGCTTCAACGGAAAACGGTGCTTGACAATATATGTATCTAGACCAGGAATATCTTGGTAAGACCAAGCAAAAATATCCACATACTCTTTTAACAACTCAATCAACCGGCTCTTCACATCAGGATGCAACGATGCTCCAATCTTGACTTCCTTCGGATCTTCTTCTGAACCCAAATTGATCACTTCCAAAGGCTCTTTTTACAGCTGAATGGTATTTTCCTCGTGTTCAAGCAACCGTGAGACCTCTTCTAGAATCTCATCATAATATTCTTCTTCAGCCCCATACACAGGACATTCAAAGTTGGGAGAGGGTGCAAGGTCATTGTATTCAACGGGTTTTTTAATTAATATGCACATATGATTTATGATTGCTTTTAGAAACTGACATATATAATAAGTGATTATGCAGATCGAATTTCAGTTATTATTTATTTTGAAAGGGTTTTTTATGATTAACATTTTCCAAGAAAAAGCAAAAAATAAAAACACAATTTGGGAAACAAAGACAACTTTTATTATTGATTTTAACAATCAAAGCAAACAAATAAGCCCATACAATATCAATACTTTCACCTTAGGCAGAGTGAAAGCTTTTCAAGAAAAAAAATATTAACAAATCAAATTACTTTGAAACATGTATGCAAGAGGGAACATCAATGGTGACCCAGTTCTGAACCCTGACTCCATGCGTCACATAATTCGGCATTTCCTGCTCTGATTCATCCCCCTCAACAGCATTAATTCCAGAATCAGTTGGATGGAGGTAACCTTTACTACAGAAAACATCATGATAGCTGCCCATGGTAGATTTTGACTTCAAACCTTCGCCTCTGCCATTCCTCGAAGAGAACCCTAAGCCAGTTCTGTTCTTGTTCACGGGTGGATCCACAATTCATCCCCAAACTGTATTATGACCATTACGCACAACCTGGTGTGCGTCCTTCAGCAAAACCATGGACTTCTCATTTCTCCTTATGCTGTCAACGGATAGGGCTTGGAACTGGGTTCCAACAGCAGCCTCATCCGCTTCTACAATACTGAAAGAGGACAAATGAGATATCAACAATGCCTGCTTACCATTTATGATCACCACCTTCCCTTCACGCACAAACTTTAGCTTCTGGTGTAAAGTTGAAGTAACAACCCCTACTTCATGTATCCATGGCCGTCCTAGCAAAAAACTATAAGCAGGAATAATGTCCATGACTTGGAAGGTTATCTGGAACAAATGTGGTCCTATATGGATGGGTAAGTCCACTTCACCGATGATAGATTTCCTCGACCCATCAAAAGCTTTCACAATGATGCCACTCAGACACATAGGTGTTCCTTGGTATTTCAACTTCATGAGAGTACTTCTCGGTATAACATTCAATGCGGATCCATTATCAATTAGCACATTGGATAGCGAATCATTCTTGCAGTTCATAGAGATGTGGAGGGCCAAGTTGTGATTCCTCCCTTCATCTGGCAATTCATCATCGAAGAAACTCAAGTTATTACATGATGTAATATTTCCAATTACGCTACTGAATTGATCTATTGGCATGTCACTCTGCATAAAAGCTTGGTCCAGTACCCTCATCAAGGATTCTCTATGAGTAGAGGAGTTCATTAATAAAGCTAAGATAAATATCTTTGAAGGAGTCTACAGTAGCTGATCTACAATTCTGTAGTCGCTCATCTTAATTATCTTCAAAATATCATCCACTTCTTTCTCTAGCGTAGCTCCACTAGTCTCTCCCGTAGGCTTCTTAGGTTCGTCATTCTCAACAATTTTCTTTCCAGCAGCAACATCTCTCCAAACAATCGGCGCAAACACACGACTGCTACGGGTCACCCTGCTATTTTCGGCTATATTTCTGACATCAAGCATTGGCTGGATGGGAACATCCACACCATCCTCCAAGATTGTAGCGTTGTATTTGTAAGGCACAACCTTATTTGATTTGTAGGGGATAAGACCTGGCAAACTAATTACCAATAGGGTAACAATTGTCATGCTATGATACTCAACTTCAAAGTGGGAGGGTGCACCAAAACAAGGCACAATTACGTTTACCCCTTCTTCAACATAATCAGTCATCAATAAGTAATTTCTGGAAAAAAAATCTTCGTCTGAAGAGAAATACTCATCTGCGGAGGCATACTCTTCCTCTGACTCTTCTTCCATTAAACAAACCTCAACCATATTAACCTCATGATAATCATCCCTCTGACCTATGATTTTGATAGTTCCATTGTCTAACAACAACTGAACACCCTTCTTCACGATTGAACATCCTCGGAGGTCTCGACAGCAAACTATGCAAGATCCATATTGGTGTTCCACCTGACCAGCCGTATGGCAGAAGGTAGCATGCAACTGCACGAGATCCTCATTCATATACTCTACATCAAGAATTCTGAATTCACCAGGACATCCAGAAACTATATTCACTTCCTCTTCATACTCTACCCTAGGCCTGATTATGTGGATGAGGCCCTCATCCATCATCTCCTGTAAATCAGCCTTTATCTTCTCGCAACCTTGTATGTTTGTACTGCAAATAGCACAGCCAGTATGGTCATGCGTATAGTAGCTAAATTCACAGAGGTCTGCATGCATTTTCACCAAATCGCCTCTAACCAGATTAATGTCAAAAATCCGGAAGTCGCCTGGACAACCGACCACCATATTTACAGCATTTACTCCCCCGTGCTTGGGTAGAGGGTTATCTTTCACATTAGGTCCCATGTCCTTGAAAGATAGAACACCAGAATTTACCAATTTCTGCACCTCATTCTTCAAAGGATAACAATTCTCAACATTATGCCCTGGTGCTCCCTGATGAAAAGCACATGTTTGGTCTGCCTTGTAATACCAAGGCAATGGTGATGGTATGACGGGAGGTGGTCGTGTCTAGACCAACTTTTTCTGAATCAATGCTGGTAATAACTCTGTATAGCTCATGGGAATAGGGTCATAACTCTCCCTTCTCTAATTAGACCCTTGATTCCCCTGCTGGGACGGTCTCTAATAAGCAACGGTAGTTGGAGCAACATTCATAACAGGAGTAACTGAGGCGACTTGCTGATGACGCTGATAATTCCTTCTAGGAGCGTTTACCCCCCTCTCTTGCATAACAACATTTGAATCTCCTTATTTCTTCTTGGTAAACCCATATGATGGCTTCTTTACACCTCTAGATCCTTCACTCTTTGTCAAACGACCTTCTCTTACAGCCTCTTCATAGCGGATACCCATTCTTACCATCTCAGTAAAGTCACTTGGCGCACTTGCTACCATCCTCTCATAGTAGAAAACACGCAGCGTCTTTAAGAAAATCTTAGTCATCTCATTCTCTTCCATGGGAGGAATCACTTGGGCGGCTATCTTACGCCATCTCTGCACATACTCTTGAACAATTCCCTGTCTTTCTGAACCATGGCCCTAAGTTGATCACAGTCAGGCTCCATGTCCACGTTGTACTTGTATTGTTTGATGAATGCTTCTCCCAAATCATTAAAAGTATGGATATTGGCGCTGTCCAAACTCATATAACACTTCAACGCAGCACCAGTCAAACTATCCTGAAAAAAGTGGATCAGCAGACGCTGATCATCAGTATGGGTAGACATTCTCCTCACGTACATCACCATATGAGCACGAGGGAAAGTGTTGCCCTTATACTTCTCAAACTCCGGGACCTTAAACTTAGCAGGTATCTTAACATTTGGGACCAAACATAGCTCATTCACATTCTGCCCAAATAGCTCTTTCCCCCTGAGGGCCTTCATCTCTCTCTGCATCTTGTCAAACTGCTCTTGAAAATCATCCATTCTATCATAAAGACCCAAGTCTTCACTTGGTGGAGGGAAAGGACGACACACATCATCATTAACAAACATAACCATATTCACTGAAAGAGGTGCAGCAGGAACAACATGCACCATAGGAGGTGCTGGAGTAACAATAGTCTGAACCACTGGAGTATCTTGAGGACCAAGATTGAAACCTTCAGGTGAAAAATTCTCTGGCATTCCCCATGGATAACCTTGAGGCATACGGTTTTGAAAAATAGCCGGAGTAGCAGATACGAGAACAGTCGGAACTTTAGTATTTCCCCTTGTTGGTTGAGGTTGAACACTCGGTGGCTGATTCTGAGTAGCCACTAGAACTTCCATCAGAGTAGTAAGATTGGCCATGCCGGCCATCAAAGCAGAAACTTCCTCGCGCAGCTCGCGATTCTCCTGTTCTAAGTTTTCCATCTTCTTTTTGAAATTAGCTCGAGTGTTGTAGTAATGAGTCAGCTTGCTGAACGAAGTAAAGAAGCTTAGTAAGACACCTGGATATGCATAACAAATGCAAGAAGTATGTGCAATATGATGCATGATATGCAATGCACATGATTATTTTTACTTTGTTATTTAATATTTCAAGGGATTTAAAGTTTATAGACATATTGCAAAAATCAAAGTAATAGCGCTTTTTTGAAATACTGAATTTTTTTTTATTATAATAACTTCAAAACGGATTACAAGTTTCACTGATCTCAAGTACAAGATGAAAATACAATCTAAAATCCTGAGAAAAAGAGCTGATGGAGATCACTCTATACGCTGGCGCTTCCCTGTAAGCCTGGCAATCTGAGCCTTCAACCTCTGGTTTTCTTCCACATGTATAATGGCAACCTCCTTCCAATCATCTGAATCAAGAAGTAAGTAATTAACACCTAATTGAGGCTTAGGAGAAAATAAATCTCCTTGCCTCTCCATAGACTCTACCACTCGACTCTCAAGGATCTCAATCAAGTCGTCTTTCTCCTTTAGGTATGCTCCGTAGGAACTCTCTAAAGTCTGGAACTTGTTCTTCCAAGCATCCCTTTCCTGTTGCATCCTAACCAAAGCAAGCTACAGCTCTTCCAGATCATCTAATAAGGGAGAACTGGTCTTCACAAACAGATCAGGCATAGGTGTCTCCCGGGTATACGACATCTTTAACTGAATGGATCTCGATCAGATCCATTAAAGACATGGCTCCAAAGAAACAGCGCCCCTAGGTCCCAAATCCTTCCTACCCTTCTTATGAATGTGACGCCAGGCCTTCGCAATCTGCTCCCTAGCTTCCCTATGGTCTTCCCATTCCTTCAAAAAGAAACTACTCAAATGAATACTATTCGGTTTATCCCTCATCGGATAACCAAGTTGTCGCCATGCAAGAACAGGATTATAGTTAATTCCTCCCTTTGTACCAAGAAGAGGTACATTGGGGAAACTACCACAACTATCAATAATCTCTATATCCTGGTAAACTCGATGATACCAATCAATATCCGAGTGAGTAAGTGCCATGATCTTAGGAGCCCAATGGGGTTCCTTCTTGACATCCCAAAAAGCATCAGACTGTGGCATATGAGAGATGAACCACCGAGACAACAGAGGCATGCAACAGATAATCATTCCCCCATGATAAGAATTCTGAAGATGAATAGAGTAATAAGCATCACCCAACAGTGTAGGAACTAGGTTTCCAATCATGAAGATCCTGATAGTGTTAATGTCGACAAACTTGTCCACATTAGGAAATAAGAACAACCCGTTGAAGCCACCGGCAGAAAACACAGAGCCGCCACCGAACTTTATTTATCCCGAAGGAAGTGGAAATATCGATAAAACCACAAGGGAATGGATAAGATGGTCTTGCGACCAAGAGAAAGGGTAAAGGAGTCGGTTATGCGAGGGGAAGGTATTAGCACCCCTCGCATCCATTGTACTCAACGGGATCCATTTTGTTTGTTTATCTATAAGGGTGTATTTATCTACAACTAGGCTTTCTTAAAGGGAAATGGATGGTTTTTGATTATTGCGTTCGTGAGGGTTTCGCGACCCTTTGCCTACGTATCCAATGAAGGACTCAGAACACTGTAGTTCCTCTAGAAAATGGTTGGTTTGTTTGTGTTTTTTTAGTGGGCGACATTAACACGCGCATTCTAGCAATAGGCACGACCGGTATCGCGGTAGAACGAAGATAACATGCCCTTGGGGGAGTTGTGATTGGTTGAGTGTTTTTGCGAGTTTTAAAATAAATTCAAGTAAAGATTAAAAAGTGTTTTGGATTTTTGATTTGCTTGGTCAAAAAGGGTTTGTTTGGACGAGATTTTAAAAATGCGACGACCTAATGTCGAAGTTTTGACTTAAAAGGTATGAGTTTGGAAATTGAATCTTCGGGGAAGTTATCTTAAATTTTAAAATAATAAACAAACAAAAGAGGGAGGAGGGTATTCACACGATTAAACGAGACATGTTTGATGACGTGAAGTTAACAAAGTCAAAACATTTCCCTGGAATTCGAGACGGATGGAAGATACAAAGATTAAATAATCGATGATAAAATTAATTAAAATGACAATTGAATAATTAAATGATTAAATTATACTAGCATGCATTTTGGATAAATTAAATAAATAGCAAATATTATGAAACACGTATTTTGAATAATTAAATAAAATAATGAAAATTAAGTAAAAGATTAAATGGCATGTTAACAAAAAATAAAGATTAATTTGAATTAAGCGGGAACTAATTTGATATTATATGAATCAAATAGAATTAAAAGAAAAGGGTTAGAAGGGCAAAAGAAACAACAACAAAAAAAACGTGCCCAACAAGAATCGAGCTTGAGACTTTAAGGGTAATGGGTAGTGCACTTTGCCAACTGAGCTAACTTACTAATCGTTATTGTTATTAAAACTAATAATACAAAAGAGAAAAGTGAGGGGATTGGGCCAGCGGCCCAATGGGGCTGACCCGTTTGAGAAAAGACAAAGAAACGTTTTTTTTTGAAAAAAAGAACCCTAGGGAAAAGGTAGCGCCGTGGTCGCTTTTATTGGGAAGGAAACATGATTAAGTTACATCATTAACAGGGGTTACTTATTAAATAAATGAAAAAAGGGGTTGAAACAAATATGTAATCCTCTCTCTCTCTCTCTCTCAACCGTATCAACACCATCATCTGTCTCAGTTTTTCTCTGCTTAACCAAATCTGCCATTGATGAATCTCGCTGCTTCATCGGTGTTCACCTTGCTTGCTCTTTTCTTATACACCTCGTCTGCTACTTTGCTTTATTTCGGCATTCGAACGGAGTGTGCATTGATGCACTTTCGTAAGGGTTGTGTATGGTTAGTGATCAGGTTCGTTTTGTTTAGGGGTTTTGCAAATTATGAGGCGTGCGATTTGGTGAGTCACGGATCTGAGTGAAGTCGAGCCGTGTTGTTATGGTTTTAAATGTCAGTTTGTGAAGGTTTTGCATGTGAGTTTGTGGCTTTGAATGTAGGAGGAACACATTTGCAGGGTTGTGTGGGGTATCGATTGGTGTTACAGAAGCATTTGGGCATGATATCTAAGAGGATGTGATGGGGAATGTAAGATCGATAAACTCAGATTCAGATCAGTTTAGTGCGTTGTTGTCTTATTCATTGCTCTTAATCCCTTTCTAACCCTCACAGTATCTATTGTATTATTATGGTGTTGTAGGTCCTGTTGATGCGTGCTGGAAGATGAGTGCGGCTGGAAATTGGCGGAAGACGGTGGATGTGATTTAAGGCGAGAGTATCAGTGTAAAGCTGGGCGGCATTGGGGTTCGTTGGTGTTAACGCTAACGATTTCGATGATTTTGCAGTGAGCGGTTTAAGGTTGTTATGTTGCATTTGTGCAGGTTGAGGGAGATAAGGTTTGGTGTTTTTTATCAGGTTATATGGTTTTACAGGTTCTAAGGTTTGACAGGTTAAGGTTTTAAAATTGTTAACAGGTTCTATGGTTTTTTTAACTAGTTCTATGTTTTGTACAGGTTAAGGTTTTTACATGGGTAAGCTGGTTTTAACAGGTTGAGGTTTTTACATGGGTAAGCTGGTTTTAACAGGTTGAGGTTTTTACATGGGTAAGCTGGTTTTAATAGGTTGTTATGTTTTTACATGGGTAAGCTGGTTTTAACAAGTTGTTATGTTTTTACATGGGTAAGCTGGTTTTAACAGGTTGTTATGTTTTTACATGGGTAAGCTGGTTTTAACAGGTTGTTATGTTTTGGACAACAAAAACAGTTTTTAGACTCACGCTTTTCCGCTTCTATTACAATGAGTAACATATGCATCCAACTACGAGTTACAATCATAGACAAGCACATAAGTGAATAATAAAATAGTTATACCATGGCAATAATTTATGCGAAAGGGTGGAAGAGTCGTTTTACCTATCGGAGACTCTCCGATGGATCTCAAGGGAAAGTATGTTCAAATACCTTATTCTTCTCCTGTTTCTATGTTACTAGCATTGACTGGTGAGGACTATTGTGAGTAGTAATGACTTTCTGAACAAAACTCTTTGTGTTTCTATCCTTTGCTCTCTATTCTTCTCTCAAATTTTCTTAGTGTTCTCTCCTCTGATTTGTTATGCTGGCTGTGCAAAGAAATCCCCTTTTTTGTGTTTTAGGCCGTGGGTAAAAAGATCTTTCAATGAAACAATGGTGTGTTTCTTTATAGTGCAACAGGGGTGGAAATCAGGGGGGGAAATTTTGGGGAATTTTGAACATTGTTAGTATGCTGGCTTGGTGCTTTTTGGATGCATGTTTTTATTTCTAGTCATTTTGGTGTTTATGGGCAGTTTTCTTTGACTGTTTTGGTTATGCAGTATGTAGGTTTTTCTTTCCTCTTTCTCTTCAATGATGCCAAGCTATTGTGCTTTTCTTTGAAAATTCTGAAGGGTTTGCCTCTTTTGGGAAATGATGAAGCACTAGGGTGTTTTGGCTGTTTGTTAGCCTTTGACTTGTTGCTTGTTATTAGCCTGCTACGCTGCTGTATGTTTGATACTGTTTTGATACCATTTGCTGTTGTTATGTTTGCTGGCTTGTTGTTTGCCTTGTTTGGCAACTTGCCGCGCCTTTGTTTGCCTTGTGTAGGGGCTGGCCTTTGTTCTGTGCGTTGCCTTGCTTGCTTGGCCTGCTGGCCTGCTGTTCTGCGCACTATGCTGCTGCTTGATTTTTGTTTGTTCATTTGGCAATTTTTCTTTTCTCCCTTTTTGTGAACCAAAGAGGATAAATCTTTGTGATTTGCAATTTGGGAGAAAATAAAACATGATAAAAAAAAAATCTCCCTGACTGATTCCAAAAGGCAAACCCTTATGATGAGATATTAATCAATTAATTCTTGGTTGATTTTTTTTGTGTTTGATTGCTAACTTTTCTTTTTTCCTTGTTTCATGAGCACGATTATTGGACGGCAAGCGGGATTGTAAGAACATGGACGATTCTCTTGAAGAAGAAGCAACAACAATTGAAGGAGAAAGAATTGATTCCCTTTTTGTTTTTGTAATCAGCAATTGTAACTTGTAATTCGTGACATGCCTTGTAACTCGTCTCAAAAAAATGTAATGAACACAAAAGCTTGAATGAATTTATTTTGAATGAATTTTGTTGTAGAAATCAAATAACTCTTGCATCTTGTTTAAATTCTGAAATTCTCTCTTGAATAATTCGAACGCACATCTCAACTTTGTAACTTAAATCTCAAGAAATCATGAATAATGGTTATAACTTGTATTACAAACAAAACACGCGTCTTATCTTTCAAAATCCAATCAAACTCTCGAACAAAATAAATGCTTAAGAATTTAATTCCACTGGTTAATTCGAACCCAAAACACCGGTCTCTTTGAACCTTGATCTTCGAACCACGCTTGAACCAAACTTGCATTTCTTAAACAGGACTCTAACTTTGACGTTCAAATCGCGAATAACTTGCAAACTAAGTAACCCAAAAACATGTCCTGATCATCATGAACCCTCAGCCTCATTTCCTGTTCCCAAACTCCACATCTGTCAATCCAAACTTCAAATTCTCGACTTCATGGCTTGGAGACTTTGAGAAGAAACTTGAGATGCGAGGATGTGAAATTCTTGACCTAATGCACTGAGCTTTGAGCCATCTCTGAGGCAGGCGAGAGAAACATCTTCCCAGAAACCAAAGACCCAAAACCCTAACATCTTGACCAGCACACATAGGGAAATAAACCCTAATCCAAGCTCTGATAAATTTGAGCGAGAACCAACCTTGTAACGTGATGACAAAATTCGTTCCATGATCCACTAATCGAGAACCATATGCGCTTCCTTTATACCTGACAAGAAAACCTCAAAACAAGATTAGACATAAAGAGGGCGCAACCCTAAAACTTTAAACCAAAGCGCCTTATTCCCTGAGACGCGGGATATGCAAATGACTAAATAATAAAATGATGCAAATGGGATGCAAAGTTCAAAGCCAGACAAAAATAAAATAGATAGGGCAAATTTGGGGTACGACAGCTGCCCCTATTTAATCGTCTTAAACCTGAAGGCGAGATTGGCGTCAGCCTTTCAAGAGTTCAAGGTGGAAGATGATTAAATACCAGGACCCAAAATTTGCCCTGGAGAGATGGTGTGGGTGTTATTCGCTGGTGTGAATGTCTACTTGGGGAAAGACAAACTGGTATTCTGGTGGACTGATCATGATGGATAAAACATGGTTGAAAAAAGGTAGCTTGTACTGGGGTAACGGTACCAATACAAGGTTCTCGAGGGAGCGAGTGGTAGAGTGACTGAAAGGATATAGTTGACAATATCGCGGTGACTGGAGGTAAGAAACTTAAGGATAACACGAAGGTAAAGTCTGCGGAAGACTTAAGACCCTAAGAATATGGCGCAATGGCAAGATCTACGGACAATCTATGACCTTAAAAACATAACACGATGGTAAGATCTACGAACGATCTACGACCCTAAAAAATATTACGCGAAGGTAAGATCTATGGACGATCTACGACCTTAAAAGGATGACGCGACAGTAAGATCTACGGACGATCTACGACCTTAAAAGAGGTAAAGAGGAGAAGGTAAAGTCTACAGACGACCTACGACCTTAAAAAAACATAACGCGATGGTAAGATCTACAAATGATCTACGACCCTAAAAGAGGTAAAGAGGAGAAGGTAAAGTCTACGGATGACCTACGACCTTAAAAAACATAACGCAATGGTAAGATCTACGAACGATCTACGACCTTAAGAGAGGTAAAGTGAAAGTAAGATCTACGGACGATCTACAACCTTAGGAAATGTAAAGTGAGGGGAAGATCTACAGACGATCTACAACCTTAGGAGAGATGAAGTGAAGGTAAGATCTATGGGCGACCTACGACCTGAGAGGATGAGAGGGTAAAGTCTACGGATGACCTACGACCCTAGGAAAGATAAAGTGAAGGTAAGATCTTTGGACAATCTACGAACCTAAAAGAGGTAAGGTGAAGGTAAGATCTTCGGACGATCTACGACCCTAAAAAGATAAAGCGAAGGTAAGATCTACGGATGATCTACGACCCTAAGAATACAAGGAAGAGAGGGTAAAGTCTATGGACGACCTACGACCCTAAGATAGATAAGGTGAAGGTAAGATCTTCAGAAGATCTACGACCCTAAAAAGATAAAGCGACGGTAAGATCTATGGATGATCTACGACCCTAAGAATACAAGGAAGAGAGGGTAAAGTCTACGGACGAACTACGACCCTAAGAGAGATAAAGTGAGTATTGAGATTTGGGGAGCATGACGTACTAACACCCTGGTTTATTTTAATTGGTAGTGTAATAACAGATGTTAACTGGGAATTATGAGGATGAAAAAAAATTTTTTGTGAGGATGTTTTGTTGATTTGGGATTGATCTGACTCATGCTTCATATGCATTTGAAGTGTGACATGATGATCCATGGATATGCTATACGTTTGAGAATGCAATGCAGTATGTCATGATGATCATTGTATGCAAAGTGTTAAAAAATCATTGGGATCTGTTGCCCGTCATCTTGAGATACCAATATGGACTGGTGCTTGAAATTTGAGAAGAAAGAGGGCTAGCCTTGTCGAGTTCACTGGGGAATTAAATCTTGCTGAGGAGAAAAGACTTGATCTGACTTCCTTCATGTGTTGGGCTTTGTGAATAACTGAAAAAGGGACGCGAACCTCAACCAATTCCCCGAGTCTCTCCGTGTGGGAGAATCGGGCGCTCGGTCGATTGTAAGGAGGCGACGAGGATGAAATCTTGGTCAATGTGACCGTCATGACTTGCTACCTGCACAGAAGAGCGAACACTTGAACACCACAACATTCCCTTGGGATGCCTTCATATCCATGTAATGTAGTGTTTCACATCTTAGCTCGTGATTATTATTGACTTATGGTTTTCAATGCAATGCTTAACAAAGAATTTAAATCACAATTCGCACACGAAGAATAAAGTAAAAGAACATAACAAAGATTTTTTTAATGGAAGGGAAAATTTTTATTAATGAGTTCGGCCCGTGAATGGGCATTCATACATAGAAACAACTCCTAAATGAGGAAGTTGCGGAAAAGAAAAGAAATACAACAGGTAAAACGACAATAAGAAAGTCTCGAATTTCCGTTAAAACTGATATTGCTATAGTTCTCGCATCCCAGGTCGTCCTAGTGCCGTGCTTCCAAAGGGTAATAGTTAGATCGATCCATCCCGCATTAGGAGGGTGTACATTAAGAGTCTTCAGACTGCAGTCTCTCGCTTTTCTATCCCTAATTATTGCCTGGATTGCCCTTTCGGGTTTTCAATCCACCGGGACACCCATTTTTGCCTAAGTCGCCCTTTCGGGTTTTCAACTTAGCGGGTTATTCTCTTTTTTTCTCTTTTTTTAGCCCTAACTTTTGCCTAAGCCGCCCTTTCGGGTTTTCAACTTAGCGGGTCCTTTCATGCGTAGTATTTTTTGACTAAGTCTGAATTGACTGGAAGCGGAATGTCCTCCCCATCCATGTTTGTCAGGATTAGAGCACCTCCTGAGAAAGCTTTCTTCATGATGTACGGTCCCTTATAGTTGGAAGTCCACTTGCCTCTTGGATCAATGTGGATTGGGAGAATCTTTCTTAAGACCAGGTCACCTGAGTGGAACTCTCGAGGCTGAATCTTCTTGTCAAATGCCCTCTTGAGACGCTGTTGGTATAACTGACCGTGACAAATGGCTTCCAGGAGCTTTTCTTCGATGATATTGAGTTGGTTGAGTCTCGTTTGAATCCATTCTGCTTCATCAAGTTTAGTATCCACCAGAACCCTTAAGGAAGGAATCTCCACTTCGACCGGGAGTACCGCATCCATACCATAAACTAGTGAAAACAGAGTCGCCCCGGTGGAAGTACGCACCGAAGTCTGATAACCATGCAGGGCAAAAGGCAATATCTCATGCCAATCTTTGTATGTTCTCACCATTTTCTGGACGATCTTCTTTATGTTCTTGTTAGCGGCTTCGACTGCCCCATTCATCTTTGGCCGATAGGGTGATGAATTATGGTGCTCGATCTTAAACTCTTCACACATTTCCTTCATCACCTTGTTGTTGAGATTTGACCCGTTATCAGTGATGATCTTGTTAGGAGTTCCATACCGGCATATGATCTCTCTTTTGATGAAACTAGTGACAACTTGCTTGGTCACATTCTTGTATGAAGCCGCTTCCACCCACTTGGTGAAGTAGTCAATAGCAACGAGGATAAACCTGTGTCCATTTGAAGCGCTCGGCTCGATGCGTCCAATCATATCGATGCCACACATTGCAAAGAGCCGTGGTGAAGTCATCACATTCAAAGGAGTGGGAGGAATATGTATCCTGTCTGCGTAAACCTGACATTTATGGCACATTTTGGCATATACACAACAGTCACTTTCCATTGTCATCTAGAAATAACCTGCTCGTAGGATTTTCTTGGCCATGGAATGCCCACTGGCATGAGTCCCAAAAGAGCCCTCGTGTATTTCTCGTATAATGGATTCTGCCTCGTGTCTATCCACGCATCTGAGCAGAACCGAATCATAGTTTCTCTTGTACAAAACGTCTCCTGACAATAAAAACTTAGACGCCAACCTTCTGAGAGTCCGCTTATCACAAATCGTAGCACCTTCGGGGTACTCTTGCTTCTCAAGATATCTTTTGATGTCGAAATACCACGGCCTTTAGTCTGATACATCTTCAGTTGTGAGACAATGAGTAGGGAAAATATGTGATGGCTCCTTGTAACGACAGATCCTTATACTGGGTGCATGATTTGGGTAACTGACTTTGAACATTGCTGCTAAAGTGGCCAGAGCGTCTGCCAGTTGATTCGCTTCTCTAGGAATATGCTCAAAGGTGACCTCATCGAAAGCGGGCAATAACTTAACTATGTAATCCCTGAATGGAACTAAATTAGGGTGCCGTGTATCCCAATCACCCCGTACTTGATGTATCACTAAGGCAGAGTCCCCATAAACTTCAAGAATCTTGATCTTCAAATTAATGGCGGCTTCAAGGCCCATCACACAAGCTTCGTATCCAGCGACATTATTTGTGCAATCAAAACATAATCTGGCAGTGAAAGGTGTGTGAGTGTTGGGTGGAGAGGTTAGAACTGCCCTAATACCGTGACCCATAGCATTTGACGCACCGTCGAACGTGAGAGTCCATCGCTCCCCTGGCTCAGGTCCTTCATTGTCATCAAGTTTCATAATATCCTCGTCTGGAAAGTCGAACTTCATGGGTTGATATTCTTCCAATGGTTGGTGAGCGAGATGATCAGCAAGAATGCTACCTTTGATGGCCTTTTGTGTGACGTACTGGATGTCATACTCGGCTAAAAGCATTTGCCACCGAGCCAATCTGCCTGTAAGTGCTGGTTTCTCGAAGATGTACTTTATCAGATCCATCTTAGATATCAGAAGCGTAGAATGTGTCAACATATACTGTCTCAAACGTCGAGCTGCCCACGTAAGAGCACAACAAGTCGCCTCAAGTAAGGAATACCTCGATTCACAATCAGTAAACTTCTTGCTCAAATAGTAAATGGCGTGTTATTTTCATCCAGTATCATCATGTTATCCGAGCACACAACCCATAGATCCTTCAAGCACAGTCAAATACATAATGAGAGGTCTCCCGGGAACTGGTGGTATGAGTATTGGTGGTTCTTGAAGATACTGCTTAATCTTCTCGAAAGCTTCTTGACAACTCTCATCCCAACAGGCATCCTGATTCTTGCGTAACAATTTAAAGATGGGTTCACAGGTAGCGATAAGATGGGAAATGAACCTGGCTATGTAATTCAACCTTCCAAGGAAACCTCGTACTTCCTTCTCTTTTTTCGGCGCCGACACATCTTATATTGCTTTCACTTTGTCTGGATCTACTTCAATTCCTCGTTAACTCACGATAAAACCAAGTAACTTGCCCGACCGAACCCCAAAGGTGCATTTGTTGGGATTAAGCCTTAACCTGAACTTTCGCAAACGATCGAACAACTTCTTCAAATGAACCAAATGTTCTTCCTCAGTCTGTGACTTCACAATCATGTCGTCCACATACACCTTGACTTCTTTATGGATCATGTCGTGAAAGAGAGTCACCATAGCTCGCTGATATGTCGCACCAACGTTTTTAAGACCAAAAGGCATGACTCTGTAGCAAAAGGTACCCCAAGGAGTTTTGAAAGCTGTTTTGTCCATGTCCTCCGGAGCCATCTTTATCTGATTGTATCCAGAGAAATCATCCATAAAGGAAAACAACGAAGACTGAGCCGTGTTATCAACCAATACGTCAATATGAGGCAACAGGAAATCATCCTTCGGGCTTGCTCTATTCAAGTATCGGTAGTCAACACACATACGTGCCTTACCATCCTTCTTAGGTATGGGCACAATGTTAGCAATCCAAGGCGGGTAATTTATCACAGATAGGAAACCTGCTTCGAGATGTTTCTGAACCTCTTCTTTGATCTTCAAAGCCATGTCGAGTCTGGTCCTTCTTGGTTTCTGCTTTACAGGAGGACATTCTGGATTGAGTGGCAATCTATGCATTACTATATCAGTGTCTAAGCCGAGCATGTCTTCATACGACCAGGCGAAGATGTCAGCATACTCTTGAAGCAATTCAATAAACCCCTTCTTTTCTTCACTTTTCAAGGCAGCCCCTATCTTGACTTCTCTCTTTACCTCTTCAGTACCGAGATTGACGACTTCTGTTTCTTCTTGATACGGCTGGATGACCTTCTCTTCCTGTCTCAAGAGCCTGGCTAGTTCTTCAGGGACTTCACAATCTTCCTCATTATCTTCGTTAGCATGATTGTTGTACCCTAAAATTTTCCCTCCCATTTCATCAATATTTTCTCACCACAAGACCTTTGGAGCTCAAGATCAAGTTAGGGTTTGCTCTGCTCAAGACTCCTCCTTGCACTGTTGACCCAAATTAGGGTTTGAGTTTGCACAAATATGTTCTAACCTAAAAGGCCCAAGGTGACTTTCATGCTTCATGTTGGACTCACAAGTTTATCCATACCAAGTTTCAAGCCTTGATTCCAATCTTTGCCCAGTCAATTGGACAGTTGACCTAGAAATCAGCTGTATTGGGGAAAAAGTCAACTGTGGTCAATTGACAGTCAAACCTCCTGATTTTTGACCCACATCAACATTATGAGCTCATATGGACCATTTGATCAAGTTTGGATCATAATTCCACAAAAATTTGATCAGATCACCAAAAGGGCAAAATGGTCATTTTTAGGGTTTTGACTGCACAAAGGCAATTTTTGACTGTTTGACCTAGCCAATGGCAATTCAAGCTCACATATGGACTCAAGGACCCAATGGCATTGTCTTGACATGTTCAACAAATTCAAAAGATCCCAAATGCACAAGATTGACAGATGAATTTTCCAGTCAACTGAGCCAAAATTGACTGTATACTGAAAAGTCAAACTTTGACTTTTTGGTCAAAATCAAGTGCCAAGATTCATTTTTCATTAAAACATGTCAAATTATGAAACTTGTTCATCAAGAAACCAAAAATTACAAATTAGGGTTTAAAATGAAGAAATTTCATAACTTAGAAATTTTCTAAGTTATGAAAATTCCTAATTTTTTCCTAACTTTGTCCCATCTTTACATCAAGATACATTTGGATTCAAACAAAACTCAAAACATGAAAGTTATAGTCCATTGCAAAATCTACAACTTTGATTCACAAAGTTTCCTCAAAAGAATCTTGTAGCTCAAGTTATGATTTTTGGAATAGGGGTGCAAAACATTCTTAACTTAGAAATTTTTTGACCTATTTTAGGCAGGATTTTTGCCTAACTTCATGGCCACTTTTCACATGCTTCCACTTGGAATTTCAACTTGCATTACAAATATGTATTGTAGTACACATTCCAAGCTTTCCAAATTGTCCAAGATCTTCTCAAACACCCTTGTGGTTAGGGAGAATCAAATTTGTCAAGTTGGGCAAAAGTCACTTTGTTCATGGCCAAATTACATGTTCATAACTTTGCATTTTCAAACTCAGCATGTTCCAAGCTAGATTACAGGCCTCTAATCCTTCTTACACTCAATAATTAAATGCATATCCATTGTGCCAAGATGTTATTTCATTCATTTGGGCAATACACACAAAATTAAGCCATATTTGGAAAAAGCATTTTAGCCATTTTGATAAAGCATGGCTTTATGTCAAAACACAAATCAAAGAAGTACAAAGCATATCTTTTGGGCACACGTTTATGAACTAATCCCACTGATCAAGGAGAGATTATGCAGCATGCTTGAGGGACCTGCCTTGGCCTATAACTCAACTTGACAACTTTTGCTTACATGGGAAGAAACTTGGCATATTGAAATCCATCTCTCATTCCTGCAAGCAAGAGCTAAAGCAAACCTTGTAAACACTTTCCACTTGATCCAACTGAACTGAAACACGAGCCAACCACCTTCAATACCTCCTCAAACACAAAAACATCATCCTCTTGCAAAAACAGGGCACCTGCTGCAGATTGAGGTCCACAACTCAATCCACTCGTGCACTTTGGCTAATAACCTTGCAAACACATTCCATACCATCCCTTGAAACTGTTCCAAGCCCTAAACACAAGCTGTAACACTCCTAACCCCATCTGCCATTTTCATTTTTCAGTTTTGCAGGTGAACTTCCATAGCTCGTTTCAATCAGTTTCAAAGCAAGCTAGAGGTTGGAGAAGCATCCTTGGACCTCAAGCAAGCTGTACAAGTCCTCACACTGCATTGAAAGTGCTTCCATTGCTGTACACGACTCAAGCTGAACAGGTAAAACTTTGAACTTCTATCTCTCTATCCAGGCATAGTTAGGCTTAAGTTTGTGAAGAAAACATGTTCTAATCATAGCCCTGAAGCCACCCATATAGTTACTTTTCATTTATGTTGTGTGTGCTAAGAGTATTTTGAACCTGAACATTGAAAAAAACTTAGGTCAGAAATTGGGGGAGAAGAAATTCTCTCTCATTTCTGAGAGTTAGATCAAGTTTTTTATATGTATGAACTCGTGACATGATGCTCTATAATGTTTATGTTGTGAGTTTTTGTTGAAAGTCAAAGAATCAAGAGATAGCAGGGAAGGAAGAAAACACGCGTTTTCTTTGTTTCAAAGTTGCTGGAGGTTGAAGACAACCACCTTTGGGCTGGGCCTGTTTTGTTTTTCTGTTTACACCACCCTTTCACACATACACCCCCTTGGCCCATTGTGTGATTTTTTAATCATTTTTGACTTTTTCTTTTTGCTTCTGACTTGTCATTTTTTGTTAAAATATAAAAAAACATTAAAAAATATTTTTCACCTTTTTTTTGCATTTATTAGGGATTTATTTGTTTTATTTGATAGGTGTATGTAAATAAATATATATATATATATATATATATATATATATATATATATATATATATATATATATATATATATATATATATATATATATATATATATATATATATATATATATATATATATATATATATATATATATATATATATATATATATATATATATATATATATATATATATATATATATATATATATATATATATATATATATATATATATATATATATATATATATATATATATATATATATATATATATATATATATATATATATATATATATATATATATATATATACTTTTATTTAAAATACTAAAAATAATACAAATACATTTTTATTTTTTGATCTTATTTTATTTTATCTTTTGAAAACATTTTCTTAAAAATATACTTTTTTTTTGTAAATAATAAATATTTTATTTTTGTACATATTTAATATATTTAGTAAATAATATAAATACTTATATATTTATTAGAATATTTAGGATAAAAATACAAAAATAATACATTTTTTCTTTTATTAATATTTGACCTCAAAAATTACTTTTTTCATAATATACTTCTCTTTTATTTATTTGTGTATATAATTAATAAATATTGTATATATTAAATAATAATTACCTTTTATTTACAAAATTAGGGTTTTACCCTAAAACCATGAAAAAATCCAAAAATTAATCCTTTTTATCTTTGTTTATTTGTCACATAAAAAATACTTTTACATACATATAAAAATTATTTTTTGCATCTTGCATATTTATTGTATTTTATTCAATTATTGTACAATTAAATAACTTGTATATTCCATTTGGATTGTAATAGCTTAGATTTAAATTTCTTGCTAAATATCCCCATTTGAACATTTGTACCCCCCATCCCATAATTGTGTTGTAATAATTTAGGATTTTATTTTTCGCATTTAAAAGCTTTCTAAATATGCCATGATAGACTTAGGGTTTTGTATGCAAAAACAAAAATCAAATAGCTTGACCTAATTCAAAGACAAAAAGCATGAAAATGGACAACACCAATCACACTTACACCCCTAGGGTTACTCCACTTGTTGCCTTCAATAATGGGCCATGTTGCATGTTGAGTGTTTTTTGGCAAAACAAAACAAATCAAATGATCATAGTCCCTCGATGACGCTTTCGAAAGTTGCCTAAAAATGATCAAGTCCCTTAAAGGAAAAATTTCCCAAAGACACTCGACACTATTGCAATCATGGTCTAAACGATGACTCGCGCCCGTCCCATTAACATCCTAACACAAGATGGTCCACCAAATACAATGGTGGAACAAAATTGTTAAAAGGGTTAAAACATAGAGAAAACCTTTGAGTAAATTTAGGGGTAGACAACTCTTGGTTACTTGAATCAACTTGCAAAACACACTTGCCTACTTTTCAAAACACACTCCACAACACTTTCAAAACAACTTCCAAAAACATTGAAAACTTTTCAAAAGATAAGTACACCTTTGTATACATTCAAACATGGATCATTACAAAGGTTGCCACAACAAATGGCCTCTTTTCAAAACATTTTCAAACCCACACACAAAGCACCATTTCAAACAATTGAAAATCAAAGGCAAGTGATCTAAGCAAGTAACTAAGAGCCCATGGATAACCATGGATAGAAAGGGTGCTAATACCTTCCCTTTCTATAATCTACTCCCCGAACTCAAGAAAACATCTCAAAGGTTTTTGCTGTGCTTTTTAACCTTTCCTTAGGATAAAATAAAAAGTCGGTGGCGACTCTTGCTCAACCGAAACATTTGCGGAAAAAAACGCAAAACCCAAGTCAGTTCTCCCACCGTATCACAATGATCAACTGAATTCTCAAGGATATAAGGAGCCATAGCATTATCATTTCCAACGGAGTCCGAGACGGATCTGCATGATCGATGATTTTATGTTTTATTTTTATAAAGTGCAAAAGAATATGAAAAGAAAAGTATTTCCATTTTTATTTTGAAAAAGTAAAAGTAAAAGAAAAGACAGAGAACAAAATTGTATACGAAAGTGCGATTTTTCATTCAATGTTAAACTAAGATTGAAACATAAGGGGCCCCTTCTACAAGCTGTCAGTATGCCTTAGGCAGGACATATGACTTAAAATGGAAACAGAAAATTACACATCAAGGGAAACAACTTCAGGGATGTCCATGGAAGTCCAATTGCTGAGCTCCTGGTCCGGCGCAACTTGATAGATAAATCTTGAAATATCCTCATCGTCACCTTCAACATATGTGGAGAGTACTTGTCCTTCTTTGCTTACACCAGCACTGACGAACACTTCAGAAATTGGGGGAACCTGTTGTCCTTTGAGAGGAACCCAACCAGCTTGCACGGAGGATGATGGCTGATACCCAAGACCAAAACGGCCTTTCTTCTCTGGAACTTCAATCAATTTTCCCCAACTGTCATGGGGAGGTCTAGCTTCTATGAGGGCTTTGGCATCCTCCAAAGAGGCCAGGGGTATCTCAGAATTCTTACATTCCACGACGGGGACTTTGTTAACAGTAACAATCTCTAGAGCTTGAAAGGGAAACTCTTGTACCTCACCTTCCACTTCCACATAATGGTAGGTAGTCAGATTATTAATCACTATGTCTTCCTCCCTACAAACGACGATAACTTGGTCATTCGCAATGAACTTCAAGCGTTGATGAAGAGTAGATGTCACAGCTCCTGCTACACGAATCCATGGACGTCCCAAAAGGCAAGTATAGGATGGACGGATGTCCATAACGTAGAATGACAAATAAAAAGTGTGGGGACCAATCTTGACAAGAAAATCAACTTCTCCATCCACCGATCTTCTCGAACCATCAAATTCTCGAACAATTAGAGTGGAGGGCCTCATCATTACTCCGTCCATATTCAGCTTAAATAAGGTAACCTTAGGCATCACATTGAGTGAAGAACCTGTATCCACCAAAACTCGAGATAAAACAGTGTCCAAACACTTCATAGAAACATGCAGCGCTTTATTGTGGGCTCTGCCTTCAATCGGGAGTTCATTATCACAGAAGCCCAAACAATTCCCCACAACAATATTGGTGACTATTCCTTCAAACTGGGCCATAGAGATGTCTTGGGTAACATGAGCAGAACATAAGGTCTTCAATAAGGCGTTACGGTGGGCCTCTGAACACAAAAGGAGAGATAATATGGAAATCTTGGGTGGTGTCTGGATGAGCTGGTCCACTACTTTGTAATCACTCCGCTTGAGAATTCTCAAAAGTTGCTCTGCTTTTTGTCCTACAGAAAGTTCGGGTTGATTATCCATCACTTGCTTTTCCCCTGGCCTTAGCTAGAGCTTCACTGTTAGTTTCCTTAGGAGGTGGTGGTGGAGGAGAAAAGATCCAACCACTGCGAGTCATGTTACTTGTTCCCACAATGTTGGTAACATTCTTGTCACCTACCGGAGGGAACTCATACCTCTTTCCATGAATATAAACTACATTGTACTCCCATGGAACTTCCTTCGAGTCATTGCTTGTAGGAGGAATAGGAGCTTGAATCATTGTGGGGGTAATAGGAACCTGAATTGTTAACAGAATACTAGGGGTGGCTGAAAAGCTTCTCGGATAGTAGGGGATTTCCAGGACATCAATCTCTTCTTCTCGGAATACTTTCTCTATCTGTAAGACACCTTCATCGATCAACTGTTGGATGGCCATCTTCAACTCAGCACACTCTTCTGGTTTGGAAGAACAGGTTAAGCAGAAGTCATGGAGTTCTTGTAGCACTTCATGCTTCAACAAATGTTCTCTGACAGTTTCCAAAGATATCTTAATTTCATCAACCTTTGATACCAAAACCCGTTCATTAACTTCTTCAATAGCATGGACTGTTCCCCCTTGATAAGGAGGCATGGGATTATTTTGAATATTCGGACCAACAGGGTTGAAGTTGATGGCTTTCGCATCGATGAGATCTTGAACTTTGCACTTGAAAGCTTTGCAATTTTCAATTGTATGGCCTGGGGCACCAGAATGGAATTCACAATGAGCCTTACTATCATATCCTCTAGGGAGAGGATTTGGCGGTGGACCGAGTTTGCGCAATTGAACCATTTGACTAGCAAGTAACTGTGGGAGAAGATGAGCGTAGGACATGGGAATGAGATCAAATCTTCTTTCAGGGGCTCTCTGTCTTTGAGGAGCTCTTGGGCCTTGGAGATGTTGATTCGGTTGTTGATAAGTTGTAGGAGGTGCAAACTGTTGTTGCGGAACATAATGTGGTTGCGGAGAGAAAGGCCGTTGTTGGGCCATCCAGGGTGCTGGAGTTGCAGCAGCGTATACTTGCGGAACAAATTGGTTGGGAACAACAGCAGGTGTAGGAAAATAAGGGAATCTAACTTGAGGAAATGTGGGAGCTCTTCCTTGGTTGACAGTGATGGCACTGGTCTCTCCCTCTTTCTTCTTGACAAAACCGGAAAATGGTTTCCTATTAATGCCTGCATGTTGTTAGCATTATTAGGAACACCTTGAATCATTTAAGCCTTAATACACGTCTCAACACGTTCACCAATGATGACCATATCAGAAAATGAAGTAGAAGTGCTACTGAGCATATGCTGGAGATAAGGGCCTCATAGAGTACCCATAAACAGATCAATCAACTCACGATCTAAGAGAGGAGGTTGGACCCTTGCAGCTAGTTCACGCCACCTCTGAGCGTATTCTTTGAAAGACTATTCAGACTTTTGCACCATCCCCTGCAGCTGAGTACGGCTAGGAGCCATGGCAGTGTTGTAATGGTAATGTTTCAAAAAAGCATCGGAAAGCTCTCCCCAAGTACTGACATGAGATCTTTCCAATTGCATATACCAATCTAACGATTCCCCGGTCAAACTGTCTTAAAAGAAATGCATGAGTAGTGGTTCATTTCCAGCATAGGCCGCCATTTTGCGACAATAGGAACGGAGATGTATCTCTGGGCAAGAAGTGCCTTTGTATTTGTCAAACTCTGGGACTTTGAACTTGGGAGGAATAACTACCCCCGGCACGAGGCACATTGCAACAGTATTGAATCCAAAATCCTTGATACCTTCCATGGCTCTTAGTCGCTCTTCGAGAGCATGATACATTTTCGCAATTTCGGCAACCCCAGCAGCAAGGTTTACTTGGGGTTCATCGAGATAAATAACATCATGATGATCGTCAACATCATTCCTAGGAGCACCGGTAGGAGTCTCAACATTAGCATTGTCATTTCTCCCATTAGCAAAAGTGGAAGGAGCAGCAGTAGTAAGCTTGGCAACACTCTGGTGTAGTTCTTCTTGACCCTTAATCACGGCATGCAGAGTTTCCATGAGTTGATCCATGCGAGTACCCATAGTGTCTATATCCCGACGGAGTGCATTCTAATTTTCTTCAAAAAGATCCATTAGCCTTTGCTGGTTGCCTCTGGTACGGTAAGGATGTGGATGAGTCGTCTTTGCTGTTTACTGGATTCTGAGAAAGGGGACCCCAATGAGTTTTTGTTGTGAAAAAATGAATGTATAGTAATATGGATGAATGCTTTATCTTCATTTCTAATGAGACCCAAAGACTCGTCTATCTTTTTAAAATTTCCTTTTTTGAAAAGTTATATCAACAAGACTTGTCTTTGGATTTCTCTAGATATGAGATATATATATATACATGATGATATGATGTCATGGTATGCTATGGCATGAAGTCTCAGCTCCACATATTCTGGATAACCATTGCGTAGTTCGTTGCACAAGCTGAAAGTAACAGGATCAAAAGTTTGACGTCACAGGCATGTAGTCAAAGTAACCACCCACGAGGTATGTACTAGGGGTTTATCACCTGCCGAACAAGGTTCTAAAGAGTTCTATAAGTCTATGCTCTTCCTTTGGATATTACTGATGTCCCAATTACTTGGTAATCAGTAATATTCGTAGGGAAAACTCGTCCGAGTGCAATATCACGTGAAAACTACTTCTGGATTACTCCGTTACAGTTTCCGCACTGCACCTAAACGGCTAGGATGGGTTAATGGTTCTACGGCCCTTAACTTCTCGAGCTCCCAGGTCGAAAGCAATGACATCTTCCCGATTACTCGGTAAACATCATTACTTTCAAGGGGACCTCCACTGAGTGGGGGATTTTCATGCCTCCTTCTTCGGGATTACTCCCTCAAAGTTAACATGACTATACCGCCCGTCCTAATCTTATGTGTAGCCCAAGTCGACTTATCAAAAGTAATCATCAAACCCAACATCACAATGTATCCAGAATATGTGAGTAGCAACAATATATGCAATATATACAAAAGAATAAAATAAATAAAGAAATAAAACAGTAAAGCAAATAAATAAACACCCAAAAAGACAAATAAACAAAACTAGGAGAGACTCGCTAAAGGTCCCCAGTAGAGTCGCCAGCTGAAGCCACCGGCAGAAAACACAGAGCCGCCACCGAACTTTATTTATCCCGAAGGAAGGGGAAATATCGATAAAACCACAAGGGAATGGATAAGATGGTCTTGCGACCAAGAGAAATGGTAAGGGAGTCGGTTATGCGATGGGAAGGTATTAGCACCCCTCGCATCCGTTGTACTCAACTGGATCCATTTTGTTTGTTTATCTATAAGGGTGTATTTATCTACAACTAGGCTTGCTTAAAGGGAAATGGATGGTTTTTGATTATTGCGTTCGTGAGGGTTTCACGACCCTTTGCCTACGTATCCAATGAAGGAATCAGAACACCGTAGTTTCTCTAGAAAATAGTTGGTTTGTTTGTGTTTTTTTAGTGGGCGACGTTAATGTACACGTTCTAGCAATAGGCACGGCCGGTATCGCGGTAGAACGGAGATAACATGCCCTTGGGGGAGTTGTGATTGGTTGAGTGTTTTTGTGAGTTTTAAAATAAATTTAAGTGATGATTAAAAAGTGTTTTGGATTTTTGATTTGCTTGGTCAAAAGGGTTTGTTTGGACGAGATTTTGAAAATGCGACGACCTAATGTCGAAGTTTTGACTTAAAAGGTATGAGTTTGGAAATTGAATCTTCGGAGAAGTTATCGTAAATTTTAAAAGAATAAACAAACAAAAGAGGGAGGAGGGTATTCGCACGATTAAAAGAGACATGTTTGATGACGTAAAGTTAATGAAGTCAAAACATTTCCCTTGAAATCGAGACGGACGGAAGATACAAAGATTAAATGATCGATGATAAAATTAATTAAAATGAAAATTGAACAATTAAATGATTAAATTATACTAGCATGCATTTTGGATAAATTAAATAAATAGCAAATATTATGAAACACATATTTTGAATAATTAAATAAAATAATGAAAATTAAGTAAAAGATTAAATGGAATGTTAACAAAAAATAAAGATTAATTTGAATTAAGCGGGAACTAATTTGATATTATATGAATCAAATAGAATTGAAAGAAAAGGGTTAGAAGAGAAAAAGAAACAACAACAAAAAAAAACGTGCCCAGCAGGAATCGAGCTTGAGACTTTAAGGGTAATGGGTAGTGCACTTTGCCAACTGAGCTAACTTACTAATCGTTATTGTTATTAAAACTAATAATACAAAAGAGAAAAGTGAGGGGATTGGGCCAGCGGCCCAATGGGGCTGACCCGTTTTAGAAAAGACAAAGAAATGTTTTTTTTTTGAAAAAAAGAACCCTAGGGAAAAGGTAGCGCCGTGGTCACTTTTATTGGGAAGGAAACATGATTAAGTTACATCATTAACAAGGGTTACTTGTTAAATAAATGAAAAAAGGGGTTGAAACAAAAACGTAATCCTCTCTCTCTCTCTCTCTCAACCGTATCAACACCATCATCTGTCTCAGTTGCGCTCTGCTTAACCAAATCTGCCATTGATGAATCTCGCTGCTTCATAGGTGTTCACCTTGCTTGCTCTTTTCTTATACACCTCGTCTACTACTTTGCTTTATTTCGGCGTTTGAACGAAGTGTGTGTTGATGCACTTTCGTAAGGGTTGTGTATGGTTAGTGATCAGGTTCATTTTGTTTAGGGGTTTTGCAAATTATGAGGCGTGTGGTTTGGTGAGTCACAGATCTGAGTGAAGTCGAGCCGTGTTGTTATGGTTTTAAATGTCAGTTTGTGAAGGTTTTGCATGTGAGTTTGTGGCTTTGAATGTAGGAGGAACACATTTGCAGGGTTGTGTGGGGTATCGATTGGTGTTACAAAAGCATTTGGGCATGATATCAAAGAGGATGTGATGGGGAATGTAAGATCGATAAACTCAGATTCAGATCAGTTTAGTGTGTTGTTGTCTTATTCATTGCTCTTAATCCCTTTCTAACCCTCACAGTATCTATTGTATTATTATGGTGTTGCAGGTCCCGTTGATGCGTGCTGGAAGATGAGTGCGGCTGGAAATTAGGCGGAAGACAGTGGATGTGATTTGAGGCGAGAGTATCAGTGTAAAGCTGGGCGGCATTGGGGTTCGTTGGTGTTAACGCCATCGATTTCAGTGATTTCGCAGTGAGCGGTTTAAGGTTGTTATGTTGCATTTGTGCAGGTTGAGGGAGATAAGGTTTGGTGTTTTTTATCAGGTTCTATGGTTTTACAGGTTATAAGGTTTGACAGGTTAAGGTTTTAAAATTGTTAACAGGTTCTATGTTTTTTTTAACAAGTTCTATGTTTTGTACAGGTGAAGGTTTTTACATGGGTAAGCTGGTTTTAACAGGTTGAGGTTTTTACATGGGTAAGCTGGTTTTAACAGGTTGAGGTTTTTACACGGGTAAGCTGGTTTTAATAGGTTGTTATGTTTTTACATGGGTAAGCTGGTTTTAACAGGTTGTTATGTTTTTACATGGGTAAGCTGGTTTTAACAGGTTGTTATGTTTTTACATGGGTAAGCTGGTTTTAACAGGTTGTTATGTTTTGGACAGCAAAAACAATTTTTAGACTCACGCTTTTCCGCTTCTATTACAGTGAGTAACATATGCATCCAACTACGAGTTACAATCATAGACAAGCACATAAGTGAATAATAAAATAGTTATACCATGGCAATAATTTATGCGAAAGGGTGGAAGAGTCGTTTTACCTATCGGAGACTCTCCGATGGATCTTCAAGGGAAAGTATGTTCAAATACCTTCTTCTTCTCCTGTTGCTATGTTACTAGCATTGACTGGTGAGGACTATTGTGAGTAGTAATGACTTTATGAACAAAACTCTTTGTGTTTCTATCCTCTGCTCTCTATTCTTCTCTCAAATTTTCTTAGTGTTCTCTCCTCTTATTTGTTATGCTGGTTGTGCAAAGAAATTCCCTTTTTTGTGTTTTAGGTCGTGGGTAAAAAGATCTTTCAATGAAACAGTGGTGTGTTTCTTTATAGTGCAATAGGGGTGGAAATCAGGGGGAAAATTTTGGGGAATTTTGAACATTGTTTGTATGCTGGCTTGGTGCTTTTTGGATGCATGTTTTTATTTCTAGTCATTTTTGTGTTTGTGGGCAGTTTTCTTGGACTGTTTTGGTTATGCAGTATGCAAGTTTTTCTTTCCTCTTTCTCTTTCAATGATGCCAAGCTATTGTGCTTTTCTTTGAAAATTCTGAAGGGTTTTCCTCTTTTGGGAAATGATGAAGCACTAGGGTGTTTTGGCTGTTTGTTAGCCTTTGACTTGTTGCTTGTTATTAGCCTGCTACACTGCTGTATGTTTGATACTGTTTTGATACCATTTGCTGTTGTTATGTTTGCTGGCTTGTTGTTTGCCTTGTTTGGCAACTAGCTGCGCCTTTGTTTGCCTTGTGTAGGGGATGGCCTTTATTCTGCGTGCTGCCTTGCTTGCTTGGCCTGCTGGCCTGCTGTTCTGCATGCTATGCTGCTGCTTGCTTTTTGTTTGTTCATTTGGCAATTTTTATTTTCTCCCTTTTTGTGAAGCAAAGAGGACAAATCTTTGTAATTTGCAATTTGGGAGAAAATAAAACATGATAAAAAAAATCTCCCTGACTGATTCCAAAAGGCAAACCCTTATGATGAGATATTAATCAATTAATTCTTGTTTGATTTTTTTTTGTGTTTGATCGCTAACTTTTCTTTTTCCTTGTTTCATGAGCACGATTATTGGACGACAAGCGGGATTGTAAGAACATGGACGATTCTCTTGAAGAAGAAGCAACAACAATTGAAGGAGAAAGAATTGATTCCCTTTTAATTTTTATAATCAGCAATTGTAACTTGTAATTCGTGACATGCCTTGTAACTCGTCTCAAAAAAATGTAATGAACACAAAAGCTTGAATGAATTTATTTTGAATGAATTTTGTTGTAGAAATCAAATAACTCTTGCATCTTGTTTAAATTCTGGAATTCTCTCTTGAATAATTCAAACGCACATCTCAACTTTGTAACTTAAATCTCAAGAAATCATGAATAATGGTTATAACTTGTATTCCAAACAAAACACGCGTCTTATCTTTCAAAATCCAATCAAACTCTCGAACAAAATAAACGCTTAAGAATTTAATTCCATTGGTTAATTCGAACCCAAAACACCGGTCGCTTTGAACCTTGATCTTCAAACCACGCTTGAACCAAACTTGCATTTCTTAAACAAGACTCTAACTTTGACGTTCAAATCGCGAATAACTTGCAAACTAAGTAACCCAAAAACATGTCTTGATCATCATGAACCCTCAGCCTCATTTCCTGTGCCCAGACTCCACATTTGTCAATCCAAACTTCAAATTCTCGACTTCATGGCTTGGAGACTTTGAGAAGAAACTTGAGATGCGAGGAGGTGAAATTCTTGACCTAATGCATTGAGCTTTGAGCCATCTCCGAGGCAGGCGAGAGAAACATCTCCCCAGAAACCAAAGACCCGAAACCCTAGCATCTTGACTAGCACATATAGGGAAATAAACCCTAATCCAAGCTCTGATAAATTTGAGCGAGAACCAACCTTGTAACGTGATGACAAAATTCGTTACACGATCCACTAATCGAGAATCAGATGCGCTTCCTTTCTACCTGACAAGAAAACCTCAAAACAAGATTAGACATAAAGAGGGTGCAACCCTAAAACTTTAAACCAAAGCGCCTTATTCCCTGAGACGCGGGATATGTAAATGACTGAATAATAAAATGATGCAAATGGGATGAAAAGTTCAAAGCCATACAAAAATAAAAGAGATAGGGAAAATTTGGGGTACGACACCCGTAAGCAAGTAGAGCAAAGATGGCCTCAAAAGCAACTGTACTCTTCATTCTGGCAAAGTAATGAGCTTTATCCAATAAGAACTGAGCTGGTAATCCTCTAATCCCCCCTTTAGTAGTCATATGGGCTTCAACCTCAGACTTTCTCAGGTGAATCAAAGCAGCAATCTCATGTGGTTTTGGCTCACCCTCCAAACCAGTAAAAGGAACACGATCGGTAACAAGCAAATCCAATAGATAAGAATACTCCTCCAGTGTAGGCATCAACTGATAGTCGGGAAAATTAAAGCAATGATACATCAAATCATAGAATTGGGCCATGGTCGAGAGAATACCCTCCTTCATCTTCAGCTTCATGAGAGGAATAATGGACCCATACTTCTTCCGAAAGTCTGCAGAACACTCGATCTCGGGAATTAGATTGATCAACTCATCTATCTTGGGATCCTTGAAACCGTACTTCCCGATCTTTCTCTTTCCAGAATCCATGGTTATAAAGTACCTGAGATATTCACAAATAGTCAACCTTTAAATCCCTTGAAATATGGTTTCTTCAAAAGATGCTTATGAATGCATGGATGCATGATGCAACAATCACGCACAAGATCACACATATAGGGTTCATAGGTTCAACGTCACGAGCATGAGGTCGAAGGTACTACCCATAAGGTGTCGGCCTAAAAGTTATCACCTTCTGAACAAGGTTATAGAGGTTCCCAGAGTCTACATCCTTCCTTCGAATATTACCAACTTCCCAATTAACTCGGTAATTAGGAATATTCTCAAGAAAGACTCGTCTGAGCGTAGTATCACGTGACAACTATTTCCGGATTACTCCTTGATAGCTTCCGCACTACACCTAAAAGGCCAAGATGGGTTTGGTATTCTATGGTCCTCAGTTTTAGCAGGCTCCTAGGTTGAAAGCAGTACGTCTTCCCGATTACTCGGTAAACGACACTACAATCAAAGGGGCCTCCACTGAGTGGGGGATCTCATGCCTCCTTTTTTGGGATTACTCCCTCAAAGTTAACATGACTATACCGCCCGTCCTATCTTAAAGTTTGCCCATGTCTGGGTATAAGACTTATGAGGAATCACCAAGCACCCTGAAAACCAGGAAAATCTAGACAAACATATATACAACATATAACACAAAAAATAGTAAGAACACATATACATATATAAATAAAGATATGCTTAACCCACTTAGGGATGGACCAACAAGAGGTCAATCTTTCCCCAGTGAAGTCTCCATTTTTCTGTAGCGATAGAAATGTTTAAGACTAAGCCATTGGATTGACTATACGTTATACAAATCAAAATAGAAATCACCACCGCGCTTTATTGTTTCCAAAGGAATGAGAAAAGAGCGAATAACCCAAAAAGAGAGGGAAAGAATCAAGGTAAGGGGGTTGGTTATGAAAAGGGAAGGTATTAGCACCCTAAACATCTACGGTACTCCGCATGAGCCTCTTTGTAAAATCTGTATATTTTGGCTATAAAAACTGTTGTATATAAAATGGATGGTGGAGGTGAGAAAAGAAATATATTTTTTATGATTTTTGCACCCGTCGCAGTTGTAAACCTTTAGTGCCTACGTACCACCTTTCATGCAATAGGGGGTCAGGGTACACGTAGTTCCTCTTTTAAAAAATTTGAAACCCAAATGTGTTGGTTAATTTTATGAGATAAAACATCATCGTCATTATCCGTGTGGAAAACATACTTACTACCCACAATCATGAGAAAGGAGAATTTGCATCATCTCAAAGTGGAAGACATGGCTTGGATTTCAAAGTCAACAATGCCTCACTTAACACCCAAGTGGAAAATATCTCTCTTCACTACATATTATAGAAGTATAGTCGTTTGCATCACTACAAGGATTGACAAGAGTTTAATCTTTTAAGAAAAGTTTTAAAGGTAAAAAGCCAAAGTGGAAAAATGGTTTGAAATGAGATTGATTGACTTTTAGTCTTCTCAAAAAAAAATGTCAAGGTATTATTAAGTTGATTGGAGGTTTATTTATGAAAATGTTTTGAGAATACATGGACATAAGTCCAAGTTTATTATGAAAATAGTTCAAGTTTCAACACAAGAAGGGTTTTCAAAAAGAGGAAGAAGATTTTGAAATTAAAGAAGATGGAAGGAGAAGAAGAGACTATCCTAAAGCATAAGGTAAAAGCTAGGGATAAGAGCCATCTAACCAACAAAAATCCAATACTTGACATTATGAGCCAAGATAGAATTCCCATTCTTTGGATTGAAACCAAGAAAGCAAAGATACTAGACCTCTTGAGAGAACCAAACTTCAAGTGTATTAAGTCTTCACAAAAATTAGGTAGAGTAACGGCTGTATATGGGTGAATTCCAGATTACAAACAGAAGATGTAATCACAAAAACCTGTACACAAACACAAACAAGCAACCTAATGTCTTGAGGTAAACCTCAAGAACTCCAGACAAAATAATCAGATAAGATCTCCAAGATAGGCCAAGGTTTCTAATCCTAAGTCCAAGAAAAAGTCCTATGCTCCATAATGCCAAGGATAGTAACCAAATAATCCAAGTACCATTAAAGATTTTTTTAGGGTTTATGTTGATTATTAAGTATCTTAAGAAAGGAAAAGAAAAGCTCAAGTGAGCAAAGTAAAAATGGCAAGAAAATAAATGCTCAAATGAGCAAAGATGAAAACGGCATGAAATGTAAATGCTAAAAGTAAATGGTACATAAAGCATAAAAAAGAATAAGAGCATAAGGTAAAACAAGTCAATAATTAGTGGTTAGTTGGATGTCCATCTTGAAACTTGTATTTAGAACTCATTAGAGGATTGGTAGAACCAAAGCCTCCATACAACAAGTTGCATTTTCTTTTTGTCAAGTATATCATCCATTTGGAATTCTCATAAGTACCATTTAATGATCAACGATGTTTAAGTGATCCGCGTTGACCAAAGGTGTTATAGATCCATTAGAGGATTTGTAGAACCAAAGCCTCCACACAATGAATCTCAAGGTTATTGGATCAAAGAGATCAAATTAACATACTTGGGCTTGCAATCATAAGTTTGGGCCACAAATGATCATTTATTCGAATTGGGACAAAATTTAGCGCTATGTTAAGCAATCGTAAGTGGACTTATATAGAAGTCACACCTATTTTGAGGCCGGTCAATATCAATCTATGCATCATTTATTTTGAGACATGATATAGAGTTCATGCTCCAACAACACTTAGTGCAATAAGAAAAGGGATGAGATGAAGAGGGATGGGGAAAAAATGAATAAACCACTTTTGAATCAAAAATTTAATCAAACTATTATTAAAATAATTCATCCATTTTGGTGGAGTTGAACTCAACACCCAAGATCCAATGATATTAATAAAGTCATGATCAAAAAATCAACTCAAGACAGCCAGAAAATAATCACAAAATAATATTATATTTAATATATACATTAAAAAGGTTTAAAAAATGTTTAAAAATCAAAATAGAGGAGAAAAATATCAACTACGTTCAAATTAATCAAGAAAGAAAAAGTAAGGTTATAGAAAAATCAGAAATGGATCCAAATATTTTTATAATTTTTTTTGTAATTTTTAAAAGTCAGAAACTAATTTTAAACTATTTAAAATTGCTCAAACAAAAAAAAAATAGGTCAAAAATATTAAACCTCAATATAAAATTTCATAACATTTCCAGAAAGTCAAAAATATGCAAAATAATATTTATGAATTTTTTCAGAATTAAAAAATGTCAGAAAGTATTTTTTTAGTAATTAAAAGAAAGTAAATAATTCAAAAAATGTAAAAAAATATCAAATTTCAAAATAAAAATGTGAAAAAATAGTCATGAGATCAGAAATAATTCAAAGTATATTTGTGAATTTTTTCATAGTTTTTGGATAAAAAATAAAAGAGTTATGATTTTTTGAAAATTTAATCAATAAAAATATAAAAACCAGAAAATAAAATAAAACCAAAAAGATGTGGACCATCAGATCATAGTCAAAACACGTTAGTAAGCTGATCCAGTGGACCAGATGTGTTGTGCTTGATATGGACCTTAGTGAGATACGCATAGGATCAGAAAAAGGGCAACCAATGAAATTAAAACGTTTGGCACGCTATCATTGGCTAAGACGAGACATGTCATCGTCTTCAACCTCCAGACACCCTGCAATGGGAATTTTGTGAGATCCTTCAAATGGAAAAATTAGGATCTCAGGCTAGTATCATTGAACTCGTCTCTTCAAGACGATTCTAACACCACCATCGCGCCAAATTTATATAAGGTATGGAGAGAGATATGAATCAAAAACCCAGAAAATAGCGAGCACCTTCAATTTGAGATTCTCTCTCAATTCTCAATGGATTTAAAAATTGTAAGCAACATTATAATCAGGAGAAGGAGTAGAATAGATTAGTGCTTGATTTGGATCCAAATGGTGGAGAATTCTACCTTTTCGAAGTTCAAGGAAGAAGCTCTGAAACTAGACTTTTGTAGCTTGAATTATGGCTTGTTTTGATTGGTTTAAGTGTTGGAGAGTTTATATGATGCTTAAGGATGATGAATGCACAAAGAATTTTGGAAAAGGGAGCTTAAATCTCAGAAACTGAATTCAAAAAAAATGGGTTCGTGTAAAGTTTTGGCAGGGTGTTTTTGGCTCTCAAAGCTTGAAGAAATGAATGGGGGATGACCCTCTATTTATAGGGAAGTGAATGGGAATGAAAATTGGAAGAAACAAGGAAGTTTGGAGGGAAATTGAGTGAAGATCGAGCACGAGTGAAGTGTGACTTCATTTCCATCAAAACTCAACCAAATCTTGCATTTTAGGGTGCTAATCACTTCTGGCAAGTTTTCTAATCAATTTTAAATCAAACACGCATAAATCTTGTGTTTAGAAGTCACATTATGGATTTTAAAATTCTGACTTTGTGGAAAATTCAGTTTCAAGTTACCAAATTCAAATCCATGGCATTTCCAACTCAAGGGGTCTTAGGGCATGATTCTTGATGCTTTAGAAAGATGAGATTACAAGCTTTACAATGGAAAAAGAATGGAATCAAATGGATGTTTGAGCTTCAAGTTGCATTGAGTCAAATTTGAAGAAAAAGGGTTGACTTTCCATACTTAGAAATATTTCACATTCTTCTTCAAAAATGACCTATAATGTCTTGCATCCAAACATGGCCTTCCACTTGGAATTTGCTCTTGACCAAAAAAGATGGAATAAAGTAGATATCTTGAATGACATTTTGAAACTTGAACCACTCAAAATATCCAAAAATTGAGCAAGTTATGACTTGTTGAAGTTGGCCAAAAATCATGAAATGACCTATAATATTTTGCATCTTTAAGGCAACTTCCATCCATTTTCCCACTTTGCACATAAAATAAGGCATAAATTTCACATCTTCAAGATCATTATGGAAAAAGAATGGACTCAAGGTGATGAAAATTTACCAAGTTATGATCATTTGAAGTTACTTATGTAAAATTGTGGATTCATCTGGATGACTTGTAATCTTTCTTCTTCACCAAGTTTCTTCCACATGAAAAATCCTTGGAATTTTTGAAGTGATTTATTGATAACCCTTTGAAGATAAGGATGTATTTGGAATCACTCAAAAATACCAAAAGGTGAGCAAGATATACTCCTTTGAAGTTCAAAACCCTAGCTTCTAGATCAAGAAAATGCCTTGAGGAACTTTGACAAGTTTGAACAAACTTCTTGTACCAATATTCTTTCTTTGTGAATAGAAGTTGTTGAGGATGATAATGAAGATTCATAGCTACCAAAACCACTTCCATATATTGAATTTTGAGAGAAATATTCTCTTGTGACCAATAGGAACAAGGCCTTGTCCAAACATGACAATTTCTGCAATCAACCCCTTTGTACTTCTGAGTCAAATCTAATAACCTTGAAATGTGATGAACCAAAGAAACCTTGCCATGCCAATTCTCCCAAAACCAATCCAACAGTGAGGTTTGAACTTCTCAAGCTATATTGACTAGGGCATGAAAATAAACTCATGAACCCATGGAGTAACTTGTTAAATCTCATTGCCCTTCCCCTACATGGATAACAAGCAAGACAAACCAATATTGCATTTTATTATTTAAATGAAGAAATCAAAACAATATTCATGATCACAAAAGGAACATAAGTCAAGGTGCTTGGTAATCCCTCAAAAGGAGCAAAACTCAAAGTAGGGAGGGGAACCAAGAATCCTAGTGTGATCTTGTTGTGAGTGAATCAACATGGTATGATGGAGGGATCTTAGGGGGGAAAATTGGGGTACAACAACATCCTTCAGGAGATATGAGTACAACACCAATACCATTACCGAGTGTGTTGGATGCCCCATCAAAAACCAGGGTCCATCGGGATCCTTGTTTAGGTCCGTCATATGGCCTGAGTTCTTCACAGTTGTTTACCATCATGATGTCTTCATCTGGGAATTAGAACTTCATGAACTGGTAGTCTTCCACAGCTTGGTGAGCAAGCTGATCAGCTAGTACACTGCCCTTTATTGCTTTCTGGGTAGTATACTGTATGTCATATTCTGTCAGGATCATCTGCCATCTCGCTATTCTCCCAGAGAGAACAGGTTTCTCAAAGATGTATTTTATTGGATCCATTTTAGATATCAACAAGGTAGTATGGGTCAGCATATACTGTCTTAGCCGGAAAGCAGCCAATTCCAGAGCGCATCAAGTTTTCTCGAGCAGTGAATATCTTGTTTCACAGTCGGTAAACTTTTTGCTCAGGTAATAAATAGCGTGCTCTTTTCGGCCAGACTCGTCATGCTGCCCCAGCACACACCCCATTGAATTTTCCAAAACGGTTAGATACATGATCAATGGTCTTCCCTCGACTGGTGGCATTAAAACATGAGGCTCTTGTAAGTACTCTTTGATCTTGTCAAAAGAAGTTTGGCACTCATCATTCCATTTGACTACTTGATCTTTCACCAGTAGTTTGAAGATTGGTTCACAAGTAGCTGTCAGGTGAGAAATGAATCTGGCAATGTAGTTCAAACGTCCCAAGAATCCTCTGACTTCCTTCTCGGTACGAGGAGCCGGCATCTCTTGTATCACTTTCACCTTGGCAAGATCTACTTTAATACCTTTATTGCCGACGACAAAGCCTAGGAGTTTACCAGACCTCACCCCAAATATGCACTTATTTGGGTTCAACCTCAGCTTGTATTTCTTTAGCCTCTCAAACAGTTTCTGTAAATGATCAAGATGCTCTTCTTCCGTTTAAGATCTAGCTATCATGTCGTCCATATAGACCTCTATTTCATGATGTATCATGTTGTGAAATAGAGGTACCATGGCACGCTGATAGGTTTCCCCAGCATTTTTCAGTCCGAATGGCATAACCTTATAGCAGAATGTGCCCCACTGTGTGACAAAGGTTGTTTTCTCCATGTCCCCAGGCGCCATTTTGATTTGTTTGTAGCCTGAGAAATCGTCCATGAAGGAAAACACCTTATGCTGTGCTGTATTGTCAACTAGAATATCAATGCGGGGAAGTGGGAAATCATCCTTAGGGCTTGCCCTATTCAAATCTCTATAGTCCATGCAAATTCGTACCTTGCCATCCTTTTTGGGCACGGGAACACATTGGTAACCCATTGCGGATAAGAGGTGACAGCCAAGAATCCAGCATTGAATTTCTTCATGACTTCAGCTTTAATCTTCTCCGACATATCTGGTCACATTCGACGAGCCTTTTGCTTTACCAGTGGGCAGCCTTCTTTTGTAGGTAGACGATGTAATACAATATCTGCATCAAGTCCTGGCATATCTTCATACGACCAGGCAAAGATCTCAACATACTCGTGTAGCAACTGAATTAGACGTTCTTTGACACTGGGTTCCAGATTGGCACCCACCTTGACTTTCCTTTTGTCTTCTTCGGTACCTAGGTTTATTGTATCCACTGGTTCCTCATGGGGCTGAATGGTCCTCTCTTCTTATTGCAGTAACCTGGCGAGTTCCCCCTGGTACTTCATAATCTTCGTCACCTTCGTCTTCGGCTTGGTAGATTAGATTTTCAGAGTCACAAAAAGCCATAGAAAAACCGTTACCCATGGGATCCCGAATGGATGTAGACCTGCATTGTGAGTGTGAGTGTATGTAAGAGTATAGCTATCTTTGAAAGAAATGAAAATGTAAAAAGAAAAACAATGAGCACAAAGTTTGTATGCAAAAAACGTCCATGACTCATTGATGTCATATGGAAATGAGATAATAACCCTTACAAATGGACCATTGTGCCTCGGGTAAGAGACAAGGTTTTAAGAGTCTGAATTGCTTTAATATTACAGATCCAACAAAATGTAAAGACAAATTATTGTGGGATAAAAGTGACCGGGACATAATCTCTAGCCTCCTAATTGCTGAGCTCTCCACTGACAGTTGGGAAAAATCCAATCCTCCAGGTTGTAGCTATCTTCATCATCCTTCATGGCGCTGACTTGGTGGTTGCTGATCTTCAAGGGTGGTCCTGCGGCACGAGCGCGTCGTACAGTCTTCTGGGCACCTGAAGTGAAACCCAAACCAAACTTATCAGATTTGTACGAGATATCTGGGAGTTGACCCCAAATAGTGCACCCACCTTCTTCTATCACTGCCTTGGCATCCTTCAAAGATGACATCCTGAGCGGAGGCCTTGTGATCTTGGAAACTTGAGACACAACCTTGGTTACTGCCACATCTTGCGGGACTTCTTCAAAGTGCTGGAATGGAGTTTCAATAAACTCACCATCTAGTTCCACATATCTGAAGGAATTGAGATGGCTGACCATATACTCTTATTCTCCATGAATGGTGATAATCTTCCCTTGAATTGGATATTTCAGCATTTGGTGCAACGTAGAAGTAACAGCGCCAACATTATGGATCCACGGTCGGCCTAGCAAGCAGGAATATGAAGGGCGAATATCCATTACATAAAAAGTTGAATCAAATGTTTGGGTTCCAACTTTTATGGGGATGCCCACTTCCCCATGCACTATCCTTTTTGAGCCGTCAAAGGCTCTTACTACTATGTTGCTTGGTTTCAATGTCAATCCCTTGCAGTCAATCCTATTAAGAGCCTTTTAGGCAACACATTTAGAGACGAACCAGTGTCAACCAAGACAGGAGTCAGAGTTGTGCCCCTTCATTCTACGGAGACATGCAATGCCTCATTATGCTTCCTCCCTCTTGGTGTTAAATTAGCATTAGAAAAACCTAGACCATTATCTGCAGTCAGGTTGGCTACACAGTCTTGGAACTGATTGGTAGATGTTTCTTGGGGTACATGGCCAGTTTTCAGGAACTTTACCAAGGCCTTTGCATGAGCCTTAGAACATAGTAATAAAGCCAGCATGGGAATTTTTGAAGGAGTTTGCCCCAGTTGCTCGACTACATTGTAGTCGCTTCTTTTTATGATCTTTAGGATTTCCTCCATCTCTTTCCGGGAGGTTTCAGGGATAGCCTATGATTGTGCCTTCGTCCGGAAAGGCTCAATCAAAATACCTTTACCTCGAGTTTCAGTTGACTCGGCAGCAGGAATGTCAGTAGGGATGATAATAGGGATTGTAATAGTTTTGTCAGCAGGAGTATTAGCAGAAATGATTGTAGGACTGGGAATAGTCTTTGGAGGAGCAACAACAACAAGAATGATTATGGGTCCAAAAACTGCTTTTGGGGGAGCAATTTCTGGAGAGAATATCCTTCCGCTTCGGGTAATCTTACTAGTCCCTACAATATTACTGATATCAGAGTCAACTTTCTCAAAACTTGAATCTTCAGCAGCTGGCCAATCTTGCTTGTTACCGTGGTAGTAGATATCCCCTCCATAATTCCATGGTACGGTTTTGTCTGACGAATACGGGATTGGTCCAGGAATTGTAATTATCAAATGAGCTACTTTAGGAACTGATGTAATTCTAACGGGTCTTTTGGTGGAGACCCTGGAAGAATTGTCGGAAATGGTCACAATGGAAACATCATTATAAGAAACAGTTGGAATAGAAGTCTTCTCGAACAAAATTTCCTTGTTATCTATTAGGCATTGAACATCTGCTTTAAACAACGGACAACTGGTTGGTAAGGACGAACAGGAATAACAACTTTCATCACTGCCTGGGAACACACCAACATTCAATAAGTTCTTTTTGATATTTAGGAGTGGGGTCATAAGTTCATCAACTGAAGCAACACACATATCTTCTTCAATGGTGTTGGCATTATGGCCGTGTTTGGGCATAGGGGCAGTAATGACATTAGGAATTTCTGGCGCATCTAATTCAATCTCTTTGGCTTCAAGGAGGTCTTGTACTTTATTCTTCAGAGCCCAACAATTGTTAGTGTCATGGTCGGGACTCTCAGAGTGGTATGCATAGCGCGCATTAGGATGATAGTGAGGAGATGTTGTGTTAGGATTCTTTGGAGCTTCTTTCAAAGTCACTATGTTGGACCTTAACAAATGTGGCAACACTTGAGATAAAGTCATGTTAATTATGGTGAATTATCTGAATGGCCTTTCCATTCTTGGCTGGTTTCTTCTTTGTTGAGCAGGAGCTGGTTTAGGAATCATGACAGCCCCACCATAGGACGGTGTTCAGCTCTATCTTGATTTCTCTAAGGATATACAGCAACCACCTCTTTCTTTCCAATGAAAGGTTTTCTTACAGCAGTAGAGGATGCTTCTTTTTGAATCTTTTCATTCTTTATCCCGACTTCTACCCTTTCTTCGGTCAGTATCAACTCAGTAAAACCTGCCGATGAACTCCCAATTAAGTGATTGAAAAAAGTCCAGACAAGGTGCCTAAAAACATGTCTAGTAATTCTCTTTCAGATAAGGGAGGCTGGACTCTTCCTGCCAAATTCCTCTATTTTACGCATAGTCCTTGAAGCCTTCACTTGAAACCATGGCCATACTCTGGAGTTGAGTACGTGTAGGCGCAAGATCAGCGTTGTATTGGTATTGTTTGTAAAAGGCAGCGGCCAGATCTTCCCAGTTATGAATATTGGCTCTTTCTAACTGATAAAACCAATCAAGTTGAGTTCCAGACAAGCTGTCTTGGAAGAAGTGTACCCATAAGTCCTTGTCAGCGGTATGGGGATGGATTTTCCTTACATAGGACCGGAGATGCATTTTGGGGCATGAAACTCCGTCATATTTGGCGAACACGGGTGCTTTGAATTTTGGAGGAATGACAATCCCTGATACTAATCCCAACTCCTCAAAGTCCAATCCAGGCACTTTTTGGATTTCCATTGCGCTCAACCGTTCTTCTAGATGCTTATACTTGTCATCAGATGGAGGATATTGTTCTTCAGAATAGTCTTCTTCTTCTTCCTCTTCTGACTCTGACTGGATAACTGTTTCTTGGCCTTTTCCATCTTGATTGTCTTTATCACCGGATGTTGTTGCGAAGTCTAAGGCCCTTATTGTTTGCCCTTGGAATCTTCTTCCCATGTTTAGAACTCCGGTTATTTTCTTCGTCTTCTTCTTTTTCTCTTCAACCAGCAAGGTCTTCAACTCTTCTTGTCCTTTGGCTAGAGTTAAGAACAACTGTTGAAACTGTGCATTCTGAGCTTGGAGGTCCTTCACCGTTTGCTCGAGATCCATCTTACTGAAATAAACAGTAGAAAGATGAGGAGACTTGTTGCAAGAAACCTTCTTATGTTATGATGAATGGTAAATGCGTATGCAATGATTTCAAGGATCTTAAAGATTCAAATTTGTTTTAGACAAAAAGGAAACACACGTTATATTAATAAATTAAAGCTCGAGTACACCAACACCTTTTTAGGCAAATAATACAAAAACTCTAAGATAAAAAGGTAGTACGCATCCTCTTTGGTGCGATGTAGGCATTCACGTTCCTCTCCTCATGAAGTTGCTTAGTGAGTTCCAAAACATTCTTCTCGCTAGCGTAGAATTGGGCTTCGAAAGTATCTCGCCCCCCCCTTGAGTTGTATCCAATCCCTTTGTAGGCCTTCAAGAGAGGTGGGCATGTCAAGATGTAGGATAGTGTATGAAACATCTCCTTCCATAACAGGCTCAATGATTACGGGGAGAATGGAAGGATAAGGCATCATCAGACTTTGAGCACGGGTTCGTACCCATTTGAGGTAAGGCTCAAGAGGGATGGAATTCTTGTGCCCCAATGTCTTGTTATAAACCTTGTTCAACATTCTCCAAGCTCGGATAAATCTATGGCAAAGACCTTGATCGTTGTTTTCATAGTCAAATACTAAACCTTGAATCAGCATCTCGTGCGGGCCATCCCTTCGGGTGTAACCAAACTTTCTTAAAGCTAAACAGGGGTTGTAGGTGATACCTCCCCTAATTCCAAGTAAAGGGACATTAGGGAATTCTCCACCACGGTCGAAAATAGTAACATTCTCTATGGATCGGGAGCACCAGTGAATGTCTGAATGTTTGAGCGTCATCAACCTTTGTGACCACCTTGAACTTTGCTCGTTCTTTAATACAGATTGGGGAAGATGAGAAATAAACCATCTTTCCAAGAGAGGAGTTCAACACATAAGGGAACCTCTTTTCCTCATTGTGTGAGTGTGAAAAGAATGTAGGATGTCCCCTAGCAATGTAGGTACCGGGTTGCGGGATATGAAGATTTTGACGGTGTTCACATCTATGAGTTGGTCAAGATTTGGAAACAAAACCATCCCATAGATGAGGAGAGCCACAATTTCCTCAAAGGCTTGCAAATCCAAGGAGTTCCAACAGTTTTGGGCTTTCTCGAACAAGAACATTGCTAGGAAACCTTTGACACCACTCCTTGTTTCCCAATTGGTTGTGACATCAGATGAGTGCAAGTGTAGAGCTTGAGAAATCTCTTCTGGCTTTGGGTCTCTTTCCATACTGTTGAAAGGTAGTTGATTGAGAATGGGAATCCTCAAGAGTCGGGATAGTTCTCTCAAAGTAGGCACAAGTTGATAATCAGGGAATGTGAAGCAATGGTGTAAAGGATCAAAGAACTGAAAGAGCACCTTCATCATGTCCTCATCTGTGTTAGAGGTGACCAAGTTGAGTAGACGACCATGTCTCTCAGTGAATGGAGAGTTTTCAGGAATCCTTGAAGCTAGCTCCTTAAGTTGTCGAGGGATCCTTACAAGATTGACTTGAATAGTTTTCCTGCGAAGAGAATCCATATCCTATAAAACAGAACAAAGATAAATCCCAAGATCCTTGAAATGGTTAGTGAATGAATATGATGTTATGATGTTCATGATGTTATGTACAAGTATGTATATACAAACAAAGAAAACAAGTCCTTAGGTTTAGGCTTGCATGGGGTATCATAGGTAAGTCCCCTCTTGAAGTTTAATTGGCTCAAACCTGTCCTAGTAATAGTAACCGAGTTCTATGGAGCTCAATATCACTGGTTTGTTTCCTTGGTCGTTGTTTCAGCACAAGCCTTTTTAATGGCGAACGAAATATCCCAAAAAACCAAACCTCAATGAGTGTAGTATCGAGTATCTACCAACTTCGGACTGCTCTAAAGCCGGTCATCTCACTACGTCCTAAAGGCCAAGTTGGTCAAGTAAAGGTTTTAAAAGTTCATTAGTGCTTCATGACATCACTCAGCGGCCCGGTATTCTCCTTGATTAACTCAAGGGCTACTGGTACCCACAAATATGTCGCACTAACTAGATATTTCTTAGACCATGTCGGTATACCCCACACAGTTTCCACAATGTATTGCTACTTACCTATAATGTATCCCAAATCCGGGTAGAGGATTCAAACCCAAACAAAGAACCATAATGTAAAGCATACAAGTCAACCAATGAAAGCAAGTAAATGTGATCTAAACCTAAGGTAACCCCACTTTTAGAAATTTCCCTAACAGAGTCGCCAGTTCTATGATACGGTGGGAGAAATGACTTGTGTGTTTTACGTTTGGTCGCAAATGTTGCGGTTAGCAAGAGTCGTCACCGACTTTTCTTTTATCCAAAAGGAAAGGTGAAAAAGCATAGGAAAGACCTTTGAGATTATTTCTTGAGTTCGGAGGTATATTATGAAAAGGGAAGGTATTAGCACCCTTTTCATCCATGGTTTTCCATGGGCTCTTAGTTATTTTCTAGATCACTTGCTTTTGTTTGAAATTATGCTTTGTGTGATTTTTGAAAGTATTTTGTAAAGATGCCATTGTTTAGGCAAAATTTGTAATGATTCTCGTTCGTAAGAATGTATACAAAGTGTTTGATCTTTTGAAAATGTTTTCAAGTTTGTAAGATATTTGAAAGTGTAGGTATTTGTTTTGAAAATAGCAACGATGTTTTGTTTGAAACTGAGCAAGTAATTAGGAGCATTCTACCTACTCAAAAGTCTTTCTTGTTCATTTTCTTTTCCTTTGACATTGTTATATTACCATTTATTTGGTAAGTAACCCTATCTTTGGATGTAAACGGGACGGGCGTGGGTCATTGTATAACCATGATTAGCAATGTTGCAATGTATCTTAGCATTTTCTTTAAGGGACTAAGATCATTTGAAAGGCAACTTAGATAGCGTCATCGAGGGACTATGATCTTGTATTTGCTTGGTTTTGCTAAGAATATGGCCATTTTTCATAAGGCAACAATTGGAGTTAACCCTATGGGTGTTTGTGTGCAAGTGTATTGTTTTCATGCTTGATTTTGTCTTGAATTAAGATTTTCTAAGTATTGGTTTTAGTCTTTCCATACAAACCCTAATTACTAACATTTGTACATAAAGCGGTAAATTACAGAATTTAAAGTTACTACGCTATTACAATATTTGTGGGAGGGGGTGTACAAATTAATGAATGGGGATTGTAAGAATTTAAACCTAATTATTCTATTACAACCATATTTAATTGGTACAAATGTACAAGAAATTAAATGAATATGATGTACAAAATGAATAAATGTACAAAAATGTAAGTGTGAAGAAAATGGATGTTGTTTGAATTTTTTAGAGAAAAGTGAAAATAAATAAAGCATAGTTAAATAAAATATTTTTTATGAGAAAAATAAAAATAAACTAAGTCAAAATATAAATCTATTATTTTTGTATTTTTTATGATTTTTTAATATTAGGAAAAATAATTAAGAAAACATATAAAAGAAAATAAGAAAATAAAATAAAATTTGGCCAGGGGTGCAAATAGTCCACAGGGGGGGTCAGAAAGTAAAAACAAAAACAAATCCCAAAGATGAAGCCCAGGCGCCTGCAAAAAAGTCAGAATGATGCAAAAAAATGTGAAAAAACAAAAGGGTACCACTGGGGCTCGAACCCAGGTCCCAAAGGTTACAGGCGCACGCTTCTACCACTGGGGTGGCTATACATCCGTTAACATAAGAAAATCAATAAATATATGATACAAAATGTGCCCTGATTACTTCATCTTCAATCTCCAGCCAGACCAACTGTAACTTGTTCATTTCTCATCAAAAATCAAAACTGTAAACATGAAACTTGTAGTAAATTTCCTCACAGTTTCAAAAATGTAAAGCATTAAAACTATAGATCAAAGATAAGCATGAATTTTAATGACCCTATTCTGAACCCTAAAAATCTCAGAAACTTCAATCTTAAAATTCTCTAAGCTCAAGCAAAATTAATGGAAATTATGGACATGGTTAGCTTTAGGGAAACGATATCTACATGTTTTGTTCACAAATAAATCATTGATGATGCCTGTATGAGAAGTTCCAAAGTTAGAAGACTTACCTTGCAAGAGGGTATCGGGTTTGAAGTTTGAGCAACTTTCAAGGAGTTCCAATGGTTGGGTTAGCTTCCTCAAGTTCCTAGGAAGCTAATGGAATGCTTAACTTCAGCTGAAAGGGCCTGAGGAGTTCTGAAGAAGTCCAAGTGCAAAGCTCTGTTTTTAAAAATGGAGGATGGTGTTAATGGTGTTACAGTTCTATAACAGGGTGTGAGATCAATTCTATATGATGTTTAGAAGCTTTAGAAACCAAAAGGCCAAGAAACACACGAGTAGATTATGAGTTTCAAGTTTTTGGTCAGTTTGTGTGAAAATGGAAGTATGAGATGTGTTTCTGAGTTCAAGGTCTTTTCAGGGCATGAGCATTCGTGTATTTGTGGCCAATGGTTTGTGTATGTATAAACAAAAGTGTTTGAGAGCTTTGGACAATCAGAAGTACCAGTTTTTAGCTTTTGGCAAGGTTACTTGATTTTGAAGAAAAGTGAGAAACAAGTTTCAAGAGGAGGTACAAGCATGGGCTGGGTGATTATAAGTGTTTAAACCATTTTTTATGAGTTATAGGACTTGTTTGATCATAAGAGAACAAGTGCAAGGCTCAAGAATAAGTTTTGTGCAAAAAGTTACTTTATCAAAATGGCAATGTAACCTTTCTTCCAAAAATGGATATAAAGCATGTCCATGCATTGAATGCTTGAAGTGAGACCTCTAACAGATTTGTAAACCATTAATTATGGAGTGCCTAACAAGTTTGAGGCCTTCAAAGTAGTGTTTATGCGGTATAGTTTGAATTTTGAATTTGGTTCATCACAAAAATGACTTGTAATTCAAGTGATAAAACCCTAACTTCATCTCTTCGATTCTCCCTACTCAAAAATGATCTCAAGGAGTTATTGGACATTTTGGAAAGCTTTCAATGTGATCTGCAACAAGTATTTGAATTTCTTTTGAATATTCTCCTTGGAACTATATGAAAAAGTGCCATGAAGTTGGGTCAAAATCCTGACCAAATTAGGGCAAAATTTCACTAAGTGTTTAGTTTCATGACCACATGTTCTTAAAATTATAACTTGAGATCCAAGAACTTTTGGAAGGAGTTGTGTAAAGAAATGTTGTAGATTTAATGGATATATACAACTTTCATCTTGTAAGTTTCTCTTGAATCATCTTGCATCATGGTGAAAAATTTGTTCAAAATTGTGAAAAAACATGAAATTTCCAACACTTAGAAAAATTTCTAAGTTTAGAAATTTTGAATTTTCAAAATGAAATCTTGACTTTTTGATTTCTTGATGAATAAGTTTCATATTTTGACATGTTTTGATGAATTATGATCTTTGGCACTTGAATTTGACCAAAAAGTCAAAGTTTGACTTTTCAATATAAAATTGACTTTTGATCAGTTAACTGAAAATTCATTTGTCAATCCTTTGAACTTGATTAATGTTTTGAGCCATGTTATTAGGTAAAAATGATGCAATTAGACTCTTGAGATCATGCCTTAAACCAATTTATCATTTGCTAGGTAAAAAAAAAATCAGAAATTGCCCTTTCCCAGTCAAAAATCCTAATTTTGACCATTTTGCCCTTTTGGAGATTTGATCAAATTTCTTGAGGAATTATGGTCCAAACATGATCAAATGATACATATGAGTTTAAAATATTGATGTGTATAAAAAATTATGAAGTTTGACTGTAAATTGGCCATAGTTGACTTTTTCCCAATACAGTTGATCTGCTCAATTGACTGAGCAAAAGTGTGATCCAAGGTTTGAAACTTGACATGAGTGATCTTGGGGGTCCATAATGATCCATGAAAGTCATATGGGGCATTGAAAGTTCAAATATCCTTGTGCAATCTCAAACCCTAATTTTGGTCATCAGTGCTTAAGGAAGTGTATTGAGCTGATCAACCCTAGTGTAGTTTTGAGCCAAAGGAGATCTTGTGAGCAAATTCTTGATAAGTGAGAGGGAAAATTTTGGGGTACAACAGATATCTTGAGAGACTGGGTGAAGGTCTTAGATCAAGAAGACTCTTGCTGCCGCTTGCGTGGATTTACAATAAGGATCGACGGACTTATTGGGGGTGCCAATAAGGTTGATCAGACTTTTCGTGGGTTGTTCTGTAATCAGCTTGGTTATAGTGGATTAAGTATTTGTTGAAGGAGAAATAATACTTGCGAGGGTGGACTGCAGTAGCTTAGTTAACAGTGAACCAGGATAAAAATCATTATGTTTATTTACTTTTTTATGTTCTAAGCGTACTTGGTTTGTCACCAACGAAAAGATTTTATTTGGTGAAACCCAATTCAAACCCTCATTTCTTGTGTTTCTCACACCTTCAATAGCTTTCTTAAATCTTTGGATTTCCTACATTCTATTTTTCCCAGGTTCGTTGCAAATAGACAAAGGTTTTATCAACCTAGCGATCCAAATTCACGAGGGTCGACAAATTTCTCTAGGCAAACTTTTCCTGGTATTGAAGTTTATCCTGCAAAAGTTAAAGCTATTCAAGAAATGCCGACTCCCCATACCGAGAAGTAAGTTAGAGGTTTCTTAGGATGACTGATTTACATTGCCTGATTCATTTCTCAGTTGATTGCTACTTATGAACCAATCTCAAGCTGTTGAAGAAAGATCAAGTAGTAACGTGGAAAGACGACTGTCAAATAGCCTTTGATAAAATTAAGTAGTACCTACATGAACCTCCGATTCTGATGCCACAAGTTGAAGGAAGGCCTCTAATCATGTACCTAGTAGTGCTAGAGAACTCAATGGGGTGTATATTGGGGAAACATGACGAGTCTGGTCGAAAAGAACATGCAATATACTACCTTAGTAAAAAGTTTACCGATTGTGAAACAAGATATTCACTGCTCGAGAAAAATTATTGTGCTTTGGCATGGGCTGCTCGCCGACTAAGACAGTATATGTTGACCCGTACTACCTTATTAATCTCTAAAGTGGATCCCATCAAGTACATATTTGAGAAGCCAGCTCTCTCCAGAAGAATAGCCCGATGGCAAATGGTCTTAACAGAACATGAAATTCAGTACACCACTCAAAAAGAAATCAAAGGAAGTGTACTCGAAGATCATTTAGCACATTAAACTGTAGACGACTATCAGTCTATGAATTTGGAATTCCCGGACGAGAATATTATGCTAGTAACAGATTATGAAGAACCTGAACCGTATGAAGGACCTGAGCCATGATCCCAATGGACTATGGTTTTCGATGGAGATTCCAATACACTTGGTAACAGAATCAGTGTTGTAATTATCTCTCCTCAGGGTTGTCACACACCCTTCACTGCTAGACTTTGCTTTGATTGCACCAATAATTTGGCCGAATATGAAGCGTGCATCATGGGAATTAAAGCTGCTATTGACCTGATAATCAAGTTCTTAAGCGTATATGAAGACTCAGCCCTGGTAATCAATCAGGTCAAGGGATAAAGGGATACGAAGCATCTGAATCTTATCCCTTATTGAGAAATTGTGCTAACCTTGATTCCGTATTTCAAGGAGATTACTTTTCAGAATATACCAAGAGAAGAGAATCACTTAGCAGACACATTGGCTACTATGTCATCCATGTTCAAGGTTAGATGGGACAATGAGGCTCCCAGAATTACCATTGAAAGATTCGATGAACTGACACATTGCTATGAAATTGACACCGTTAGAGTGGAGGAAAAGCCTTGGTTTCATGAAGTGAAAAGGTACCTTGAAGTTCAAGAATACCCTGAAGGGGCATCAATTAATGACAAGAAGTTCCTACGGAGGTTCTTGGATAAGTTCTTCTTAAGCAATGAAATTTTATACAAGCGCAATCATGATTCGATTCTGCTTCGTTGTGTGGACAAGAAGGAAGTAGAAGAAATTATGGAAGATATGCACGAGGGTATCTTTGGTACTCACTCCAGTGGACATACTATGGCTAAAAGTATTTTGAGAGCTGGTTACTATTGGTCGACTATGGAAACCGATTGTCACCACCACTCAAGAACTTGTCATAAATGCCAAATCTATTCTGATAAAGTTCATGTGCCTCCAGTACCTTTGAATGTCATGACTTCTCCTTGGTCATTCACAATGTGGGGCAATGATATGATCAGAGAAATCAAACCCACTGCCTCTAACGGACATCGATTCATTCTCGTCGCCATTGATTACTTCACAAAATGGGTTGAAGCAGCCTCGTTCGCCTCCGTTATTGAGAATATGGTCGCCTGGTTCATAAAGCATACCCTTATCTGTCAGTATGGCATCCCCAAAAGGATTATCACAGACAATGGTACTAATATCAACAACACTATAATCACTGAACTCTACACGCAGTTTAAGATCAAGCACCACAACTCTTCCCCATATCGATAAAAAATGAATGGCGCAGTGGAAGCCGCCAATAAGAACATAAAGAAGATCGTAAAGAAGATGGTTGTGACTTACAAAGACTGGAATGAGATGTTACTATTTTCTCTCCATGGCTATCGCACTTTGGGTAGAACATCAACCGGGGCAACTCCATTCTCTCTGGTCTACAGTATGGAAGTTGTCCTACCTGTCGAAGTTCAGATTCCCTCTCTGAGAATTATGAAAGATGCAGAATTAGGTGAAGACGAGTGGATTTAGACCAGGTTGGATCAGTTAAGTCTAATCAACGAGAAAAGGCTTGCAGTTGTCTGTCACGGTCAGATGTATCAGAAGCGTATGATTAAGGCATTCAATAAGAAAATCAAGCATCAGGTATATTAGGTTGGTGACTTGGTAATAAAGCGCATCATTCTACCACAAGGTGATCCCAAAGGCAAGTGGACTCCCACCTATGAAGGGCCATTTGTGATTAAGAAAATATATTTTGGCGGTGCTATAATACTGACCACCATGGACGGGGAAGATTTCCCGTACCCTGTGAATGTGAACATAGTCAAAAGATACTACACATGAGAACGACCTGCTAGGTTGACTAGCCTAGGAAAAAATAAGGGCATCCCGGTGAACCAAAAGGGTTCGAGCAAAAATTAGGGATATATATAAAAGATTGTATACCTAGAAAGTCGAAAACCTGGAAAGGCGGCTTGGGCAAGAAAGAGTATCACGGTGGACTGAAACCCCGAAAGGGAGGTCCAGGCAAAAGTTAGGGATAAAAGCGTATGACTATGTCTCCAGTGGATCACTTACAACAAGCTTTATTACCAAAGTCAAAAGTTCAAATGGTACGAATCAGTTCAATTAACTTCTTCCGACAGCAAGGGATGAGATGCTTGAAGACATAGAGGAAATAGCAGACTTGGAACCCGACAAGATTATTCCCACATAACTATTATCTTGTTTTCACTTTGTACTCTTTTCATTTCACAATGATTTCCTCTTATTAGGATTTCTGTCTCTTTGTACAAAAATCGTTTGTTTATGGGCAAATTATTAATACAAATACATCCTGAAATTCGAACTTTTTGTTTTTTTTACTTTTTTCTATTTTGTTTGCAAAAACGTCCAATGACTAAAAATGAATGAACATATACATATGAAAAAGATTAACTCTCAACCAATATATGCATAAAAACATAAATAAGCATTTACTCAAGACTCTAGGAGTTGGGATAACGTTTAAACTGTCCACAAATCCCCACAAAGCCACTTCCATGGGATCATCCCCACAGAGTAATCTAATCATACCCACCAGCAAATTCCCCCAGCGAATAAAGAAATATAATATTTTCCCGACAATATCGCCCACCTACGGAGTCCCAATCAGTACAGTTTACTGAAATTCTTCTCCCCAGTTGAGTTTATTCCTCCAAAACTGTAACACCTCTTGCAGACTTCTTTTCTCCAGCAGAGCTCATTTCCTTAGCAAGGGGGTTTCCTCAGCAGAGTATTCTCTGTCAACATGGTTTATTTCCCCCAACAGGGTTTACTTCCCCAACGGAGTTCAATCTCCCCAGCTTGAGTCCGTTTCCACTACAAATCACTGAATCTGAAACTGGATTAGATGTTGTTCAACCTTATTCTTTCTAGACGAGTCGGTATCCATATCAAAAACTCGGTCAGGCAACATCTAGAAAGGTTATCCATCTCTTTTATCCCCAGTTAGGGTATACCAGAATTATAATCCCTAGTAGAACAATGAACAACCAATATTCTCAGACTCTTCTCCCCAAGCAGAAATCAATGTTCCCCAACGGAGTTTCCTCAAACAGATAGCAGGAGTCCCCAACGGCAACATTCCAGACGATATTGAAGATACACATAGTCTTCATCCCCAGTGTAACACAATAAGAGAACTGACTTGGGTGTTTTACCTTTGATCTCAATTGTGCAGATAGCAAGATTCACCACTGACTTTTCTTTTATCCAATAAGGAAAGGCTGACAAGAACATGAAAGACCTTTAGAGATGTTTTCTGAGTTCGGGGGGTATATTATGAAAATGGAAGGTATTAGCACCCTTTCCATCCGTAGTTATCTACGGGCTCTTAGTTGCTTTCTAGATCACTTGCTTTTGTTTGAATGTGTGCTTGTGGTGTGGGTTTTGAAAGTATTTTGAAAATGTCTTTGTAATGGTTCTCGTTTCTATAAGAACGTGTACAAAGTGTTGTTTCAAAAATAGTTCAAAGAGGTGTTTGTGGAATGTGTTTTTGAAAGTGGTTTTAAAAAGGTGTCTTCTTTGTAACGGCTCTCATTTCTATAAGAACGCGTACAAAGTGCTTGTCTTTTGAAAATGTTTCAAGATGAGAGTGTTGGTGTATAAAATGTTTTTGTTTTGAGAAAGTGAGCAACTAGGAGCGAATCTACCTACTCAAAAGGTCTTAGATGTTCTTTTCCTCCTCCTTTAGATGTTTTTATCTTACCATTGATTTGGTAAGAAAGCCCCATCGTTGGATGTGAAGGGACAGAAGCTGGTCAATCGTACAGTCATAGAAGGCAACTTGTGAGACGCTTTAGCAATTTTTCGTAAGGGACTGGATCGTTTTACCGAAGGAAACATCGAGGGACATCGAGGGACTACTATCTTTTTTATCCAAGGGTCTTTGCTAAAGCGTCCCATATTCAAGGGACATGACTGTGTTTCCGAGGCAACAAGCGAGGTTACCCTAGAGGTGCACGTGTGAAAAGTGTGTTTGATTCAAGTTAATTTGTTCTTTGAAATTAGGTTATCTAGCGATTGATTTTAGATCTTGCCATGCACGCCTAATTACTATACAGTATAAGGAAAACAGTAAATTGAGGAAATTAAAATTCTACGCTATTACAGAGCTTTTGGGAATGGGGGTACAAATTTAAAAATGGGGATGGATCAATGTGACTAAAAGTTTAAATAGGAAAACAATACAACCAAATCGAATCGAGCAATTAATCGAAATTACAACAAATTTCTGAAGTAAAATTAATTAACAAAGTAAAGATAAGGAAATAAAAATTCTTGGTATTTGTTTGAAAAGTTTGGAAAGAGAATTAAAAAATCTATTCTATTAAAGAAAATAATTAGCTTAAAGAAATTAAATCAAATGTATATATATTTTTGTCTTTTAGGTTTTTTTGTTATTAAGAAATTAAATAAACAAATTTAGGACTAAATACAAAAATTAATTAGTAAAATTATTTACAAAATTTTCCTAAATTAAATTTTAGAACTAAGCTAATTGAAAAAATTATCTAACAAAATTTCATGAGTTATTAAATTAGTAAAAACAAATAAAACCAAACTAAATATTAAAATAAAACAAAATGGAAGGGTGGTGTTAAACTGAAATGGGGGTGATGCTGTTTTTGAAAGTATGAGCTTTAGAGGTTAAAACCCAAGGAGTTTTTTGTTTAACAAAAGAAAGAAAATGAAACAAATAAGAAAATAAAAAGAAAAAGGGTCCCAACAGGGGTTGCACCCGGGTTCCCTCCTCCAAACACCAACGCCTTGACCACCACACCAATTGTTCATTCGTTTATTTATTTACCTTTGCCAATATATAATTTAAAGCTTAAAAAATGGGTTGGGCCAAATAAACCAGGCCCAAACCCGGTTTTGGGAAGGAAATGGAAAGGGTTTGAAACCCTAGAAACAGAAGGGGCGTCGCTTCTGTTATTCATCTCTCAAACATACACGACATCTCTTCCCTCAAAATTCAATCACGCTCTCTCACTCCCTATTTTCCATTTGCTACACGATATCTCTCTGTTCTAACAACATGTCATCATCTCTCTCTGTTATCTGTATTATCTCCAAAGATTTAACCTAGGATGCTAGCCTCATCCCTGGAGAACCCTAAAGCCCCAAATTTCAATACTGATACAACGATTACAACTGGGATTCGAAACGGTAAAGGGAAGGTAATAACAAATTAAATCGAAATTAGCAATAAGTTACCTCTTTTTCAGCCGCAATTTTCCTAAGGTATGTTTCAGATCTCCTGCTTCGTCTCTTCTTCTGATTCTCTTGTGTATGATTTTTATGCGTTTTGTTGTATGTCTATTGATAAATGTTTGTTGGAGTTGTTTTAAAAATTTTCTTGTGATGTTGTACACAATGTTGGACGCTTGAAGTTGATGATGGTGTGGTTGATGTAGAGGTAATGATGTGTGAAAATTTTGTAGAAAGAGTTGAAGGTTTGTATGATGTAGTTTGTAATTAAAATGTTGATGATGGTGCGGTTGTGACTAAGGGTAAGTGAGGAAGGAAGATGATGGTGAGGTGAAATCAGTTGGAAATGGTTGTGGATTTGAGTTGCAATTGATTCAATATGCCTATGTTTGATACAGGTTATGGTGATGAATACCAGTTTCTATTGATTATGTTCTATCTTTGTTTGGTTTTATGGATTTTTATGTATGATGGCTTGGTTATCTTTCTTTATTGGTTTTCTTATTGATTTTTTTCTCTCTTACCATTCTCTCCTTAGTGAAACAGTGGTTGTCTTTTTAATGAGATAAGGGTGAAAAGTGGGGGGAAAAGTTGGTGAAGTTTTGAACATTTGTAGTATGCTTACTTTGAACATGTTGAGATGCAAGCTTTAGGTTGCCTATTTTGTGCAACATTTGGACTGAGTTTTGGGAAGATTTGGACAGAGCTGACTTTTGACATGTTCTGGGCTATTTTCTTCTGGCTGGCTATGTTAGGTGACATCTTTCCACACCTATCCCTTTTCCTCTTTTATCTTTCAATGAAATATAAAGCCAATTTGCTTTTTTATACAATTTTATGAAGGGTTTGCATAGGTTAGGAAAATGATGATGCAGTTGAGATTGTTGAGCAAGCTAGCTTGCTATCTTGCCTTGTTCTATTTTGTTTTACTTGTTGCTGTTGTTATCTCTATACTGCATTTGTTCTGCTTTGTTGGTTTGTATGTTTGGCAGCGTGGCTTCAAGTTTGCAATGTTTACAGCAGCTGCTATTTTGTGCAATATTTTGTTGCAGGTTTGCCCTGCTGTTCTGTTTTGCGCTGTTGTTTGGCTGCAGGTTTGCTGCATTTGGGCAACTTGCATTGCGGTTTGTGATACGGTGGGAAGAGAACTGACTAATTTTTGGAATGCTGGTTTGCGTTTCACGTTTGTTTTTGCAAAATATCGCGGTAAGCAAGAGTCGCCACTGTCTTTTATTTTATCCAACAAGGAAAGGAAAAAAGCACAGAAAAATTCCTTTTTCGAGATGTTTCTCGGGTTCGGGAGGTAGATTATAGAAAGGGAAGGTGTTAGCACCCTTTCTATCCGTGGTTATCCACGGACTCTTAGGTACTTTCTCAAAGTGTTTTCAAAATTGCTTTTCTTTGTGTTTGTGGGTTTGAAAAGAGTTTTTGTTTGAAAGGAGTGTAAGTGCGAAAAGTTTTGTTTTGTTTTGAAAGAGCCAGTACTTAAGAACCATCTACCTACTCGAAAAAAGGAATTAATCTGTGCAAATGTCCTTTAGACAATGCTAGCCCACTATTGATGAGTAGGTAGCATCGTCGTTGGAGTTTTGAGGGTCAATTCGATTAAGGGACGTGTGGTCACTAAAGCAATGTTAGGATGCCTTAGCGGTAACCCTAATGTCTTAGATCATTTTATCCGAGGCAACCGTTTCGAGGCAACTATGATCTTTGGACAAGAGGACGACCTCTAAAACTTCCTATACTCAATGACCACGTTCGAAGGCAACCAAGTGAGGTGTACCCTAAGAGTGCGCATGTGCGAGTGTGTTATTTCGGTTAATTTTATCTTTGTACATGTCATGGGTGAGCTATGTTGATTTTAAGTTCATACATTCGATCTTGTCATGCATTCCCTATTATCAAACATCTAGCAGTTTATAGTTTGTGGAAATTAAATTGCGGAAATTAAATCTAAACTATTACAAGACGTCGGGTATTTACATCGCCAAAAGCAACCCTTTAATTTAAATTGCGGAAAATAAAAGAAAGCGATAAAATAATTAAAGTCCTATTTAAAGCTATTACATTTCAGAAGCAATTACAATATTGGTAAAATAGATCGCGTGCGAGAAAATTAAATCGGCGCATTTTTTAGGGTTTTGACCCTTTTTGAAAAGAAAGCATTTTTTGGTTATTTTTTGAATTAAAAGAAATTAAACCTAAGCTAATTATTAATTAATTAATAAAAAAGTATATTTTTGGATTTTTTTTTATATTTAAGGAAATAAAATAAATTTGGTCAAAATTATTAAAACCTAATATTCTACGTTAATTTTAATTATTGCAAAAATGTTGAAATTATACCTAATTAAAGCTAAATCAATTAAATTAATTTATTTACAAAAATAAAAGTGATGAATTTAATTTTAATAAATAAAATATTTTTTTTGTGTTTTTGATTTTATTAAGAAAAATTATTAATTGGTTAGTCCTAATAAAAAATAATAACAATAAAACAAATAAATATAATGAAAAGAAAAAGAAATAAATCAAGGGGGGAGTTGGGCCCAAGAGGAGGTTTGTTCAGCATTTTCCAAGCCCAATTACACTAGCCTACGTTTGACCTTTGCAATTCCCTGTGACAACGTTGATTGGGCACCATGGTACATGCTCCATCTGGGCCATCAGATTTGGCCTGGAGGCCATCTGGCAGATGATCAGGTGATGATGCATGGTGTACTGCGCCTTGTATGCTGCATGAAATAAACTGAAGCAAAATAATACAAAGGCGTTGGGGGACCTGGGATTCGAACCCAGGTCCCATTGGATCTCACATGCTCGCCTTGCCACTGCACCACTATATTTTTATTGTAAGTGGAATAAGTGTTAATTATAATATGGAAAACAAACAATTATGCCTGAAACAAAAAAAAATAAGCGCGAATATTTTGAATGGACGAATGGGATATGGCCACGTGATCGTCTTCTTCGCTGACCCCCTGGTTATTTACCTGCGGATTTTCATCCGCAGCTAAATTCGTACCTGCCTTCTAAAATCCATCCTAGGCCATAAAAATGCAAACTAAGACCATATTCATGATCGTCTCTTCCTCCTGAATTCCTCCATGTCCATATTTGGTTCTAATTTTTCCTGTAAAGAAAACACCTAAAAAGCAAACTTCCAAACCCTAGGTTCGGTTACAGGGCTATGGCTCATGAAAACCAAATCAAATGATGCAGAAATGTTCTAAATGGAACGATAAACATGATGGTGTCAAGAATTTGCCAGAAAAACGCATGAATATGAGAATATAATTTCTTATACAAGGCGGTGTTCAAGGAGACTTACAACGCGTTTGATGAGGTTTCAGGGCTTGCTTTTGATTCCCTTAGACTCAATGGATGTCTGGCAATTGAATAGCATGGAGTTTTGGCCTTGAAAACGCCTCTAGGATGGATTTCAGATTCCAACTTTTCAAGCTTTTGTTCAAGTTTGTTCTTGTGATTTTTTGCAGCCTCCTCGTCTGATTTTCGTGTCTTTGCATTATACAAGTAATATGGAAACAATTAGGTCAAGTTTTGGGCTTTCAATCCTTATGCATTGATGATTTAAGATTTGATTTTATTCTCCATTGAAAAAGCTTCCAAATTTGTCAAAAAAACAATATTTTGTTCATAACATGGCTTGATTCAGATTTGATTGTGTACATGATGATATTTAAGACCTGTAATGATAAAAAAGATACCAAGTGATTAAGATTTGGATTTTATTTGGATTTAAATTGATTTAAAATGAATTAAATCAATAAAAATAAAATAAAATAGAAAAATTAATAATTGGACACAAGGCTGAAGATTGGAGACGTGTGTAGTGTGATAAGATCAAATCAAGTGGAAAAAAAGTGGGGCCATTTGACAAAATTTGAAGTTTTGGGGATAGTTGACTTTTGGCAATTTTGGAAAAACGCCCAACTTCAACAATGCATAACTTCTTCAATTTTGAACCTTTGGAGGTGTTATTTGACTTTTTAGAAACCTTGAGATGTCCTCTAACCAACCCTTTTGGTCTCATCTCATTTTTATGTTCCATGCTCAAGTTATAAGCTTTGGCAAAAAGGTGTTTTTGTTGACTTTCAAAAATGACCTATAATGTCCAAATTTGTAACTTTTTGTGAGTGCATTTCTTGATCTTGGGGTGTGAAGATGGATTATAGGAAATGTCATCCTATTCAAAATGAGCTTTTGATGGGTCATTTATCATAAAGTATGAGAAAGTTATGCTTGGTCAAAGTTGAGTTGACTTTTCCTGCAAAACCCTAATTTAACAACTTTTGAATCTTGATGAATTTTGAGCAATCCTTGATGAATCATGATCAACCCTTGATCAAATGATGAATTATCCTTCAAAATGAGAATGTTGACAAAAAATATTAAGGTTTGACTGTATGTAGGTCACAGTTGACTTTTGCCCTAGCACAGTCGATTTTTGGACCTCTTGAGCAATTGGCTGACCAAACTTCCTCTGCAAGGCTTGAAATTTGACATGGATGAACTTGAGAACATATTAGGACATTGGGGAGCACTTGTGGTCATTTGGATGCAAGGACCTTGATGCAACACAAAACCCTAGTTTGAGTTTGACTGCCTTAGGAGATGATTTGACTGTCCAACTCTTGAGCAATCTTGAGCCACTTGGAGATTATTCTTGACATGTCTTAGGAAATATGGGAGGGAAAATTTTGGGGTACAACAGCTGCCCCTGCTCAATCTTCTTAAACCTGAGGATGTAGATTGGCTTTCTGGCCTTTCGTGATCCGAAGGTGGAAGATGATTGAACACTAGAGTGCCCAGAAATTTGCACTCGCATGATGTAGTATCAGCCTTGTGATGTCAGGAATGGGCTTACAGATGCCATTTGGAGACTGTTGGTAGGTGATCTGAACTTGAAATGGAATACGAATCAGGGAGATCTTATCGGCGATCTGACTGAACCAGAGGAGGTCTTGTCTCTTTTGACTGGATTGGCATCAGAAAAATCTTTAGGAATCGATTTAACTGGTTTTGTCTCTATTGACTGGATTGGCCTCAAAAAAATCTTTAGGAATCGATTTAACTGGTTTTGTCTCCATTGACTGGTGGCCTCAGAGAAATCTTTAGGAATCGATTAATCTGGTTTTGTCTCCATTGACTGGTGGCCTCAGAAAAATCTTTAGGAATCGATTTAACTGGTTTTGTCTCCATTGACTGGTGGCATCAGAGAAATCTTTAGGAATCGATTAATCTGGTTTTGTCTCCATTGACTGGTGGCCTCAGAAAAATCTTTAGGAATCGATTAATCTGGTTTTGTCTCCATTGACTAGTGGCCTCAGAAAAATCTTTAGGAATCGATTAATCTGGTTTTGTCTCCATTGACTGGTGGCCTTAGAAAAATCTTTAGGAATCGATTAATCTGGTTTTGTCTCCATTGACTGGTGGCCTCAGAAAAATCTTTAGGAATCGACTTAACTGGTTTTGTCTCCATTGACTGGTGGCCTCAGAGAAATCTTTAGGAATCGATTAATCTGGTTTTGTCTCCATTGACTGGTGGCCTCAGAAAAATCTTTAGGAATCGATTTAACTGGTTTTGTCTCCATTGACTGGTGGCCTTAGAGAAATCTTTAGGAATCGATTAATCTGGTTTTGTCTCCATTAACTGGTGGCCTCACAAAAATCTTTAGGAATCGATTAATCTGGTTTTGTCTACATTGACTGGTGGCCTCAGAAAAATCTTTAGGAATCGATTAATCTGGTTTTGTCTCCATTGACTGGTGGCCTCAAAAAAATCTTTAGGAATCAATTAATCTGGTTTTGTCTTCATTGACTGGTGGCCTCAGAAAAATCTTTAGGAATCGATTTAACTGGTTTTGTCTCCATTGACTGGTGGCCTCAGAGAAATCTTTAGGAATCGATTAATCTGGTTTTGTCTCTATTGACTGGATTTGTCTCCTTTGACTGGATTTGTCTCCTTTGACTGGATTTGTCTCTTTTGACTGGATTTTTCTCCTTTGACTGGATTTGTCTCCTTTGACTGGATTTGCATCAGAAAAATCTTTAGGAATCGATTTAACTGGATTTGTCTTCTTTGACTGCTGAGAACTTTAACTGTATCTTTCCTGAAAAACAAAGGTCAGTCGTATGCAATGCATGATATGGATCAAGCAATGATGTTCTCAATATAAATGAGATTGTATTGTCTGCATGTATATATGCATGTATCATGATGTATGGAAATGTGATGTTTTAGCTGGGGAAAATAAATCCCGGATGGCTGCTGGAGAATAGAGTTGAATTCTTCATTTCCGCTGGGGATGGTGAACGAAGGTGATAAACTTGCAGGAGAGGATAACTCCGTTGGGGAATAAACTGCTGAGGAGAACACTCCGAGGGGAATTATTCTATGGGGAAGAGATGTTCTGCTGAGAATGTCACTGATAAACTCTACTGGGGATTCCGCTGATAAGCTTCGCTGGGGATTTCAACGATAAACTCCGCTGGGGATGGATTACCGTTGCTGGTGATATTAAATCTGTTGAGGATTAAATTCCTATTTGTGAAAGGAAAGAACTTCGTTGGGGATGATCTTTCAGTTGTAACTTGCTGGGGATAACCCTGTTAGACTCTTTTGGGGATAATCCTGTTGAATTATGCCGGGAATGATTCCTTGAACTTGGCTGGGGAGATTTATTTTGTACTCCGCTGGGGGTAAACTTCCAGAGTCTACCGGGGATGATGGTTTAATTCCGTTGGGGAAGCTTTTTCAGACCCTGCTAGGGAAATATTGACTCCACTGGGGGACACCATGTATTCTGCCGGAGAACATTCTTATACTCCGTTGAGGAATATTAAGACTTCCGTGGATACTCTTATACTTGCTAGAGAATATTCTTATACTCCGCTGGGGAATATTAAGACCCTTTTAGTGCTGATGGTAGACCAACTCTGCTTGGGGAGAGTATTGCTGATTCATTCATAGCTGCAAGTCTTAGCTGGGAGAGCTACCATTACTGTCTTACTCTGCGGGAAGTGAAAGTATCTTAGCCATATTCTTCAGCTGAACTTACCTTGTACCTGATGGACAAAGCAACTATACAGCTCAGACAATTCTTATTGCCCCTGCTTATGATATTACCCATAATTCGTCTTTTGTTTCGTATGTAAATATTTATGAGCAGCAATTAATGTCAAATGCATATATAAAAAATGAACATTGGACCTTCTTTGCAAAACAAAACAGATAAAGGAAAACTAGTTTGAAATTTGTCTGAAAATGAATTCGTATTGATTTTGAAGTTTGGCCTGTAAATAGGAGTTTTTGTACAAGAGGATGACGTCCTAGTAAGAGAACGCCGCCGAATAATAGAATTTACACAATTTGTGAAAAACTAAACAAAACAGCTATGTGAATGATCCCACTGGGTTCCAACTCTGCTATCGCCTTTATGTCCTCAAGCATCTCATCACTTTGCTGCTTGATTGAAGATGAATCAGATTGATTAGTGCCGTCCGAGCTTAATAGTCGATACCGAAGTCTGGATGCAAGGTGATCCAATGAGACATAGTATTACACTTTGATCCCTAATTTTTTCCTGGACCGCCCTTTCGAGTTTTCAGTCCCCCGACCCTTTTTTGCCCAAGCCGCCTTTTCAGGTTTTCGACTTGCCGGGTGTACAAATTTTTTCATTTTCATCCCTTATTTTTGCCCGAACCCTTTTGGTTCGCCGGGAAGCCCTTATTTTTGCCTAGGCCAGTCAACCTAGCGGGTCTTTGATTATGCGTAGTATATTTTTACTATGTCTGCATTGACGGGGTGAGGAAGGTCGTCACCATCCATGGTGGTTAGAATCATAGCTCCTCCCGAGTAAATGTTCTTAACCACAAATGGTCCTTCGTAAGTAGGGGTCCATTTGCCCCTGGGATCACCTTGAGGTAATATGATGCGCTTGATACTCTTGTCGTCTGAATTTCTTGTTAAATGCCTTGATCATCCGTTTTTGGTACGTCTGACCATGATAAATAGCAGTAAGTCTCTTTTCGTCGACTAGGTTCAGCTGATCAAGCCGGGTCTGAATCCAGTCGTCTTTGCTCAAACCTGCATCCTTCATGATTCGAAGAGAGGGTATCTGAACTTCAATGGACAAGACTGCCTCCATGCCATATACCAAGGAATAGGGGGTTGCCCCTGTTGACGTCCGCGCTGAGGTACAGTACCCATGAAGAGAAAACAGTAACATCTCGTGCCAATCTTTGTATGTCACTGTCATCTTCTGCACAATCTTCTTAATGTTCTTATTGGCCGCTTCGACAGCCCCATTCATCTTCGGCCGGTAGGGAGAAGAGTTATGATGCTGTATCTTGAATTTCTCGCAGAGCTCAATGATCATCTTGTTGTTGAGATTGGTACCATTGTCCGTAATGATCCTCTCTGGTACACCATATCGACAGATCAGATTGTGCCGAATGAACCGTACCACGACGTTCTTGGTTACAGTAGCAAAGGAAGCTGCTTCAACCCACTTCGTAAAGTAATCAATAGCTACCAGGATGAAACGATGCCCTTTGGACGCTGTAGGTCTGATCTCGCCGATCATATCAATGCCCCACATTGAAAAAGGCCAAGGTGCTGTCAAGACGTTCAGAGGTACTGGATGTATGTGCACCTTATCAGCGTAAACCTGGCACTTGTGACATGTCCGCGAATGCTGATAACAGTCAGCTTCCATTGTGGACCAATAATATCCTGCCCGAAGGATTTTCTTTGACATGGTGTGTCCACTAGAATGAGTTCCGAAAGTACCTTCATGTAACTCCGCCATGATCCTTTCTGCTTCATTCTTATCCACACATCGCAGTAAGGTTGAATCATGGTTGCGCTTGTAAAGAATGCCATTGCTGATGAAGAACTTCGCCGCGAACCTCCTCAGAAACTTATTGTCATTAACAGATGCACCCTCGGGGTATTCTGAGCTTCAAGATACCTCTTCACTTCATGATACCAGGGCTTTTCTATTACCTCTTCAGTCTCAAGATCACAACAATGTGCAGGTTCATCCAGTTTTTCAATGATGATCCGGGGAGCCTCGTTGTCCCAATTGACTTTAAACATAGAAGACATCGTAGCCAGCGCGTCCGCCAACTGATTCTCCTCTCTAGGGAAATGTTCAAAGGTTATCTCCTCGAAATGGGGAAGCAATGTCAATACATACTCCTTGTAAAGAATAAGATTTGGGTGTTTCATATCCCACTCGCCTTTGATCTGACTGATCACGAGAGCGGAATCTCCGAAGACACTCAAAAACTTAATCCTTAGGTCAATTGCTGCTCGAAGACCCATGATGCATGCTTCATACTCCGCCATGTTGTTGGTGCAACTGAAACATAGTCGGGCGGTAAACGGAGTATGAGAGCCTTTAGGAGATATGATCACAACACCAATGCTATTACCCAAAGCGTTCGAAGCTCCATCAAAGTACATAGACCATCGGGATCCTTCCTTAGGTCCTTCATCTGGTCCAGGTGTCTCACAATCAGTCCCTATCATGATATTCTCGTCTGGGAATTCAAAGTTCATAGACTGATAATCATCCACTGCCTGATGTGCCAAATGGTCTGCCAACACACTTCCCTTGATTGCCTTTTGGGTCGTAAACTAGATGTCATACTCAGTCAAGATCATCTGTCATCTTGCTATTCTTCCGGACAATGCAGGATTTTCAAAGATATACTTGATTTGATCCATCTTTGATATCAATAGAGTAGTGTGAGTCAGCATATACAGTCTCACCCGGTGAGCAGCCCATGCCAAAGCGCAACAAGTTTTCTCGAGCAGTGAGTATCGGGTCTCACAGTCGGTAAACTTTTTGCTAAGGTAATAAATAGCATGCTCTTTTTGGCCAGACTCGTCATGTTGACCCAGCACACACCCCATTGAGTTGTCGAGTACTGTCAAGTATAAGATCAAAGGTCTCCCTTCAACTGGAGGCATCAGAATGGGTGGTGTTGTACCCCAAAATTTGCCCTCCCATATTCTTCAAGAAATTGCCAAGTCATGCTTCAAAATTCCCCAAGGGTTGCACAGTGCGAGGGTATCCTAAACAGTCAAAATTAGGGTTTTGGTTCTGATCAAGTAAATGAAGTTTCCAAGGGTCCAATCAAGTCCCACATGCCTATAAACATGGTCAAGCATCCTCATACAAAGTTTCAAGACTTTCAGCACAAAATTGCACAGTCAAAACCCTAATTGCACTACACTCAACTGTAGGGGTAAAATGGTCATTTGACAGTCAAAAGTCCAAATTTTTGGTCAACATCTCATTTTGAAGCCAAAAACATCATTTGATCAATGCTTGATCATGATTCTCAAAGCTTGGCTCAAAAATCATCAAGATGCAAAAGTTTCCTTATTTGGACAGCTGAAAAAGTCAACTGTAAATTGACCAAGGCATAACTTTCACATGGATTATCAGAAAAATTCCATCCAAAGCTCATTTTGAAGAGAAAGACATTTCCTACAACTCCTCTTCATATTTCAAGTCCAAGAAATGCTCTCACAAAAAGTTATCAATTTCAACATTATAGGTCATTTTGAAAAGTCAACAAAAAGGGACTTTAAGTCAAAGGCCATAACTTGAGATTGGTAAATCAAAATGACATGGGACCAAAGACATTGGTTAGAGGACTCAAATACCTTTCCAAAATGTCCAAGAACATGAGCAAAGCTTAATAATTGAGCAAGTTATGCCTTGTGGAAGTTGGGAAATTTTTGGATATTTTGAAAAGTCAACATTGATTCAAATGACCTAAAATTGCTAATGGGCCTCTTTTTCTTCCATAATTCATCATCCAAGACATGCACACGACCATTTGGCCAAAAGGGAAGTTTTTTATTATTTTTATTTATTTATTTGAATTTTTTATTACAATTAATTCATTTAAACTAAATAAAATATGAAAAAATACTAAACTAATGAAATCAAATCTTTTTGTGCAGAAAATACTCTCATTGGACACTCAAGATTCGTGCATAATCATGTTTGGAAGGTTTTGTCATGATTTGATATCAATTTGCATGAAAAGATTAGAAAATATCATGGCTTAAAAATGAAATATCATATTCATCAATTCATGGATTTTGGACCAATTTTCTTTGACCTAATCATTCCATACATAAGCTTGATCAAAACCCTCGTGCTCATTGACTCTAGGCTGCGCAGAAAAAGCATATGCAAACTTGGAATTTTTCAAGAAAACTCCAAATCTGAAAACCAATTTCCAGGACGATTCAAGGCCAAAGATCAATTCCATTAGCTTGCTGAGGCTTCAAAGAAGGGATTTGGATCAAAAACTACAAGCTTTCGTGCCCAGAAACGTGAGAACGATCTCACCTGTACAGAGAAAATTTCATATTCTTGCATCTCAATTCATGCGCATTTAGCAATTTTTAATATATGATTTGTGTTTATTATTCAATTCTGAAGCTAACTGTGTGATTTGATTTTGTTTTCGTGCCCCATATGAGGATTCACCATTAGAGACATCTAGGGTTTCCAGGTTTTCAATTTAGGCGTTTCTCATCCCTGTAAAATTGAGACACATGAATACCATGAGTAAAACCAGCAGGTTGGGACGAATTGGAAGAGACCATCGCGCCTAATTTCTAATGAGAGGATTCCTATTCGCTATTTTCCAGAAACGTGCCTAAGGGAATGGTTCAAAAACCGTTGCCTGTTTCTTTTATGTTTCAGAAAATAAATAAACAATGAAGAAGATGACTAGGTGGCAAGGAACAATTGGATGGTTTAAACTTTCGCGCGGAAAAAAAGCATTAACGCATGTTTGTTTTATTATGTTTATTAATTATTTCATATGCAGATGAACAACGTAGCACGAATGGCAAGGCTTACTAGTGGTAATGTTCAGGACCTGGGTTCGAGTCCCAGGTCCCCACCCCCTTTCATATTTTTCTTCACTTAATATTCATATGCAGTTTCAACGTAGTGGATCACGTACGCCTTCAAAATCAAGCCGTTCGCTTGGCCAATGAGATCAATCAAAGGGCCACGATCTGGGGAGCATGGTACACATGAGTCAATGCTTGGGTACACTAGTGGAAAAGTCAGCCAGGCCTGAAGCTCAGTGGGCCTAAATTGCTAAAGATTTACCTCACAGCTGGGGACAACACCCCCCTGAGGTTTGCAATATTTTTCTTTTTTATTCTTTTGTTATTTTCAATTATTATTCTTTTTTTAATTAATTCTGTTAATTCAATTATTTTCATAATATATAAAAAACACCAAAAAAAAACCAGAAAAGATAAAAAATAATAAATATTTTTATTTTAGTATTTTCATAAATAAATTGCATTAATTAATTTTAGTTATTAAATTAGGTTTAATTGTAATATTTTCTTAATTAATTTAAAATTGGTAGAACTAGGGTTTAATTAATTTTTTATCCTTTTTTTCTTTTCTTTCATAATAATTAAATATTTAATATTATTTACTTTTATAAATTAAAATTGCGTGTAAATCATTAGGTTTAATTTTAGGTTAAAATTTAATCTTTTTCTTAATAAACTAAAAACAACTAGAATTAGGGTTAGCATTTTATTTTAATTAATTCTTTTTCATTAAACTCATAAAATACAAAAATCCCCAAAAAAATCAATTTCTTTTCCTTTTAATTTTGTTAATTTAATAATCGTTTAATTTAATTTAGTTCAAAAGGGTCCAACGCCCTCGTTTCAACTTTAATTCCAATTCGCATATTTATTTTTTATTCTTTACAATATTTATGTATCTCTCCCAAGGCCATGTAACATTTTTACTTCTCGCACTTTTAATTCTTTATTTTTCTGTCAAATCGGGTTCTGGAAATTTTGGCGATGTGGACCCGCGCCTTTTGTAATAGCTTAGAATCTTTTACTTCTCGCACTTTTAACTGTTAAATAAATGCATGCAAGAATGAATGACTAATTAAAAACAATGCGTAGATCACCATGATACATATACAAGATAAATGCTAAACTGAAAATTCACACACCACTTCTAGGGTACGCCTCACTATTGCCTTGCCCCTCGAAAAGTGGTCGTCGAGTAGAAGATGTTTTAGTAAGTCCTCATGATCCGGGAACCTGGCATGAGGGTAGCTTCTAAGGTATCTTCCTATTACTCCGGTGATCACACTGTTGCCTTGTCCCTCGAAACGTGGTCGCCGACTATAGGACGTCTTAGTGAGTCCTTATGTCCCATTGATCTGGTTGCCTCAAAACAAGTTGCCTCGGAATAGTTGCCTCGGAATAAAATATCAATGGCATAAGGGTAGCTCCTAAGGTATCTTACCACTGCTCGGTGACCATACTGTCCCAAAACTCGAATTGACCTGAACACCTCCAACGGTGGTGCTACCTGCCTCTCAATGGTGGGATGGCACTACTTTAAAGGACATCTACACAGACGAATTCCTTAGGGTAGGTAGACGACTCTAGATACTTGCTCTAATTTCAAAAACAAATTCAAAAATACTTTTCACACCGACACCTTTTCAAAAAGCTTTCGAAAGCAACTTTTCAAACACTCTTGAGGACCGATACAAGAGTCGAACTGAAATTTTCAAAGAAACTTTTTTAAAACCCACAGTTGAAAAGCAAACAAACCATTTTGAAAACACAAATGAGCAAGTATCTAAGAGCCCATGGATAACCATGGATAGAAAGGGTGCTAACACCTTCCCTTTCTATAATCTACCTCCCGAACCGAGAGCAATCTCTTTAAGGAATTTTTCTGTGCTTTTGTCCTTTCCAATTGGAGAAAATAAAAGACGGTGGCGACTCTTGCTTCCGCGACATTTCGCGAACCAGCGTTAAACAGTCAGTTCCAGATCCACCGATCACAGAACTGGCGACTCTGCTGGGGACTTAAAACTCAAAGTGAGGTGTACCTTAGGGTTAGTTCATAACTGTGTTTTCAATTGTATTGATTTGTCTGCTTTAAATTTGTGGGTTGCATGGGAGTTACATAGATCCTAACCCGGATCTGGGGATACCCTGTTTAGGTAGCATAAGCTGTGAGGGACCTGTCCGGCGTAGACCGACACGGGTGAAACAGTGGCTACGTTGGTGTGGCACCTTGGTCTGTACCGATATCCCTTGTGTTGCAACGAGGAGAATATGGGTCTTCTGAGGAGTCATTAAGCACCAACAACCTTAGAACCTTAAATGACACAACTTGGCCATTAGAACAGTAGCAGTACGCTACGCCCATTGAGGCTAAACTCTCGTGATGGTTCTGGCCGCAAGAAAAGATTGCGATGCTGGAGTTATGACCGATTGAGGGTAGTCAATGATATTGGGATCCTCTAAGAACCCGGTTACTTTGATAGGACATGTATGAACCAACAAACTGAAAGAGGGTAGTACCTAGACCTCATGCTGGCCTAAACTCTAAGGGCTTGCCTTGTGTGACTTGTGTGCCTTACCATGTTTGCCTTTGTATCTACTTGTGGTGTGCTTTATCATAACATCATAACATCATGAGCATTGCATGCATCCTGCATAAGGACTGACCATTTCAAAGACAAGAGGGTTTCACCTTTGCTCTATTTTGTAGGACATCATGATGCCTGTGCGAAGGAATACTATCCGGTTCAACTTTGTTCGTTCACCTGAGTTGCTTGATGAGTTGGTTAGCAGAATTCCAAATACCACTTCCTTCATTCAGAGGCATGGTTCTCTTCTCAGTTTAGTCACTGCAAAGCGGGATCAACAGTTGATGAGTGTTCTGACCCAGTTCTATGACCCCCTGTACCAGTGCTTCACCTTTCAAGACTTCCAGCTGGTCCCTACCCTGGAAGAGTTCTATGATTTGCTTGGTATCCCTATCTTGGATCAGACTCCCTTTACTGGTTGGGAAAAGACCCTCAGGCTTGAGGATGTTGCTGCTGCTCTTCCCCTGACACATCAAGAGGTAATGGACAACTGGGTGACTAGAAGCGGAGTTAAGGGTTTCTTGGCCAAGTTTCTGATTGGCAAAGCTAACAGTTTCTGGAATGACCTGGACTTTAGGGCATATGAAGACATCTTGGCTCTCTTAATCTATGGGTTAGTTTTGTTTCCTAATCCTGACAACTTCATCAATGTCACTGCTATAAGGATCTTTATGTCTCAGAATCCAGTGCCCACTCTCTTGGGTGACATCTTGCAACAACTCCATGCTCGTACTACCCGAAGACGAGGAACCCTATGGTGTTGTATCCCTTTGTTGGTGAGGTGGTTTATTTCGCACCTCCCCAAGTTCGTACTGAAGAACCAAGAAGGAAGAGGTTGGGCTCACAGGTTAATGTCTCTCACCGACAAAGACATCATTTGGACTTGCAGAGGTTTGGATGAGATAGCTGTCATTCATCGATGCGGGGAATACCCTAATGTTCCTCTGATTGGTACCCAAGGAGGAATCTCTTACAATCCATGTCTAGCGCTCCGTCAGTTTGGAAGAGCCAGAAGAGCAGGTCCCCATGAGATGTTGGTGCCTCACATCAGTTTTGAGTTTCAGGTGGATAGTGACAAGCTGCGTCGTAGGTTCATCAAGGCTTGGGACAAAGTTCATAAAGCTGACCCACAAGAGCTGGGGCCAAAGACTTCTTTACCTATGGAAGCCTACTACAAATGGGTTCGCATCCGTGCTCATAAGTTAGGTATGCCGTATGAAGCCGTCAGACCCGTCATTCTTGAGTCTCCTGACAAAGATGGTGTTCCTCCAACTGTCCTTCCTCCTCAGATACCTACTGATTATGAGACATTAAAGAGATCATGGTCGCAACTGCGAGAAGAACGGGATTCTTACCGGGAAAAGTTCAACGAGCAGGAATTAAAGATCCAGAAGCTGACAAAGCAGTTGGAGAATGAGAGAGCTCTGAATGCCTACATTCGTACTGAGAAGAGGAGACCATGGGATCAATAAGGAGCTCCGGATGTTCTTTTACAGTTTTATTTCCCTTTTCAGTATCTCCTTTCATGTAACGCCTAAGGGCAACCTGTTGAATAATTTCAGTTTCAAAGTTGAATCTAATGAAGTGTGTTCCTTTTTGTTTACGAAGTTGATTCCCGATTGTCTTTGAAAACATAAATCATACGCATTCCATTCATCATGTGCATAGCAGGTTTTCTCCTTTTCAGGTTGCTTACCGTTCTTCGCTGTTTATTTCAGCATCATGAATCCTGACTCATCATCAACTGAGACATCCATCAAAGCTCTTCAGGTGCAGAATGCGCAATTTCAGGAATTAATCAAGGGTCTGGCTCAAGGCCAAGAAGAGCTGAAGGCTCTGCTCCTGAAGAAGGAAAAGAAGAAGAAGAGAAGAACTGTTCTGTTCAACTCGGGCCGAAGGTTTGGCAACACTCTGCAAAATGAAGAGGCTGGTTCTTCTGTTGGCAAGAGTACTCCTCAAGCAGAAAAAGGTCCTAGTCCGGTAGTCTCTGACAACGAGACTGATTTTGATGAAGAGCAGTATCCTCCTGCAGAAGACAGATACAAGCAACTGGAGGATAGGTTGAATGCTATGGAGATCCAACAGGTACCTGGGCTGGATTTTGGAGATTTGGGTTTGTCTACTGGTGTGATTATTCCTCATAAATTAAAAGCACCATCTTTCACTAAGTACGACGGGGCGTCTTGTCCCAAGCTACATCTCAGGTCCTATGTTCGGAAGATTCAACCGTACTCAGCGGATAAGAATTTGTGGATCCACTTCTTCCAGGAGAGTCTTTCAGGGACTCATCTCGAATGGTTCTATCAGCTGGATGGGACCAAGGTTCGTATCTGGGAGGAGTTGGCTACTGCTTTCTATAAGCAGTATCAATATAATGCCGACCTTGCCCCTACACGTACCCAACTCCAGGGTATGTCGTTAGGTTCAAGTGAAGGTTTTAAGGAGTATGCTTAGAAGTGGAGGGATCTGGCAGGCAGAGTGCAGCCTCTGTTGACTGATCGGGAGTTGGTAGACATGTTCTTGGGGACCCTATCTGGGCCATTTTTCAACCATCTTATCGGGAATTCGTATGCAGGGTTCACTGATTTGATTTTGACTGGAGAGAGAATTGAGGCTGGGTTGAAGTCTGGTAAGATTCCAAAGGGTGCATCCACAGGTTCAGAGAAGAAACCCTTCAAAAAAGAGGCCAGTATGGTGTATGGGCCTAGAAGGCAAGACAAACCAGAGCGCCGCCAATCTGTCAACGCATTGGTGATTGCGAAGCCTGCAGCCGCTCCTCGGCAAGCTAACCAACCAAGGGCTGAGAGACCCAGAAGGGAATTCACCCGTTTGAGTATGACCTTGTCGCAGATCTTACCGCAGTTGCTCTCAACCAACTTAGTAACCGTCAGAGAGGCTCCGAAGTTTGCAAATACTACATCTCCTAAATACAATCCAAATGCCCGCTGTGCTTATCACTCTGATAGCCCGAGGCATGCCACTGATGACTGTTGGGCTTTAAGGAACAAGCTGCAGGATCTTATTGATGCGAAAGAAGTACAGTTTGAGGCATCTGAGAAGCCTAATGTAGTGACATCTCCCCTGCCTGCTCATGGAGTGAATGCTATTGGAGATGAGGATGAAGTGGATGAAGCTGAGTTTGATAGTTGGATTTACCCGACAACCGACAGTGGACCTAACAATTGGAGTGCAAAGGACAATCTACCTGTTTCTCTTGTTACTAAGTAATGAATTCCTATGTTTTTGGTATCTGTAATAAACAATAAATAAACTCTGTGGCCCGGTGTCTTACCCGAGGCACCGTGGTTTCATTTGTGAGGGCATATAAATTATCATTTCATATATCATAAATGAAAATCTTAGACGTTTTCTCGCATTACAAATCTTATGCTCCTTTTCTGTCTTTTCTTCCTTTACATATATTTCAAAACAACTGTATTTACACACACACTCACTCATACAGGTTTCAATCCACCCTGGATCTCACTGATAACGACTCTGCTACTGCCAATTATGACTTCGAAAATCCGATCAACTTAGCCGAAGACGAAGGTGAAGATGATTGCGAAGTGCCTGGAAAGCTTGCAAGACTGTTACTTCAGGAAGAGAGGGCAATTCAACCCCATGAAGAGCCAGTGGAAACAATAAACCTGGGTACCGAGGCAGACAGGAAAGAGGTAAAGATTGGTGCCAACCTAGAACTCAGCGTGAAGCAACGGTTGACTCAGATGCTGCATGATTATATGGAGATCTTTGCCTGGTCCTACGAAGACATGCCCGGATTGGATACCGATATTGTGGTCCATCACTTGCCAACTAAGGAAGATTGCCCTCCGGTTAAGCAAAAGGTCCGCCGTATGCGTCCAGAGATGTCTGAGAAGATTAAAGCCGAGGTTATGAAACAGTTTGACGCTGGGTTCCTTGCAGTGACTTCTTACCCTCAGTGGGTTGCTAATGTGGTGCCGGTACCAAAGAAAGACGGTAAGGTCAGAATGTGTGTCGACTACAGGGATCTGAATAGGGCCAACCCCAAAGATGACTTCCCTCTACCTCACATTGATGTCCTTGTTGATAATATAGCTCAGCATAAGGTGTTCTCTTTCATGGATGGTTTTTCAGGTTAAAATCAGATCAAGATGGCACCTGAAGACATGGAAAAGACTACATTTGTTACTCAGTGGGGCACCTTCTGTTACAAGGTCATGCCATTCGGGTTGAAGAACGCTGGGGCAACCTACCAACGTGCCATGGTTGCTTTATTTCATGACATGATCCATCATGAGATAGAAGTGTATGTTGACGACATGATCGCAAGGTCCCAGACTGAGGAAGAGCACCTAGATCATCTGCAGAAGTTGTTTGACCGGTTGAAACTGTACAAGCTGAGATTGAACCCGAACAAGTGCACCTTCGAGGTAAGATCTGGAAAGTTGCTAGGCTTCGTGGTAAGTGATAAGGGTATTCAAGTGGACCCTGCCAAGGTCAAGGCTATTCAAGAGATGCCAGTTCCTAGGACAGAGAAAGAGGTCAGAGGCTTTCTAGGACGCCTGAATTACATTGCTCGCTTCATCTCACACCTGACTGCTACCTGTGAGCCAATCTTCAAGCTGCTGAAGAAAGATCAGGTAGTACGTTGGAACGATGAATATCAGGCTGCTTTTGACAGAATCAAAGAGTATCTCCAAGAACCACCCATCCTTATGCCACCGGTTGAAGGGAGACCTCTGATACTATATCTGACAGTGCTCGACAACTCAATGGGGTGTGTGCTGGGGCAGCACGACGAGTCTGGCCGAAAAGAGCATGCCATTTATTACCTTAGTAAAAAGTTTACCGACTGTGAGACCCGATACTCACTGCTTGAGAAAACTTGCTGCGCTTTGGTATGGGCTGCTCGCCGGCTGAGACAGTATATGCTGACTCACACTACCTTGTTGATCTCAAAGATGGATCCTATAAAGTACATATTCGAAAAGCCTGCTCTGTCTGGGAGAATTGCAAGATGGCAAATGATCTTGACGGAATACGACATTCAGTACACGACCCAGAAAGCTATCAAGGGAAGTGTATTGGCAGACCACTTGGCACATCAGGCCGTAGATGACTATCAGTTAATGAACTTCGAGTTTCCAGATGAAAGTATCATGATAGTGACTGACTGCGAAGTACCTGGACCGGATGAAGGACCTGAGGAAGGATCCCGATGGTCTATGCACTTTGACGGGGCCTCCAATGCTTTGGGAAACGGTATCGGCGCTGTAATTATATCACCTCAAGGCACTCATACTCCGCTCACTGCCCGACTATGTTTTAACTGTACCAACAACATGGCAGAGTATGAGGCGTGCATCATGGGTCTTCAAGCTGCGATCGATCTAAGGATCAAGTTTCTAAGTGTCTTCGGAGATTCCGCTCTTGTGATCAATCAGATCAAAGGAGAGTGGGATACGAAACATCCGAATCTTATTCCTTACAGAGAATGTGTGTTGACCTTGATCCCCCACTTCACGAAGATAACCTTTGAACACTTTCCAAGGGAAGAGAATCAGTTGGCGGACGCGTTAGCTACAATGTCTTCTATGTTCAAGGTCAAATGGGATAATGAGGCTCCCCGGATCATCATCTGGAAACTGGACGAACCGGTATACTGTTGTGATCTCGAAACTGAATTGGTGACCGAGAAGCCTTGGTACCATGAGGTGAAGAGATATTTGGAAGCTCAGGAATACCCTGAAGGTGCCTCTGTCAATGATAAGAAGTTTCTGAGAAGGTTCGCAGCAAAGTTCTTCCTTAGCAACGGCATCTTGTACAAGCGAAACCATGATTCAACCTTACTGCGTTGTGTGGATAAGACTGAAGCAGAAAGGATCATGGAAGAGCTACATGAAGGGACCTTTGGTACGCACTCCAGTGGACATACAATGGCAAAGAAGATCCTTCGGACAGGGTATTACTGGTCCACAATGGAAGTTGACTGCTACCAACATTCTAGGACATGCCATAAGTGCCAGATTTATGCAGACAAGGTGCATGTTCCTCCAGTTCCCCTGAATGTTCTGACTGCGCCTTGGCCGTTTGCAATGTGGGGCATAGACATGATCGGTGAGATTAAACCTACGGCATCTAATGGGCATCGCTTCATCCTAGTGGCGATTGATTATTTCACGAAGTGGGTCGAAGCAGCATCCTATGCTACGGTAACCAAGACTGTTGTGGCACGGTTCATTCGGCATAACCTGATCTGTCGGTACGGCGTCCCAGAGAGGATCATTACAGACAACGGTACCAATCTGAATAACAAGATGATCACTGAGCTCTGCGAGCAGTTCAAAATACAGCACCACAATTCTTCTCCTTACAGACCGAAGATGAATGGGGCTGTAGAAGCAGCAAATAAGAACATCAAGAAAATCGTGCAGAAAATGACAGTGACTTATGAAGATTGGCACGAGATGTTACCGTTCGCTCTACATGGGTACCGTACCTCAGCTAGGACGTCAACCGGGGCAACTCCTTTCTCCTTGGTTTATGGTATGGAGGCCGTCTTGCTGATCGAAGTGCAAATACCCTCTCTCCGGATAATGAAGGATGCAAATCTGAACGAAGATGATTGGATCCAGACACGACTTGATCAGCTAAACCTCATTGATGAAAAGAGACTTGCTGCTATCTGTCATGGTCAGACGTATCAAAAACGGATGATCAGGGCATTTAACAAAAAGGTCAGACCACATGAATATCAAGTTGGGGATCTGGTAATCAAGCGAATCATCCTTCCTCAGAGTGATCCAAGGGGCAAATGGACCCCTACGTACGAAGGGCCATTTGTGGTTAAACATGTGTTCTCAGGAGGAGCCATGATTCTAACCAATATGGATGGTGACGACCTTCCTCACCCCGCCAATGCAGACATAGTAAAAAGATACTACGCATGAAAAAAGACCCGCTAGGCTGACATGCCTAGGCAAAAATTAGGGCTTCCCGTCGAACCAAAAGGGTTCGGGCAAAATGAAGGGATGAAATGAAAAAAAATTTGTACACCCGGCAAGTCGAAAACCTGAAAAGGCGGCTTGGGCAAAAATGGGTATCCCGGTGGACTGAAAACTCGAAAGGGAGGTCCAGGCAAAAGTTAGGGATAAAAGCGTAATACTATGTCTCATTGGATCACTTTGCATCCAGAATCCGGTATCTACATCAAGTTCAAACGGCATCGATCAATCAACTTCACTTTCAACCAAGGTCATCAAGTGATGAGACGCTCGGAGTTATAAAGGCAATAGCAGAGTTGAAACCCAGTGGGATCATTCATTTCACACAGCTGTTTTCTTTTGTACAAAATCTGTACAAACTCTTTTGTTCGGCGGCGTTCTCTTACTAGGACGTCAGCCTCTTGTACACAAAACGCCTATTTTCAGGCCATTCAAAAATCAATACAAATATACTTTTCAGTTAAAAATTGCCAATTGTTTTTCCTTTTTTCTGTTTTGTTTTGCGAAGAACGTCCAAGGTTCAATTTGTGATATATGCATTGACAATAATTTGCTAACTCATGAATATTTGCATACGAAACAAAAGATTAATTACAGGTAACATTAGAAACAGGGGCAATAAAGAGTTGTCTGAGCAATATAATTGTTCTGTCCTCCAAGGTACCAAGGTAGGTTCAGCTAAAAAAAAAAAAACATAACCAGACACCTTAATTCCCCAGAGAGTGAGCCAGCAAGTCAGTGCACTATTCTCCAGGCAAAGTTATCAAACCTTAAAGAAGTTGGGTATCCTCCAGCAGATCTCAACATTCCCCGACAGCATGTATATTCTTAACAAGCATCCCCGGCAGTCTTGGTCTAAAGATTGTTCCCCGGCGGCATACCAACATTCAAAAGAATCACTTCCCCCGCAGTTCAAAACTTCCCCAGGAAAGTCCAATCTAGTTCCCCAGGGAAGTTGGAATTCATCTCCCCAAGCAGCAAGCTCATCCCCAGTAGATTCTGGAAGCTTATCCCCGCAGAGCACGAACGCGTCGCCCGACTTTATTCAAAGAGTTATTTCCTTACCGGGATATAACTGGGTTATCCTCAGCCAAAAGCCACGGAAAGGTCGTCGTCAATACAGTCTTCTTATCCCCAGCGAAGTCTATTCACACTTCCAATACAACAAGGGTATCCCCAGCAAGTTATTATCGACACTCAACAAAGTCTCTCTCCCCACAGAGTATTGCTTCCCAACAAGATCGTTAGAGTACTTTCCTCCCTGCAGAGTTATTCCATTCACCAAGTTTATTCCCCAACGGAGTTATCTTCTCCCAACCGGTATCCTTGCAATTATCATCCCCAGCGGAAGCAAAATCTATTCTCCAACATCAGCCCAGGAGTGACTTCCCGGCACCCGTCAAGGATTTACTTTCCTAGACGAAAGATAAATTCATAAACATCTTCATACATTATAGCATGCATATACGCATCATGAACATACAATCTCACGTATTCAGAGAGCATCTCGCATGTCATACCACATGACATCGCATACAACTAACGCTTGTCTTTTTAGGACAAAAGTACAAAATTGATTACCATCAATGGTCGCAACTAAAGGTCCGATTCCTGAATCTTGCCAGGGTGTATCTGTTGACGACCAATTACCAGATCCGATTCCTGTATCTTGCCAGGGTGTGTCTGAAGAGTTCGAGGATCCGATACCTGAATCTTGCCAGGGTGTATCCGTTGAAGACTAACATTACCAGATCCGATTCTTGTATCTTGCCAGGGTGTGTCTGAAGAGTTCGAGGATCCGATACCTGAATCTTGCCAGGGTGTATCCGTTGAAGACTAACATTACCAGATCCGATTCCTGTATCTTGCCAGGGTGTGTCTGAAGAGTTCGAGGATCCGATACCTGAATCTTGCCAGGGTGTATCCGTTGAAGACTAACATTACCAGATCCGATTCCTGTATCTTGCCAGGGTGTGTCTGAAGAGTTCGAGGATCCGATACCTGAATCTTGCCAGGGTGTATCCGTTGAAGACTAACATTACCAGATCCGATTCCTGTATCTTGCCAGGGTGTGTCTGAAGAGTTCGAGGATCCGATACCTGAATCTTGCCAGGGTGTATCCGTTGAAGACTAGCATTACCAGATCCGATTCCTGTATCTTGCCAGGGTGTGTCTGAAAAGTTCGAGGATCCGATGCCTGAATCTTGCCAGGGTGTATCCGTTGAAGACTAACATTACCAGATCTGATTCCTGTATCTTGCCAGGGTGTGTCTGAAGAGTTCGAGGATCCGATACCTGAATCTTTCCAGGGTGTATCCGTTGAAGACTAACATTACCAGATCCGATTCCTGTATCTTGCCAGGGTGTGTCTGAAGAGTTCGAGGATCCGATACCTGAATCTTGCCAGGGTGTATCCGTTGAAGACTAACATTACCAGATCCGATTCCTGTATCTTGCCAGGGTGTGTCTGAAAAGTTCGAGGATCTGATGCCTGAATCTTGCCAGGGTGTATCCGTTGAAGACTAACATTACCAGACTCGATTCCTGTATCTCGCCAGGGCACGTCTGAAGAATTCAAAGATCCGATTCCTGTAACCAGTCAGGACATATCTACACAAAGCATCTGAAGACCAGCTCCTGCAACATGTCAGGTACTCATTTTTCTTTTGCAGGTACGCAAGTTCTCGCTAAGGAATCTCTTACGCGATCAACATCCAGATGGCATCAATAAGCCCATCATCCTATTCATCAATCTCTAAATGGCATCTATAAGCCCATTTCCGTCACACTGCTACTATGTGAGCGCAAATTTCTGGGCACTCTAGTGTTCAATCATCTTCCACCCTCGGATTACGAAAGGCACGTCAGCCAATCTGCATCCTCAGGTCTAAGAAGATTGAACAGGGGCAACTGTTGTACCCCAAAATTTTCCCTCCCATATTCTTCAAGAAATTGCCAAGTCATGCTTCAAAATTCCCCAAGGGTTGCATAGTGCGAGGGTATCCTAAACAGTCAAAATTAGGGTTTTGGTTCTGATCAAGTAAATGAAGTTTCCAAGGGTCCAATCAAGTCCCACATGCCTATAAACATGGTCAAGCATCCTCATACAAAGTTTCAAGACTTTCAGCACAAAATTGCACAGTCAAAACCCTAATTGCACTACAGTCAACTGTAGGGGTAAAATGTTCATTTGATAGTCAAAAGTCCAAATTTTTGGTCAACATCTCATTTTGAAGCCACAAAAATCATTTGATCAATGCTTGATCATGATTCTCAAAGCTTGGCTCAAAAATCATCAAGATGCAAAAGTTTCCTTATTTGGACAGTTGAAAAAGTCAACTGTAAATTGACCAAGGCATAACTTTCACATGGATTATCAGAAAAATTCCATCCAAAGCTCATTTTGAAGAGAAAGACATTTCCTACAACTCCTCTTCATATTTCAAGTCCAAGAAATGCTCTCACAAAAAGTTATCAATTTTAACATTATAGGTCATTTTGAAAAGTCAACAAAAAGGGACTTTAAGTCAAAGGCCATAACTTGAGATTGGTAAATCAAAATGACATGGGACCAAAGACATTGGTTAGAGGACTCAAAGACCTTTCCAAAATGTCCAAGAACATGAGCAAAGCTTAAATATTGAGCAAGTTATGCCTTGTGGAAGTTGGGAAAGTTTTGGATATTTTGAAAAGTCAACATTGATTCAAATGACCTAAAATTGCTAATGGGCCTCTTTTTCTTCCATAATTCATCATCCAAGACATGCACACGACCATTTGGCCCAAAGGGAAGTTTTTTATTATTTTTATTTATTTATTTGAATTTTTTATTACAATTAATTCATTTAAACTAAATAAAATATGAAAAAATACTAAACTAATGAAATCAAATCTTTTTGTGCAGAAAATACTCTCATTGGACACTCAAGATTCGTGCATAATCATGTTTGGAAGGTTTTGTCATGATTTGATATCAATTTGCATGAAAAGATTAGAAAAGATCATGGCTTAAAAATGAAATATCATATTCATCAATTCATGGATTTTGGACCAATTTTCTTTGACCTAATCATTCCATACATAAGCTTGATCAAAACCCTCGTGCTCATTGACTCTAGGCTGCGCAGAAAAAGCATATGCAAACTTGGAATTTTTCAAGAAAACTCCAAATCTGAAAACCAATTTCCAGGACGATTCAAGGCCAAAGATCAATTCCATTAGCTTGCTGAGGCTTCAAAGAAGGGATTTGGATCAAAAACTACAAGCTTTCGTGCCCAGAAACGTGAGAACGATCTCACCTGTACAGAGAAAATTTCATATTCTTGCATCTCAATTCATGCGCATTTAGCAATTTTTAATATATGATTTGTGTTTATTATTCAATTCTGAAGCTAACTGTGTGATTTGATTTTGTTTTCATGCCCCATATGAGGATTCACCATTAGAGACATCTAGGGTTTCCAGGTTTTCAATTTAGGCGTTTCTCATCCCTGTAAAATTGAGACACATGAATACCATGAGTAAAACCAGCAGGTTGGGACGAATTGGAAGAGACCATCGCGCCTAATTTCTAATGAGAGGATTCCTATTCGCTATTTTCCAGAAACGTTCCTAAGGGAATGGTTCAAAAACCGTTGCCTGTTTCTTTTATGTTTCAGAAAATAAATAAACAATGAAGAAGATGACTAGGTGGCAAGGAACAATTGGATGGTTTAAACTTTCGCGCGGAAAAAAAGCATTAACGCATGTTTGTTTTATTATGTTTATTAATTATTTCATATGCAGATGAACAACGTAGCACGAATGGCAAGGCTTACTAGTGGTAATGTTCAGGACCTGGGTTCGAGTCCCAGGTCCCCACCCCCTTTCATATTTTTCTTCACTTAATATTCATATGCAGTTTCAACGTAGTGGATCACCGTACGCCTTCAAAATCAAGCCGTTCGCTTGGCCAATGAGATCAATCAAAGGGCCACGATCTGGGGAGCATGGTACACATGAGTCAATGCTTGGGTACACTAGTGGAAAAGTCAGCCAGGCCTGAAGCTCAGTGGGCCTAAATTGCTAAAGATTTATCTCACAGCTGGGGACAACACCCCCCTGAGGTTTGCAATATTTTTCTTTTTTATTCTTTTGTTATTTTCAATTATTATTCTTTTTTTAATTAATTCTGTTAATTCAATTATTTTCATAATATATAAAAAACACCAAAAAAAAACCAGAAAAGATAAAAAATAATAAATATTTTTATTTTAGTATTTTCATAAATAAATTGCATTAATTAATTTTAGTTATTAAATTAGGTTTAATTGTAATATTTTCTTAATTAATTTAAAATTGGTAGAACTAGGGTTTAATTAATTTTTTATCCTTTTTTTCTTTTCTTTCATAATAATTAAATATTTAATATTATTTACTTTTATAAATTAAAATTGCGTGTAAATCATTAGGTTTAATTTTAGGTTAAAATTTAATCTTTTTCTTAATAAACTAAAAACAACTAGAATTAGGGTTAGCATTTTATTTTAATTAATTCTTTTTCATTAAACTCATAAAATACAAAAATCCCAAAAAAAATCAATTTCTTTTCCTTTAATTTTGTTAATTTAATAATCGTTTAATTTAATTTAGTTCAAAAGGGTCCAACGCCCTCGTTTCAACTTTAATTCCAATTCGCATATTTATTTTTTATTCTTTACAATATTTATGTATCTCTCCCAAGGCCATGTAACATTTTTACTTCTCGCACTTTTAATTCTTTATTTTTCTGTCAAATCGGGTTCTGGAAATTTTGGCGATGTGGACCAGCGCCTTTTGTAATAGCTTAGAATCTTTTACTTCTCGCACTTTTAACTGTTAAATAAATGCATGCAAGAATGAATGACTAATTAAAAACAATGCGTAGATCACCATGATACATATACAAGATAAATGCTAAACTGAAAATTCACACACCACTTCTAGGGTACGCCTCACTGTTGCCTTGCCCCTCGAAAAGTGGTCGTCGAGTAGAAGATGTTTTAGTAAGTCCTCATGATCCGGGAACCTGGCATGAGGGTAGCTTCTAAGGTATCTTCCTATTACTCTGGTGATCACACTGTTGCCTTGTCCCTCGAAACGTGGTCGCCGACTATAGGACGTCTTAGTGAGTCCTTATGTCCCATTGATCTGGTTGCCTCAAAACAAGTTGCCTCGGAATAGTTGCCTCGGAATAAAAGATCAATGGCATAAGGGTAGCTCCTAAGGTATCTTACCACTGCTCGGTGACCATACTGTCCCAAAACTCGAATTGACCCGAACACCTCCAACGGTGGTGCTACCTACCTCTCAATGGTGGGATGGCACTACTTTAAAGGACATCTACACAGACAAATTCCTTAGGGTAGGTAGACGACTCTAGATACTTGCTCTAATTTCAAAAACAAATTCAAAAATACTTTTCACACCGACACCTTTTCAAAAAGCTTTCGAAAGCAACTTTTCAAACACTCTTGAGGACCGATACAAGAGTCGAACTGAAATTTTCAAAGAAACTTTTTTAAAACCCACAATTGAAAAGCAAACAAACCATTTTGAAAACACAAATGAGCAAGTATCTAAGAGCCCATGGATAACCATGGATAGAAAGGGTGCTAACACCTTCCCTTTCTATAATCTACCTCCCGAACCGAGAGCAATCTCTTTAAGGAATTTTTCTGTGCTTTTGTCCTTTCCAATTGGAGAAAATAAAAGACGGTGGCGACTCTTGCTTCCACGACATTTCGCGAACCAGCGTTAAATAGTCAGTTCCAGATCCACCGATCACAGGTGGCTCTTGGAGATACTCTTTGATCCTTTCAAAAGCGGCCTGGAATTTATCGTTCCAACGTACCACTTGATCTTTCTTCAGTAACTTGAAGATTGGCTCATAAGTAGCAGTCAGGTGCGAGATGAATCGGGCAATGTAGTTCAGACGTCCCAGAAAGTCTCTGAATTCTTTCTCTGTTCTGGGAGCTGGCATCTCTTGTATGGCCTTTACTTTTGCCGGATATACTTGAATACCTTTGTCACTCACGATGAAACCCAGCAGTTTACCAGACCTCACCCCGAAGGTGCACTTGTTCGAGTTTAGCCTCAACTTGTACAACTTCACCCTGTCAAACAGCTTCTGCAGATGGTCAAGGTGTTCTTCCTCAGTTTGGGATCTTGCAATCATGTCATCGACGTATACCTCAATCTCATGATGGATCATGTCATGAAACAAAGCAACCATGGCACGCTGATACGTTGCCCCAGCATTTTTTAACCCAAAAGGCATGACCTTGTAGCAAAAGGTACCCCACTGAGTAACAAAGGTTGTCTTCTCCATGTCTTCGGGAGCCATTTTAATCTGATTATAACCGGAGAAACCATCCATAAAGGAGAATACCTTGTGCTGAGCAGTATTGTCAACCAAAACGTCAATATGAGGTAGAGGGAAGTTATCCTTGGGGCTTGCCCTGTTCAGATCCCTATAGTCAACACACATGCGAACCTTACCATCCTTCTTCGGTACAGGAACTACGTTGGCCACCCACTGAGGGTAAGAAGTAACTGCTAGAAAACCGGCATCAAACTGTTTCATAACTTCAGCCTTGATTTTCTCAGACATCTCTGGGCGCATTCGGCGGACCTTCTCTTTTACTGGAGGACAATCTTCCTTGGTGGGAAGGCGATGAACCACAATATCGGTATCCAAACCAGGCATGTCTTCGTAAGACCAGGCAAAGATCTCAACATAGTCATGCAGCATCTGAATCAACCATTGTTTCACACTAAGCTCCAGATTTGCACCGATCTTGACCTCTTTCTTATCTGTCTCAGTACCTAGATTCACTGATTCCACCGGCTCTTCATGTGGCTGAATGGCCCTCTCTTCTTGGAGTAACAATCTTGCAAGTTCACCAGGTACTTCGCAATCATCTTCACCTTCGTCTTCGGCTAAGTTGATCGGATTTTCAAAGTCATAACTGGCAGTAGCAGAGTCGTTACCAGTGAGATCCAGAGTGGATGTGGACCTGTATATGTGAGTGTGTGTAAATAGCTGTCTTGCAATATATAATAAAGAAAAACAAGGAGCGCAAAATTTGAAATGCAATAACGTCCAATGCTTTTATTAATGATATATGAAAATGACACACATAAAGCCGTCACAAATGAAGCCACGGTGCCCCGGGTAAGACACCGGGCCATAAAGTTTAAAACATTGTCTGTTACATATTCAAAACAAAAAGTTTCATTACTGGGTGATAACAGAAACTGGCATAAAATCCTTCGCTGTCCAGTTGCTTAGTCCACCATTGGAAGTCGGGTAGATCCAACTGTCGATATCAAACTCTTCATCATCGTCATCCCTGATAGCATTCACCTCTGCATCTTGCTTAGGCATCTCTGGTGCTCCAAACTCAATCTTCTTCGCGTCGATCAAGTCTTGTACCTTGTTCTTCAAAACCCAACAATCATTCGTATTATGCCCCGGGCTATCAGAGTGAAAAGCACAGCGATCATTAGGGTTGTACTTCGGTGATGTTGTATTCGGATTCTTTGGGGCCTCCTTCAGAATCACCAGGTTGGTCTTTAGTAATTGTGGCAGGATCTGAGATAAGGTCATGTTAAGACGGGTGAATTGCCTTCGAGTCCTCTCATCCTTTTGTTGATTGTTGTACTGAGGAGCACCAGCAGGTTTTGAAATAACAACGACATTAAAAGCTTGGCGGTGTTTAGGTCTGTTCTGTCTTTTCGAACTGTAGACAACACTGGACTCTTTCTTAAAGGGCTTCTTCTCAGTGCTTGATGAAGCACCCTTCTGTATCTTACCAGCCTTAATACCAGCCTCAATCCTCTCACCAGTAAAAATTAGCTCTGTAAACCCAGATGAAGAGCTTCCAATCAGATGGTTGAAGAATGGACCAGACAGGGTCCCCAGAAACATGTCAACAAGCTCCCGTTCAGCCAAGGGTGGTTGTACTCTTCCGGCGAGGTCCCTCCACTTTTGAGCATAATCTTTGAATCCTTCACCCGTTCCCATTGACATACCTTGGAGTTGGGTACGCGTAGGAGTGAGGTCGGAGTTGTACTGATATTTCCTGTAGAATGCAATAGCCAAATCTTCCCAACTGCAGATACTGGCTTCGTCCAACTGGTAGAACCACTCAAGCTGAGTCCCTGAGAGACTGTCTTAAAAGAAATGGATCCATAGGTTTTTATCAGCGGTGTACGGATGAATCTTCCTCACATATGACCGGAGGTGCAACTTCGGACAAGAAACTCTGTCATACTTAGCAAAGGCTGGCGCCTTGAATTTGTGGGGAATCACTACCCCAGATGATAGACCTAGATCAACAAAGTCCAGACCAGGCACTTTCTGAACTTCCATAGAACTCAACCGGTCTTCCAGTTGCTTGTATCTATCCTCAGTAGGAGGATACTGTTCTTCGTCGAAGTCCGTCTCGTTGTCGGAGACCACAGGGCTAGGAGCCCTCCTTTCCTCTTGACTATCTTTCCCTCCAGATGAGGTGGTTAGATCAACTTCATTCTGTAGTCTGTTTCCAAACCCGTTCCCCGTGTTGAACAGGATTGTCCTCTTCTTCTTCTTCTTCTTCTCTTTCAGAATCAGGGTCTTCAGGTCTTGCTGACCCTTAGCTAGATTCATGAACAACTCTTGAAATTGGGCATTCTAGGCCTGGAGGGCCTTGATGGCTTGCTCAGTTGAAGGTTCAGCAGACATGATGTGTGCTGAAATAAACAACAAATAAGATAAGAGACCTGTAATGGGTACCTGTTATGAAGTGCATGGGATGGAATGCGTATGATTTATGATTTCAAAGACAATCGGGAGATTCAAATTTGTAAACAAGAAATGAAACACACTTTATTAGATAAACTTTGGAATTCAAATTGTTCAACAAATTTCCCTTAAGGCGTTACAAGAATGGAAATACTGAAAAGTAAATAAAACTGGAAAGGAAATCATCAAAGGTCAATCAACGCTCCCATGGTCTCTTCTTATCAGTGCGGACATAGTCGTTGAGAATCCGCTCATTCTCCAACTGCCTAGTCAACCTCTGGATCTTTTGCTCTTGCTCGTTGAACTTCTCTCGGTAAGAATCCCGTTCTTCCCTCAGTTGCATCCAAGACCTTTTCAGTGCCCCAATGTCAGTGGGCATATAAGGATGGAGGATGGTTGGAAGAACCCCTTCTTCATTAGCAACTTTAAGAGTGACAGGCCGGACGGCTTCATATGGCATACCCAGCTTTTGGGCACGGATACGGACCCATCTGAGATATGGCTCCATCGGAAGTGAAGTCTTTGGGCCCAGCTCATGTGGATCAGATTGGTGAACTCTATCTCAAGCCCTTATGAATCTGCGACGTTGCTCATCGCTATCCCCTTGAAAATCAAAGATGATACTAGGCATTAGCATCTCATGAGGTCCTTCTCTTCTGGCTCTCCCAAACTGACGTAAGGCCAAGCACGGGTTGTAAGAAATTCCTCCATGGGTTCCTAACAGTGGAACATTAGGATACTCTCCACAATAATCAATGATAGTCACCTCATCCATACCCTTGAGAGTCCAAATGATGTCATTATGTGAGAGAGACATAACCCTATAAGCCCATCCCATGCCTTCTTTGTTTTTCAGCACTGACTTGGGAAGGTGCGAAATAAACCACCTTTCCAATAACGGAGCACAGCACATCAAGGTTCCCCGCTTTCGGGCGGTACGAGCATAAAGCTGATGAAGGATGTCACCCAAGAGAGTGGGTACCGGATTCCGAGAGATGAAGATCTTTATCGCATTAACATCAACAAAGGAGTCAGAGTTCGGAAACAATACCAAGCCGTATATCAAAAGAGCCAGAATATCCTCGAATGCCTTGAAATCTAGACTATCCCAGAAATAGTTAGCCTTACCAACCAAGAACTTAGTCAGAAAGCCCTTTGCTCCACTTCTAGTTTCCCAATTAGCCATTACCTCCTCTTTGGTCAAATGAAGGGCTGCAGCAATCTCTTCGGGCCTAAGGATCTTCTCCCAACCAGTAAACGGGGTCTGCTCCAGAATAGAGATACCGAGAAGATCAGAAAAATCTTCTAAAATGGGAACCAGCTGGTAGTCCTGGAAAGTAAAGCAATGGTACAACGAATCATAGAATTGGACCAAAACACTCATCATCTGCTCGTCCAATTTGGAGGTGACCAAACTGAGAAGATAACCATGTCTTCCGAGGAAGGAAGTAGTATCAGGCATCTTTGCAACCAACTCTTTGAGCAAGGTGGGAACTTAGACAAAGTTAATCCGGATGGTATTCCTACGCATGGGCATCATGGTGACCTACAAAACAAAACAAAGATGAATCCCTCCTGTCTTTGAAATAGGTTAGTCTTATGCAATATGTATGCAATGTTATGATATTATGATGTCATGATAGTAAGCACACCACAAGTATCCACAAAAAGCAAACATGGTAAAGGCACACAAGTCACACAGAGAGCCCTTAGATTTCAGGCTGGCAAGGAGCTTAGGTACTACCCTCTTTCAGTTCAGTTGGTTTAAACTTGTCCTAAAAATAGTAACCGAGTTCTAGAGGATCTCAATATCACTGACTACCCTCAATCGGTCATAATTCCAGTTTAGCAACCTTTTCTTGCAGCCGGAATCATCGCGAGAGTTTAGTCTCAATGAGTGTAGCATACTGCTACTGTTCTATGGCCAAGTTGGTCAATTTAAAGGTTCTAAGGTCAGTTGGTGCTTAATGACCCCTTAGATGACCCATATTCTCCTCGTTCCAACACAAGGGATATCGGTACAATCTAAAGTGCCACACCAACATAGCTACTGCTTCAATCGTATCGGTCTACGCCGTACAGTTCCCTCACAATTTATTGCTACTTACCTAAAGGGTATCCCCAGATCCGGGTTAGGATCTATAGAACTCCGATACAAGCCCACAAATATAAATCATACAAAGCATACAATTGAAAACACAATGATCTAATCCTAAGGTACACCCCACTTTTATCATTCCCCAGCAGAGTCGCCAGTTCTGTGATACGGTGGGAAGAGAACTGGCTGTTTTTTGGAATGCTGGTTTGCGTTTTGCGTTTGTTTTTGCAAAATGTCGCGGTAAGCAAGATTCGCCACCGTCTTTTATTTTATCCAACAAGGAAAGGAAAAAAGCACAGAAAAATTCCTTTTTCGAGATGTTTCTCGGGTTCGGGAGGTAGATTATAGAAAGGGAAGGTGTTAGCACCCTTTCTATCCGTGGTTATCCACGGGCTCTTAGGTACTTGCTCAAAGTGTTTTCAAAATTTCTTTTCTTTGTGTTTGTGGGTTTGAAAAGAGTTTTTGTTTGAAAGGAGTGTAAGTGCGAAAAGTTTTATTTTGTTTTGAAAGAGCCAATACTTAAGAACCATCTACCTACCTCGAAAAAGGAATTAATTTGTGCAAATGTCCTTTAGACATTGCTAGCCCACTATTGATGAGTAGGTAGCATCATCGTTGGAGTTTTGAGGGTCAATTCGATTAAGGGACGTGTGGTCACTAAAGTAATGTTAGGATGCCTTAGCGGTAACCCTAATGTCTTAGATCATTTTATCTGAGGCAACCGTTTTGAGGCAACTATGATCTTTGGACAAGAGGACGACCTCTAAAACTTCCTATACTCAATGACCACGTTCGAAGGCAACCAAGTGAGGTGTACCCTAAGAGTGCGCATGTGCGAGTGTGTTATTTTGGTTAATTTTATCTTTGTACATGTCATGGGTGAGCTATGTTGATTTTAAGTTCATACATTCGATCTTGTCATGCATTCCCTATTATCAAACATCTAGCAGTTTATAGTTTGTGGAAATTAAATTGCGGAAATTAAATCTAAACTATTACAAGGCGTCGGGTATTTACATCGCCAAAAGCAACCCTTTAATTTAAATTGCGGAAAATAAAAGAAAGCGATAAAATAATTAAAGTCCTATTTAAAGATATTACATTCTGGAAGCAATTACAATATTGGTAAAATGGATCGCGTGCGAGAAAATTAAATCGGCGCATTTTTTAGGGTTTTGACCCTTTTTGAAAAGAAAGCATTTTTTTGGTTTTTTTTTAATTAAAAGAAATTAATCCTAAGATAATTATTAATTAATTAATAAAAAAGGATATTTTTGGATTTTTTTTTATATTTAAGGAAATAAAATAAATTTGGTCAAAATTATTAAAACCTAATATTCTACGTTAATTTTAATTATTGCAAAAATGTTGAAATTATACCTAATTAAAGCTAAATCAATTAAATTAATTTATTTACAAAAATAAAAGTGATGAATTTAATTTTAATAAATAAAATATTTTTTTGAGTTTTTGATTTTATTAAGAAAAATTATTAATTGGTTAGTGCTAATAAAAAATAATAACAATAAAATAAATAAATATAATGAAAAGAAAAAGAAATAAACCAAGGGGGTGTTGGGCCCAAGAGGAGGTTTGTTCAGCATTTTCCAAGCCCAATTACACTAGCCTGCGTTTGACCTTTGCAATTCCCTGTGACAATGTTGACTGGGCACCATGGTACACGCTCCATCTGGGCCATCAGATTTGGCCTGGAGGCCATCTGGCAGATGATCAGGTGATGATGCATGGTGTACTGCGCCTTGTATGCTGCATGGAATAAACTGAAGCAAAATAATACAAAGGCGTTGGGGGACCTGGGATTAGAACCCAAGTCCCATTGGATCTCACATGCTTGCCTGGCCACTGCGCCACTATGTTTTTATTGTAAGTGGAATAAGTGTTAATTATAATATGGAAAACAAACAATTATGCTTGAAACAAAAAAAATAAGCGCGGATATTTTGAATGGACGAATGGGATATGGCCACGTGATCGTCTTCTTCGTTGACCCCCTGGTTATTTACCTGCGGATTTTCATCCGCAGCTAAATTCGTAGCTGCCTTCTAAAATCCATCCTAGGCCATAAAAATGCAAACTAAGACCATATTCATGATCGTCTCTTCCTCCTGAATTCATTCATGTCCATATTTGGTTCCAATTTTTCCTGCAAAGAAAACACCCAAAAAGCAAACTTCCAAACCCTAGGTTCGGTTACAGGGCTATGGCTCATGAAAAAAAAATCAAATGATGCAGAAATGTTCTAAATGGAACGATAAACATGATGGTGTCAAGAATTTGCCAGAAAAACGCATGAATATGAGAATACGATTTCTTGTACAGGGTGGTGTTTAAGGAGACTTACAGCGCGTTTGATGAGGTTTTAGGGCTTGCTTTTGATTCCCTTAGACTCAATGGATGTCTGGCAATTGAATAGCGTGGAGTTTTGGCCTTGAAAACGCCTCTAGGATGGATTTCAGATTCCAACTTTTCAAGCTTTTTTTCAAGTTTGTTCTTGTGATTTTTTGCAGCCTCCTCGTCTGATTTTCGTGTCTTTGCATTGTACAAGTAATATGGAAACAATTAGGTCAAGTTTTGGGCTTTCAATCCTTATGCATTGATGATTTAAGATTTGATTTTATTCTCCATTGAAAAAGCTTCCAAATTTGTCAAAAAACCAATATTTTGTTCACAACATGGCTTGATTCGGATTTGATTGTGTATATGATGATATTTAAGACCTGTAATGATCAAAAAGATACCAAGTGATTAAGATTTGGATTTTATTTGGATTTAAATTGATTTAAAATGAATTAAATCAATAAAAATCAAATAAAATAGAAAAATTAATAATTGGACACAAGGCTGAAGATAGGACACGTGTGTAGTGTGATAAGATCAAATCAAGTGGAAAAAAAGTGGGCCCATTTGACAAAATTTGAAGTTTTAGGGATAGTTGACTTTTGGCAATTTTGGAAAAATGCCCAACTTCAACAATGCATAACTTCTTCAATTTTGAAATTTTGAAGGTGTTCTTGGACTTTTTAGAAACCTTGAGATGTCCTATAACCAACCCTTTTAGTATCATCTAATTTTTATGTTCCATGCTCAAGTTATAAGCTTTGGAAAAAAATGTGTTTTTGTTGACTTTCAAAAATGACCTATAATGTCCAAATTTGTAACTTTTTGTGAGTGCATTTCTTGATCTTGGGGTGTGAAGATGGATTGTAGGAAATTTCATCCTCTTCAAAATGAGGTTTTGATGGGTCATTTCTCATAAAGTATGATAAAGTTATGCTTGGTCAAATTTGAGTTGACTTTTCCTGCAAAACCCTAATTTAGGAACTTTTGAATCTTGATAAATTTTGAGAAATCCTTGATGAATAATGATCAACCCTTGATAAAATGATGAATTATCCTTCAAAATGAGAATGTTGACAAAAAATCTTAAGGTTTGACTGTATGTAGGTCACAGTTGACTTTTGCCCTTGCACAATCGATTTTTGGACCTCTTGAGCAATTGACTGACCAAACTTCCTCTGCAAGGCTTGAAATTTGACATGGATGAACTTGAGAACATATTAGGACATTGGGGAGCACTTGAGGTCATTTGGATACAAGGACCTTGATGCAACACAAAACCCTAGTTTGAGTTTGACTGCCTTAGAAGATGATTTGACTATCCAACTCTTGAGCAATCTTGAGCCACTTGGAGATTATTCATGACATGTCTTGGGAAATATGGGAGGGCAAATTTTGGGGTACAACACGGTTCTATTTTGTTGCAGGTTTGCTTTTTCTTTTGTTTGGTAGCCTAGCTGCTGTTTTCCCTGTTGTTTTGTTGCAGGTTCTGCTGTGGCTTTTTGCATTTTGTATTGTCTTTTGCCCTGCTACATATATTTGTTTGCTGTTGGACAACCTTGGGCTTTATGCTATGTTTGAAAATTTTCTTTTTCTTTTTTTATTGTGAACCAAGTCCCAAACCTTGTGATTTTCGAAATAGGAGAAGATGGATTATGATTAAAAACAAACAACCTTTAAATCCGATTCCTAAATACAAACCCTAATGATGAGCATTCAAACTTGTTTATAACAATATGTTCTTGAATTTTCACATGCTTGCTAACTTTTTATTTTCTTGTTTCATGAACACGAGGAGGTGATGGCAAGCGAGGCAAGGTGAATAGAAAACCATGGCTAACAAGAAGTGGATGAGTTTCTTGAAGATGAAGCAAAGAAGACTTGAAGAAACAAAACAATATTTCTTTCTTTGTAAACAAAACAAAATTTGTAGCTTGTATTAACTTGTAATCTTTGTAACATAAGTTGATGAATCTTGAAGTTTGCAAATTTCTTGTAGTAAATGTAACAACTTTGAATAATTTGTGAGATGAAAACTCGAAATTTCCTTGTGTAAACTCATTTATCTCAAAAGCTTGAAGGAAATTGACACATTAGTGAATCAACGCGATTTTGCACATGTATTGAGTGAAGTTTATTTGATAATATCGGACATGTTTTGAACATTGTACCCTCTTGATTCCATGAAACTTGCACTTAAAATGAACATCACATGTCATGCTCGATTCAAATGGATATTCATTGCCAAACCTGAATTCAATCTCTTGATGACAAAACATATGCTTTAAAAGTATTCATCAATCTTGTAAATTAACAACTTCAACCTGAGATTCATAGTCCTGAGAAAACAATTGTGGTATGAATTGAAATTAGGAGTTAAGAACATTCGAAATCAAGCAAATGACCTGTGATGATGCGATAAATTTCAAAGTCTTCCAAACACAATTTTCCTTTGATCTTTGAAGATAAACTTGTAAATGACATCACTCATGACAATATGCAGAAACAATCGTCTCAAGATCTTGGAATTTGAGGAAATCATAATTCTTAGAAGTCAGACGACAGTTACTTAAGATTAGGTCAAATCCATGAAGCGACCTTTACAGTATTCAAATTTTGGTGATCTTCCATGCATAATCAGCTCTTGATTTGTGAAGAGAAATTGGAGATGACGTCAAGGAAAGTCATACGCAAAAAGAACCGCTCAAAAATATCGATTAATGAAGAATTTACAATCGCTTGAACTTGGTCTCGCAAAAGGTCGACTTTTGGGTCAATGGAGTCATTTTCAGTCATCTGAACCCTTGACTGAGCAAACTTGCAATGCGAGGTTTGAAACTTGGCACGAACATCCTTGAGGAGACATGAAGATCTATGAAGACCATTTGAAACATTGGAGACTCAATTTTCTTTGGGAAATAACAAACCCTAATTGTTGACTTACTGCCTAGGAAGAGAATCTGTCTGATCAACTTTTGAGCCAAATTGAGTATTCGCGAAACCCTAGGATAGTATCTTGCATGAAAAATGGGAGGGAAAATTTTGGGGTACAATAGCTGCCCCTGTTCAATCTTCTTAAACTTGAAAAGTGAGATTGGCATGTTTGTCGTTCGTAGCTTGAAAGTGGAAGATGATTGAACACTAGAGTGCCCAGAAATTTGCACTCGGTGATATGTTGGTTGATTGTGTATGGAATGGGCTTAAATATACCATTTGGGGAAATGATGGGGAGTTGTCGGAGATGGGCTTATAGATGCCATCCAAAGGTGATTATTGACAAAATTTAGACTAAGTCTGAATTTGACTTCAACTGGAAAAGAATTAGAGTAAACTTTTGGTCGATTTAAACTGAAACTAGCAGAAGTCTTGAATGTTGTTTGACTGGAAAGAATCAAAATAAATCTTGGAGCGATTTATCTGAACCAGAGAAAGTATCAGGATAAACCGTTGAGAGATTTAAACTGAAATAGAAGGTGTCTGGAGAAAAATCAGAATAAATCTTGAAGCAACTTATCTGGACCAGAGAATATGCCCGTGGGAAAGAATCAGGATAAACCATTGAGAGATTTAAACCGAACCAACAGAGGTCTAGAATTAATCAGAATAAATCTTGGAGCGATCTATCTGAACCAGAGAAAATGTCTACGGGAAAGAATCAGGATAAACCGTTGATAGATTTAAACTGAACCAGTAGAGGTCTGGAGAAGAATCAGAATAAATCTTGAAGCGACTTATCTGAACCAGAGAAGATGTCTGTGGGAAAGAATATGGATAAACCATTGAGAGATTTAAACTGAACCAGTAGAGGTCTTGAATATACTTTGACTGGAATAGAAATCAGAAGAATCTTAGGATCGATTCAACTGAACCAGATAAAAGTCTTAGAATATCTTCAAATATAAATCAGAGAGATCTTAGTGTCGATCTGACTGAACCAGAGAAGGTCTTGGATTAAATTTGACTGGAATTGAAATCAGAAGAATCTTAGGACCGATTCAACTGAACCAGACAAAAATCTTGGAATATCTTAAACTAGAATAGAAATCAGAGAGATCATAGTGTCGATCTGACTGAACTAGAGAAGGTCTTGTATTAACTTTGACTGGAATGGAAATCAGAAGAATCTTAGGATCGATTCAACTGAACCATACTAAAGTCTTGGAATATCTTCAACTGGAATAGAAATCAGAGAGATCTTAGTGTCGATCTGACTGAACCAAAGAAGGTCTTGGATTAACTTTGACTGGAATGGAAATCAGAAAAAATTTAGGATTGATTCAACTGAACCAGACAAAAGAGAAAATGTTTATCAGAAAGAATCAGGATAAACCATTGAGAGATTTAAACTGAACCAACAGAGGTCTTGGATGAGCATCAGAATAATATTCATAAATGAATTGTATCTGACTCGTATCTGAGAGATGTACTGAATGAGCGTCAGAATGACATTCATATCTGGATCATATCTGAACTGTATTTGAATGGTATGCTGAAGGAAGTATCATAATGATATTCGTATCTGGATCGTATTTGGACTATATTTGACTGAGTGATAGAATGAAATCCGAATCTGGATCGTATCTGGACTGTATTTAGAAGATAATCTGTAGTAAGTATCGGAATGTCAGCCATATCTGGATCGCGTCTGAACTGTTTCTAGAAGAGAATCTGGAGTAAGTATCAGAATGTCAGCCATATCTGGATCGCATCTGAACTGTTTCAGGAAGGAAATATGGAATAAGTGTCAGAATGTCATCCGTATCTGGATCGCATCTGAATTGTCTCTAGAAGGAATCTAGAATAAGTGTCAGAATGTCAGTTGTATCTGGATCGCATCTGAACTGTTTCTAGAAGGAAATTTGGAATACGCGTCAGAATGTCAGCCGTATATGGATCACATCTGAACTGTCTCTAGACGGAATCTAGAATAAGTGTCAGAATGTCAGCCATATCTGGATCGCATCTTAATTGTCTCTAGAAGGAATCTGGAATAAGTGTCAGAATGTCAGCTGTATTTGGATCGCATCTGAACTGTCTCTAGAAGGAATCTAGAATAAGTGTCAGAATGTCAGCCATATCTGGATCGCATCTGAACTGTTTCTAGAAGGAATCTAGAATAAGTGTCAGAATGTCAGCCATATCTGGATAGCATCTGAAACTGTTTCTAGAAGAGTGTATGGGAAGGAGCCCGTGTAGGATTGCTTCAGATGGCCGTATAGATAATTTCCCTGGCTTGTTACAAGTATTAATTTCCGACCTTTTGAAGATTGTTGATGATATCCATCTATTGATTTGCTCATTCCTGAAAAGGTAAAGAGTTAGATGCATGCAATATCATGATGTATGAAATGCATGGTGCAATGATGTTCTCAAAATAAATGAGATTGTGTCATATGCACTTATCATGTATGTGATATGATGCATGAAGGGTGAAATGTTATTTGAATGTATCTTTGTCTGGGAAAATAAATCCTTGACAAATGCTGGGGAGTCATTAAATCCCGGACTGCTGTTGAAGAGTAGGTGAGTCTTCAAACTTTGCTTAGAATATTTCCACCAAGGATTCCTGTTTTGTTGTTTGAGGAGAGCTCCGCTAAGGAATGTTGAAAACTCTGGAGAGTGTTGATTCTTTCTTGGGGAAAAAGAGGTCAGGAGTCTCAGTTGTTCGTTGCTCTACTAGGGAGCCAAAGCTGAGCTGATATCTGGTCAGGTCCAGGCTTCACAGTAACTTGCTGGGGATTGTAGAGTAGTCTACTGGGGAAGAGTAGTTATGGTCCTTTGTTTTGTAGTAGTCGGAGAGACAAACTCAAGTTGGGGGATCTGTAGTTTGTTGGGGAAATAAACCCTATTGTCGGTCTGTTGGAGAGGTGTCTTCTTCACTGGGGAAAATCCTTGAGGATTCTTGAGGTCGACTCAGTTGGTGAGAAGTTTTCAAAGATTGAAACTCTGGCTGGGAGTCATCATATGAGAAGGATTTTGAGGAGAATTGTCATTTCCCCTAGTAGCAAGTGTTTCTGGCATTGCCAAGAAATGTTTGACTGTATGTAACCCTTTGTCGGGATTCGTGTTCAATGCCCCAAGTGATTTAGATGGAGACCTGCCCCTGTTTATTCTGCACCTCTTGAGATATTTCTTGGAATCTTGACTGGACTGCCCCAGGTGTGCTGGATAGTGACATGTCATGCCCCCTTGTTGATAGGAGATTTGTTATTGGAAGTGTCATCCTATCTGAAGTGACTTTGTTCATGGAGAGAGCTTTCGTTGTATGAATTTCTCCGCTGTCAATCAAATAGCCATATGCAAACAATGATATTCAAATAATGCAAAGTTTATGCTTGTATTGATGTTTTGAAAATGCGTTTTAGCAAGTAAAGAAATTTTGTAAGAAAATTCAAACTCATGATTTAGAGTAAAGCCTTATAGGAGTCAGGATACCTTTTGTAACATTATGCTTTCGAACTAACCCATACTTCAATTAGGACTTTTGAAGGGTTGTAACGTGGCTTGGTTCACGGTTTAAGAAAAAAAGGATAAGGCTCAAAGTGTAATTGTACCCACCCTCTCTTCGTGATGTTCTTCAGTCCTAAACTCAGTTAATGGTACGTTTGAATTCCAATTGAGTCTGGAATGACGTTTTGGTGATGGTTCGACAAGTTAAGTTTGTCGGAAGGCAATCATTTTTGCAACATTTTTCATGTTGTTGAGGATTTGTAGTGACCTCTTTCTTTTGATTTATTATCCCTTGTTTTTGTCTGACTGTTCTTGTTTTGAGATTACAGTCAACGGGATGCCCCAGTTTTTCTTAAGTCTCCTTCGTAGGTTTTGACTTAGTGGGCTTTTTCTTTTTTGAGAGATATTGACTGCCTATGTGATAGGGAATCATCACTGTCTTTTGATTTCAGAGGAAGGTTTTTGATGTCATTCATTGTATTACGAGGTGAGAGTTTGCGGTTAAACGCGCGTTTGGATTAACTGAGAGACTACCCTGCCCCAGGTTTTGATTAAAGGTTTCAATTTGTGTAAAAAAGAAAACTTCTACTTCTTTGGCTCAAAGGGGTTGAGTAGGGATTATCTTCCTTATAACTCCAGTGTTTAGGGTTTGAAAGAACGCATGTACATCGTCAACAAGGTCTATTCAAAAGCATATTGTATGAGATTATGGCATTGTTTTCGTCATCCTCCCTCTAAAGGCTTGCAACTTTTAGCAAGAGTAAAAAGCATATTTTAAATGTAATGAAAACGAATGGATCAGTTTAAGACAAACATATGCAATGCATTAATGAAATAGAGTTTAACATTAATAGATAAGTGTTTGAACAACAAAAGAGATTACAACTTGAAAATTCAAATGAACAAAAGCTTTCAATGATTCGTCATAGGAGCAGTGATCATGTTTAGAGTCTCTGGAGGGTCAAACTCGATCTCCTTGGCATCAATCATGTCTTGGATCTTGTTCTTCAGAGCCCAACAATTGTTCGTGTCGTATCCTGGACTATCAAAGTGGTATGCATACCTTTCATTGGGATGATAGGTAGGAGCAGAAGTATTGGGGTTCCGGAGAGGAGCCTTTAACGTAATCAACTTTGCCTTCAACATGTGTTGTAGCGCTCGAGCCAGTGACATGTTTATCTTAGTGAATTGTCTTTTAGGCGTGACCTGTTTATGCTGATGCCCCTGTCTTTGTTGAGAAGGTGTAGGATTAGAGATCAGGATTGCTCCTATGTGTTGATCGTGGTTTCCCTGGTTACAAATTTTTTTACCGTACGCAGCATCAGACTCTTTCTTCCCGATGAAAGGTTGTTTCCCTATACTCGAGGATGCACCCCATTGGATTTTACCGCTTTTGATGCCAGCTTCGAATATTTCGCCAGTCAGTATTAGCTCGGTGAACTCGGCCGAGGAGCTTCCGATTAGGTGTTTAAAGAAAGGTCTTGTCAAAGTTCCCATAAATATGTCAATAAGCTCCCTATCAGTGAAAGAGGGTTGCACCCTACCAGCCAGATCTCTCCACCTTTGGGCGTACCCATTGAAGCTCTCGTTGGAACCCATGGTCATATTCTGCGATTGCACACGAGTTGGTGTAAGATCAATGTTGTACTGGTACTACTTGTAGAAAGCAACAACTAAATCCTCCCAGGCGTGGATGCGAGAACTCTCCAATTGATAGAACCATTCAAGTTGAGTCCCTACTGTAACACCCCAATTCTACCCGAAAATTATAAATATAAATCAGAGTTATAAAATTCACACAAACTTAATTAGGATGCCACAAATTCAACTTTAAAAACACATTGCATTCAATGTGGATACATAACACTTTAAAACTTCAGATGAACTATCTGCATAATAATTTAATCTCTTAATTCAACAATTTAAACATCTATGCAACGGAATTCTTAATAACATCTTTATCCATCGTTAAACAACTTCAAAACAAGACATACTTAGTAACAATCAAATTAAAGTTCAAAAACTGAAATAATCAATAATTAAAAGCAACAAGCGTTCATCCCCACGAGTGTTACGTATCAGAGCAATGACACCGACTCGAACTACTGAAGGTATACAACCTTCACTCTAGATTACCTGTACGTTACCAACGTAAGAGTAACATTCAAACAGAAGGGGTGAGATATCTAACAATATAATAGAACGTATGATAAATAATATATTAAATGAGATCACATAACATCACCACTTCTCATCTCATAAACAACAATATTCACAACAGAATACCAACAATAGTACACATTCACCACATCAATACACAACTTCTTTATGCAATCGTATAATGCGACTCAATACTATGCAAATGCATGTGGTACCATTGGAGCATAACTCCCATCTTAAAATAATTTCCAATAAATAGAGGCATCAACAAGGCATAAGCCTTCATCTTAATATTCGCCAATACAAACCATCTTAACGAGCATCAACTTCATCTTGAAATGAAATGTATGCGACACAATCATGAATGTAATGACAACACCATAATTAACAACATCCCAACACAACATCATCATTGGCCAGAAGCCTACATCTTAATAGCTGCCAATCATTAGAGGAATCTCAACATCTTTCATCAACATCATTCATCAACATCATTCATCAACATCATTGATCAACATAATTCATCAAACATCATTTATCAACATAATTCATCAAACATCATTTATCATCGCATAATTCATCAACATAATCTCATCAACATCATTTATCAACATCATTCATCAACGTCATTTATCAACATAATTTACAGCAACTTATCCATACAACAATACAACAGTAGATCGTCAATCTCGCAACGTTGGCCATAGGCCTACAACATGATATTTCCTATAATTAATTAATCATCTAAGGCTTACTTATAAATTACCAAACCTCTACATATTATTCATTTTGTAATACTACATTATTATCCTCATTAATCTTACTGTTACAAACCAAACAGTAATCTATAATCATCTCATCCTCATCATTCTTCATAAAAATCAACATAGCGGTTAACGCGGGAACTAACTCTAATCCTAATTTGGATACTAGGATTATCCTTCCTATTCTTCATTTTGATCCTTAAGAATTAAGTTCATCGCATTAGCTATCCAACACTTCGAACGACACCTCAAACGGAATCCGGAAACTCAAGTTACAGCCTTTTCAAAATGATTCTGTCAAAAACCAAACTACATGGATCGACGCGTAATGTCTTGAGTCGACGCGTATTGGACTTAACACGCTACATGAGTCGACGTGTACTCCCTTTGTATCGACTCATACTGAGTCTGCAACACTGCATGTATCGATACATGCTCCTTCGTATCGACTCATCCTGAGTCTAAAAGCCTTCATGTATCGACGCATGACTCCTTCATATCGACTCATCCTAAGTCTAAAAGCCTTCATGCATCGACGCATAGCTTTTGGGGTCGACACATACTGTTCTGTCACGAATATATTCTACGATTTCACTGTGCTTTCACTATAATTTCCATACTTTAGGCCCTAAAAACATCCTCTAATCATAGATAATCATCAATTATAATTATCCTATAATTCTACATCAAATATACAACATTAGGGCATCATTATTCATCTTTCAATCATCGATTCTCATCAAACAACAATGTATATAATTCAATCATAAACCAAACAATCTTTCACATCTAATCCCATATACCAATCAACATAAACCCTATTATAGAGTCAGAACCCCGCCCTTACCTTGGATTGAAGGTTGCTCTATAACTTTTTCGGTTGATTTCCGTTCTGCCTCTTTTCCTCCTTTCCAACAACTTTCACGTTCTCTTCTTCCAACCCTTATTTCTTTCTCTCTTACTGCTTCTTCTTTTCTTATTATTTCTAACAATAATAAAATAACCCTATAATTCTCAAAATACCTTAATGGTATTAAGACTACTACACCCCCTTTTTACTACTGTTATTCATTTAAAACAAGCCCACATCAAATAATATTATCATTCTAATATTATCCCACAACTTAATAAAATAAATAAATCCAACTAATCACAACACATCAACTATCATCATAACACAACTTCACAATTATTCCAAAAATAATTTTATTAAATAATTAATTAAGTTACGGGCGTTACAACTCTCCCCGACTTAGAATATTTTCGTCCTCGAAAATTTACCTTAATAAAACAACTCAGGATAGGAGCCCCACATCTTGCTCTCCAACTTCCAAGTCATGCTTTCTCCGGAAGCCCCTATTCAAACCACTTTAACCAAAGCAATCTCTTTGCCCCTTTGTGATACGGTGGCAGAACCGACTGTTAATATTGGTTTGCGTTTTTTGTTTGCAAAATGTCGCGGTAAGCAAGAGTCGCCACCGACTTTTATTTTATCCAATCAAGAAAAGGAAAAAGAACAGAAAAAACCTTTTTTGATATGTTTCTGAGTATGGGTGGTAGATTATAGAAAGGGAAGGTATTAGCACCCTTTCTATCTATGGTTTTCCACGGGCTCTTAGGTACTTGCTCATTTTGAAAACTGCTTGTGTATGCTTGCTTTGAAAAGTTTTTTTATACTTCGTTTTAACCCTTGTTTCTATCCTCAAGAGTGTTACGAAGTTGTTTTTGAAAATTTTGTTTGGGAAAGTATTGGTGTGAAAAAGTTTTTGTTTGTTTGAGCAAGTACCTAGGAACTAATCTACCTACTCGAAAAAGTCTGTTCGTTTTCCTTTAGACAACGCTATCCTATTATTAAGGAATAGGTAGCATCGTCTTTGGAGTTTTAAGGGACGTTTGAAGGGACGTTATGGTCATTGAAGGAAACATGTAAGGATACCTTAGCATTTCAAAGAGACTGTCATCATATAGGCAACATCGAGGGACAAGATCATTTCTCGTAGGCAACTCGAGGGACGTTAAGGGACTATGATCTTTATGATGAATTTTAGATTGAGGGTCTTTTGCTAAGATATCCCTATGTTCGAGGGACATGACCATTATTTCCGAGGCAACCAGTGAGGCAAACCCTAGGAGTGAGCATGTGCGAGTGTATGTTTTCAGTTAATTTACGTTTGCACATTTAGAGTTTTCTACTGTATTAATTTTCAGTTATTCTTTCCATACAATCCTATTAACATTCATCTAAGCAGTTTATAGTTTGCGGAAATAAAATGCAGGAAAGGTAAAGTCCTAGCTATTACAGGGCTTTTACAGATACATAATTATTTTGGACTGAAAATAAAAATGCGGAATTGAAAACCCTAATTACTATTACAAACTCGGAGCAGTTACAATAATAATAAAAAGGAAATTAAAAGCGCACTGCAAATTAAATGCGAGAATAATTAGCAAAACCTAAAAAATCTAATTGAAAAATATTTAGGTTATTTTTTGAGAAAAATTAGATTGTGTACAAAATTAAACCCTAATTCTAATTATTTTTAATTATGAAAAGAATTAAATTGCCCTAATTTTAATTAAACTAATTATTTAAAGAAATAGAATATTTTTATGAAAATAAATGATTTTTAATGTTTTTATGATATTTTTGATTAAATAAAAATGATTTTTTGTGTTATTTTTGTAAAAGAAGTAATTAATAAATAATTAAAAAAGAAATAAAGAAAAGAGAAAAAGAACTTGGGCCTGTGATGAAAGCTGAATGGGAGGTGTGACGCCTGAGTTTCATTGAGCCCAAATCCTTTGGTCCATTTAGGCGTTTGGATCCAGTGCTGGCCACGTTTAAGGGTTCACCATGGTTTGGATGTGTTGAGTGTTAGATCTGGATATGATGATATCTTGTGGTATGGGGATCTAAGTGCATGAGGAGCGCACAGGGACCTGGAGCATTGGATCTAGAGACACAAATTAGTGAAAATTAACTTTGCAAAAGGGCTGGATATAACCCACCCCCTTTTGGACTAAAGCCTTATCATGCCCTGCCTTGCCACCTGAACCAAGTGTGTTAATTGTTAACAAAATAATACAAAATAAATATGAGGCAAATAAAGATCTATGGCCACATGTCAAAAACGCGTGCGCTGTGGGTTCCCAATGGTTTGAATGGACGAATCAGTGAGCACCACGCCATCACCTTCTTCAGGGATCCGTCGTTTTAGATGGGGAACTTTTACCTACAGCATTTTTCCGTCACTATAGGTTGTAGTGACGTATTATGTTCATAACTAAAAACCTGCAAAATTCAAAAACACAGCACAAGCAGAATAAATTCAAACCAAAGGCATGAATCAATTGCAAATCATCTCCTGAGCATGATAGTACCCCTAATTTTGTCCAATTTTGCCTTTATATAAAATTCCCAATTTGGGACCTCAAAACCCTAACAATGGCATCATGCCATTCCTGCACTTAAACTTCAATCAAACCAATCAAAAACATTGCAAATATGATAGTAAGCATGGATATATGATAAAAACATGTTTATGATGGATAAATCATTGAAAATGAATCTTGAAAAAAGATGCAAACCGTGGCACTGTTAGGCGTGATTTATGAAGGTTTTAAGGCTTGAGGATGTTATGTCCTTATATTGGAATGAATTAGGTCAATAAAAACTAATAATATATTTGCAAATTATGGAGATTTGATTTCATTCTTTGCCTTGTATGATTTGTTTCCAAAATAGACCAAATTAAGATCTTTTCCAATAAATTAGCTCTTGCACGAATTTTTTGATTTACTAGTTGTTCATGGACTCATAATATGCTCATTAAATCAAATCTTTGATTTTATTTGATTATTTTACTATTTAAATTGATTTATTTTGATTTAAATGGATAAAAAATCAAAATAAATAATAAAAATAATAAAATAATAGGTGGATAAGCTCAGGGGTCGTGGACCATCTTAGGAACAGTTTCAAACAAGAAAACATGGGCCCATTTAGAAAAAAAAGTCATTTTGATCAATGTTGACTTCATGCACATTTCCAAAAATTAGTCAACTTTGACAATACATATCTCCCTCAATTTTAACCCTAAGAGGGTGTTCTTAGACTTTTTAGAAAGATAAGGATGTCCCCTAAACAACCATTTTGGTTTCATATCAATTGGGTCTTCCATGTTCATGTAATAAGCTTTGACCCAAAAAGTGTTTTTGTTGACTTTTCAAAAGGACCTATAATGTAGAAATTCATATCTTTTGATGAGTGCATATTTTGAACTTGTGGGATGAATATGAGTTGTAGGGAATTGCAACCTCTTCAAAATGAGCCTTGGATGGAAAATTTATGATAAAGTATGAATAAGTTATGCTTGGTCAAAGTTTGGTTGACTTTTCCTATGAAACCCTAATTTAGCAACTTTTGGGTTTTGATAAATTTGGGGGCATTCCTTGAAGAATCATGATCAAACCTTGATCAAATGATGGATATCTCTTCAAAATGTTAACGTTGACCAAAAACCTTGAAGTTTGACTGTATGTGGGCCACAATTGACTTTTGACCTAGTACAGTCGATTTTCAGGCATCTGGGCAATTGACTGAGCAAACTTCTTGTGCAAGGAATGAAACTTGACATGGATGATATTAATAAAATATTGGGACAATGGAAATAATTTGGGACCTTTTTACTTCAACCATATTGATGAGGAGTGAAACCCTAGTTTGAAGCTTGTTGCCTTAGGAGAAGGATTTGTCTGGTCAATCCTTAGTCATCCTTGAGCAATTGAGGACCTCTAGAGGCATGTCTTGAGTGAAATGAGAGGGCAAATTTTGGGGTACAATAGCTGCCCCTGTTCAATCTTCTTAAACCTGAGGATGTAGATTGGCTATCTGCCTTTCATAATCTAAAGGTGGAAGATGATTGAACACTAGAGTGCCCCAAAATTTGCACTCGTCTGAGATGGTGCTGGACTGTGTAGGTAGTATCGGGAATGGGCTTACAGATGCCATTTGGAGGAGATGATGGAAGGTCACTGGATATGGGCTTAAAGATGCCATCCGGAAGATATGACGAAGAATTGTTGGAGATGGGATTAAAGATGCCATCTAGAGGATGTTGATTTCCCGAGATATTCCTTTGATGAGAATTCCTATTCCTGTCGTTGAGGAGGAATCTACTGAGGAATGTTGGTCTATGTCTTGCTATCTGGTCGTGCTCCGGGTTTTGCAATCTAAAAAACTGTTATCTCGTCGTGCTCCAGGCTTCAGAAGAAATTAAGTGGTTATCGGGCCGCATCCGGGTTTCAACTTAAATTTAAGGCATACTAACATCAGTCGTTTCCAGGCTTTAATAGTAATTGGCCAAGTAAATTGCTATCTGGTCGAATTCCAAGTTTTGTAGTACCTCATACTGTTATCTGGTCGTGCTCCATGTTTCACAGTGTCTCTTGCCGCTATCTGGTCGTGCTCCAGACTTCACAGTGTCTTATACCGTTATCTGGTCGTGTCCCAGGCTTCAGTAATTTGGAGAAATTAAGATATTATCCAGTTGATTTCTGGGCTTCATAGCTTGAATTTGAGATATACCACTATCTGGTCGATTCCAGGCTTCATAGTATTTTGTACTTTTATCTAGTCGTGTCCCAGGCTTCAGTAATTTGGAGAAATTAAGATATTAACCGGTCGATTTCCGGGCTTCATAGCTTGAATTTGAGATATACCACTATCTGGTCGATTTCAGGCTTCGTAGTATTTTGTACCGTTATCCGGTCGTGCTCCAGGCTTCACAGTATGATGTATTGTTGGTTGACTATTATCTGGTCAGTTTTCGGGCTTCATAGATTTTGAACTGGAATAGAAATCTTAGTATCGATTTGACTGAACCAGGTAAAGGTCTCGAGTTGTCTTCAACTGGGAGAGAAATCGTAGTATCGATTTTAGTGAACCCAGGAGAGATCTCGAATTAACTTTGACTGGCATAGAAATTAGGGGAATCTTAGCGGCGATTCGGCTGACCCAGACGAAAGTCTTAGAACATCTTCAACTAGAATAGAAACCTTAGTGTCGGTTTGACTGAACCAGAGAAAATTTTGAAAAGTGTTGGAATATCTTCAACTGGAATAGAAACCTTGGTGTGGTTTAACTGAACCAGAGAGAACTTGTGAGAACTTGATTGCATCTTTCCCTGAAAGGTAAAGAGTTAGTCGTATGTAATGTCATTATGTATGAAATGTATTGAGTAATGATGTTCTCAAAATAAATGAGATTGTGTTGTATAATATGTATGCACATGCCATGATGTATGGATATGCAATGCTATTGTGATATTCTCTAGCTGGGGAAAATAAATCTTGGACTGCTGTTGGAGAGTATAAGGAGTTGAGTTCTTCGTTTCCGTTGGGGATAGTGACCGAAGATGATTAGCTGGGGATTTACATCCATTCTGCTTGAGAACATTCTGCCGGAGGAGACTCTGTCTGGGAATAATCCTGCGGGGGAATGACTCTATGGGGAAGAGAGATACTCTATTGGAAGATCTGCTGATTTAGAGAAATAAACTCAGCTGGGGATGAACTTCCATTGCTGGAGAGAAGATCTCTGTTAGATATTGAGCTTCCGCTGTCAGAGAAATAAACTCTGCTCGGGAGATGGCTTTATAAACTGCTCATGGTTATAAAACTCGGCTGGGGATGAACTTCCGTTGCTGGAGAGAAGATCTCTGTTAGATATTGAGCTTCCGCTGTCAGAGAAATAAACTCTGCTCAGGAGATGGCTTTATAAACTGCTCATGGTTATAAAACTCGGCTGGGGAATGCAGATATCAACTTTCTGAAGGAACCTGTTGGGGAAGGAATTACTGCTTGGGGATAAGGAGGTCGGACGTTGGTTGTCCTTACTCTGTGGGGAATGTAAATATCCCGGGCGTGTATGTGATAGTGACTTTGCTTCCAACTGTCTCTGCCCCTTGTACCATGTTGGAAAAATTACATGCGGAGATTTTGTGGATGGATCTATGTCGCAATTATACTTGAACATGTATTTAATGAGTGTCAGGATGACATCCGTCTCTGGATCGTATCTGAACTGTACTTTAAACATGTGTTGAATGAGTGTCAGAATGACATCCGTCTCTGGATCGTATCTGAATTGTACTTGAAACATGTGTCGAATGAGTGTTAGAATGACATGCGTCTCTGGATCGTATCTGAACTGTATTTGAAACATGTGTCGAATGAATGTCAGAATGACATCTGTCTCTGGATCGTATCTGAACTGTATTTGGAGGAGAATCTGGAGTAAGTATCAGGATGACATCTGTCTCTGGATCATACCTGAACTGTTTCTAGAAGAGAAATCTGGAATAAGTACCAGGATAACATCCGTCTCTGGATCGTACATGAACTGTTTCTAGAAGATAAATCTGGAATAAGTACCAGGATAATATTCGTCTCTGGATCGTACCTGAACTGTTTCTCAATGTATGCAAATCTTAAATAAGTATCAGAATGACACCCGTATCCGGATCGTATATGAACCGTTTCTCGATTCTGGTGCTCTTGATGAATGCTGATCAAGGTATAAGTCTTCTATTGATAGACAGGTGACGGGACATAGTCGTACATTTTAAATCCCTAACTTTTTCCTGGACCACCTTTCGGGTTTTCAGTCCACCGGGATACCCTTTTTTTCCCAAGCCACCCTTTCGGGTTTTCGACTTGCCGGGTGTACAAATTTTTTCATTTTTTATCCCTAATTTTTGCCCGAACCCTTTTGGTTCGCCGGGATTCCCTTATTTTCGCCTAGGTGTGTCAACCTAGCGGGTCTTTTTTTTCATGCGTAGTATTTTCCGACTATGTCCATACTTTCAGGATGTAGAGAGTTGTCATTGTCCATAGTGTTGTGTTGTAGTACTGTCAAAAATGTTTTCTTGATGGCACATGATTCGTTGCTGGAATGCGTGCGTAATGCCCCAAGCGATTCAGATGGAGATCTGCCCCTGGTTATTTGGCACTTTTGGAGAGACTGCCCCAGGTGTGTTTAGACATCATGTCATGCCCCTTGCTTATGGAAGACCTGTTATTGGAAGTTTCTTTCCCACTGAGGTGATTCTGTCCATTGAGAGGATGTTTGTTCATTGAATATCTATTGTGCAGATTTTTCTGCTGTCAAACAATTAGTCATATGCAAACAATGTCATTTAAAGAATGCAAAACTCATGTCTGTCTTGAAATTTTTTTGAAAATGTGTTTTGTGTAGTAAAACAAAATTTGCAAGAATGTGATATCAACTCATAATTCGTAACAAAGCCTACAGGAGTCAGGATACCTTTGTAACAGTATGCTCTCAAACTAACCCATGCTTCAGCTAGGACTTTTAAGTGTTATAACGTGGCCTGGTTCACGGTTCAAGAAACAAAGGATAAAGGCTCAAATTTTATTTGTACCCAACCCGCTCTTCGTGATGTTCTTCAGTCCTATGCTCAGTTAATTGCGCGTTTAGATCCCGATTGAGTCTGGAATCTCTGCTCTGATACTTGGTGATGATTCAGAAATTGAACATTTGTTTTGAAAAGGCAGTCATTTTTGTAATCTTCTTTTTGTCGAGGATTTGTAGTAACCTCTTTTTTTGGTTTTCGTTATCCCTTCTTTTGCCTGAACTGTTTCTTTTGTGATTACAGTCAGCGAGATGCCCCAATTTTTCTCTTAAGTATCCTTCATAGGTTTTGACTTAATGGGCTTTTATTTCGAGAAAAAATGACTGCCTGTCTTGACGATTATACGGAACCATCACCGTCTTTTGTTTTAGAAGTACGTCTTCGATGCCTTTCATTGTGTACGAAGCGGCATATTATGACTGAATGAGCCTCTGAATTAACTGAGAAAACTACCCTGCCCCAGGTTATGATTAAGGGTTTTAATTTGCGTGAAAAGAAAAACTCCTACTTCTTTGGCTCAAAGGGGTTGACTAGGGATTATCTTCCTTATAACTCCACTGTTTAGGATTTGAAACAACGCCTGTACATCATCAGCGGGGTCTGTTCAAAAGCATATTGTAGAGATTGTGGTATCATTTTCGTCATCCTCCCTCTAAGGCTTAGAGTTTTTAATCGAGAGTTGAATATCACAAAAGGAAATAAGAATGCATTTTTGAAATAGTGAATACGAATGAATTGATTCAAGACAAACATGTGCAATGCATTGATGAAATAACGAGGTTTGATATGAATAAATGTTCAAACAAATCAAAAGAAAATTACACATTGAAAATTCTAAGGAACGAAAAGTATTCTTGTGAGAACTTGTCACTTTAGATGGTATGCCTTAGAGGGATGGCAGAAGAACCCAGCCTGACCTTCTTGTGCGAATTCTAGTGCTCCTTCATCAATTAGGTCTTGAATTTTATTTCTCAACACCCAACAGTTATTGGTGTCATGTCTAGGACTGTTGGAGTGGTCGCACATCTTGCATTTGGATTGTACATTAGGGAGGCTATGTTGGGATTCTGAGGAGGATCCCTTAACATAACCAACTTGTCCTTTAATAGGCCTTGCAATGCTTGAGCCAATGACATGTTGATTTTGGTGAAGCGTCTTTCGGATGTATTCTTCTTATGTCGATTTCCCCGTTATCGTTGGTGAGGTTGTGGTTGGGCTTGTGATGTAGTAGAAATATGGAAAGGTCTGTTCCTGACCAAACCAACCTCTTCTCTCACTGGGGGCTGATTAATGCCTTGATCCATAATTTTAACTGTTTGTTTCATGGATCTGCATCCATCTTGGTGAAGCTTGTTGAGGAAGACTCTTAGCCCTTCTTGTCCTCGAGCTAAGTTTTGGATAAGATCCATCTGCCCTAGCATCTGGATTCTCATTGCTTCTACCTCAGCTTGCAGTTGTTACAATTGTTCATCCTTGTTATTGTCAGGACGTTCCTTGGTCAAATTCCCGACGAAGAGTGTTTTCAGGTCTTCTTTCCCCTTGGATAGATTCAGGAGAAATTCCTTAAACTGGGCATCTTGAGCTTGGAGATCTCTGTTGTCTTGTTGGAGAGCCATTGCTGAAATAAACAGTGAGAACATGAGAGACCTTCTTTGAAACCTGCTTATGCAATGATATGTATTATATATGTATGCAATGTTTTCAAGGATCTCACAGGGTAAACAAGAAAATATCAGAAGTTGAATTTTGCAGCTTTGATTGAAGAACTTCGTATCGTTGAATGTCCTTCTACAAGAGTCAAGCTCACCATATCAAGTGGGTCATAGCCCCTGACTCAAGTTGTTGAGTTTTTATCTTCTGACGATATTGGCTAGAGGAAAATAAATCCCCTCGCCCCTTGCTAGACGTCTGATTTATCATAACCTGCATCACAGGCCCTCGAGATCCTTGAAATGGTTAAGGAAATGTTAAGGCATGATGTTATGATGTGTATGCTATGCTTTTAAGCAAAGGTGCAAAGTGAAGTAAGCAAGTAAACCCTGCAAGAAATCCAAGTTATTGGATAATAACTGTAAACAAAACCTGCAAGGAACTCATGTTGTCAAGTAATAAAACTCTGCAAGTAGTTCAAGTTGAAAGCACACAAGTCACGCAAACAACCTTAGGTTTAGGCTTGCATGGGTTTTAAGGTCATACCCTCTTGAAGCTGGATTAGTTCAACCTGTCCTATAAATAGTAATCGGGTTCTAAGGGATCTCAATATCACTGATCTTTCCCCCAAGCCTTATCCAATCGATGATTGACTCGTAATCAAACAAAACTCAGAAGTCAAACCTCAATGAGTGTAGCATCGAGTATCTGTCGACCTTGGGCATACACCAAAGCCGACCATATCGCTACGTCCTACTGGCCAAGTTGTGAAATTAAAGGTTCTAAGGTCAGTTGATGCTTTATGACACCATGCGACGGCCCCATACATCTCCCTGATTGACTCAAGGGTTATGGGTACCAACCAAAGTTCCACATCAACGTAGCTACGGCTTCAACCGTGTCGGTATACCCCAGCACATCTCCCTCACAGTTTATTGCTACTTACCTAAAAGGTGTTTCCCGATCCAGGTGTAGGATCAAATAACCCAAACAGTTCCCATAAGTATAAAGAAAGCAAGACAATCAAGATAAAGCAATTAAATATGACCTAGATCCTAAGGTTTACCCCACTTCATATTTTCTTTCCTGGCAGAGTCGCCAGTTCTGTGATACGGTGGCAGAACTGACTATTAATATTGGTTTACATTTTTTGTTCGCAAAATGTCGCGGTAAGCAAGAGTCGCCACCGACTTTTATTTTATCCAATCAGGAAAAGGAAAAAGAACAGAAAAAACCTTTTCGAGATGTTTCTGAGTATGGGGGGTAGATTATAGAAAGGGAAGGTGTTAACGCCCTTTCTATCCGTGGTTTCCACGGGCTCTTAGGTACTTGCTCATTTTGAAAACTGCTTGTGTGTGCTTGCTTTGAAAAGTTTTGTTTTACTTTGTTTTAACCCTTGTTTCTGTCCTCAAGAGTATTACGAAGTTGTTTTTGAAAACTTTGTTTGGGAAAGTGTTGGTGTGAAAAAGTTTTTGTTTGTTTGAGCAAGTACCTAGGAACTAATCTACCTACTCGAAAAAGTCTGTTCGTTTTCCTTTAGACAGCGTTATCCTATTATTAAGGAATAGGTAGCACCGTCTTTGGAGTTTTAAGGGACGTTTGAAGGGACGTTATGGTCATTGAAGGAAACATGTAAGGATACCTTAGCATTTCGAAGGGACTGTCATCATATAGGAAACATCGAGGGACAAGATCATTTCTCGTAGGCAACTCAAGGGACGTTAAGGGACTATGATCTTTATAATGACTTTTAGATTGAGGGTCTTTTGCTAAGATATCCCTACGTTCGAGGGACATGGACATTATTTTCGAGGCAACCAGTGAGGCAAACCCTAGGAGTGAGCATGTGCGAGTGTATGTTTTCAGTTAATTTATCTTTGCATATTTAGGGTTTTCTACTGTATTAATTTTCAGTTATTCTTTCCATACAATCCTATTAAAATTCATCTAAGCAGTTTATAGTTTGTGGAAATAAAATGCGGGAAAGTTAAAGTCCTAGCTATTACATGGCTTTTTCAGATACATAATTATTTTGGACTAAAACTATTACAAACTCAGAGCAATTACAATAATAATAAAAAGGAAATTAAAAGCGCGTGGCGAATTAAATGCGAGAATAATTAGAAAACCTAAAAATGTAATTGAAATATATTTAGGTTATTTTTTGAGAAAAATTAGATTATGTATAAAATTAAACCCTAATTATAATTATTTTTAATTATGAAAAGAATTAAATTGCCCTAATTTTAATTAAACTAACTAATTAAAGAAATAGAATATTTTTATGAAAATAAATGATTTTTAATGTGTTTATGATTTTTTTGATTAAATAAAAAATGATTTTTTGTGTTATTTTTGTAAAAGAAGTAATTAATAAATAATTAAAAAAGAAATAAAGAAAAGAGAAAAAGAACTTGGTCCTGTGATGAAAGCTGAATGGGAGGTGTGACGCCTGAATTTCATTGAGCCCAAATCCTTTGGCCCAATCAGGCGTTTGGATCTAGTGTTGGCCAAGTTTGAAGGTTCACCATGGTCTGCATGTGTTGAGTGTTAGATCTGGATATGATGAGATCTTATGGTATGGTGATGGAAGTGTATAAGGAGCGCGCAGAGACCTGGAGCATTGGATCTGAAGACACAAATTAGTGAAAATTAACTTTGCAAAAGGGCTGGATAAAACCCACCCCCTTTTGGATTAAAGCCTTATCATGCCCTGCCTTGCCAACTGAACCAAGCGTGTTAATTGTTAACAAAATAATACAAAATAAATATAAGGCAAATAAAGATCTATGGCCACATGTCAAAACGCGCGCGTTATGGGTTCCCAATGGTTTGAATGGACGAATCAGTGAGCACCACGCCATCACCTTCTTCAGGGATCCGTCGTTTTAGATGGGGAACTTTTACCTACAACATTTTTCCGTCACTATAGGTTGTAGTGACAGATTTTGTTCGTAACTAAAAACCTGCAAAATTCAAAAACGCAACACAAGCAGAATAAATTCAAACCAAAGGCATGAATCAATTGCAAATCATCTCCTGAGCATGATAGTACCCCCTAATTTTTTCCAATTTTGCCTTTATATAGAAATCCCAATTTGGGACCTCAAAACCCTAACAACGAAATCGTGTCATTCCTACACTTAAACTTCAATCAAACCAATCAAAAACATTGCATATATGATAACAAGCATGGATATATGATCAAAACATGTTTATGATGGATAAATCATTGAAAACGTATCTGGAAAAAAGATGCAAACCGTGGCACTGTGAGGTGTGATTTCTGAAGGTTTTAAGTCTTGAGGATGATTGGAATGGCTTCAGAAGATGTCCAGGAACAGATTGCTGGCCTTGGAATTGCTTGAAACGGCATGTAGAATCGAAACCGACCTGCACTTTTTTGACAAAAAATTGAGACTTGTCCTCCTTCTTTCACGACCCCAATCCTCTTTTTTTTGCCTTGAGAATGTTATGTCCTTATATTGGAATGAATTAGGTCAATAAAAACTAATCATATCTTTGTAAATTATGGAGATTTGATTTCATTCTTTGCCTTGTATGATTTATTTCCAAAATAGACCAAATTAAGGTCTTTTCCAATCAATTAGCTCTTGCACGAATTTTTTGATTTGCTAGCTGTTCATGGACTCATAATATGCTCATAAAATCAAATCTTCGATTTTATTTGATTATTCTACTATTTAAATTGATTTATTTTGATTTAAATGGATAAAAAATCAAAATAAATAATAAAAATAATAAAATAGTAGGTGGATAATCTCATGGGTCGTGGGCCATCTTAGGAACAAGTTTCAAACAAGAAAACATGGGCCCATTTGGAAAAAAAAAGTCATTTTGATCAATGTTGACTTCATGCATATTTCCAAAAATTGGTCAACTTTGACAATACACATCTCCCTTAATTTTAACCCTAAGAGGGTGTTCTTAGACTTTTTAGAAAGCTTAGGATGTTCCCTAAACAACCCTTTTGGTTTCGTCTCAATTGGGTCTTCCATGTTCATGTAAGAAGCTTTGACCGTAAAAGTGTTTTTGTTGACTTTTCAAAAGGGCCTATAATGTAGAAATTCATATCATTTGATAAGTGCATATTTTGAACTTGTGGGATGAATATGAGTTGTAGGGAATTGAATCCTCTTCAAAATGAGCCTTGGATGGAAAATTTCTGATAAAGTATGAAGAAGTTATGCTTGGTCAAAGTTTGGTTGACTTTTCCCATGAAACCCTAATTTAGCAACTTTTGGGTTTTGATGAATTTGGGGACATTCCTTGAGAAATAATGATCAACCATTGATCAAATGGTGGATATCTCTTCAAAATGTTGATGTTGACCAAAAATCTTGAAGTTCGACTGTATGTGGGCCACAGTTGACTTTTGACCTAGTATAGTCGATTTTCAGGCATATGAGAAATTGACTGAGTAAACTTCTTGTGCAAGGCATGAAACTTGACATGGATGATCTTGAGAACATATTGGGACCATGGAAAGCATTTGGGACCTTTTTACTTCAACCATCTTGATGAGGAGTGAAACCCTAGTTTGACGCTTGTTGCCTTAGGAGGAGGATTTGTATGGTCAATCCTTAGTCATCCTTGAGCAATTGAGGACCTCTAGAGGCATGTCTTGATTGAAATGAGAGGGAAAATTTTGGGGTACAACACCCTCAAAGTCTTTATTTCACGATCCGCAATCCGTACAGGAATCGTGTCCACAGTAAGGTTATCCCGTACTTGCACATCATCCATATGAATCACATGAGATGGATCTGAAATATACTTCCGGAGTTGTGACACATGAAACATATCATGCAAATTCGAAAGATTAGGCGGTAAAGCCACTCTATAAGAAACATTCCTCACTCTCTCTAAAATCTGATATGGTCCAATAAAACGAGAAGTGAGCTTCTTAGACTTCAATGCTCGCCCAACACCAGTCACAGGTGTAACTTTTAAAAACACATGGTCACCCGCTTGAAATTCTAAAGCTTTCCTTCGCTTGTCATGATAACTCTTCTGTCTACTTTGGGAAGCTTTCATATTTTCTCGAATCAACTTCACCTTCTCAATAGTCTCACGAACAAGTTCAGGCCCAAGTACTACACTTTCACCAGATTCATGCCAACATAAAAGAGTTCTACATCATCGACCATACAACGCTTCAAAAGGTGCCATCCCAATACTGGAATGGTAATTGTTATTATAGGTGAACTCTAGCAACGAAAGATAAGTATCCCATGAACCTCCCTACTTAAGAACACATGCCCTCAACAAGTCTTCCAACGATTGAATAGTCCGTTCAGTCTGACCATCTGTCTGAGGATGATACGTTGAACTCAACCTCAACTTAGAACCCAACTCTTCTTGCAAACTCTTCAAAAAATCAGAAGTAAATCTTGGATCTCTATCTAACACAATGCACAAAGGAACACCATGCAGCTTCACAATCACACTAGTGTAAATCTCAGCTAACTTCGACACTAGAAAACTGATGTTAATAGGAATAAAATGAGCCGACTTTGTAAGCCTATCAACAATCACCCAAATCGAATCATGTCCTCTTAAAGTATTAGGTAACCGTGTCACAAAGTCCATTGAAATGCTATCCCATTTCCATTCTGGAACTTCTAATGGTTGCACCAACCCTGCTGGCTTCTGATGTTCAACTTTCGACTTCTGACAAGTCAAACATGCATACGCAAACCGAGCCACATCACTCATCATCCCAGGCCACCAAAACAAACCTTTTAAATCTTGATACATCTTTGTAGCTCCTGGATGAATACTCAACTTACTTCTATGACTCTCTTCAAGTATCACTTTCTTCATCAAAGCATCATCAGGAATACAAATCTGATTAGGAAATCTCAACACACCCTGCGCATCTAGCTTAAAATCACTATTCGAAGATTGATCGATCCTAACCATCGAATCCACCAGTTTCACATCAAACTTCTGAGCTTTTCTGATACTGTCTAGAAATTCATTATTAATCTTCAACATACCCAACATAACACTCTGCGGTGTAACCTCGCAAACTAAGCTCATACTCTGAACTGTTAAATTAATTGCAACTCTTTAACCATCATTGCCGACATATGTAAATTCTTTTGACTCAACGCATCAGCTACCACATTCTCTTTTCCTGAATGATAATTCAAACTGAAATCATAATCCTTTAACAGTTCCAACCATCTCCATTGCCTCATATTCAGCTCCTTCTGATCAAATAAATACTTTAAGCTCTTATGGTCACTAAACACTTCGAATCTAGAACCATAAAGATAAAGCCTCCAAATCTTCAACACAAAGACAACTGCAGCAAGCTCTAAATCATACATAGGATAGTTCTTCTCATGAGTCCTCAACTGACTTGATGCATAAGCAACTACCTTATCATTCTACATAAGCACACCTCCTAAACCCATCTTAGAAGCATCACAATATACCACAAAAGGCTCTCCTGGATTAGGTAACATTAAAATCGGAGCCAACGTCAACCTCTCTTCAATTCCGTAAAACTTTCTTCACACTGAACATCCCACACAAAAGCTCTACCTTTACAAGTCAACTTAGTCAATGGAAGTGCCAACTTAGAGAAACGTTCGATAAACCTTCTATAGTAACCAGCTAATCCCAAAAAGCTTCTAATATCAGTAGATGACTTCAGAGTTTCCCATTGCAGCACAACATCAACCTTCGATGGATCTACAACAATGCCACTAACTAAGATCACATGACCAAGAAAACTAACCTCCTTTAACCAGAATTCACACTTAGACAACTTTGTATACAACTGCTTCTCTTTTAAAACTTGCAATACTACTCTTAAGTGTTTTGCATGCTCTTCTTCTAACTTAGAGTAAATCAAAATATCATCAATGAACACCACTACGAACCGATCCAAATAAGTATGAAAGATATTATTCATATATTCCATGAATACTCCCGGCGCATTAGTAACACCGAAAGGCATCACTGAATACTCATAATGTCCATAACGCATTCTGAAATTCGTCTCCTGGATATCTTCATCCTTTACTTAAATCTGATGGCAACCCGACCTCAAATCAATCTTACTAAACACACAAGCATCCACCAATTGGTCCATCAAGTCATCTATTCTTGGAAGCGGATACTTGTTCTTAATCATCACTTTATTCAACTATCTATAATCAACACAAAGCCTCATACTTCCATCTTTCTTCTTTACTAACAACACTGGAGCTCCCCATGGCGATACACTTGGTCTTACAAACTTCTTTTCAAGTAACTCCTCCAATTGCTTCTTTAACTCTGACAATTCAGATGCAGACATCCTGTATGGTTCCATAGACACAGGTCTGGTAGCAGGTACAAGATCAATTGCAAATTCAACTTCCCTCTCCAGCGGTACATCAGGAATTTCATCAGGGAAAACTTCAGAATATTCACACACCACCTGCAATTCCTGAATTATAGCTCGAGTCTCTACAGATAGCGACGCCATCAACGAGAACATCTACGCTTCTTCCTGCATCAACTTCCTCAACTATTTAGTAGACAACATACTACCTTCCTCTTCTTCAGGAGTAGAAAACCTCACAGACTTGTCATAACATTTAATATAAACACAGTTATGCTCTAACCAGTTCATACCCAAAATCACATCCAAACCTCTTAATAGTAAACAAACCAAATCAACAGCAAAGTCTCCATCGAAGATCGACAAGGGACATTTTAAACACACAAAAGAAGTAGTCATCGATCCCTTGGCTGGAGTATCGACGACCATTTCTCCATTCATAGAAAAAACAGAAGACCCAATCATTTAACACAATCAACAGTAATAAAACAATGAGTAGCACCGGTATCAATAATAGTAATTAAAGGAGTACTATTAATGAAACATGTACCTCTGATAAGTCTGTCCTCAATAGCTGTCTGATCCTCAACCAAAGCGAACACTTTACCACTTGTCTGCGTCCTCTTTGGTTTGTTACACTGACTACCGATGTGCCCTTCTTCACTATAGTTGAAATAAATCACATCCTTATGCTTGCACTCAGATACAACATGTCCGTTCTTACCACAACAGAAACACCTCTTTACTCCAGTAGTACACACATTACTCTTATGCCCAGGTTTCCCACATTTAAAACAAACCACACCAGCAGGAGCATCTCCCCACTAGTCCTCTGACCCTGAGCAACTTTCTGTTTACCTTTACAAGCTGGGGTATCATAAGGCTTACCATGATTCTGTTGGTGCTTACCCCTCTTCCCACTGATAATCTTGTAATGAGCATTATTATCCTCTTCATAAATTCTGCAACTATCAATCAAATCAGCAAAGACACGGATCTTCTGGTATCCCACTGCCTTCTTGATCTCTGGGCGCAACCCGCTCTCAAACTTGGTACACTTCGAAAACTCAGCATCTGCCTCAGTGTAGTGCGGATAAAACTTAGCCAACTTAGCAAACTTTGCAGCATACTTAACAATCGACATATTCCCTTACTTCAACTCAAGGAACTCAATCTCCTTCTTACCACAGACATCTTCAGGAAAGTACTTCCTCAGAAATTACCTACGGAACATAGCCCAAGTGACATTCTCACCTGCAACTTCCAATCTCTGACAAGTATCTAACCACCAGTCATCAGCCTCAACTGCTAGCATATGAGTAACATATAGAACCTTCTGCACTGGAGTACAGTCCATCACACAGAATATTCTCTCAATCTCTTTCAACCAATCAAATGCTCCGTCAGGATCATACTTTCCCTTGAACGTAGACAGATTCTCTCTCTGGAAAGTCGCCAAACTACGAGATTCATCATTCCCGTCAGTATTCAGATGATTCTCCATCACATGAGCCATTGCTTCTAAAGCAGCAGCAAGTGCAACATCATTCCTTCCAGCCATCTCAACTTATCACTACAACATAAACAACAGTTAGAACTCAAATTAATAATACTCGATTGTTAGACAACTACGACTCGATAACAAGGTCGGACGGACCAACCTTTGCTATGATACCAACTTTGTAACACCCTATTTCTACTCGGCAATTATAAATGTAAATCAAAGTTATAAAATTCACACAAACTTAATCAGGATGCCACAAATTTAACTTTAAAAACACATTGCATTCAACGTGGATACATAACACTTTAAAACTTTGGATGAACTATCAGCATAATAATTTAATCTCTTAATTCAATAATTTAAACATCTATGCAGCGGAATTCTTAATAACATCTTTATCCATCGCTACAACAACTTCAAAACAACACATACTTAGTAACAATCAAATTAAAGTTCAACAACTGAAATAATCAATAATTAAAAGCAACAAGCGTTCATCCCCTCGAGTGTTACATATCAGAGCAATAACACAGACGCGAACTACTGAAGGTATACAGCCTTCACTCTGGATTACCTGCACGTTACCAACGTAAGGGTAACATTCAAACAGAAGGGATGAGATATCTAACAATATAATAAAACGTATAATAAATAATATACTCCCTCCGTCCCATATTATAAGAGAATTTCACTTTTTAGATTCATTGAATAAGTAATGTATCTGGTCTATATATATATACTAGATACATTAATTATTCAATGAATCTAAAAAATGAATTTCTCTTATAATATGGGACAGAGGGAGTATTAAATTAGATCACATAACATCTCCATTTCTCATCTCATAAACAACAATAGTCGCAACAGAATACCAACAATAATACACATTCACCACATCAATACACAACTTCTTTATGCAATCGTATAATGCAACTCAATACTATGCAAATGCATGTGGTACCATTGGAGAAAAACTCCCATCTCAAAATAATTGCCAATAAATAGAGGCATCAATAAGGCATAAGCCTTCATCTTAATATTCACCAATACATGCCATCTTAACGAGCATCAGCTCCATCTTGAAATGCAATGTATGCGATACAATCATGAATGTAATGACAACACCATAATTAACAACATCCCAACACAACATCATCATTGGCCATAAGCCTACATCTTAATAGCTGCCAATTATTAGAGGCATCTCAACATCTTTCATCAACATCATTCATCAACATCATTCATCAACATCATTGATCAACATAATTCATCAAACATCATTTATCAAAATAATTCATCAAACATCATTTATCATCGTATAATTCATCAACATAATCTCCTCAACATCATTTATCAACATCATTCATCAACGTCATTTATCAACATAATTCACAGCAACTCAGCCATACAACAATACAACAGTAGATCGTCAATCTCACAACGTTGGCCATTGGTCAACAACATGATATTTCCTATAATTAATTAATTATCTAAGGCTTAATTATAAATTACCAAACCTCTACATATTATTCATTCTTTAATACTACATTATTATCCTCATTAATCTTACTGTTACGAACCAAACAGTAATCTATAATCATCTCATCCTCATCATTCTTCACAAAAATCAACATAGCAGTTAATGCGGGAACTAAATCTAATCCTAATTTGGATACTAGGATTATCCTTCCTATTCTTCATTTTGATCCTTAAGAATGAAGTTCGTCGCGTTAGCTATCCAACACTTCAAATGACACCTCAAACAGAATCCGAAAACTCAAGTTACAGCCTTTTCAAAATGATTCTGTCAAAAACTAGACTACATGGATCGACACGTAATGTCTTGAGTCGATGCGTACTGGACTTAACACGCTATATGAGTCGACACGTACTCCCTTTGTATCGACTCATACTGAGTCTGCAACACTGCATGTATCGATACATGCTCCTTCGTATCGATTCATCCCGAGTCTAAAAGCCTTCATGTATCGACGCATGACTCCTTCTTATCGACTCATCCTGAGTCTAAAAGCCTTCATGCATCGATGCATGGCTTTTGGGGTCGACACACACTGTTCTGTCACAGATATTTTCTGCGATTTCACTGCATTTTCACTACGATTTCCATACTTTATGCCCTAAAAACATCCTCTAATCATAGATAATCATTAATTATAATTATCCTATAATTCTACATCAAATATACAACATTAGGGCATCATTATTCATCTTTCAATCATCGATTCTCATCAAACAACAATGTATATAATTCAATCATAAACCAAAAAATCTTTCACATCTAATCCCACATACCAATCAACATAAACCCTATTATAGAGTCAGAACCCCATCCTTACCTTGGATTGAAGGTTGCTCTATAACTTTTCCGGTTGATTTCCGTTCTGCCTCTTTTCCTCCTTTCCAACAACTTTCACGTTCTCTTCTTCCAACCCTTATTTCTTTCTCTCTTACTGCTTCTTCTTTTCTTATTATTTCTAACAAAAATAACCCTATAATTCTTAAAATACCTTAATGGGCTTAAGACTACTACACCCCGTTTTTACTACTGCTACTCCTTTAAAACAAGTCCACATCAAATAATATTATCGTTCTAATATTATCTCACAACTTAATAAAATAAATAAATCCAACTAATCACAACACATCAACTATCATCATAACACAACTTCACAATTATTCCAAAAATTATTTAATTAAATTACAGGCGTTACACCTACCAAGCTCTCTTGGAAGAAATGGATCCAAAGCTTCGGATCAATTGTGTATGGTTGAATCTTGTAGATATAAGACTTTAAGTGCATCTTAGGGCAAGAGACTCCATCGTACAGGGAAAAGGTAGGGATTTTGAACTTTGGCGGGATGACCACTCCAGAAACCTAACCCATGTCTCCTAAATCCAAACCAGGTGTCTGCTGAATTTCCATAGCAATGAGGCGATCCTCCAATTGTTTGTACTTGTCATCAGCGGGAGGATATTTTTCCTCAGAGTAGTTAGCTTCGACTTTATCAATATCCAGACTGTTGTCTTCTTCATGACTATCCCCCATGTTGGATGGAGTTAGATTTAGAGCTCCCTTGACTGGTCCTTTAAGTCTTCTTCCCAAGTTCAGGACGCCTACTGACTTCTTGGACTTTTTCTTCTTGTCTTTAAGAAGAAGAGTCTTCAGGTCCTCTTACCCCTTAGCCAAAGCCATGAACATTTGTTAGAATTGAGCGTTTTGAGCTTGGAGTTCTTTCACCGTTTGTTCCATATCCATCTTAATAAAATAAACAGTTGGAAGATAAGGAGGCCTGTATGGGAGAAACCTATCATGATATGATGCATGATATGTGGATGCATGTTTTCAAGGATCTCGCGGGGTAAATGTTAGTGGTCACTTACAGTTTTGATTAGAGAACTTTGTATCGGTGGATGTCCTTCCACGAGAATTAAGCTCACCATGTCAAGTGGGTTATAACCCTTAACTCAAGTTGTTGTGCTTTGATCTTTGACGGCGTTTGGTCAGAGGAAAATAAATCCACTTGCCCCTTGATAGACGTCTGATTCAATGTGACCCTGCATCAAAGGCCCTCGAGATCCTTGAAATGGTTATTGAAAATGCTATGGTATGATGTCATGTACAAGTATGCAAAGTAAGCAAGTTTATATACAAATAATCATATACGTACAAAGCAGACAAGTCCTTAGGTTTAGGCTTGCATGGGGTTTGTAGGTAAGTACGCTCTTGAAGTTTAGTTGGCTCAACATGTCCTAGTCAATAGTAACCAAGTTCTAAGGGATCTCAATACCACTGACCTTTCTTTTAGGCATTGTCTCAACTTAATCAATCTTTTCTTGCGTCCGAGATATCCCAAAAGTCTAGTCTCAATGAGTGTAGTATCGAGTATCAACCAATTTTCAGTTTTCCACCGAAACCGGTTATCTCACTACGTCCTAATTGGCCAAGTTTGTTCAATTAAGGTTCTAAGGTCAGTTAACGCTTCATGACGCTGCTCAGTCGCCCCGTATTCTCCTCGATTCAACACAAGGAATATCGGTACCAACAAATGCGTCACACTAACGTAGCCATTGTTTCAACCATATCGGTCTACACCGTACAGTTTCCACAATCTATTGCTACTTATCTAAAAAGGTGTCCCAAATCCGGATAGAGGATCAAAGCAAGCCCAAAAAAGGAACCATAAAGCATGCAAGTCAAAAAAGGAAAGAAAGTAAAGGTGATCTAGCCCTAAGGTAACCCCACTTTTAAAAGATTCCCCAGCAGAGTCGCCACTTATGTAACGCGGTGAAAGAACTGACTTGGGTGTTTTGCGTTTGACCTCAATTATGTGGATAGCAAGAGTTGCCACAGAATTTTCTTTTATCCAATAAGGAAAGGCTGAAAAGAACAGGAAAGACCTTTAGAGATGTTTTCTGAGTTCAGGGGGTAGATTATGAAAAGGGAAGGTATTAGCACCCTTTCCATCCATAGTTATCTATGGGCTCTTAGTTGCTTGCTAGATCACTTGCTTTTGTTTGAATGTGTGCTTGTGATGTGGGTTTTGAAAGTATTTTGAAAATGTCTTTGTAATGGTTCTCGTTTCTATAAGAACGTGTACAAAGTGTTGTTTCGAAAATAGTTCAAAGAGGTGTTTGTAGAATGTGTTTTTGAAAGTGGATTTGAAAAGGTGTCTCCTTTGTAATGGCTCTCGTTTCTATAAGAACGCATACAAAGTGCTTGTCTTTTGAAAATGTTTCAAGATGAGAGTGTTGGTGTGTAAAATGTTTTTGTTTTGAGCAAGCGAGCAACTAGGAGTGAATCTACCTACTCAAAAGGTCTTAGATGTTCTTTTCCCCCTCCTTTAGATGTTGCTATCTTACCATTGATTTGGTAAGAAAGCCCCATCGTTGGATGTGAAGGGACAGGCGCGGGTCAATCGTACAGTCATAGAAGGTAACTTGTGAGATGCTTTAGCAATTTTTCATAAGGAACTAAATCGTTTTACCGAAGGCAACATCGAGGGACATCGAGGGGCTACGATCTTTTTTATCGAAGGGTCTTTGCTAAAGTGTCCCATATTCGAGGGACATGACTGTGTTTCAGAGGCAACAAGCGAGGTTACACTAGAGGTGCGCGTGTGAAAAGTGTGTTCGATTCAAGTTAATTTGTTCTTTGAAATTAGGTTATCTAGCTATTGATTTTAGATCTTTCCATGCATGCCTAATTACTATACAGTATAAGGAAAACAGTAAATTGCAAAAATTAAAATTCTACGCTATTATAGAGCTTTCGGGAATGGGGGTACAAATTTACAAATGGGGATGGATCAATGCGATTAAAAGTCTAAATAGGCAAACAATACAACCAAATCGAATCGAGCAATTAATCGAAATTACAACAAATTTATGAAGTAAAATTAATTAACAAAGTAAAGATAAAGAAATAAAAATTCTTGGTATTTGTTTGAAAAGTTTGGAAAGAGAATTAAAAAATCTATTCTATTAAAGAAAAATAATTAGCTTAAATAAATTAAATCAAATGTATATATATTTTTGTCTTTTAGGGTTTTTTGTTATTAAGAAATTAAATAAACAAATTTAGGACTAAATACAAAAATTAATTAGTAAAATTATTTACAAAATTTTCCTAAATTAAATTTTAGAAATAAGCTAATTGAGAAAATTATCTAACAAAATTTCATGAGTTATTACATTAGTAAAAACAAATAAAACCAAACTTAATATTAAAATAAAACAAAAAGGAAGGGTGGTGTTAAAATGAAATGGGGGTGATGTTGTTTTTGAAAGTATGAGTTTTAGAGGTTAAAGCCCAAGGAGTTTTTTGTTTAACAAAAGAAAGAAAATGAAACAAACAAGAAAATAAAAAGAAAAAGGGTTGAACTCGAGTTCCAACAGGGGTTGAACCCGAGTTCCCTCCTCCAAACACCAACGCCTTGACCACCACATTAATTGTTCATTCATTTATTTATTTACATTTGCCAATATATAATTTAAAGCTTAAAAAATGGGTTGGGCCAAATAAACCAGGCCCAAACCCGGTTCTGCGAAGAAAATGGAAAGGGTTTGAAACACTAGAAATAAAAGGGGCGCCGCTTCTGTTATTCATCTCTCAAACATACACGACATCTCTTCCCTCAAAATTCAATCACGCTCTCTCACTCCCTATTTTCCATTTTCTACACGATATCTCTCTGTTATAATAACATGTCATCCTCTCTCTCTCTCTCTCTCTCTCTCTCTGTTATCTCTCTTATCTCCAAAGATTTAATCTTGCGATGCTACCCTCATCCTCGGAGAACCCTAAAGCCCCAAATTTCAATACTGACACAACGATTACAACTGGGTTTCGAAACGGTAAATGGAAGGTAAGAACAAATTAAATTGAAATTAGCAATAAGTTACCTCTTTTTCAGCCGCAATTTTCCTAAGGTATGTTTCAGATCTCCTGCTTCGTCTCTTCCTCTGATTCTCGTGTATGATTTTTATGCGTTTTGTTGTATGTTTGTTGATAAATGTTTGTTGGAGTTGTTGTATAATTTTTCTTGTGATGTTGTACACAATGTTGGACGCTTGAAGTTGATGATGGTGCGGTTGATGTAGAGGCAATGATGTTTGAAAATTTTGTAGAAAGAGTTGAAAGTTTGTGTGATGTAGTTTGTAATGAAAAGGTTGATGATGGTGTGGTTGTAACTGGGGGTGAGTGAGGAAGGAAGATGACGGTGAGGTGAAATCAGTTGGAAAGGGTTATGGATTTAAGTTGTAGTTGATTAAATATGCCTATGTTTGATACAGGTTATGGTGATGGATACCAGTTACTATTGATTCTGTTCTATCTTTGTTTGGTTTTCTGGCTTTTTGTGTATGATGGCTTGGTTATCTTTCTTTGTTGGTTTTCTGATTGATTTTTCTCTCTTACCATTCTCTCCTTAGTGAAACAATGCCCGTCTTTTTAATGAGATAAGGGTGAAAAGTGGGGGGAAAAGTTGGTGAAGTTTTGAATATTTGTGGTATGCTTACTTTGAACATGTTGAGATGCAGGCTTTAGGTTGCCTATTTTGTGCAACATTTAGACTGAGTTTTGGGCAGATTTGGACAGAGCTGACTTTTGACATGTTTTGGGCTATTTTCTTCTGGCTGGATATGTTAGGTGACATCTTTCCACACCTATCCCTTTTCCTCTTTTATCTTTCAATGAAATATAAAGCCAATTTTATTTTTTATACAATTTTCTGAAGGGTTTGCATAAGTTAGGAAAATGATGATGCAATTGAGATTGTTGAGCAAGCTAGCTTGCTGTTTTTCCTTGTTCTGTTTTGTTTTACTTGTTGCTGCTGTTATCTCTATATTGCATTTGTTATGCTTTGTTGGTTTGTATGTTTGGCAGCTTGGCTGCAAGTTTGCAATGTTTACAATAGTTGCTGTTTTGCTGCAATATTTTGTTGCAGGTTTTCCCTACTGTTCTGTTTTGCGCTGTTGTTTGGCTGCAGGTTTGCTACATTTGGCCAACTTGCATTGTTGTTCTATTCTGTTGAAGGTTTACTTTTGCTTTTGTTTGGCAGCCTAGCTACTGTTTGCCCTACTGTTTTGTTGCAGGTTCTGCCGTGGCTTTTTGCATTTTGTATTTTTGCTATGCTGCATATATTTGTTTGTTGTTGGACAACCTTGGGCTTTATGCTATGTTTGCAAATTTTATTTTTCTTATTTTTTTGTGAACCAAGGCCCAAACCTTGTGATTTGAAAAATAGGAGAAAATGGATTATGATTAAAAACAAACAACCTTTAAATCTGATTCCTAAATGCAAACCCTAATGATGAGCATTCAAACTTGTTCATAACAATATGTTCTTGAATTTTCACATGCTTGCTAACTTTTTCTTTTCTTGTTTCATGAACACGAGGAATGGATGGCAAGCGAGACAAGGTGAAGAGAAAACCATGGCTAGAAGGGAGTGGATGAGTTACTTAAATATGAAGCAAAGAAGACTTGAAGAAACAAAACAATATTTCTTTCTTTGTAAGCAAAACAAAATTTGTAGCTTGTATTAACTTGTAATCTTTGTAAAATAAGTTGATGAATCTTGAAGTTTGCAAATTTCTTGTAGTAAATATAACAACTTTGAATAATTTGCGAGATAAAAACTCGAAATTTCCTTGTGTAAACTCATTTATCTCAAAAGCTTGAAGGAAATTGACACATTAGTGAATCAACGCAATTTTGCACATGTATTGAGTGAAGTTTGTTTGATAATATCGGACATGTTTTGAACATTGTACCCTCTTGATTCCATGAAACTTGCACTTAAAATGAACTATGCATGCCATGCTCGATTCAAATGGAACTTCATTGCCAAACCTGAATTCAATCTCTTGATGAAAAAACATATGCTTTAAGAGTATTCATCAATCTTGTAAAATTAACAACTTCAACCTGAGAATCATAGTCCTGAGAAAACAATTGTGGTATGATTAGAAATTAGGAGTTAAGAACATTCGAAATCAAGCAAATGACTTGTGATGATGCGATAACTTTAAAAGTCTTCCAAACACAATTTTCCTTTGATCTTTGAAGATAAACTTGTAAGCGACATCACTCATGACAGTATGCAGAAACAATCGTCTCAAGATCTTGGAATTTGAGGAAATCACAGTTCTTAGAAGTCAGACGACAATTACTTAAGATTAGGTCAAATCCATGAAGCGACCTTTAAAGTATTCGAATGTTGGTGATCTTCCATGTGTAATCGGCTCTTGATTTGTGAAGAGAAATTAGAGATGACGTTAAGGAGAGTCGTACGCAAAAAGAACCTCTCAAAAATATCGATTAATGAAGAAGATACAATCGCTTAAACTTGGTCTCGCAAAAGGTCGACTTTTGGGTCAATGGAGTCATTTTCAGTCATCTGAACCCTTGACTGAGCAAACTTGCAATGTGAGGTTTGAAACTTGGCACGAACATCCTTGAGGAGACATGAAGATCTATGAAGACCATTTGAAACCTTGGAGACTCAATTTCATTTGGGAAATAACAAACCCTAATTGTTGACTTACTGCCTAGGAAGAGAATCTGTCTGATCAACTTTTGAGCCAAATTGAGTATTCGAGAAACCCTAGGATAGTATCTTACATGAAAAATGGGAGGGAAAATTTTGGGGTACAACACCCAGCAACAGTCAGAGATTTATTTTCCAAGAAAGAGATGTTGCTTGAGTTTACAAATACACTTCAACAACATTTCATATCCATACATCATTTACAAACACCATAGCACGTTCATACGAAACACATATAGCACATTCTCATTTATTTTGAGAATGTTATTACGCAATGCATTTCATACATCATGACATTTCATATAATCTAACTCTTTACTTTTCAGGAAAGATCAATCAACAGACAAACATCATCAACTACTTATATGACCAGACAGTCTTCTCAAAGGCTACCTCTGACAAATGGCTACTTAAGCAATTTCCTCAAAGGATCATTCTCAAAGAGATATCTTTTGGCTCAGATTAAATCGAGCATAGATTTATTCTGATACTTCTTCCAGTTGAAGATGAGCATAAGCATCTTCTGGCTCAGATTAAATCAAGCGTGTATTTATTCTGATACTTCTTCCAGTGGTAATTTTCTGGCTCAGATTAAATCGAGCGTAGATTTATTCTGATACTTCCTTAAGTTAAAGACAGGCGCAAACATCTTCTGGCTCAGATTAAATAGAGCATAGATTTATTTTGATACTTCTTCCAAATGAAAACCAGCGTAGGCATCCTCTGGCTCAGATTAAATCAAGCATAGATTTATTCTAATACTTCTTCCAGTCGAAGACGGTCGTAGACATTTTCTAGCTCAGACTAAATTGAGCATATATTTATTATAATACTTCTTCCAGTTAAAGTGGAGCATAAGCATCTTCTGCCTCATATTAAATCAAACGCATATCTATTCTGATACTTCTTACAGCTGAAATCAGGCCCAGGCACCTTCTGTCTCAGATTAAATCAAGCGTGGATTTATTCTGATACTTCTTCCAGTAGACATTTTCTGGCTCTGATTAAATTAAGCGTAGATTTATTATGATACTTCTTCCAGTTAAAGACATGCGCAGACATCTTCTGGCTCTGATTAAATCAAGCGTGGATTTATTCTAATACTTCTTCCAGTAGACACTTTCTGGCTCAGATTAAATCGAGCATTAATTTATTCTGACACTTCTTCCAGTTAAATACGAGCATAGACATCTTCTGGCTCAGATTAAACCAAGTGTAGATTTATTATGATGCTTCTTCCAGTTGAAGATATTTTCTGGCTCAAATTAGATCGAGCGTAGATTTATTATGATACTTCTTCCAGTTAAAGATGAGCTTAGACATCTTCTGGCTCAGATTAAATCAAGCGTAGATTTATTATAATACTTCTTCTAATTGAAGACGGCCGTAGACATTTCCTGTCTCAGATTAAATAGAGTGTAGATTTATTCTGATACTTCTTCCAGATTAAACCATACATAGACACATTCTGGCTCAGATTAAATCAAGCGTAGATTTATTTTGATGCTTCTTCCATTTAAAGGTAGGTGTAGACATCTTCTGGCTCAGATTAAATCAATCGTAGATTTACTTTGATACTTCTTCCAGTAGACATCTTCTGGCTCATATTAAATTGAGCATAAGTTTATTCTGATACTTCTTCCAGTTGAAATCAGGCGTAGGCATCTTTTGGCTCAGACTAAATCGAGCGTAGATTTGTTCTAATACTTCTTCCAGTTAAAGTCGGGTGTAGAATTAGTCTAATTTCTATCAACGGTTACTTTGGATGGAATCTATAAGCCCATCTCCGACAACTCTCCGTCACCTCTCCAAATGGAATATATAAGCCCATTCCCGATATTATCAACCAACAACGTCACTTCGTGCATTAGCGATTGCAAATTCCAAGGCACTTAAGTGTTTAATTATCTTCTACCTTCCAGACACGAATGGCGAGCAGGCCAATATAACTCTTCAAATTTAAGAAGATTGAATATAGGAAATTGTTGTACCCCAAAAATTTCCCTCCCATATTTCTTCAATACATGCTCAGAGAGGTCTCAAGTACTCAAGAATCTCAAGAGTTGACTAGTCAGACCCCCTCCTAAGCAAGGAGTCTACAACTAGGGTTTTAAGTCCCTCAAGGAAATTTGGTTTTCAAAGGTCTCAAATGGTTTTCATAGTTCATCATAGGTCCTCAATATTTCTCATGTCAAGTTTCAAGTCTTGCATCACAAGTTTGCTCAGTCAATGACTCAGATGATTGGAAATCAACTATATTGGATAAAAAGTCAACTATGGTCAACATATAGTCAAACTTCAAGATTTTTTGTTAACATCAACATTTTAAAGTTATATTTATCATTTGATCAAGGGTCGATCATGATTCCTCAAGGAAAGCCCTCAAACCATCAAAAGTCCAAAATTGCTAAATTATGGTTTCCTTAGGAGAAGTCAACTGAACTTTGACCAAGCATAACTTTCACATGCTTCATCAACTTTTCCAAAAACAAATTCCATTTTGAAGGGAATTAAATTCTCCACAACTTTGTATTTATGCTCAAGTACAAAAAGTGATTCATTTGAGAGATATGAGCCCATACATTACAAGTCTTTCCAAAAGTCAACAAAAAGACACTTTTTATCAAGGCAACTTACATCAAGATAAAGTTTCCAAATGCAAAAATGATCAAAGGAGACATTGTAGAGGATATCTTGAGCTTTTCAAAAAGTCATAGATCACTTTCAAAAGGTAAAAATTGAGCAAGTTATGAGTTGCAAAAGTTGGGAAATTTTGAGGAAATGCATGAAATGCAAAATAAGCAAACTTGAAATATTGAATTATTGGGCCTAAGTTTTGGAATTCAAATATTTTCATGACATGTTTAAAGACCCCTGAGTGCATCCATGCATTATTTTAGTTTTTATTTTATTTATTTTATGATTTTATTTATTTAAAACCAAAATTAAATTGAATAAATTCAAAATAAATACAAAGTGAATGGGCTTAGGCGTGCAAGTCTGGTTTTAGATCAACCGAGGCCCAAAGGAAATTTGGTGAACCTTCCAAAATCGCGTGGAGCTAAAAAGGGAAAGATATCTCAAATATGGAAGTCTTTAAAAATGTTTGATCTTTGTCTAGCATGGTTTTGATGGCAGGATTCTTCCCTTATTTGTTGCTCCATCTCACTTCTCTATAAGTACACAACAAATCAGATCCAAAAAGGACACGAAAAACACTGCCTAAGAAAGCCTCAAAAGTTCACAAAATTCAAAAGAAATTGTAATATTTGTAACCATATTTCCATCCATTATCAATCCAAACCAAGTGCACAAATCACTCCTTGAGGATCGAAGGAGTCATTTCCAGCCCTTACACGAGCCTGAAGCAAGCCAAAATACCTCCTTTCATCCGTGCTGGTGGGTAAGTGTGGTCGGTCTCAAAATTTTGATTTCTTATAGTTTCGATCATTGCTAACATATTAGATCAATTTATATGCATCATTAGAATAGATCTAACGTATTACATGTGAGCTTGGGTTCCAAAATCTAAAAACACCATCGTTAGGGAATAAAGAGATGTGTTCTTAGAATCTTAGTGTACATGCATTTTTAGGGCAAACAGACAATACCATTAGATTGGCAGACCCTGATTCAGGGGGGTATGTTTAATTTGGGGATTTGGTTTTTGTTATTTTGCAGGTTTGATTTTTGGTCCAATCAGAGAAGAAAGAGTTGACCCCCGTGAGGGGGTGGTCTGACTCTCCTAAAAGCTTGCGTGGCATTAGGCTATATTCTGATTCGCTGGTTCAAAAAAATAGGGTCCCACCGTGCACGTGTTTTTTTTTGTTTGGCTGACATAAGTCTTCATTTTAAAATATATTCTTTTTTTAATTTAGGTACCAGATGTAGTGGCCGCCCCAGCGGCAAGTGTGTGTGTGTGTTAAAGTGTTTGTGTGCCATGGCAGAGGTTTGATCTATGCCCCTCGCATGTTATTTTTCTAATTTTTCCTTGCAGATCTAGTGCAGGTCAGGCCAAGGCGCGCATCATAGACACTCTCATCACTCCCTTTGGATATCAACAGATCCATATCTAATGGACTCAGATCAAGCCCCATGAAGCACCTCCTGAAACCACCATAGGGGATCACGCGCAACAGTTGGCTTAACATGTTTGGGCCTAGCAAATATCTTCCTTTGCACCCCCCAGATTTCTATTCTTGCAGGACCATTTACTTATTTTTCTTTCTTTTTCTCTATATTATTTCTTTTATCTTTTTTATCAAAATAAAAACATAAAAAATATTTTTTAAAATAAATAATTAAATTGATAAAATTTTATTTAATATTATTAATTATGTTATTAATTAATTTCATTAAATAAAAATGATTTAGTTTAATTAGTTTATTTAATTCGGTTTTCTAGGCTTAAATTAACCAAATTCTTTTTTTAATTAAGTAAAATTAATTAGATTGTTTTAGATTAATCACATACATTTCTTTATTTTTTTTATAAAAAACAACAAAAACAATTTCTTTCCCCGTTTCGTTTTTTTACCGCTTCGCGCACTTTACTTCCGCATTAGTATTTTTTCTAATTATTATAACTGCTTGAAAGTCTGTAATAGATAATTAGGGTTTACTGCCATTCTCCCCATTTTATGGTTTGTACTTCCCATCCCCGAAACATAGTAATGGTATAGATTCATCTTCCCGCATTTTACTTTCCGCACTTATGTATGTATATATTTAACTACTAGTAATAGGATTGTATGGCAAAGACTAAAAGCAAATGCTATATAACCATAAATCCAAGACAAAATAATTGAAACACAACCCACTTTGCACACACGCACCTCTAGGGTAACCCTCACTTGTTGCCTCGGATATAAACAGTCATGTCCCTCGAACGTGGGACGCTTTAGCAAAGACCCTTCGATTAAAAGATCGTAGTCCATCGATGACCCTTCGATGCTGCCTCGACAAACGATCTTAGTCCCTTACGATAAAAATTGCTAAAGCATTCTACGAGTTGCCTTTATGATTGTATGATGATCCGCGCTCGTCCCTCAAACATCCATTTATAGAGCTTACTACTAACTAATGGTAGGATAGCACTATCTAAGGGAAAGCGGGAAAAAAACAAATACTTTTTGAGTAGGTAGATAGCTCGTGGTCGCTTAGTCACAAACAAAAACATTTTCTCGCACATACACTCGTTTAAACAAATATTTTCAAATATAAATACTTTGTATGCATTTTTAACGATATGAGAATCATTATAAAGTTTTCCACACTTAGGCATCTTTTCAAAATATTTTCAAACACAAATACAAAAGCATTTTCAAAGTGAGCTAGCAATTAAGAGCCCATAGATAACTACGGGTGAAAAAGGTTCTAACACCTTCCATTTTCATAACCTACCCCCCGTAGTCAGATAAATCTCAAAGGTCTTTCCTGTTCTTTTCACCATTTCCTTCATTAGATAAAAGAAAAGTCAGTCGCGACTCGTACTATCCGCAACATTTGCGATAAAATGCAAAACCAAAGTAAGTTCTCCCACAATATTACAAAGAGTAATAGGTTTTGGGAAACTAGATTATGTAGGGAAACATAACCTTGATGATGTGTTGTTTGTAGAAGGATTAACTACTAATCTGATAAGTATAAGTCAACTGTGTGATCAGGGCTTCAAAGTCAACTTTACAAACTCTGAATGTCTGATAACAAATGAGAAGAATGAGGTCATCATGAAGGGTAGAAGATCAAAAGATAGTTGTTACTTATGGAGTTAAGAAGAAACAAAATATTTTGTAACTTGCGTGAGGGCCAAGAAAGCTGTTGAAAGGAGTATGAAGCCAAAATAGATGTTGTGTGCTTACAAAGTTACACAAGATGTCAGGATATTTTTCTGTTACAACTTTAGAGAAATTCAAAATTTGAGGAACAAGGTACTCAACAAAGTATGATTAAACTCTTGAAAACCAGGTCACAGGATGTGAAGAATCAAGTCAAAAATAAAGAGATAACATTTAGAAGTGCAAACATTAAGAAATTAAAAGTGAATGGGCATGGGAAATTACTGTAATTATTGATATTTTTGTGGGCTAGTTGGATTTTTAAATTTTATGATTCCAACATCTATCTAAGCCTATTCCTTCGAGGTTTAAACAATTGGACACACTATTTATACCAAATACATTGTTCACTCAAAGTTGTTGCATCTATTCAAAAGAAACTGTTAGTATGGTTGTACTCCCTTGGCTCAACTACTAATTTGGCTCAACAAAAATAAACAATGTCTCAACATCATTTGGTTGATTTCGTGCATGCTTCGTCCAAATTTCGTGGATCATCTCAATCAAATTCATGGGTTGACTCTCTGAGACGAGTGATTCAGCCGTATGACCTAGTGTTTACCCTGTAATTTGGTAACAACCGCTGATCTTCTAAATCTCTAAAAGAAGATTCAGTTACTTGCGAGATCGATCAGATTGATCTCAGGACTATTGTGTTCTAGTTTTTAGGAAAAAAATGTTTTAATGATAACTTCTTTAGACGAAGAGAATCATTTTGATATAAAACAAAGTGTTCTTATAATAACAATAAAATAGGAAACTATTCTAGACTCTAAATCGTAAAGAATATAAATGACATGAAAAAATTTCATTATATGTAAATAACTTTTGACTGTAAATATGGTGCATCATACGTACATGTCTCACTAACTCGTTTCTTTAACACTGGTACTTTGAGTATTTGAGTATATTGTACAAAGATGTGAACACCCCGAATCCTAACATCTAAGACTCTTATTTATACTAATTAGACCCTAACGGTCTTTCTATGAGATTACGCCATGTTCGACACCTTTTACATGCAGACATTCTGGCATTTCCACGTGTCTTTCTGGAGAAATGCATTAGTTTGAAACTTAAACTTCCCGCTCGAAGCTTTTTTGAATTCAACTTTGAATTCAACAAACGTGACTGTTGAAGTACTTCACATATCTTGAAATTTTATTTTCACTTTAAGTTTCCCTTCGACATGTCGAATCATAAAAAATAAGCTTTATAAAATAACCTTATAAGGTCAATTTTCATGTTATTTTTAAAACACGATCCTCTCAAATCAACTTTCATATTTTTATCAAATGTCGAAATCTTCAGCTAACAAATTGCCCCCAATAAATGTCCATTTCGAATAAATGCAGAAATGGCCATTTTTTGTAATCACTAGATTTTGACTAGCAACCTTTCATTTCCTGACGTCATAGTTAATCATGACTTCCTTTTTCCAGAACGTCTCATCAAGGCATGCGTGTGACAATTTCACCATCATTATATACCAACTTCCAATGACATGATTAATGATCTTTCACTTTCCTCCGTCAGATGTTGACATGTGCCCCACTAACTTCCTGAGGTGTAACCTCCCACGTCTCCACTTACCATTATAAAAAAAGTTACCTTTTTTATTATTTCTCTTTCTACTTTTACAAACTCAGAAATCTTCATACTCTCTGATTTTCACTCTTATTCCTTCTTAAAAATTCATCAGTTCTTCAAATCAACAACAATGTATTCCGGTAACAAGATTCAAAACATGCTGAGAAATCTGGAATTTCTAAAGATTCATCTTCTCAAAATGTACCAGCAAGCAAAATCATCACCTCTGGGAATAAAGAATTTATCCCACCTCCAAAACTCACTAGGGAACAAAGAGCCATTTATGTTTCTCAGGTACTAATTCCTTCTTTGTTTTCTGGTAAAACATTAGGTTTTTTAGGGCCTTTAATCATTACAAGTGACTTAGAAAAATATGTGGAATTTTTTCTAACTTATCATGTTGATAAACCTTTAGCAAATAAAATTGTGGCTTCTGAAGAGAACATCGAGGATTCCACCAAGAAACCAAAAAAATCTTCTAAGAAAACTTCTGAAAGTAGTTCTTCAAAACCTAAGACAAAGAGAGAAGCTTTCCAATTGGATTATATAACTGAGAGATTTAGACCTTTTAGATCATGTCCAACCTTTGACAAATCTTACTTAGCTTGGCTTACTAAGGTTGAGAAGAAGAAAACTCAAGATTGAAAAGAATTGGGAATTTTTGACCTAATTCAAATGTCGAAATTAGGCTTCAGTTATTGTCAGCCATTTCTATTAACTTCCCTGTATTTCTGGGATAGTACCTATAACACCTTTCACCTCCCTTGTGGGATGATAACTCCCACCTTCTTTGATATAACTGCCATTACTAGACTTCCTCCTACTAGAGGGCTTTTGATCCCTATTTGGAATCGGAAAACACCATTGACTTTAATGTTAAAAATGCCTCTTTTAGTACTTACATAGATCTATATCATATGGACGGTGAAGAGGTTTATGATGTTGAGCATATAGCTTTCTTAGCTCTGTGGTTATCCAAATTCATTTTTTATTGTAAATCTCTGCAAGTGGCTAAGAGACTTCTAACCTTGGCAAAGCAGTTACATTCTGGTCGAAAGGTATGCTTAAGTGAGTTGCTTTTGTCCAGTTTCTATGAAAGTTTAGGGGCCGCTACTGCCAAACTAAAAGATTACGAAGCATATACCAACTTACTTCTATCTGGACCTTACTGGCTACTTCAATTGTGGCTAAATGCCACTTTTGAACCCTCTCTCCAAACTGCTGGAAATATTGATGAAGAGGACCCCAAAATAGTAGGTCGAAGTATTGAAGGAATTAAACTCTTACAACTAACTCCCAGTGATGATGCTGAGACCCTTCAAGCTTGCCTCACTAAATATATGTTGATGTTTTCGAAAAGTCACAATTTCACTTCCGCTATGGCTCTTTTCTCCAGTAGAACTCATGGTCCCTCCTGGTTTACCTTGTCAATTGAAGATATTTTAAAGAATGCAGGCACTGGCATTGAAAACATATGGCGCACATTCCTTCTTCCTAGACTTCTAGTCTCTAGGATCTTACTAGTGAAGAGCCATGTTTGCTTATTAGCTTATCAACCCAACTTTGTCTCTCGATAATTTGGATTGTGTCAACTTATCCCTGAGCCTCTTTTCATTCAAAAATGTGAGATCTGCGTTGCAAGTGTAGATTACTCCGTTCAAGATATCCAGAAACACCAAGAGTACCATGCTAATTTTGCTGAATTTGGTCTCATTCCTTATCATCCTGCTTTCTACATGACTAAAGGCTTCTATACCTGGTGGATTGACTTTCATTCGAACAACAAGTTCGACACTACTCAAATAAATGAACATTTAACAAAAGCTTTTTTCCTTGTGCAGGAAAACTTCCCCAAAGGTAACTAACTCATACTCAGGAAATTCGAGCTTTCCAGAAATTCTTTGAAACTGTCTATGATCCAACCAATCTTAGTTGAACCATTTTCCAAGCTGCAGCTACTTTAAAAGAAAAATTTACAAAGAAACTTCCACGTTTAAACATTCCCTCTTCTGTAAAACCCGAACATAGATACGATTTGGCCTTTGAGCTGCAACCACCAAAATTTCCAAAATTGCCTAGTGCTGATTTCGCCGTAGCATTCTTTCCACCCCATCCAGATTGGTTTACTTGTGGCAATATTTTCAATGAGTTAAAAAATGACTCCCTAAAACCTGCTAAAAGGGTGGTTTCGACTAAGTGCACTCTGGACAGTTTCAAAGGTTTCCTTCACCATGACTTATCAGCAGTCTCTATTGTGTCTCTGACACATGAAGGTGTGGAACCAAAGGATTCCTTGGTCCTTTTAATTTTTCTTTAGACATTTCCAGTTTTGAGCATTCGACTTGATAGTGTTTTCTAGCTATTGAAAGGAAAACTACAAAGAAGGAAAAACCTGCAACGAAGGCGGATTCGGCTACTGCCTCAAAAGTAGGAACTTATTCCAGCCAAGGACTCTCTTCTGCAAAGGGTGCTTCCCCCAAAAAAGTAGCGAAGAATGTAAAGGTACCATTTCTAAAAATCCTTCTTACTTTTTGCATCCTCTGACCATGACTTTCTTTGCAATCTTTATATTTTTAGGGTAGTGGCTTACCCCCTAGAACACCAAAGAAAAGAAAAGCTTCTGATGAAGAAACCATCATTATTCCTGATGATGATGACGACATCCCCCTCACTCCTTTCAAGGCCAAGAAGAAATATAAGAAAGCCACAATGTCGAAGGGTGTTCCATATCAAACCACCAATCAAAAAGATGTGGAATTAAAAATCCTTCCTCCTCCTCAACGTGAAGTTCAACCCACATCCTCTGAGGTGGCAATTTTGGAGCATATTGGCAGCAATGCTTCTAACCCTGATGATCAAAAGGTACATATTTATTCCAATCTTTTACTTCTTGCTCAAATATCTTTGACCTAATAGCTTTTTTATCTGCAGGATAAAACCACTACTCCTCCCATTTCTCCTATCAACCAAGACGCTAATACAGAGACTCCTTCGCCTCCTCCCACATCCAGTGGTGTTTTCCAAAATAAAGGGTCTTCGACTATGGTTCCCCAATCTAAAGCAGGTGACGTCCAAGTCGAACAGGAGACTTACTCTCCTAGTGAAGAAGACTTGCCAGTGTCAGGCAAGCAAATATTGGAGGAAAATGAAGATTCTCAAAGCATCCCTAGAGATTCTTTTCTAAAAAGGGCTCAATTTCCTGCGGATTATGCCGAGGACGAAGAGAAATATTCAGATGGGGTTGAGACATACTTTCGACAAGATGAGGACATGGAGGAGGTTGAACCATAACTTGTAGATGCTCATCCGACACATCCTGATACTACTGATGAACCAGACACCCAAGCTCGATCAATTCCAAATCCTATCCTGACTCCAACACTCACTGAGGAGGAAAAAATAGCGCTAAAGAAGAGTGATCCCCTGAAATATGTGGATTTGATGATGGCTCTAAGGGATTCTTCTCTAGACAAAATCGCTTCTGGGACTTCGACTCAATCTGAAGCCAGCGCTAATGAAGCTTCTTATTACGAACTCCTTCAGCAAGTAAGAGAAGCTGTATTCGAAGCTGATTTGTTCGAAGTGCTAAAAACGGATATTACTGCTCGCTTTGGGGTGAAAAAGATGATTAATCGCATCAACATTACTGCTTGTCCTGCTAATGTAGGCGAGGTCATAATAGATATTCAAAATCTAATTGACCAAATCTGCGCTGAGTAAAACAGGGAGGTTGATGCAACTTCGAAGCTTCAAGCAAAAGAACAGAAGAAAACCGCTGAATTTAACAAAGCTTAGAGTGCTTCTAAAGCATCTAAGGATTTGTTGGCTTCGAGGAAGGCAGCCCAAGCGGAATTCGACACTTACACTGCTTCAATCACACTTTGGGAGTCTCACATTGCGGAGTTGCGGAAGAAAATAGCTTATGCTAGGGCAAAACAAACTGCTATCAAAGGATTGGACACTACTGAAGCAGATACTTTGGCTGCACAGAGCGTTGAGCATGTCGAAAGAGCTTCCACCATGACTGAAGACATTGTACGCCTCAAAAGCATACACACCGATGTTTAGTATAAGCTTGGCCTAGCAAAAATCAAGTATGAAAGGATGAAGAAAAATATCCCGTTTTGATTTATGTAATAAACCATTCGTTGTTTTTTCTTTGTATTATAAGCATGCTTAGACAAAGCCATTTTGGCACTCTTATGTTTCACACCATGTTGGCTTCATTATTTCGCTAATTTACTAGTTTGTCGCAATCTTTAAATCTTGAAGAAAAGGTTTGTATTTTTTCATATATTTACCGTTAACTTTCAAGATTCTTCGATCTTCTGCTAGTTCTTCGATTTCATAGGCATTGTTAGTAAATGTTTGAATGACCCGAAAGGGGCCTTCCTAATGTGGGGACCATTTTCCCAATAACTTATTCTTTTTATCTATTGTACCCCAAAATTTGCCCTCCCATATTCTTCAAGATTGCTCAAGGGATTGCACAGTCAAACATCCCCCTAAGCCAGTCAAAATTAGGGTTTTGGTTCTTGCAAGGAAATTGAGGTTTTCAATGGCTCAATCAAGTCTCATAGGCCTATATATATTGTCAAGCATCTACATGTCAAGTCTCAAGGCTCACAGGGTCAAATTCCACAGTCAAAAGCTCCATTTGCTTCACAATCAACTGCAGGGGCAAAATGGTCATTTTACAGTCAAAAGTCAGAATTTTTGGTCAACATCTTATTTTGAGTCCACAATCATCATTTGATCAAATCTTGATCATGATTCCACAAGCATGGCTCAAAAATCATCAAAGATGCAAAACTTGCTATTTTGGGACAGTAGAAAAGTCAACTGTAACTTGACCAGGGCATAACCTTTTCATGGTTCATTAGAAAAATCCCATCCAAGGCTCATTTTGAAGGGGATGACATTTCCTACAACTCATCTTCACATTCCAAGTCCAAGAAATGCTCTCACAAAAAGTTATCAATTTCTACATTATAGGTCAATTTCAAAAGTCAACAAAAAGGCATTTTAAGTCAAAGACCATAACTTGAGATTGGTAAATCCAAATGACATGGGGACCAAAGGCATTGGTTAGAGGACTTCAAGACCTTTCCAAAATGTCCAAGAACATGTTCATAGGATCAAAATTGAGCAAGATATGCATTGGAAAAGTTGGGAAATTTTTGTGAATTTGCAAAAGTCAACTTTGCTCAAAACACATTATTTTTGCTAATGGGCCTCAAATTCCTTCTTGAATCATTGTCCAAGGCCTATGCACGACCCATTGGGATTATTTGAATTTATTTTCTTATTTTTTATTAATTAAGTGGATTTTTTATTAATATTAATTCATTTAATTGATTTAAAATATAGGAAATTCAAAGATATGGTTTTCAAATCTTTTTATGAAGCAAACAAGCTCAAGACAAGTGGAGATTTCGTGTGCACATCAAGGGGACCAAAATCTCCCAATTTGGCAAGGTTTTTCAATCAAAAAGATTGAAAAATATTTGATTGGAAATCAAATATACAAATCATAATTCCATGGATCTTTGACCAAGATTTTAACCTAAATCAGTTCTATTACATATGCACAAGTGAACCCTAATGCCATTCACGTGAAAACTCTGCAAGAAAGCCATATACAACATTGAAAAATATCAAAGAAACTTGAAAACTGAATTCTACTTTCCACGCCAATTCAAAGCCTTTTCTTGATTCCAATACATTGCTGGAGGTGTGAGAAATGATTTACAATCAAAACCAAGTCTTAAGGCTGCAGAAACTGTTCAGAACAACTCACGGTTTGCTTATTCTTTTTCATAATCGTAACTCATGATTTGTGCATAATTAACATGTTCTAACCCTTGTTTTGCATTGCTTGAGTTCATACAAAGCTTTTGGCATAGGTTCATTGGACTGAAACGCCCTGAAACAAAAATCACCATTAATGGATTTTAGGGTTTCAAAGCTTCAAAATTAGGGCTTTGCTGTACAAGAAAAATTAGACCTTGAGAGACCCATGGTTAAAGCCGTTGGAATGAGACGGACACATTGAGACCATTGCGAACAATTTATATTAACCATGTGCCTAATCGCTATTATTGGTCACTGCAGGTTGTGGGGGTTAAAAACCCCCGCTATCCATTTGTTTTTGTTACAGGCCAAGCGAAGAAGACAATACGTGCAAGTGTGCCATTGGACCATTCAAAAGGAGCGCGCGTGATTTTGTGTTCCCAGCATAATTGCTTCTTTTTATATATTATTTTCAATAATCATTATACTAACGAATGCAGGCAAGTGGTTCAGTGGTAAATGTGCTGGCATGTGACTATTGGGACCTGGGTTCGATTCCCAGGTCCACCCAAAACGCATTATGTTATTTTTCTTCACATACTTGCATGCAGGCTATTGAGCGTTGTTCATCATACACCTTACTCATCCAGACACCAAGTGTCCTCAAGCATTGATCTAATGGCCAAAAGGTGCTGGACATCATGATCCTCAGTCAACGCTTGCATAGCCAATTCCCAAAAGTCCAACAGGCTTGCTGATTAATGGGCCATCAATTTCCAAATTCACCTCCATATATGGGCCAGCACCCCTCCTGGTTTACTATTTCTTTTTATTTTCTTTTCGTTTCTTTTATTATTATTATTAATTATTATTATTATTATTAACTAACAAATTATTTTCATAATAAATTCAGATAATTAAAAATGTAAATATTTTATTTATTACTATTATTATTAATTTCACCCTTTTATTTTGTAAATAAATGTAAATTAATTAATTTAGTCTTTTTATTAATTAGGTTAACTTTAATCTTTTTCTCAATAAATAAAATCAATCTAGAATTAGGGTTTTTCTTTTGATAATTTTAATTTATTTTTATTTAATTCATTAAAACCTAAAAAACACAAAAAAAATACTTTTTCTTTTAATTAATTAATTAATTAGTAAATTAGGTTTAATATTTCATTAATTGCAAAAAGGACCAAATTCAATTCTTTTCTCAAAAAAGGGTCAAAACCCTAAGGACGTCCCAATTCAATCTTTCGCGCGCATATTTATTTTAATTCATTATATTTATGTATCTGTTTCTGAGGATGTAATAGGTAATTAGGGCTTTACCGCTTTCTTTATTTTCTCGCATTTTCTTTTCAAAGGGTTATGTTTTTGGCGATGTAAATACCCGACGCCTTGTAATAGTGTAGATTTACTTTCCGCAATTTATTTTCCGCACAATTTATTAACTGTTAACTATGCATGCAAGACCTGCTTGACAAATAAAATCAATCCGTAGCTCACAAATGACATGTACAAGATAATCTTAACTGAATTTGACACACATGCACATGCCACTCCTAGGGTACGCCTCACTTGGTTGCCTCGACGTGGTCGTCAAGTATAGGGTGTTTTAGAGGTCGCCCTCCTGTCTAAAGATCCAGTTGCCTCGAAACGGTTGCCTCGGATAAAAAAGGATCTAGGACATTAGGGTTACCGCTAAGGCGTCCTACTATTGCTTTGGTGACCACATATGTCCCTTATAAACGAATTGACCCGAATAACTCCCATGACGGTGCTACCTACTTCTCAATAGTGGGATAGTACTGTCTAGAGGACTCTTACACAACCTAATTCCTTAGAGTAGGTAGATTTCTACTGGGTACTTGCTCTTTCAAAAACAAAAACAAACTTTTCGCACTTACACTTTCAAAAAGTTTTCAAACAAACACTTCATACACTCTTGAGGACAGATACAAGAGTTACCTAGAAGTTTTCAAAATGAAACTTTTTCAAAACCCACAAACACTTGAAAAGCAAACAATTTTTGAAAACATAGTGAGCAAGTACCTAAGAGCCCGTGGATAACCACGGATAAAAAGGGTGCTAACACCTTCCCTTTCTATAAATCTACCTCCCGAACCGAGAAACATCTCGATAAGGAATTTTGCTGTGCTTTTGTCCTTTCCATGTTGGAGAACATAAAAGACGGTGGCGACTCTTGCTTACCGCGACATTTCGCGAACCAACTTTAAAACAGTCAGTTCTATTTCCACCGATCACAGAACTGGCGACTCTGCTGGGGACTTTATAAAAGTGAGGTGTACCTTAGGATTAGACCACTCTTGTTTTCAATTGCTTGCTTTGTTTGCTTTAATATTGTGGGCCTGTTTTGGAGTTTCATAGATCCTAACCCGGATCTGGGGCATACCTTTTAGAAGTAGCAACAAACTGTGAGGGAACTGTGCGGGGTATACCGACACGGTTGAAGCAGTTGCTACGTTGATGTGGCACTTTGGTGAGTACCGGTAACCCTTGAGTCAAGTCAAGGAGAGTACGGGGCCGCCGCGTGGTGTCGTGAAGCATCAACTAACCTTAGGAACCTTACTTGACCATCCTGGCCTCTTTAGGGGTAGTGAGATGACCGACTTTGGTGCAGTCCGAAGTTGGTAGATACTCGATACTACACTCATTGAGGGTTGTTTTCTTGGAATATTTTGACCGCCAGTTCAGTGGCTAAATCAAAACAATGAACATAGAAAACAATCCAATGATATTGAGCTCCTTAGAACCCGGTTACCTTTGATAGGACAGGTTTTAAACCCACCAACTTCAAGAGGGTAGTACCTAAACCTCATGCCGGCCTAAACTCTAAGGGCTGTCTTGTGTGACTTGTGTGCCTTCAAACTTGAACTACTTGCGCATTCTTGTTATCTGACACATGAGTTCCTTGCAGGTTTTGTTTACAGTCCTTAATCTGGACTTATTACAGGGCTTACTTACACCTCACACCTTTGCATCCACGTACATAACATCATACGCATCATAACATCATACCATAGCATTTCCTAACCCATTTCAAGGATCTCAAGGGTTTGCGATGCAGGTCATGATGGACCAACTGTCTAACAGGGGAAAAAGGGGATTTATTTTCCTCTAACCAAGGTTGTCCAGAAATCCAAGCACGATGACTTGAGTCAGGGGCTATGACCCACTCGATATGGTGAGCTTTGACTCTTGAAGAAGGACTCTCAACAACATGAAGTTCCTTCAAAGCAAGCTACCCAAATTCAAATTCTAACAATTTTCTTGTTTACCCCGCGAGATCCTTGAAAAAATTGCATACATATATCATATCATTGCATAACAGGTACCCTTCTTTACAGGTCACTTATCTTCTTCGCTGTTTATTTCAGCAATCATCATGTCTGCCGAACCTTCCACTGAACAAGCTATCAAGGCCCTCCAGGCCCAGAATGCCCAGTTCCAAGAGTTGGTTATGAGCCTAGCCCAGGGTCAATAGGATTTAAAGACTCTGATTCTGAAAGAGAGGAAGAAGAAGAAGAAGAGGACTGTTTTGTTCAACACTAGATGCAGATCTGGGAATGGATTACAGAATGAGGTTGAGCTGACCACCTCATCTGTAGGCAAAGACAGCCCACAAGAGAGAAGGGTTCCTAGTCCCGTAGTCTCCAACAACGAGACTGATTATGATGAAGAACAGTACCCTCCTGCCGAGGACAAGTACAAACAACTGGAAGACCGGTTAAGCGCTATGGAGATATAAAAGGTACCCGGTCTGGACTTCGAAGATCTAGGTCTGTCCTCTGGGGTGGTGATTCCTCATAAGTTCAAAGCACCTGCCTTTGCAAAGTACGACGGAGCTTCCTGTCCTAAGCTGCACCTCCGGTCGTACGTAAGGAAGATCCAGCCCTACACGGCTAACAAGAATTTATGGATCCATTTCTTCCAGGAAAGTCTTTCAGGGACTCAACTCGAATGGTTCTATCAGCTGGATGGAGCCAGTATTCGTAACTGGGAGGACTTGGCTGCTGTGTTTTATAAGCAGTATCAGTATAATTCCGACCTCGCTCCTACGCGTACCCAACTCCAGGGTATGTCACTAGGGACGGGTGAAGGATTTAAGGAATAGGCTCAGAAATGGAGAGACCTTGCTGGAAGGGTGCAGCCACCCTTAACTGACCGTGAGCTTGTGGATATGTTCTTGGGGACCCTGTCTGGTCCGTTCTTCAACCATCTGATTGGGAATTCTTCTGCTGGGTTTACAGATCTGATCTTGACTGGGGAAAGAATTGAAGCTGGCATCAAAAGCGGGAAGATTCAAGAAGCTACACCTCCCGATGCTCAGAAGAAGCCCCACAATGGAAAAAGAGAGTCCAACGCTGTGTATGGCAAAAAGAGTCGTCATGATCAACATGTAGGGGCAACCCATATCTCTGATCCTACGCCTGCTCAACAAAAACAGGGGCATCAACGTAAGGAGGTCGCACCTAAAAGACAGTTCACTAAGATCAACATGTCACTGGCTCAAGCGCTACAGCAAATGTTGAAGGCAGGGATGATTACCTTAAGGACTCCTCTTCGGAATCCAAACACTTCCGCTCCCAACTATCATCCCAATGAAAGGTGTGCATACCACTCTGATAGCCCGGGGCATACTACGGACAACTGTTGGACTCTGAAGAATAAGGTCCAAGACATGATTGATGCCAAAGAAATCCAGTTTGAAGCACCAGAGACTCCAAACATAATCACTGCTCCTTTGCCAAATCATTGAAGGCTTTTGTTTTATTTGAATTTTTGAGTTGTGTTTTTCTTTGCTTATACAAACAATTAATGCCATAGCAAACTCTTTTATTCCATTAATGCATTGCATATGTCTGTTTTGAATCAATATATTCGTATTCACTATATTCAAACTGCTTTCATTTTTTGTGATGTTTAACTCTCGATAAAACAATTCTAAACCTTTTGAGGGAGGATGACGAAAACGATACCATGATCTTTACAGTATGCTTTTGAACAGACCCCGCTGATGAGGTACATGCATTGTTTCAAATCCTAAACACTGGAGTTATAAGGAAGATAATCCCTCGTCAACCCCTTTGAGCCAAAGAAGTTGGAGTTTTTCTTTTTCGCAAAAAATTAAAACCCTTAATTATAACCTGGGGTAGGGTAGTTCTCTCAGTTGATCCAGGTTCACAATGGATGACATCAAAGAAGTCCTTACAAATTAAAGATAGTGATGGTTCCGAATAATCATAAAGACAGGCAGTCGTTATCTCTCAAACTAAAAGCCCAATAAGTCAAAACCTATGAAGGAGACTTACAAAACTGGGGCATCCCGCTGACTGTAATCACAAAAGAAACAGTTCAGGCAAAAAGACAGGGATAATAAAATCAAAAAGAAAGAGGTCCTACAAACACTCAACAAAAAAAAGAAATGACTGCCTATTCAAAATAAACTATCAGTATCCGAACCATCACCAGAATATCAGGACAAAGACTCAAACAAGGTCTAATGCATGATCAGCTGAGTTTAGGTTTGAAGAACATCACGAAGAACGGGTGGGTACAAATAAAATTTGAGCCTTTATCATTTGTTTCTTAAACCGTGAACCAGACCACGTTACAACCCTTAAAAGTCCTAGCTGAAGCATGGGTTAGCTCGAAAGCATATTGTTACGAAAGGTATCCTGACTCCTTAAGGCTTGCGGTAAAATAACGAGTTGACATCACAGTTTACAAAAATTCACTTTGTTTTACAAAAAATGCATTTTCAAAAAAAAAACTTCAAGACAGACATAAGCTTTGCATTCTTGAAATAATATTGTTTGCATATGATTATTTGTTCAACAACAGAGAAATTCGCACGACGAATATCTAGTGAACAAAATCTTCTCAAGGTCACCTCAAATGGAAAAACACTTCCAATCAAGGGGCACGGCATGATCATGGTCTATCATCTGGGGCAGTTAAGTCAAGATTCAGGGAATCTCTCAAAATGCCAAATAGCCAGGGGCAAATCTCCCTCTGAGTCACTCGGGGCATTGGACATGAATTCCGACAACGAATCTTGCATGATCAAACATCTTCTGGTGGTATGACAACACAACACTACCGACAGTGACAACTCTCTACATCCTGAGAGCGTGGACATAGTCGAAAAAATACTACGCATCATCAAAGACCCGCTAGGTTGACACACCTAGGCAAAAATAAGGGCTTCCCGGCGAACCAAAAGGGTTCGGGCAAAAATAGGGGATGAAAATGAAAAATCTGTACACCCGGCAAGTTGAAAACCTGAAAAGGAGGCTTGGGCAAAAAGGGGTATCCCGGTGGACTGAAAACCTGAAAGGGAGGTCCAGGCAAAAGTTAGGGATCACAGCGTACGACTATGTCCCGTCATCTCGTCACTTGCCTACCAGAAGAAGATTTGTCAAACCGGCCGTCATCAAACGCCTCCACAGGTACCTTCTCCCGCAGAAACTGGGGCAAAAAGAGTTGTCCAAGCTGTACAGCTGCCTTACTCACCAAGGTACTAAGGTAGGTTCGGCTGAAGAATGTAACCAGGATACCTTCACTCCCCGCGGAGTAAGATAAGATTCAGCGATACTCTCCCCCGAGCAGAGTTGGTCTCCCACCAGCCCCGAAAAGGCACAGTATTCCCCAGCAAGTCAGCGATACTCTCCCCAAGCAGAGTTAGCCTACTGTCAGCCTTAAGGAAGTTGGGTGTCCCCAGAAGATCTCAACATTCCCCAGCGGAGTATACAGATGTTCCTAGGCAAGCATCCCCGGCAGTCTTAATATAAGATTGTTCCCCGGCGGAATACCAGACACCCCAGTGGAACCACTGCCCCGGTACAATCCAAATATTTCCCCAGGAGAGTTGAATCAATCTCCCCAGTAGATTCTAGAAGCTTATCCCCAGTATATTCTGGAAGCTTATCCCCAGTAGATTCTGGAAGCTTATCCCGAGTAGATTCTGGAAGCTTATCCCCAGTAGATTCTGGAAGCTTGGCCCCTGCAGAGTACAAATATCTCTCCCAGCCATATTCAGAGGTCATTCCCCACCAGAGTCTAACTGGGTTATCCTCAGCAAATTGCAACGGAAAGATCGTCCTCGGCGAAGTTCTTCCTATCCCCAGCGGAGTTCATCAAATCCTCCAACAAAGCTTACCAACGGTATCCCCAGCGGAGTTATCATCAAAATCTCAGCGAAATATCTCTTCCCACAGAGTAATTCCCCGCAGAGTAATCTCTCCATCAAGTTTCTTCCCCAACAGAGTCATCTTCTCCTAACGGTTTATTCTTGCAACCATCATCCCCAGCGGAAATGAAGAACTCTACTCTTCAAACATCAGCCCAGGATTTAACGAACTTCCCAGCATTCGTCAAGGATTTATTTTCCCAAACGAAATACATTCATAAACATATCACATCTCATACCTCGTATTCATATACATGATAAAGTGCATACGACACAATCTCATTTATTCCTGAGAACATCATGACATCATGCATTTATACATCATAACATTGCATACAATTGATGTTTTGCCTTTTCAGGAAAAAGGTAAATCCAAAGATGATTACTATCAACTGTCGCAGTTCTAAATTCGATACCTGTATCTAGCCAGGGCATATCTGCAAGCGACTGATTAGAGGGCTACACCAGTATCCAGCCAGGAAGGCTATCTCTACCAACCTTTTGAAGTCCTAGATTCGATACCTGTATCTAGCCAAGGCATATCTGTGAGCGATTGATTGTAGATTCGATACCTGTATCTAGCCAGGGCATATCTACATTAAAGAGATTTCAGAAATGGCTTAGAGATGCTCCAGACCCGGATGCTATTCTATCGCTTATTCAGAGTTTCTTCCCAGAAATGGCTTAGAGATGCTCCAGATATGGACGCTATTCTTTTGCTTATTCAAAGTTTCTTCTCAGAGATAGATTAGAGATGCTCCAGGTATGGACGCTATTCTTTTGCTTATTCAGAGTTTCCTTTCGGAGATAGCTTAGAGATGCTCCGGACCCGGATGCTATTCTATCGCTTATTCAGAGTTTCTTCCCAGAAATGGCTTAGAGATGCTCTAGATATGGACGCTATTCTTTTACTTATTCAAAGTTTCTTCTCAAAGATAGCTTAGAGATGCTCCAGATATGGACGTTATTCTTTTGCTTATTCAGAGTTTTCTTTCGGAGATAGCTTGGAAATGCTCCAGATTCGGATGTTATTCTATTGCTTATTCAGATTTATTCTCAGAAATGGCTTAGAGATGCTCCGGACCCGGATGCTATTCTATCGCTTATTCAGAGTTTCTTCCCAGAAATGGCTTAGAGATGCTCCAGATATGGACGCTATTCTTTTGCTTATTCAAAGTTTCTTCTCAAAGATAGCTTAGAGATGCTCCAGATATGGATGCTATTCTTTTGCTTATTCAGAGTTTCCTTTCGGAGATAGCTTGGAAATGCTCCAGATTCGGATGTTATTCTATTGCTTATTCAGATTTCTTCTCAGAGATAGCTTAAAGATGCTCCAGATATGGACGCTATTCTTTTGCTTATTCAGAGTTTCCTTTCGGAGATATCTTAGAGATGCTCCAGACCCGGACGCTATTCTATTGCTTATTCAGATTCAAACTTCTAAAGACAACTTAGAGATGCTCCAGACCCGGATGCTATTCTACTGTTTAGTCCGGATTCATTCAAAAGACATTCCAGATACAATCCAGATTCGGATGACATTCTATCCCTTGCTCAAATACAGTATGGATATACCCCAGACGCGGCGGTCATTCTACTATTTATTCAGACGTCAACAATTAGCTATAGACTAGATATGCTCCAGACACGGAAGCCATTCTATTTCTTATTCAGATTCAACTATCCATTACATTTCCAAATGGCATCTATAAGCCCATTCCCGACAAGATCCTGTCACATCTCCAGATGGCATCTATAAGCCCATCCTCCTATCAATCATATCTCCAAATGGCATCTGTAAGTCCATTCTCGACATCACATTGCTGATACTACACCATGCGAGTGCAAATTTCTGGGCACTCTAGTGTTCAATCATCTTCCACCTTCGGATCACGTAAGGCACGCAAGCCAATCTACATCCTCAGGTCTAAGAAGATTGAACAGGGGCAACTGTTGTACCCCAAAATTTTCCCTCCCATATTCTTCAAGATTGCTCAAGGGATTGCACAGTCAAACATCCCCCTAAGCCAGTCAAAATTAGGGTTTTGGTTCTTGCAAGGAAATTGAGGTTTTCAATGGCTCAATCAAGTCTCATAGGCCTATATATATTGTCAAGCATCTACATGTCAAGTCTCAAGGCTCACAGGGTCAAATTCCACAGTCAAAAGCTCCATTTGCTTCACAATCAACTGCAGGGGCAAAATGGTCATTTTACAGTCAAAAGTCAGAATTTTTGGTCAACATCTTATTTTGAGTCCACAATCATCATTTGATCAAATCTTGATCATGATTCCACAAGCATGGCTCAAAATTCATCAAAGATGCAAAACTTGCTATTTTGGGACAGCAGAAAAGTCAACTGTAACTTGACCAGGACATAACTTTTTCATGGTTCATCAGAAAAATCCCATACAAGGCTCATTTTGAAGGGGATGACAGTTCCTACAACTCATCTTCACATTCCAAGTCCAAGAAATGCTCTCACAAAACGTTATCAATTTCTACATTATAGGTCAATTTCAAAAGTCAACAAAAAGGCATTTTAAGTCAAAGACCATAACTTGAGATTGGTAAATCCAAATGACATGGGAACAAAGGCAATGGTTAGAGGACTTCAAGACCTTTCCAAAATGTCCAAGAACATGTTCATAGGATCAAAATTGAGCAAGATATGCATTGGAGAAGTTGGGAAATTTTTGTGAATTTGCAAAAGTCAACTTTGCTCAAAACACATCATTTTTGCTAATGGGCCTCAAATTCCTTCTTGAATCATTGTCCAAGGCCTATGCACGACCCATTGGGATTATTTGAATTTATTTTCTTATTTTTTATTAATTAATTGGATTTTTTATTAATATTAATTCATTTAATTGATTTAAAATATAGGAAATTCAAAGATATGGTTTTCAAATCTTTTTGTGAAGCAAACAAGCTCAAGACAAGCTGGAGATTTCATGTGCACATCAAGGGGACCAAAATCTCCCAATTTGGCAAGGTTTTTCAATAAAAAAGATTGAAAAATATTTGATTGGAAATCAAATATACAAATCATAATTCCATGGATCTTTGACCAAGATTTTAACCTAAATCAGTTCTATTACATATGCACAAGTGAACCCTAATGCCATTCACGTGAAAACTCTGCAAGAAAGCCATATACAACATTGAAAAATATCAAAGAAACTTGAAAACTGAATTCTACTTTCCACGCCAATTCAAAGCCTTTTCTTGATTCCAATACATTGCTGGAGGTGTGAGAAATGATTTACAATCAAAACCAAGTCTTAAGGCTGCAGAAACTGTTCAGAACAACTCACAGTTTGCTTATTCTTTTTCATAATCGTAACTCATGATTTGTGCATAATTAACATGTTCTAACCTTTGTTTTGCATTGCTTGAGTTCATACAAAGCTTTTGGCATAGGTTCATTAGACTGAAACGCCCTGAAACAAAAATCACCATTAATGGATTTTAGGGTTTCCAAGCTTCAAAATTAGGGCTTTACTGTACAAGAAAAATTAGACCTTGAGAGACCCATGGTTAAAGCCATTGGAATGAGACGGACATATTGAGACCATCGCGAACAATTTATATTAAACATGTGCCTAATCGCTATTATTGGTCACTGCAGGTTGTGGGGGTTAAAAACCCCCGCTATCCATTTGTTTTTGTTACAGGCCAAGCGAAGAAGACAATACGTGCAAGTGTGCCATTGGACCATTCAAAAGGAGCGCGTGTGATTTTGTGTTCCCAGCATAATTGCTTCTTTTTATATATTATTTTCAATAATCATTATACTAACGAATGCAGGCAAGTGGTTCAGTGGTAAATGTGTTGGCATGTGACTATTGGGACCTGGGTTCGATTCCCAGGTCCACCCAAAACGCATTATGTTATTTTTCTTCACATACTTGCATGCAGGCTATTGAGCGTTGTTCATCATACACCTTACTCATCCAGACGCCAAGTGTCCTCAAGCATTGATCTAATGGCCAAAAGGTGCTGGACATCATGATCCTCAGTCAACGCTTGCATAGCCAATTCCCAAAAGTCTAACAGGCTTGCTGATTATGGGCCAGCAATTTCCAAATTCACTTCCATATATGGGCCAGCACCCCACCTGGTTTACTATTTCTTTTTATTTTCTTTTCCTTTCTTTTATTATTATTGTTAATTATTATTATTATTATTATTATTATTATTATTAACTAACAAATTATTTTCATAATAAATTCAGATAATTAAAAATGTAAATATTTTATTTATTACTATTATTATTAATTTCACCCTTTTATTTTGTAAATAAATGTAAATTAATTAATTTAGTCTTTTTATTAATTAGGTTAACTTTAATCTTTTTCTCAATAAATAAAATCAATCTAGAATTAGGGTTTTTCTTTTGATAATTTTAATTTCTTTTTATTTATTTCATTAAAACCTAAAAAACACAAAAAAAATACTTTTTCTTTTAATTAATTAATTAATTAGTAAATTAGGTTTAATATTTCATTAATTGCAAAAAGGACCAAATTCAATTCTTTTCTCAAAAAAGGGTCAAAACCCTAAGGACATCCCAATTCAATCTTTCGCGCGCATATTTATTTTAATTCATTATATTTATGTATCTGTTTCTGAGGATGTAATAGGTAATTAGGGCTTTACCGCTTTCTTTATTTTCTCGCATTTTCTTTTCAAAGGGTTATGTTTTTGGCGATGTAAATACCCGACGCCTTGTAATAGCGTAGATTTACTTTCCGCAATTTATTTTCCGGATAATTTATTAAATGTTAACTATGCATGCAAGACTTGCTTGACAAATAAAATCAATCCGTAGCTCACAAATAACATGTACAAGATAATCTTAACTGAATTTGACACACATGCACATGCCACTCCTAGGGTACGCCTCACTTGGTTGACTCGACGTGGTCGTCAAGTATAGGGTGTTTTAGAGGTCGCCCTCCTGTCTAAAGACCCAGTTTCCTCGAAACGGTTTCCTCGGATAAAAAAGGATCTAGGACATTAGGGTTACCGCTAAGGCGTCCTACTATTGCTTTGGTGACCACATATGTCCCTTATAATCGAATTGACCCGAATAACTCCCACGACGGTGCTACCTACTTCTCAATAGTGGGATAGTACTGTCTAGAGGACTCTTACACAACCTAATTCCTTAGAGTAGGTAGATTTCTCCTGGGTACTTGCTCTTTCAAAAACAAAAACAAACTTTTCGCACTTACACTTTCAAAAAGTTTTCAAACAAACACTTCATACACTCTTGAGGACAGATACAAGAGTTACCTAGAAGTTTTCAAAACGAAACTTTTTCAAAACCCACAAACACTTGAAAAGCAAACAATTTTTTAAAACATAGTGAGCAAGTACCTAAGAGCCCGTGGATAACCACGGATAGAAAGGGTGCTAACACCTTCCCTTTCTATAAATCTACCTCCTGAACCGAGAAACATCTCGATAAGGAATTTTGCTGTGCTTTTGTCCTTTCCGTGTTGGAGAACATAAAAGACGGTGGCGACTCTTGCTTACCGCGACATTTCGCGAACCAACTTTAAAACAGTCAGTTCTATTTCCACCGATCACATGATCCATTGGAAGAATCTCTTTCCAAACCATATCACCAGTTGAGAAGGTTTTGCCCTTAACTTTCTTATTATATGCTATGGCTACTCTTTCTTTTTGCCTTCTTAGAATTTTCAAAGCATGTAACCTTTCCTCATCTAAATCTACCAATTCGTTCATCATCATTTCCCAATAAAGATCTGTGGGAATTTCGTTTTGTCTTTGGATTCTGACTGACTGTAAGTAAATCTCTACTGGCAAAATTGCATCATGTCCAAACGTTGGGCGAAACAGAGTTGCATTTGTTGCCTCTTTATGGGATGTTCGACAAGCCCATAAGACTTGATCTAAAGTTTTTTTTCCAATTCTTTGGCTTTCTGCCCACATGTTTCTTTATTAAACGAATGATTACCTTGATATCTGCTTCAACTTTTCCATTTGCTTCTGCATAATAAGGCGTAGAAGTTAGTAATTTAAAACCCGTATTCTTAGCGAATTCTTGCATCCTTCGACCAGTAAATACCGATCCTTGATCTATTGTAATAGTTTATGGAATTCCAAACCTATAAACTATATGCCTCTGGATAAATTCGATGATGCTTTCTTCATCAACATTCCCCAAAGGTATTGCTTCTATCCATTTTTTTTGAAATAATCTATTCCTACAAAGATGTATTTCTGATTTTTTAAAGATGATGGCCTAATTTCTCCAATCAAATCCAATGCCCAACCCCTAAAAGGTCATGGCTTAATAATCGAATGTAGTTCACTTGCAGGAACATGTTGAATTCCTACATGAATCTGGCACTCTTGGCATCCTTTGGCAAAATCTATACAATCTTTTTGAACTGTAGGCCAATACATGCGATATCGAAATAAAAGCCACTTCATCTTGTGACCTGCCTGATGTGCTCCACACGCCACACTATGCATGTTGGCTAGCGCTAAATAAGCTTCACTTTCTCCTAAACATTTCAACAAGACCCCCTCTGAGGTTTTCTTAAACAATTCATTGCCTATTAGGATATAACTTAAGGCACGATATTTTACCTTTCTTTCAGTACTTACTATTAGGTTTTTTAAATAACTTATTATTGGATTTCTCCAATCTGTATTTGCTAAACTGTCCGTGGCTAATACTTCGAAATATACTTCATTTGCATAACCTAGACTTGAGTTTTTTAAATCTGCTGGAGAAAGTTTAGTAGCTAGTACCTTGCCTCGTACTTCGATCGAATCTTCCAATCTTTATTTTGATACTTTATATCCTGAGGCAATCTAGGCCAAATCATTTGCTTCTGGATTCTTCAGCCTGGGGATGTGCTTGATATCTACATATTCAAATTTCCGGAGCAATCTATTTGCTATCACAAAGTAAAATATCAAGTTTTCTTTTCTGCATTTGTACTCTTTGGTAATTTGCTTGATCACTAATTCAAATTCACCCATTATTTCGACACTAGTTGGCTCCAATTCCAATAAAGCTCCAAGTCCTGCTATCAATGCTTCATATTCCGCTTCATTGTTCGAACAATGAGGGCCGTGTATTTTGTACTTAAGCTTTGTTGGAATTTTATCTGGAGAAGTAATCAAAACCCCAATTCCACTTCCTTCCTTATGTGTAGAACCATCAAAGAACAATTTCCAAGGTTCCAATTCCACAAAGTTCTGGGATGTTTCGACCAATGCTTGGTCGACAATGAAATCAGAGACTACTTGCCCCTTCATTGCTTTTAAAGGCATGAAGGTTAAAGAATACTCTGTTAGGGCCATGGCCCACTTACCAATTCGACTATGTAGAGTTGGTTTTGACAGCATATGCTTGATAACATCTAAATGTGAGGAAACGTAAAAGTCAACTAGCTTTATATAATATTTTAACTTAGTACATGAGAAGTACAAACAAAGACATAATTTTTCTATTGAACTATATCTATACTCTGCATCATTCAGTACTCTATTTAAGTAGTAAATGGCCCTTTCGACGCCATTTTTATCTTCTTGAGCCAGCATGCTTCCTATAGTTTTATCTGACGCAGATATGTATAACCTCATGCACTTGTCTCTTTAAGGAGGCATTAGAATAGGTGGATGCATCAAGTATTATTTGATTTTCTCGAACGCCTCTTGATGTTCTTCGTTCCATGCAAAGTCTCCTTGCTTCAGCCGCAAGAGTGGGGAAAAGGCTTGAGTTCGACCACTTAAGTTTGATATAAATCTTCGCAAGAAGTTTATCTTTCCCAACAGTGATTGCAACTATTTGTTTGTTGATGGCGCTTTCGCTTCCATTATTGCCTTCATTTTGTTTTGGTTGATTTCTATGCCTTTATTATTGACCACAAAACCAAGAAAATCACCAGCCTGCACAAAGAATGCACATTTAAGGGGATTCATCTTCAGGCCATATTTTCTCATCCTTTCGAATGACTGGAGAAGGTGATCCAAGTGACTATATCCTGATATAGATTTCACTACTATATCATCAATATAGACCTGCATGAAAGTTTCTATGAAATCATTAAATATAGAGTTCATGGTTCTTTGATAAGTTGCCCCAACATTTTTTAAACCAAACGGCATAACCACCTATTCATAGGTGCCTATTGCCCTAGGGCATCAAAATGTTGTCTTTGGCATATCTTCTTCTGCAATAAAAATATGATTGTATCCTGAATACCCATCCAACATACTAAGATATTCAAAACCAACAACGAAATCTACTAACATTTCAGCCACCGGCATTGGATATTCATCTTTAGGAGTTGTAGAATTTAAATCACGAAAATATATGCATACTCTAAGAGATCCATTTTTCTTAATTACTGGTACTATATTTGCAATGCGTTCGACATACCTTGTGGTCTGGATGAATTTTCAGCGCAAAAGTCTTTCGACTTCTTCTTTTATCTTCGAGAGGATCTCCGGTGCAAATCTTCTTGGTGTCTGTTTGATGGGTTTTTTACCATCTTTTATGGGAAGCTTCAATTCGACCAGGTCCCTGCTTAAACCTGGAATTTCATCGTAATCCCAGGCAAAATAATTTTTGTACACCTTAAGCAAATGGACCACTTCTGCTTTCACTCCTGGACTAAGCTTCTAACTGACATACGTGGGTCTTCTTATAGTCCTATCTCCCATATCCACTTCCTCAAGAGGGTTCTGCGCTAGTATCTTTGCATTCGACGCCACTGGATCCTTCTCAAATCCCAAAGGCCCATCATCATATATTGCGTCTAGCCTTTGTTCTTTTACTTCGATGGGCTTATCTTCGTCATGGGGTATTCGCTTAAAGAAAATCCCCGGTCCTTTTGCATGATTTGTTTCTTCCTTGTCCTTTGTAGCCATAATCTTTACTTCAGCTTCTAAAGTCGTTTTTAGTCTGTTTTCAGCCAAATAGGCCGAAATCTTTTCGAAGAAGGAATATTTAAACATGGTCACTGTCTTCGTCATCCCATCATGTTGGCCGTATCCCTGGAAGTCCATGTACATCATCTTCCTGCCCCAAAGTCTCTCTATTCCAGCAAAATCCATGCCTTGGATGCAGGGTCAGAAAGTACATAACATTATTGTTTGGCGCATACGCGCCATTTACAGCGCTGCAAGGACCTATGTTGGCCAAGTTTCGATCAAAATTCCTTCGATCAATCTGGTTAACCTCTGCCATATAATAGCTTTGGTCTGCTTCAATATTTTCCACAATTCCATCTTCTCTCCAAATTGCCACACGCTGGTGCATTGAAGAGGGAACTGCGCCTATCCCATGAATCCATTCACGGACCAAGAGTAAATTTTAGTTTGTCTTGGCCGCTATAACCATGAACATTGTTGGTCTGGTGATGGTTCCTACAGTGAGGTCAACTTGAACTACGCCAAGTGTATGCCCAATTTTCCCTTAATAATTAGACAATACCATATTATGAGGTTTTATATCTGTGTCATACATACCTATCCTCTTCAGTAAGAATTGAGGCATGAGGTTGACAGCAGCACCCCCATCTATCATTACTTTGTTGATCCCCACTTGTTCCACTTTTCCTCTGATAAAGAGAGGCTTCAGATGGTTCTTCATACCTTGGTCTGGTTTCTCAAAGAACGTGTTCTGTTCTTCAACCGCTCCACTATTCATAACATAATAGCACACAGGTTTGTGATTTTCCATCTCTAATTCACCTGCCTCTTCGGAATCTTCTACCTTCGTTACTTGATCATATTCGTGTGGTAGTACAGAAACCACATTGCAGACGATATTCAGAGAGGACTCCCCATCTGAGTCAAAGTTGTCAGTAAGCATGTCCTCATTGTTGGTTGGCTCTTTGTTAATTGGTTTCTCTGGAGCCCTTTCGACGGATACCTCAACCTTTATGGGGGAGAAAATCCTCCTTTGTGATGGTGGCTTCTCTTTGACAAGTGCAACACACAGAATTTGATTCGTACTGGATTCCCCTACTTCGTTGCTGGTGAGTTCCCTTTGAGACTTCTTGGTCCTTTGGTACCTCCGCCACTGGGTCCTTATCATTGGGTTTTTTCCTTTGTAGTTCTCAGAAACATAGGCTTGTTTCTTTATAGACTGGAACTGTCTTCGATATGCCCATGCGGATCTACCACCTTCTTTGAAACTCTGCCATTTTCCTTTGCCTTTTCCTTTCCCCTTGCTTTGACTAGACTTCATCCACTTGTCTATTGGGATGTTGGATGGTGGCTTGAAGGTGACTTATCGATTCACTCTAGGGTGTGTGCTATCTTCCCTTTTTGGAATTCCTTTCGTATTGGTTACATACCTGCCCTTGCTACTCCTTTGTTTGTCCCAGTATTGTGTAGACGGAATTCTTTCGAATGCTTCTACTACTTTTCTTCCATAAACAACACTACACCATGGGCACATCAGAACTTCTGATCTTGTCTTATGACACCTAACAAAAAATCCCATCAAGCTTTCTCCCATTTTTGGGTATGGCAGCAATTCTCTAGCATTCCTCCAGCTGTTTCCAGCCCTTTCTTGGTATAGTTTCTGGTATGCCATTGCAGCGCTTTGATCATTCTTTGTGTTGCACCTTGGACACATGAGTCCTCCAGGATTCTTCGTATGACAATGAAAAAGATATTCCACCAGGCTTACTTTCTGGTGCCCAGTTCGCACCTTGACATCTTCCATCTTCAAGCGTCTTTCAATCTCCGCCATCTCTGAGGATAGCTGGTTCAGATTTACCATGTTTATTTCTAACTTGGGACCTTCAGCGTTCTCCGGCTCTTCGAATCTGACTCTAAGACCCTCAGTAGTCATAGATTTGACAGCAACTTTGGCCCTTCCCCTAGTTCTGTTAACTTTGAACTTGGGACCTTCAGCATTTTCCAGTTCTTCGAATTTGGCTCTAAGACCCTCAGTAAACTTAGGTTCGCCAACAGTTTTGGTATTGCCATCAGTAGCATTCCCTTTGAACTGGCCTATGAGACCCTCAGGAGTCTCCAACCCACGAGCCTCTTCAGATACTTTAACGAGTTGACCTTCTTCGATTTCAACAACGTCCACCATGTTGATATCTACGGGTTCTGCAAAATTTGTCTCAACAACCTGAAGAGGATTCGGGTCGACCTTCATCTTAGGCTTCTCTCCAAACTTCAACCCTCCTTCCTTGATTGCACTCTGTATCAAATCCCTGAAAAGATAGCATTGTGAGGTTTTATGGCCTAAAAAATTATGATATTTACAAAAACCCCTTTTCTTCCGTTTTTCTAACAGAGGAATTTTAGCGCCAGGGGGCACTTTCATCTGGCCATCTTTTACTAATAAGTCAAAGATTTCATCACACTTGGTGATGTCGAAAGTATAGGCTTTCTTTGGGAATTTGTCATTCCTTTCTGGTTCGACGAGATTCTTCCCGTTCGCAGGCGATAGCCCATTGCAAGGATAAGGTGGTCCTTGCTTTAATTATGCTAGATCTATTTCGTTCTCTTCGACCTCTGACGAGCCATCTTTGACATCTCTTTCATCTGAGCATGCTTCGACATAAGCCACTTTTTCTTTCATGTGGCTTTTGTTAGCCCTTGCTTTTTCAATCTTCAAACGCTCGACTTGTCGAACCCTGTCAGTTAGTTGTGCCATGTCTCTTAGATATTGGGGATCTAACTTCTTTTTGATAGAGAAGTCCAATCCTCTTGCTGCCATTTCGACCAACACGTGTTCACACACTTTTGTGAAACACCTCGCCTTTAACAGACATAACCTGTTAAGATAATCATTTATAGGCTCGTTGAATTTGCACTTAACATTTGCCAATTCGCTTAGGCTGATTTTGGATTGACCTACATAAAATTGTTCATGAAATAATCTCTCCAAACGAGTTCAATCATGGATGGAATTTGCTGCAAGAGTTGTAAACCAAGTAAAAGCGTTTTTGGTTAGTGAACTAGGGAAATATTTAATCCTTAAATTTTCATTGTTTGCTATATCCACATCTTCTGTAAGATATCTAGCCACATGTTCTATGGTTGACTCACTGGTGTCACTAGAGAACTTTGTGAATTTTGGAACTTTCCATCCCCTAGGTAACTCAGTTTGCTGAATGTACTCAGACAAAGGGGATATATAGTTTGGCCTTTGCATGCCAATATTTACTCCATTTTGTGCCATTATCCTTTCGACTATGGCTGCTAGATTATTGTTTCCTACCATATCATCCCGTCGACACCCTTGGAAAATTTCGTCAGCATCTTGGTTCCGATTCACCATGACCATCCTTCTTCGTGGTTCCTCCTTGGGGATAGCCTGTTGAAACCTATGTGGTTCTTCCCTTCGAACTGGTTGTTGGATTTCAACTTCTGGGTGTATCACTGGTTGGGCCTGGTCAATGGTTGGCTCCTCTTGAAATAGCATGCCTTGATTCTCCCTTGTCCATGTAGGTTGTGGTTGTCTAGTTGATTCTCTGGGTGCACCAAAAAAATCTGCAAGGCGCCCAATTTGCGCTGCCATCTGTTGGTTTGCTTGGGCATTCTGCAGATTCGTCTGTGTGGTGCTTTGGATTAGGGGGTTAAAGATTGTACTCATTTGATGGGCGAGTATTCCCACCATTTCGTGGTTACTATCGTCCATATGTTGCCTTAAAATTGCTTGCGTATTTGTGGTAATAGGAGGCAATTGGGCCACATATCCTGGCTGTGAATAGTTTCGTGCCATATGATTTACCCCTGAGCCTGATCCTTGTAATGGTGAGAAAGAAGATGTTAAAGGGTGTGTGTATGTCGAATTGTTATTTTGGAGTCCTATCGTGGATGTAGTTGGCATGCCATATATTGGATATGATGTTGAGATTGTGAATCCTGGTACATAGGTTCTAGAGACACTACCTACTAAATGTCTGGGGGAAACAGGCGGATTTTGGCTAGCCACGGATGTTACAAAAGGTTCATTTTGTGAGTTCAACAAAGCACTTGTATTTGGGGGTATGGTTGTAGCGTTCGTAGTCGAAAGGATAATCGTAGTCCCTTGACCCTAAACCCTAAACCCTTGTCGCTGTGGCTTCGATCGTATTCAAAGCATTTGTATTCCCTCCCATGGAGAGAGGAACTTGTTGCACACTACTAACGGGTGGGTTAGCCATTCTCCTATTGTTATGATTTTTTGTTCCAGGATCTGTGGTATTGGCTATTTTTCCACTCCTTAATTTTATGCAACAAAACAAGTTAAACAACAACTGGAAACTAGACACAGGGTCCCACTGAGCGTGCCAATTTGTTTACCCTGTAATTTGGTAAACAACCGCTGATCTTCTAAATCTCTAAAAGAAGATTCAGTTACTTGCGAGATCGATCAGATTGATCTCAGGACTATTGTGTTCTAGTTTTTAGGAAAAAAGGTTTTGATGATAACTTCTTTATACGAAGAGAATCATTTTGATATCAAACAAAGTGTTCTTATAATAACAATAAAATAGGAAACTATTCTAGACTGTAAATTGTAAAGAATATAAATGACATGAAGAAATTTCATTAAATGTAAATAACTTTCGAATGTAAATATGGTGCATCATACGTACATATCTCACTAACTCATTTCTCTAACACGGGTACTTTGAGTATTTGAGTATATTGTACAAAGATGTGAACACCCTAAATCCTAACATCTAAGACTCCTATTTATACTAATTCTACCCTAACGGTCTTTCTATGAGATTACGCCACGTTCGACACCTTTTACATGTAGACATTCTGGCATTTCCACGTGTCTTTCTGGTGAAATGCATTAGTTTGAAACTTAAACTTCCCGCTCGAAGCTTTTTTGAATTCAACAAACGTGACTTTTGAAGTGCTTCACATATCTTGAAATATTATTTTTACTTTAAGTTTCCCTTCGACATGTCGAATCATAAAAAATAAGCTTTATAAAATAACCTTATTCATGTTATTTTTAAAACATGATCCTCTCAAATCAACTTTCATATTTTTATCAAATGTCGAAATCTTCAGCTAACACCTAGTCTTGGATATTATTCCTCTATCCATTGTTCTAGCTTTTACTCAGAAGGAAGCAAGAACATTCAGTTCAAAAGATGTTAGTCTTTCCGGTAAGTCATCTCCTTCTAATGCTGATAAAAATAGAACAAATTTTAATCTAGAAAAAGAATCTAAGGAGAAAAGGCTTATTAGACCTATTGTTGTTGATGAAAATCTGTCTGAGGATGATGGTAGTAATCTTGATAAGAGGCGGAGGAAGTTTGTGACCAAAGTTCTGAAAGAAGCAGGTGTAGATGTCATGTTAGATGATCCAACATCTTTGGCAAAAGAGGTTACTACTGTTGAAACACCTAACACAAGGGTTGAAAAATATGTTCCTGAGAAAGTTATTCAAGAGAGACGCAGTAAGAAAAGAGTTGATGTTGTGATAAATGTGGTTGATGTTGATAACTTATCATTTGATGAGGAACCCATCAACAAGAAGTTGGCTCCGGGAATAGCCAACAAACTCAAAAGCAGGAAAGGAAAGACTGCGATGGTGGATTGTCCACTCTCTAATAAGGATCAAGGAAAGACTAATAAGAAGAGAGACAGTCCCCCTAAGAGCTTCAGGAGAAAAGCTCCTATTGGTCCTCTAAAACCATGAAGTAAAGGTGTGGTACCTACTAAGAAGAGGAAGGCAGTGTCTTCCAGTGATTCTGAGTATGATGTTGAAAAAGATGTCCATGACATCATCTCTCACAAAAATTATGCTCATAAGAAGACTTGATCTGTTGTTCATAATAGCTCATCAGTAAGTAAAACTTCTTTCAAGACTGGAGAACATGCTGGAAAACTAAAATATGTTGATCAGAGAAGGGTACCATTGGAAAGAGAACTGTGAAAGGATTTTTATAAATGTCTTGACATTTTGAAGCTCATAAAGGTTGTTAGCCTAATGAAAACAACCACAAAAACTGGTCCTCTTTATGAAAAGTTGGTCAAAGAATTTATTGTTAGTATTTTAGATGAATGCAATTATGAAGGGAGTAAAAATTATGGAAAGGTAGTGGTCAGCGGAAAGTCAGTGAATTTTTCCTCAATAATGATCAATAAATAACTGGGAAGAGCAGAAGAACCTCAAGCAGAACTAGAGGAAATCAGATGATCAAGTCTGTAGGTAAATTATAGGGGGACCAGTTCAGCACTGGGGAGAGAATGGAAGATTGTCATCCCGTAGACTTACTGTGAAGCACGCTATTCTCCATAGGATTGCTACTTCTAATTGGGTTCCTACTCAGCATACTTCTACCATTTCCATTGGTCTTGGAAAGTTCATTTTTTCTGTTGGAACTGAAAGGATTTTTTTATTATGGAAGATACATCTTTGATCAAGTCATGAAACAAGCTGCATCTACTGTAGTAAAGCTGCCCATTTATTTTCCCTCACTCATATGTGGAATAGTGTTGAATCAACATCCTAGGATCTTATTACCCATCGACAGGGTCAAGAAAAGAGCATCCTCTCTGTCATTGCATCATAAATTGTTTTGTGGGACACATGATCCAGGAATTGTTGTTACAACTTTAGAGGCACATGCGCCTAAAACATCAAGAGGGGAAATAATATCTCTATTGAAGGAAACTTGCAGAGAGATGGAGAACACTATCAGGACTGACACAACGAGAAAGGCTAAGTTTGAAGATCTCATTAAGGCATTAATGGAGGAATCAGAAAAGGAAGCAGAGGTTGTTGATGGTGAAGGCAACAATGCATCTGATGCATCCGATGCATCTTATGGGAATACATCAGATGCAAATACTTCTATAAGTGGGGCAACTGATGAAGACAATGAGGAGACTGGCTCTGATGAGGCTAGTGACACTGAGGCTTCTAGTGCATGAAGGTTGTAGTTTTCCTTAAATTTTTTGCAACTTCTATTTATTTTGGTTTACAATTTTTTAAGGGCTAAATGGCTAGCATATTTTTAATTTTTTGCACCCTGCTACTAAAAATTTAGGTGCTTATATTTCTTGATAATATTGTCTACTTACCGTTGTCATATTATGGCTAAAAAGGGGGAGTAATATGATATTGACGGTGTTGGTGCTACTGTTGATGGGAATAATTCTATGATTCTTTGTTTTGTGATGGCATGTGTTAAGGGGGAGTTCGTGTTGTTCTGAAGAGATGTCAGACATGATGTCTTGACATCATGATGTTGAGAACTTAGATTCTTTATTTTAGTTGCAACTGTGTTAGTAGGTCAACTTACTACTAACTTTCTGATTTGTGTGCTGCTAATTTATGTGTTGCTAACCTTGTATATGTTTTCTTTTCGTTGTTGTACCTCTGATGTGTATGTTTGATTTATTTTCAAGCATATTGTATTGTGAAAGGGTTGTTTGGGGGTTTTAGCCAAAATTTGCCAAAGGGGGAGATTATTATTTCCTGAAATTATGATTGGTATACATTTTGGTAAAACCAATCTGGCAGCAACATGTTAAACAAGATGTCTCAACTTTCTGTTTTCAACATGTCGAGTAAGATGTCCCAACAAGGAGTTAGGACACCGCGTCTGCAACAACTGATAGTTGTGGTTCAGTTGATTTTTTAGCTACTGAATATTTAGGGAATATTCAATTAGCTTCTGTGGCGTCCAAGATTGACAACTCGGAATATTTAGTGTTATTTTTTGAAGATTTAATTAGTTTCTAAATATGGAGACTTTTTAGGAAACTAATGATTGAAGACCTATCTTCTTAGAGAAAATTTTGTAGATTTTGTGCAGCCTCACTGTTGCAGACTTCCAGATTTTTGTTCTCTACTTGTGTTTAGAGTTGCTCCAATTACTGAGTGTAATTGAAGATGGATTTGAGGAGGGCTTCATACCTAAGTGTGTCTTAGGTAGAAATTAAGAAAAGGGTAGTGATTAAGTGCGTAGGCTGTAAACTGGGATGTTTGTGTTGAGGTCTACAAATTGATATTATCTAGTTAATTTCACCCCTGACTTGGTAGCCCCTAGAGTAGGAAGGTTGTTCCAAACTGGGTAAAGATATCCTGTGTTATTTACTTTCAACACTGTTTATTTTGTCCATACATCTTGTTGTTGCGTTTGAAGTCGGATCCGGTGTCTCGACATCTCAGGATATCCGGGATATGATAGCCAGAATTTCAGTTTACAACATCTTCTCCATGCTCACTGAACCAATTTGTTATGAAAAATGATACCGAAATGACAAAATTTAAACGGTTTCTTTGACGGCAAGAAACCCACAAGGGTAAAAAAAATTTGAAAGCAAGAAGAAAAAAGCAATTGGTTATTAACTGTTATTCTTTACTTTCTCTTTGAAACAAGATTACAAGTGTTCTAGAATAACAATTAACCTCTCTCACCCTAATTAATATTTATGTTGTTGCAATGATGAGAGACTATTATGTTATTTATAAGAAAATTAACACATTAAACTACTGGGCTTTTACACATAGACCCATTACAAACTAACTTAGGGAACAAGCTAAATTAAACAATTGGACATGACAAACAGGCCCAGTTTGACATACTAACAATCCTAACATTTCTACTACTGCATACTTGAACATACTTCGACTATAATATTACAGGTCTTCGACCCTAACATGTGAACCAACTTAGACCTCATGGTTAGATCCTATCGAATGGTTGAACCATGTAGCTACCCTTTGACCATACTAGAGTCCGATCCAAAAATCACAGCTTGACTATGAATACTCTAAGAATAACATCATTGTGTTTAATGAAATCTCACAATTAAGTCTCACTTAATAAGTCATTAAACAGATTAACTATTCTAAAGACTTTACTATATCATATACATATACATATACATATACATATAACATAATAAAAACAATTCCTAATAATAATTATATATGACTTATTATGGCATGAAAAGATACCTAATGAGTGTACGTCAGTTGTTGGAGAAAGGGTATTAAGTGACAATGGAAGATAATATATTGATTTTTTATGATAGTGAGAAAAAGTGTATTATGCAGTTAGCATTGGAGAAAAATAGAACATTTAAAGTGAACACCGAGGCAAGAGAAACACAATGTCTTAGTGCAACAAACTGAAAAAGAAAGTGCACTGTGGCACAAGAGACTAGGTCACCTAAAATTTAGGAGTTTAGGACTGCTGAACTCTGAGAATTTAGTGCCGGGATTTTCTAAGACTATGACACCAGAAAAATCATGTGATGTGTGCATGAGAGACTCACAAACAATGCTACCATTCTCATATGAAATGCTTCCTAGAGTCATTCATGCATTAGGAGTGTACATTCAGACGTGTGTGGAAATTTTGAGGTACATTCACTTAGTGGAAATAATTATTTTGTGTCATTTGTAGATACATTCATAAGAAATGATGTCAGTGGAACTTATCAAAATCAAGCACGAAGGGTTTGCTCACTTGAAGAAGTTCTAAGTGAAAGTTGAGAAAAAAAGTAATCATCAATTGAAGATACTTTCGATAACAGTTGCCTCATTTTTTTCAAGACACGACCAAACTTCAAAAATTAAAAGTGGTTAGTACTTAATACATCCCCTCACACTATGGGAAAAAATGTATCGCTACTTCAATGCTCACATGAAAGCTTGTGTTAGAGAATATATTGTATGTTGAACCGAAATCCATGAAGAATGGAAACAAATTCGTCACTGAGTATATTCTTGTTGTAAAAGCAATAGCTAATTTGTTCTTGGTAGTTGGAGACTCCACCACTGAGCAAGATTAAATCAATTCCATTCTTGATGGATTTCTTGAAGAGTACAACTCGTTTGTCATGCAAAGGTACTGCAATCATGAACCTCTTTCTCTTTTTGATATTGAAACACTTCTCTATATGTAGGAAGCACAACTTGATAATTTCAGGTATGAATTAGTAGCCTCAAATATATCTGCAAATTTGGATCACTCAATTATAAGTGATATACTTCCCGTTCCTTGTTTTACACGTAATTTGGTTTTAGTTTTAAAATTTTCTAAAGACAATGATTTGGTGTTTGAATTTATTTTATCAAATGCTATGTGAAATATAAATATTCTAAGCATATTCTCATTGAAGGATTTCTTGATTCAAGTGGCATCTATTGCTTTCCAAATCTGGTTGTGGAGTCTAATAAGGTTGGCACTTCAAAGAAAAATAACACGTTTCTTTTACCTAAGCATGTTAGCTTCATTTCATGTTTGTAGTTTCCGATTCAAATAAGTCTAGCCCTAGTTTTTTATGGCATTCTAGACTAGGACATGCACATTTTCCCGCCAATACGCTTGCTTTAAAGCATGTTGTCTTGTTTTGTAAATCAATATATCAAATAAAATTTCTACTTTGTTTGGAAAATCATTTGTCTTGGCGAGTCACACAAGATTCATGCACAATTATACTCTACTACTTATTATACTCAGTTTGAAGGGATACACGCTTATCTTTGGGGCCCTTCACCTCATCCTTCAAGCTCAAGATTCTTATATTATATAGCATTTGTGGATGCTTTAACAAAATATACATGGATATATTTCTTGCACAAAAAGTTAGAAGCATTTCAAGCTTTCAAGTTATTTCTAAGCTGTGTCAAGACACAATTTTACACTACCATTAAAGTAGTGCAATCAAATAATGAGGGATAATTCAAACCACTCACCAAGTTCATGACTGAATTAGGCATAGCTCACGTGTTAACTTGTCCACATATTTCACACCAAAATGGCACAATTTAGAGAAAGTGTCGACATATTATGGAAATGTAGCCCACTCTTCTTGCACACTCCTTCATCCCTCTCAAATTTTTGGTTCATAACTTTTCCACATCAATTCATATAATCAATAGGCTACCATCTTTAGGCCTACCAAAGTTCCATTCTTTATACCATGCCTTTTTCAATAAGCTACCAAAGTATCAATCATTCGAAGTCTTTGGTTGTGCCTGTTTTCCATTCACATGTCCATATAATAGACTCAAGCTTGAGTTCAGGAGCCAAGAATGCAGCTACTTGGGAATCTCATCTCAACACAAAGGATATAAATGTTTAATCAAAATTGACAAATTTTTCATCTCCAAGGATGTTATTTTCCATGAACATCAGTTTCCTTATCCCACAATGTTTCCATCTGATTCAAACCACTCAGGCCATGTACCTATTATATCTCAGTCAATTAACTTTTCCATTTATGCCTACTCATCACGTTCCTTTCGAGTCTACTTCAAACTCATTGAATAACCCTGTTATACATTAGTTTGTACCTAATAGTCGGTATGCTTCTCCGTCACAATTGGACAAGTCATGTCCTCAACCTAAAACACCTCTTCCTCACAAAAAATATAACTTTACAATCTCAAAATCTCCCTAGAAATCCTAAACTTCAGGTAGATTCTTCTCAACTTAAATCTACAGCCAACCCTGACATCCATGTACCACATAGTCCTCTCATTGGCAGATATGTACCTCAGTGCTACGATACTCAAGACACCTCTCTAAAAACTGAGTCTACAGGTCCTTATTACCCTCAATATAATACTCAATTAATATAGAAGTCCTTCATCTTAATAATTACCCTATGCTCACAAGGTCCAAAACATGTCATTCCAAGCCTAAAGCATTACTTGCTTATGTGGAACCTCAATCTGTCAAGCATTCACTCTCACATTCTGATTGGTTTAAAGCAATGAAACTTGAATATCAAGCTATATTGGCTAATGAAACTTGGACCCTTACCACTCTCCCACCTCATAGAAAACATACACGGTGCAAATGGGTGTTTTGAAAGAGAAAGAGAATCCTGATGGCTCAGTGAACAAATACCATATTTACTCTTAAGAAACTTGGTGAACCTGAATACTTTTAGGCATTAAAGTCAAACATCTTCCTAATGGTATCTTGCTCCTCACCCAAACTAAGTATATCAGTAACTTTTCAGACATTGCAAACAAAGCTCAAAGTCGTGACATATCACCCTCCTTGAATTTTTGGGGGAGTATTAGGAGAGTTATATGTTGATGTATGTAGAATAACATAGATGTATGTAGAATAACATATATGTGCATGACACTATATAAGAACTATGCAAGTAGACTTGATGGTTAAGAGGTGTTATGAGGATCACACACATCCATGCATTACCATGCAAACTTTATATCAAGGGGTGGAATGCATTTTAAGAAGATTAACCATTCAAGCAAAATGTTTAATGAGATTCACAAACTCTAATACAATCAAGAAATTGATATTATTTGATTTTCTAGTTCCACTTTTAGGGACATTTATTTCCTTGGTAGGGGGATTGTGAACTTGTGATATTATTTCATTACAAAACATTTCTCACAAATTCCTTCACAAACTTTATAACAATAAATTTAACAAAGGATTTTTAGATCAATTTTATTCCTCTTAATATTTTTGTCACAAATTCCATCATAAATCCATTAAATGTTATTTGTTAAGATTTTTGTTAGGGGATTGCTTCATCTCTAGAAGTTGAAACTTAATCTTTTTCTAGGATATTGTAGCTTTAATTTTTATTAAAAATTAAAGTAATATATTTTATATAAATAGTTATATTTTATTAAAATTATTTTTGAGCCAAGGAGTAATCATGTTTGGCTTGAAAGAACCGCATTTTCTTAGGAAACAATTATTTTGCTTTATGAAGAGTTTTTATCTTTGATCTATCTCCACATTTTGATTCAACTCCATGTCTACCAACTTATATTGTATTTTGTTGTTGAGAATTTGATTGTAAACTTCAAGAATATTACTTTTATATTTGTTGTTTTAAATTTTGATTGGAAAATTATCTTTAAGAGCAATGATAATATAATTGATATTTTCTTCGTATATGGATGATAAATATATGTGATAATTATATATTTGATTCATAAAATATTTCACATTAATTTTTTTTTTTAATTTTAACTTTTGTTTGATATAATGATTGTATCTATAGACAATGTTAAGTGAGGAAATTTGGAATATGACCTAAATTAGTGTGGGAAATTGAAAAATATCATTAATAAGTGAGGAAAATTCTATTCTTTTGTAGATTAGGGTCAATAAAGAGAAATAGAAAACATGTTTAAGATGATTACATGTTTCGAAGAGGAGAAGGAGACCTTTACACCTCACGTGTTGAAGGGTCCTTTGTAAGGCCGCCTCTAGTCTTCACTCGCGTCAGCTTCACTCTACCCCACTCCACCACCAACTTCACTATGTGGCGCCACCCTAGCTTTATATCCATCACTACGCTGCACCAACTCTGTTGTCAGCCTCACATCACACTAGCTCCACAACGAGTCTCACTTTGTGTTGTCGCACCAACTCTACCGCCAACTTCACTCAGCACCATTACACTAGCGCTACTGCCAGCCTCCCACATGGCTATGCCTTCTTTGTCGACTTAAAGACTAATTTATAGTTTCTGAAATCTCTAAATATTTTTTTTTCTCTTCATCACTTAAGATTTTAAGACATACTTCAAGATCTCCACCTTTACATGAAATCGTGGTGATGTCAATTTACTGATCAACCACCTTATTAGTCTTTTCAAATTTAACATGTATTGAACACTTTTTATTAAGTTCAAGTCTTGCCTGAACCTTAATCTTGCCATTTGCATCCACTTGCTCTCAACCATATTTTTCTGTTTCAGAAATCTATCATGCCCACAAGTATGAGACTTCAACCATCTTTGCACTACTACAAATAATACATAATATGATGTCCATTTCACCACAGTTTTGTGAAAGAACATTGTAACATCTTGAACATCAGATGCCCTTTTTTTTTTAACTAATAACAATTTACATTTACCACAGGTAGATATAGCAATCGTGGGGAAATATTATAATGGTCACGGACTCGAATCTCAGCGCCTACAATTTTTTGATTGATTTAATATTATAGTAGCGCTTTTCTTTTTAAATTTTTTAAAAACTAAATACAAGTCACTTTTCTCCACGGTTGGAATTTCCAACCGTGGTGAAATATTTTTCACTTTGTTTTTTAATTTTGAATTGTTAAAATACCAGCACTTTTCTAAAACTAACATAAATTAATATGATTTCACCATGGTTGAATTTTTCAACCATGGTGAAATGTATTACTCTTATTCAAGAAACAGAGTTTACCTTGTCACATCTCTTTAATTTTCCCTGCCTTACGAAAACCACACTCAGTGCATGTGAAAACCACTTTGAGCCCAAACAAGTTTGTCATCTCCTAACAATAAGAGAGTCCTAAGCACATATCATCTCCAACTCATTCACCATCGTATCATCTCCATTTCCTCACTATCATATCTTATCAACCTAGTTTCTATAAACGTCTTCGAACTCCATCAATATTGCTCCAGGTTGTACAAAGCAACAAAATACGAAGAAAAGACTCGAAAGAGGAACACAAACGATACTTGCAAGAATGAAAGATATAACTCTTATGATATTTATTTATTTTACTTTTTCATCACATTTTTAGTACATAAAATATATCTATCATGCATGTAACAGTTTTTTATTTATATATGTTATGTTTATATGGTTGTTGTTGATGAGCGGGTAAAGATTTACGCAAGAAAGAGATGGATGAGCTCGTTGATAAGAAGTTAGAAAAAATATTAACACAGGACCTAGAATCCAAAAAAAAAAGAGATTGACAAGCACTACGATAAGAAGTTTGATGAAATATTTGCACAAGAGTGAGAATTGCAAGACAAAGGGATGAATATGCTCTATGATAATAAGTTGGAATAATGATTAGCACATGAGTTGGAATTGTGCAAGAAAGAGTTTGACGAGATTTATGCGGTATTTACAAATTTCTTTTATTGTGCTGTATGTGTTTTGTGGTCTTATAACATGACATATGTGTTATGTGTTGCTTTTGAATTTATCATGTACAAATTGGCACCTATGGTTGTAATCTTCTAACCGAGTATAATTGTAGATGATCAATTGCCTAAAAAGTTGTTTTTGGTGGTGCGAGTATAAAAGGAAGTTGTTCAGCAGCCTATACCAAAAATGAAAGGCAATTCTTTCTAACATTTGATTAAGAAGATTGTTTCGTCACTGATATTAAAGAACCTATTCCTCTTCAATTTCAGCATGATCCAAATATTCATGTTTTCTATCTTGAGTTAAAAGATATAAAGAACCTATTCCTCTTCAATTTCAGCATGACCCAAATATTTATGTTTTCTATCTTAAGCCAAAAGATATAAAAGATTTTTTATTTGGGATTGAGTGGTTGGACATGAAGATATTATAGTTATGGTGCACGTAAATATATTTTCTATGCTAATCAATGTTAATTTTAAATTTGTTCACTTGAGTACTTTCAGTGTTAAGACTCACTCTATTTTTTTAATTTTGTTTAACCATTTATGTTCATGCATCATTTCTGTATAGAATCAAATAAATCATATATTTATAGATTATTGAACCCATATAGTATGCAACTTACATGGAATCATCAAAACATGATTGAAGCATACTTATCATCACAGTTAAGAGAATGGAATAAGGTTTCTTATTTAGCATCATTTATCTATCATGAGAAATTTTGAAATCAAGGTTTCTCTTATATATAGTTTTCATATTATACCAATTAATAATTATGCTCATGTTCATCCAGTAGTCACTAGCAATTGATTATTATTTTTCATCATCAGAATGTGATAATTGTATTATATTCATTAGCCAAACAAATTGAACTAAAGATGAAACGTATAGTTTTTACATAAATTTATATTTTATGAGACTTAGTAATATTTTCTTTGACTTTATAATATTTCTACATAATCAATGTTTAAATTGATTTCAATATATAGAAATGTGTAGGAAACCAATATGTTGAATAGAATTAGAAAAAAAACCAAATTTTCTACCCTTTTGGAAAAAGTATTATTTGTGACATTTATTTTATCTATAATTACATGTGTTTTATATGTATTATGACTCTCTATGTAAAATAAATTTGTAGACGAGACAACAACTAGGAGGATTTGAGTGTGAGTATTATATAATAAAACATTTGATAAACATTGTCTCTGTCAACATTGTTGATTCTTGGGAGTAGGTAATATATATTTACAATAACTTATTAATAATTTTTACCGCGTAAAAGTGTGTTATTATTTATAATCAGGTGATCTTAAATTTTCTTCAAATTTATATAGATGTTTAACGACTCTATACCATTCGTGTTAGAAGACTTTAAAGACGTTCATACACGTTGGGCATCTTGCTTCAGTGAGATTTATAGGTTGTCATACCCTAATTTTTACGCTTAAGATTCCACTTATCATATCTTTTGCATCTAACCAAAGATCAAAAGCATGTCATCCTTATAATCTTGACCCATTTGGTTCAACCATTGTGGGAGATTAGCAAGCATCATTTGTATTTCTTATTCTTGTTTACATTTTTACCTTTCTAACCTTATTCAAAATACAAAAATATGTGCTGCTTTCTTTTCTTATTGTACTAGGTAGGGACTTGCAATCAAAGGATTAGGCTTGGATTACAAATTAGGGTTTTGGTTCCCAAGGTCAAAGTTTGGTCAACAAGTGGCTCACAAGAGCCTTTACTTCAAGGCATGACCTATAATCTTAAGTCATATTCATGTTAAGCTTCATTCAACATCATTTGATCAAAAGAAGTTCAAATTTGGTGCATGATTTCAACGTTGATTAAATAATGGTTCATGTTTTTTATTTCCATGCCATCTCCATCCAATTCTCAAACAATTATCAAGATTACTCAAGGGAAAATCAAGATTCCTTCATTTGGTATTCAAGTATTCATCATTAGGCCTTTGAATGCAGGAAAATAGCAAAACTCACAAGTTGAAACATGTTTGGTTGACCTAAAATCAAGTATGGCATGTTACTTGATTCAAACACTATAACTCTCCCATTTCTCAACATTTTTGGAATCTACTTCGAGCAAAATGTCACATTCCAACTCCTCTACAACATTGTTTCAAAGGTCAAACATCAATTTTTCCTCTAAGGACCTCAATTTTGGAATTGGACAAGATTTCTATGTGTGCACAAAAGTTGGTCCAAAACCGGGTTCAACCTATTTCCTGACCTAGAAATCAGATCATGATCGAAACTTGTCATCCATGCTATTTTCAACTCAAACATCCTTTTGATCTTTTTTTTGTTTTTGCATTTGATTCTTCATCATGAGGAGATTATTTGGTATAAATAACATCTCAAAGTGCACAAAGGAATCTCATTTGGCCTAAGCTCCAACATGGTGTCATGGACTCTGCATTTTATGCATGACCTGTAACTTTAAATCATTCAAATCTTCATTTGGTACCACAAGCACATGTGGAAACTCATTTTTCCTTGTAAAAAGTATAGAGTGGAGTGCAAATCGATCAAATTTCGTGTCAAGCTCACACATTTAACCCTCATTCTCACACGGATTGCAAAATGAGAATTTATAACTTGGTTCACACGTTCTAGATCTGAATTCGCATATAACATGACCTCATTTAATTTTCTATAAATAGAGAATTATTTTTCCTTCATTTGGAAGCTTAGAAAGCCACTAAACCTCTGCCATTTTCATTCACGAAAAGCTTCAAAAACCAGAAATTCTCATTCCATTTTAAATTTGTTTTAACTTCATATATCTGCCCAAAATAACTCATCGACACCATCTAAAGCTAATTGAACCATTACAAAAGCTTACAACCTCCTGCAACCTTCAACTCGATTTCACCATTGTTGATCTTCGAAGCTTCAACTAGAAAGGTAGATACGAGTTAAATTTCTGAACAAACAAGTTACCAAACTTTTTGTCTTGATTCATTGTTCAAAAGCTCTCACTTACCTGTAATTTACTCTTCATATTTGTCATTTAATTTTACTTTGAAGCACTAGGGTTTCTTCGTGTTTTATAGAAATTTCTCTTTGCTCAGAACCAATCCATGGTTCTGAAGCACAGAGACATGAACCATGACATGACTGGAAGCATAAATGTGTGTTATTTGAGCTTATAACTCAGAGTTCTCGAGTTTGAAGAAATCGAACCAAGGTTGAAGACGATGAAGGGAAGTGCACGTTCTGGTGGGAAATTTAAATCCTAGCCAATAAGTATGCACCATGCCTCCTAGTTGTTAACCTTTTAAATTTATTTTTTGTTTTCATTCATTTTAATTTCCTTTTCTTTTCTAATTTATTTTAAATAGCTCCTTTGACCTTTTTGACTCCAAATTTTTTCATAAATAACAAAAATTATCTTCTATCACATATACTTTTTTCCATAATTTTATAATCATTTTTGGCATTTTTTGCTATTTTCTTTTTATTTTCATTTAACTATTAATTTCCACATGTTTATAATATTTTTCTCTCTAACTTTTGTGATCCAATTTTTTGGAATATTTTTTACTTTCTCAAATTTTTATGCAAATTATTTGATGTTTTAATGCTTCTTTGGAATTTTTCATTTAATTTCCATTTTAAACCATTTTTAAAAATCATTTAAAATAATTTTTAATCATATTTTAGCCTTGACTTTTGTTGACTTGGATCATGACTTGATTAATTAATGTTTCATCAATTTTAATTGGTCTTTGAATGATGTTTTGGTTGCACGAACTTTCATCATTTTAAACTTATCATTTGATTTTTTGGTACATTGGATTGATGATAAGTTTATCCAATTGTATTGTGATCATTAATGATTAAAATTGATGATAGATTATCCCTTGTTATATTTCCAATATGCTTGATCATCTCTCCTTCTCCATCTTCTTCTTTTTTGCTTTTGTTTTGATCATTGTGTTACATTGTTTTAGGAGGATGATTTTGTATCATTCCTCTAACATGTTTAACATATAAATTGCTATTGATTGGCCTCACATAGGTGTGACTTCTACATAAGTCCACTTATGATTGCTTAACATAGCGCTAAATTATCTGACTCAGTTGATTTCTCATTAAGACTAACATTGATATATTAATTGTGCTAACCTATTACATTTACTTTTATGCTCTTTAATTTTATTTCCATTTACATTCATGGCATTTACATTCTTTCCATTTCTAATTTTCCTTTTATTGCATGCCTTTTATCTTCTCGCTTCTCTTGCTTATTTAATTCAAAAGAACAAAAACATGATAAAATGGATAAAACTCTAAAAAAACTTTCATTTAATCTTGTGGACTTTGTGTTACTATTCCTTGCTTGGGAGTATTTTGGACCTTGTACTTTAGGACTTAGTTCTTTCCTTGCTTGCAGTGGTTGTATATGAGACTTTATGAATCCTATGGACTTTTGAACTTCAATGAAAGACTAGGCCTTATTCTGAGAAACTTTGATCTTTCCTTGAAGACTTGGGATTATCTTTGTGGCTCTGTAACCTTGACTTTCATCTGGATCTTTTGGTGTCCATATGATGATTCATCTGCTTATATGCTTGCTCATGTGATTTTCTTATCTTGTGGCTTAACTCAAAGGGAAAATAATGTTAATTTTTACCAATTTCAAATACTTGTTCTATCTTATGGTTAGTACATGTAAGTGTTTGTTGGCAGCAATTTTGGTAAAACAATGTGCTGTTAATGTTTTGCTAAATGTCTTGACATTTGTAGCAAACTGTTTTGAATGATTTCAAAGCAGATGTCTTGATATCTGCCTCCTGAACTGATTTCATCCAACATCAGTATACGTTTTTCTGTTTTCTGATTTCCAACACTCCATACTTCAAGATTTGTAACTCACAGGCAGCGAAAAATATGGAGGAATATTTTTCAAAGTGCATGGATTTTATCTTGACCCGTTTTTATGGAAATATTCAAAAGAATTAAATGTTGAATTTTAAATCCCAAGCTCACAGCTGCGCATATATAAGGACTTGCTTCCTTATTCAAACTACTGCAACTTTTGAAGAAGAATACTTTCTGTTTTAAAAAGTCTAAGTCTGTTAATTGTCAAACACTCTAGTATTGATTGAATACTTGTGTTGTTATTTGGATTTCTAATTGTGTATCATTCATAAGCTTTTAAGCATTGAATGATTGAAGTGTTTTAAACTTATTATTTCTGTTAGTTTTTCAATGTAAGTGATTGAAGGGATTTGAGGAGGGCCTCATACCTAGGTGAGTCTTAGGTAGAAGTTTAGCACGGGTAGTGATTAAATGATTAGACCGTAAACTGGTTGTTTACTGGGGGTCTATGAATTGATACTATTTAGTGAACTTGTCCCTTACTTGGTAGCCCCTAGAGTAGATGTTGTTGTACACTGAACTGGGTGAACAATCTCTTGTGTTTTTACTGCTTTTGATTTTACTGCACTTTACTTGCAAACAGATATTTGTGTCGTGACATCTCATTTGACATCATATATCTGATACCAGAATTTCAATTGGTATCAGAGCAGGAATCCTTCTCTTATCTGGGTGAGATCCAGGGAAGATACTTTCTGGTGCTATGGACAAGGAAGGTGGATTTGTGAATAGACCACCCATTATGGATGGAAGCAATTATGACTACTAGAAACTACGAATGGTTTCTTTTTTAAAGTCCTTAGACAACAGGGCTTGGAAAGCTATTTTAAGAGGATGGAAACACCCTGTCAAATTCGGAGAAAATGGAGAACCTACTTCTGAATTAAAACCAGAAGAAGATTGGTCTAAGGAAGAAGATGAAATTTCTCTTGGAAATTCTAAAGCCTTGAATGCGAATTGACAAGAACATTTTCAGATTAGTGAATACATGTTAAGTTCCTAAGGATGCATGGGGGATTCTTCAATCTACTCATGAAGGCACATCTAAAGGTAAAATGTCAAGACTTTAGTTTCTCACCACAAAATTTGAGAATTTGAGGATGAAGGATGATGAAAGTATAAATGACTTTCATATGAACATTCTTGAAATTGCTAATGCCTCCAGTGCTTTAGGAGAAAAAAATTCCTGAAGACAAATTGGTGAGAAAGATGCTCATGTCTCTTCCCAAGAGATTTGATATGAAAGTGACTGCTATAGAAGAAGCTCAAGACATTGACAAAATTAAAGTGGATGAACTTGTTGGATCCCTTCTAACATTTTAATTAAGCATCAATGAAAGATCTGAAAAGAAAAACAAAAGCACAACCTTTGTATCAAATACTGAAGATGAAGAAGAGGACTGTGATCAGGATACATATGTAGGAATATCAAATGCCTTAGCCATTCTTGGAAGACAATTTAATAAAGTGATAAAAATAATGGACAGGAACCAAAGATCAAATATCAAGAAACATCTCATATGACATCCATAAGTCAAATGAGTTTGGAAGAAAAAGGGCTGAAGAGAAATCTACTCAAGGGAAGGGAGTTCAATGTCATGAATGTTAAGGCTTTGGTTACATTAGAGATGAATGCCATACACATCTTAAGAAAATAAAGAAGAATCTATCTATTACTTGGTCTGAAGAGGACTCAGAGAGTGATCTTGAAGAATCTGCCAAATATGTTAAAGCATTGATAGGCAAATATGTTTCTGATGAAGAGTCTAGTGATGGGGAACTAACCTTTGATGAGTTAGCTGATTCATACAAAGAATTATGTCTCATAAGTGCATAAGTGTGTCTTTAAGGGGAGAAACAGAAATCCCTCATAACTCAGCTGAAGGAGGAAAGAGAAGAGCATCTTAAAACTATTTCTGATCTGGAAAGTGAAGTGTCTTCTTTGAATTTATATCTTGATAGAATGGTCAAATCTCTCAAGATGCTGAATAATGGGACTAACACATTAGATGAAGTTCTCCAAGCAGGAAAAGCTACATGAGACAAGAGTGGTCTAGGTTTCAATGAGAAAAAGGAACCTAACTAAGAAAATCCTTCATCAGTTTCCACTTATGCCAAGCCTAAACCAAAGATGTTGAATCAAATGTCTCAACATATTGGCAAACATCATCGGAAGAAAGGACATAATGTAAAACATCATGGGAAGAAAAAGATTAATCGCACCAGAGAGAATCCCCAGCCCTGGAGATTTCATCACTGTGGAAGGCTTGGACATATAAGGCCATTCTATTTCAAGTTGTATGGGTATCCTAAAAATACTTCTTTCCCAAAACTGATAAGATTCCCCAAAATAGCAAAAAGAAGAAACAATGGGTTCCCAAGTCCAATGTTGGTAGTTTCATTGCTCACACCTCTCTCAGAGTGTCAACCAAAGATGACTTGTACTTTGACAATGGCTATTCTAGACACATGACATGTGTTAAGAATTTGTTGGTGGATATCAAATCTCATTCCACCAGTTATGTGACTTTTGGTGATGTGGAAAAAGGTGAAATTAAAGGTGTTGGGAAGCTTGACTGCTCAGGAGTCCCTAAGATTGATAATGTGTTACTTGTTAAAGGGTTAAAAACTAACCTGATAAGCATAAGCCAATTATGTGATCAAGGATTCAAAGTTAACTTCACTAAGGAAGAATGTCTTGTGTGCAATGAAAAGCATGAAGTTATTATGAAAGTTATCAGATCTAAAGACAACTGTTACCTATGGGTTTCTCAAGAGTTAAACCTCTCCTCAACATGTATTTTAGCCAAAGAGAATGAAGTTAAACTATGGCATTAAAAATTGGGACACTTACATCTGAAAGGTATGAAAAGAATTATATCTGAAGAAGTAGTGAGAGGGATTCCTAAGCTCAAAATAGAAGAAGGAAGGGTATGTGGTGACTACCAAATTAGAAAGCAGACTAAGATGTCACATCAAAAGATTCAACATCTTACTACATCAAAAGTTTTGAAACTTCTTCACATGGACTTGATGGGACCTATGCAGGTTGAAAGTCTTGGTGGTAAAAAGTATGCCTATGTTGTTGTAGATGACTTTTCCAGATACACATGGATAAGCTTTATTAGAGAAAAATCAGAAACTTTTGAAGTGTTCAAAGATCTTTGTCAAAAACTTCAAAGGGAAAAGGAAAGCCATGTCATAAGAATCAGAAGTGATCATGGAAAGGAATTTGAGAATAACAAATTTGCTGAGTTTTTCTCTTTTGGAGGAATCAATCATGAATTTTCTTCTACCATTACTCCTCAATAGAATGGGATTGTAGAACGCAAGAATAGAACTCTCCAAGAATCTTCCAGAGCCATGATTCATGCTAAGAAGCTACCCTACCATTTTTCGGCTGAAGCAATGAATACTGCATGATATATCCTTAACAGAGTCACTCAAGGAAAGGAACTTCAGCTACTTTGTATGAAATATGGAATGGAAGAAAACCAACTGTTAAATACTTTCATGTTTTTAGAAGTAAATGTGAAATCTTAGCTGATCGTGAACAAAGGAGGAAGATGGATCCCAAGAGTGATGAAGGAATATTCATGGGTTACTCTACAAACAGCAGAGCTTGCAGAGTTTTTAACTCTAGAACCAAAGTTATGATGGAATCAATAAAGGTTACTATTGATGATAGAGGATGGAATGTTGAAGAAGATGTCTCTGAAGATGTTGGAACATATTTGCGTGATAGTCCAGCTGAATCAAATGACATAAGTATTAATTCTAATCCTCCTCAAGAAGATCCCCAGCCTAGTCACCTCAATAAAGGACCTCCAATTAGAACTCAGAAAGATCATCCTAAGGAGCTTATCATAGGAGATCCAAACAAAGGAGTTACTAGCAGATCAAGAGAAGGGATTTCAAACTCTTGCTTTGTATAAAAAATTGAGCCAAAAAATGTCAAAGAGGCCCTAACTGATGAATTCTGGATTAATGCTATGCAAGAGGAGCTAAAACAGTTCAGTAGGAATGGAGTTTAGGATCTGGTTCCAAGACCTGAAGGGACAAATGTGATTGGCACTAATTGGGTATACAAGAATAAATTTGATGAAAAAGGGGAGGTCACTAGAAATAAGGCAAGGTTAGTTGCACAAGGATACACTCAAATTTAAGGAGTGGACTTTGATGAAACCTTTGCTCCTGTGTTGAGACTTGAATCAATCAGACTACTATTGGGAGTTGCATGCATACTGAAATTTAAATTGTTTCAAATGGATGTAAAAAGTGTCTTCTTAAATGGCTATCTGAATGAATAAGTTTATGTGGAACAACCAAAGGGATTTGTTGATCCAGGTTTTCCTAAACATGTCTACAAACTGAAGAAAGCCTTGTATGGATTGAAGCAAGCTCCAAGATCTTGGTATGAGAGACTGACATAATTCCTTGGGGAGAATGGATATAGGAAAGGTGGCATAGAAAAAACCCTCTTTGTCAAAGAAGAAGAAGGGAAGATTATGATTGCTCAAATTTTTGTTGATGATATTGTATTTGGTGGGATGTCAAATGAGATGGTTCAACATTTTGTCAAACAAATGCAGTCTGAATTTGAGATGAGTCTTGTTGGTGAATTAACCTATTTTCTTGGTCTGCAAGTTAAACAAATGGAATATTCCATATTTTTATCTCAGACCAAGTATGCCAAGAATATAGTAAAGAAGTTTGGAATGGAGAATTCCAGTCACAAAAGAACCCCTGCTCCCACACATCTGAAGTTGACTAAAGATGAAAAAAGAGTAAGTGTAGATCAAAGTATCTACAGAAGCATTACAGACAGTCTTCTATATCTCACAGCTAACAGACTAGACATTGCCTTTGCTATAGGCGTGTGCTCAAGATATCAAGCTGATCCTAAAGTTAGCCATGCCAACCATGTGAAGAGGATTCTTAAATATGTGAATGGGATAAGTGACTATGGTATGCTGTACTCTCATGGATCAAACTCTGCCTTAACTGGTTTTTGTGATGTTGATTGGGCAGGAAGTGCTGATGATAGAAAAAGTACATCAAGAGGATGCTTCTTTCTGGGAAGTAATCTCATATCATGGTTTAACAAGAAGAAAAATTATGTGTCTCTGTCCACTGCTGAGGCTGAGTATATAGCTGCAGGAAGCAATTGTTCTCAATTGGCTTGGATGAAATAAATGTTAACATAATACACTGTCAAATAAGATGTCATGACATTATTCTGTGACAATTTAAGTGCCATTAAAATAAAAAATAATCCCATCCAACACAGCAGGACCAAACATATTGATATCCGTCATCACTTCATAAGAGAGCTTGTTGAAGAAAAGATTGTTGCCTTAGAACATGTAGCCAATGAATTGCAACTGTCTGACATTTTCACTAAGGCTTTGGATGCTAATCAGTTTGAGAATTTAAGAGGAAAATTAGGAATTTTTTTATATGAGGGTTTGTAGAAATTAAAAGTGTGTGGGAACATCATTAAAGTGATATTGTATTATTTATGTTTCCAACAAATAAAATTTAGAAAGCAATCATTACAAGACTGCCTCAAATTGTTCCCCACACGCTATGGAATTTCTTCTCTCTACTTTCACAAACTCTTCATTCTCCTCTACAGTAAAAGAACCCTTGCCATTCTTCATCTCTTTTTTCAAAAATTCTCAAACATGTCTCAAAATCATACATCATCTTCCTCAAAATCTATCAACCTCCCTGAAAATCTTTCCCTTGATAGAGTACTCAATGCTACTCCTCTAAAAACCATCCCACCTCTTGATAAAAAGGTCAAGAAACCCAGATCATCACTTGCAAAGAAATCCAAAGATGATAGAGGTAACTCTTCCATTGCAACTGATAATAGGACAAAAGAATAGATTTTCAATGTTGATAGAAGCATCATAAGGCTAGTAGACAGAGTATTAAATGAAGGGTTCGATGTGCCTGGGATTGCTACTCCCCTTTCATGCATGCCTCCTCCTGCTGGCAGAGGAAGTAACCCCAAAAGTGCTATTGCTGAATCATCCATCTTCAAGAAAGATACTGCTGAAAGAAAACTTGAGAAGCTTTCTATCTCTGCTCTGAAGGAAGTGGAAGAATAAAATGTTAAACAAAATGTTGAAGAGATCTCTCTTTCTAAAGAAGATGTTGCTGCCTCCAAGGATGGAGAAGGTCACAATGCTGAGAATGTAGTCAAGGTTGAAGAGTTGTCTGACAATGAGCTCATTACTAATGTGGTACCTGGTATTGCAAGAAGGCTAAAATCCAGGAAAGTGAAGGATGAAAGTGTCACACCCCTTTCCAAAACAACCAAGAAGAAAATCATGTATAGACCCCTAAAGCCAGGAAGTAAAGCGGTTCCTCCCTCTAGCAAAAGAAAAGCTAGACCTGTTAGCTCCACAGATGATGATGAAGATGCTGTAGAAAGATCCAAGAGTAAGAAGAAAGTTGTGGTTGTTGAAGAAGTTGACTCAGACTATGATGTCGAGCAAGATGTCCAGGAGATCTCTCATATCAAAAATTCTGCAAGCAAGAAGATATCTGTTAGGGTTCCTGATGCCCCACTTGACAACATCTCCTTCCATTCTATTGGGAATGCTGAAAAGTGGAAGTATGTGTATCAAAGAAGGATTGCCCTGGAGAGAGAATTGGGAGCTGGTGCTCTAGAATTCAAAGAAATCATGGAGTTGATCTCTTATGCTAGATTGATGAAAACAGTTACCAGGTTTGCCAATTGCTATGAAACTCTTGTTAAGGAGTTTATGTTAATATCATGTTGATTGTGCTGACCATAAAAGTAAGGAGTATAGAAAGGTTTTTGTTACATGAAAGTGTATATAATTTTCTCCTGCCATCATAAATAGATTTCTAGATAGGTCCGAAGATGTCTGCTGTGAGCTGGAAGTTACAAACAATCAAGTGTGCAGAGCCATCACTGCTAATCAAGTAAGTGAGTGGCCCATGAAAAATAAACTTCATATCAGCAAACTGAGTGTGAAATATGCAATTTTCCATAAGATCGGAGTTGCAAATTGGGTTCCCATTAATCACACTTCAACCATCTCCATTGGTTTAGGAAAGTTCATTTATGCTATTGGAAACTATAAACTTTTTGATTATGGGACTTACATATTTGATCGGACCACCAAACATGCAGGAACTTGTGCCATTAAGATGCCAATTACTTTTCCTTACCTCCTCTGTTGAATTATCCTAAATTAGAATCCTGGAATCCTAAGTGGAAATGATGTAGTGTGCAAGAGGGAGTCTGCCTTGACCCTTGATTTTAAGCTCTTTTAAGGAAAACATGTCCCAGACATTGTTTGGACATCTGCACCTGTTGAAAAGACCTCCACCAAGGATGATATGATCAAATAATTAAGAGAAGCCTGCAAGGAATTGGATGATGTGATCAGAGTTAGCTCAACAAGGAAGCTAAACTTTGAAAAGATGATCAAGGACCTGCAAAAGGACAACAACCTTGATGATATAGTGAACTCTGAAGGTGAGGAAGAAAGTTGTGGCTCATACAAATCAACTAGTCTTGATGACAGTTAGACTAATTGATGTTTCTTACATGATCCTTTTTTTTCCTTTTAGCACTTGCATGTGCTTCACATTTGAATTCTATGGTCTATACCCTAATTCTGATATTCTCTTAAATGCATCCTTATATTTGGCATGTTATGACTAAAAATGGGGAGAAAAAGTGAGTGAGTGACTGACTAACCACTGACTGACCACTGACCATTGATTGAGGGGGAGCTCAATACTTGAGGGGGAGTGTAGCGGTAGAAATGTTTAAGACTAGGCCATTGGATTGACTAGACTTGTACATATCAAAATAAAAATCTCCACCGCTCTTTATTGTTTCCAAAGGAATGGGAAAAGAGAGAGTAACCCAAAAAGAAGAGGAAAGATTCAAGGTAAGGGGGTTGGTTATGCAAAGGGAAGGTATTAACACCCTAAACATCTACGGTACTCCGTAGGAAACTCTTTGAAAAATCTGTATATTTTGGCTATAAAATATTGTATGTAAAATAGACGGTGAAGGTCAGAAAAGAAATATATTGTTTTTATGATTTTTGCACCTGCCGCAGTTGCGAACCTTTAGTGCCTACGTACCACCTTTAGTGCAATGGGGGATCAGGGTACACGTAGTTCACCTTTAAAAAATTTAAAACACAAGTGTGTTGATTAATTTTAGGAGATAAGACATCATCATCATTGTCTGTGTGGAAAACATACTTACTACCCACAGTCATGAGGAAGGAAAATTTTCATTATCTCAAAGTGGAGGATATGGCTTGGATTTTAAAATCAACAATGCCTCACTCAACACCCAAGTGGAAAATATCTCTCTTCACTATATATTGTAGAAGTATAGTTGTTTGCATCACTACAAGGATTGACAAGAGTCAAGTCTTTTGAGAAAGGTTTTAAAATAAAAAGCCTAAGTGGAAAAATGGTTTGAAATGAGATCGATTGGCTTTTAGTCTTCTCACAAAAAAGGTCAAGGTTTTATTAAATTGATTGGAGTTTATTTATGAAAAATGTTTTGAAAATGCATGGACCTAAGTCCAAGTTTATCATGAAAGTGGTTCAAGTTAAGAAACAAGAAGAGTTTTCAAAATGAGGGTGAGGATTTTTGAAATTAAAGAAGATGGGAGGAGAAGAAGGGACTATCCTAAAGCATAAGGTAAAAGCTAGGGATAAGAACCATCTAACCAACAAGAAGCCAATACTTGACATTATGAGTCAAGATAGAATTCTCATTCTTTGGATTGAAACCAAGCAAGCAGAGATACTAGACCTCTTGAGAGAACCAAACTTCAAATGTATTAAGTCTTCTCAAAAATTAGGTAGAGTAACGGCTGTATACGGGTGAATTCCAGATTACAAACAAAGTATGTAATCACAATAACATGCATACAAAACAAACAAACAACCCAATGTCTTGAGGTAAACCTCAAGAACTCTAGACAAAATATCAATTAAAGTCACAAGGTTTCCAACATAGGCCAAGGTTTCTAATCCTAAGTCTAAGAAGTCCAATACTCCATAATGCCAAAGATAGTAACTAAATAGTCCAAGTATCATTAAAGTTTTTTATGGCTCATGTTGATTATTAAGTATCTTAAAAAAGAAAAGAAAAGCTCAAGTGAGCAAAATAAAAATGATAAGAATATAAAGGGGCTCAAGTGAGCAAAGATGAAAAATAGCATGAAATGAAATGCTTAAAGTAAATGGTGCATAAAATAAAAGAGCATATAATAAAAAACACAAGATAAAGTCAATTATTCGTAATTAGTGGTTAGTTTGGATGGCCATCTTGAATCTTGCATTTGGAACTCATTAGAGGAATGGTAGAATCAAAGCCTCCACACAACAAGTTGCATTTTCATTTTGTCAAGTATATCATCCATTTGGGAATTCTCACAAGTACCATTTAATGATCAACGATGTTTAAGTGATCCGCGTTGACCAAAAGTGATGTAGATTCATTAGAGGATTGATAGAATCAAAGCCTCCACACAATGAATCTCAAGGTTATTGGATCAAAAAGATCAAATTAACATACTTGGGCTTGCAAACATAGTTTTGGGCCATGAAGGATTATTTATTCGAATCAGGATAAAATTTAGCCCTATTTTAAGCAATCGTAAGTGGACTTATATAGAAGTCGCACCTATTTTGAGATCGGTCAATAGCAATCTATGCACCATTTGTTTTGAGATATGATATAGAGATCATGTTCCAATAACACTTAGTGCAATAAGAAAGGGATGAGATGAAGAAGGGTGGGGGAAAATATACAAACCACATTTGAATTAAATTTTAATCAAACTATTATTAAAATCATTCATCCATTTTTATGGAGTTAAACTCAACACCATGGATCCAATGATGTTAACAAAGTTCACGATAAAAAATTCAACCCAAGATCAGCCAGAAAATAATCACAAAATGATAATACATTTATTATATATATTTATTATATACATTAAAATTGTTTTTAAAATGTTTTAAAATAGAAAATATAAGAGAAAAATATCAACCATGTTCAAATTAATCAAGAAATAATAAGTAAGACCATAGAAAAATCAGAGATGAACTCAAATATTTTTGTAAAATTTTTGGTAATTTTTTAAAGTCAGAAACTATTTTTAAACTAATCAAAATTGCTCAAACAAACAGAAAATAGATAAAAAAAATAGTAAACATCAATATAAAATTCCATAAAATTTTCAAAAAATCAGAAATATGTAAAATGATATTTATGAATTTTTTTAGAATTAAAAAATGTCAGAAAATATTTTTAAAGTAATTAAATGGAAGAAAATAATGCACAAAATATAAAAAATATCAAATGTCAAAATAAAAATGTGAAAAAATAGTCTTGAGATCAGAAATAATTCAAAGTATTTTTGTGAATTTTTTCATAATTTTTGGATAAAAAATAAAAGAGTTATGAATTTTTGAAAATTAAATCAATTAAAATATAAAATCAAAAAATAAAATAAAATCAAAAAGATGTGGGCCATCAAATCATAGTCAAAACGCGTTAGTAAGCTAATCCAATAGAACAGACGCGTTGTGCTTGATATGAACCTTAGTGAGATACGCATAAGATCAGAAAAAAGGCAACCAATGAAATTAAAACGTTTGCACGCTATCATTGGTTGAGACGAGACATGTCATCATCTTGAACCTCCAGACACCCTGCAATGGAGATTTTGTGAGATCCTTCAAATGGAAAAATTAGGATCCTAGACTAGTATCATTGGATTCCTCTCTTCAAGACGATCCTAACACCACCATCGTGCCAAATTTATATAAGATATGCAAAGAGATATGAATCAAAAATCCAGAAAACAGCGAGCACCTTCAATTTGAGATTTCTCTCTCAATTCTCAATGGATTTAAAAATTGTAAGAAGCACAAGAATCAGGAGAAAGATTAGAATAGGTTAGTGCTTTATTTGGATCCAAATGGTGGAGAATTCTACCTTTTCGAAGTTCAAGAAAGAAGCTCTGAAACTGGACTTCTGTAGCTTGAATTATGGCTCATTTTTCTTGGTTTAAATGCTGGAGAGTTTGTATGATGCTGAAGAATGATGAATGTGAAAAGAATTTTGAAAGAAAAGGCTTGAATATCAGAAATTGATTTCAAAAATTTAAAGTTCGTGTGAGGTTTTGACATAGTGTATTTGGCTCTCAAAGCTTTAGGAAATGAATAGAGAATGACCCTCTATTTATAAGGAATAAAATGGAATGTTCAAGCGTGTGAAATGATGAAGTTTGGAGGGAAATCGTGTGAACCTGATACACGAGCAAGGTGTGATCTGTTTTGCATCAAAACTCATCCAATCCTTGCATTTTAAGGCTCTAATCCACTTTGGAAACTTGGTTAAACTTGTTTAGATCACAAACGTGTGCTAATTTGATGTTTAGAATCCAAAACATGAATTTCAAATTCTGACTTATGAAGAAACTTCAATTCCAAGTTGCCAAGTTCAACTCAATGGTATTCCCAACTCAAGGAGTATTAAGGCATGATTCTTGATGCTTTAGAAATATTATATTACAATCTTTGCAATGGAAAAAGAATAGAATCAAATGGATGTTTGAGGTGAAAGTTGCAATGGGTCAAAGTTGGGGAAAAGGGTTGACTTTCCATACTTAGAAATATTTCAAATTTTTCTTCAAAAGTGACCTTGGAAATTGCAAAATATATGACATGAAATAGACTTATTGAATGACATTTTGAGACTTGAACCATTCAAAATTTCAAAAAATTGAGAGAGTTATGAATTGTTGAAGTTGGCAAAAAATCATGAAATGACCTATACTATTTTGTATCTTTAGGGCATCTTCCATCCATTTTCTCACTTTGAACATAAAATAAGGAATAAATTTCACATCCTAAAGATCATTGTGGAAAAATAATGGGTTAAAGGTGATAAAAATAGACCAAGTTATGATCCTTTGAAATTACACCTGAGAAATTGGAGGCTCATCCAGAGGACTTGTAATCTTTCTTCAACATCAAGTTTCTTCTACATGAAAACTCCTTGAAACTTTTGAAGTGATTTGTTGATAAACCTTTGAAGAGAAGGATGTATTTGTAATCACTAAAAAATACCAAAATATGAGCAAGATATACTTCTTTGAAGTTCAAAACCCTAGCTCCTAGATCAAGAAAATGCTTTAAGGAACTTTGACAATTTTGGACAAACTTCTTGTACCAACACTTTTTCTTTGTTAATAGAAGTTGTTGAGGATGATAATGAGAACTCATTGAAACCAAAACCACTTACATATCTTGAGAATTAAGAGAAATTTGCACTTGTGACCAATGGGAATAAGGCCTTGTCCAACCATGACAACTTATTCAATCAACCCCTTGTAGTTTTGAATCAATCTTGATAACTTTGAAATGTGGTGAACCAAAATGAACCTTTCCATGCCATTTATTCCAAAATAACTTCAATGGTGAGGTTTGAATTTCTCAAGCTTTAATGACTAGGGCATGGAAATAAACTCATGAACCTATGGATCAACTTGCTAAGCCACATTGCCTTTACCTACATTATTAACAAGTAAGACAAACCAAAATTGCATTTTGTTAATTAGAAAGAAATTCAAAACAAAACATGCATAATCAAAAAAGAAAAACAAGTCAAGGTGCTTGGTGATCTCTCAAAGAGAAAAGCTAAAGATATGAAGGAGAACCAAAAGCCCTAATGTGATCTTGTTGTGATTGAATCAACATGGTATGATGAAGGGATCTTAGGGGAAATAATTGGGGTACAACAGCTGCCCTTATTTAAGTTTCTTCTATCCGGAGATACGAAGGTTAAAAATCTTCATGTCGACGCGATCGAAGATATTTAAATATAAAAAAAACCCTATTTTTGGCCCTAAGATGCCATGCAATACTTATGAGCATGAACGCGTATGAACAAATTCAAAGAGATGCAAAACACCACTGGGGATGTAGCAAAGGAAATAAGGATCAAAAGAGAAACCCGACCAGGAAAATAAATCACTGGTGAATCAAAAAGACCCGACTCATAGAGGATGGTAAAAGGTCAAGGGATACACCAACTTTTACTGAAGGCGATACTATCAACGTTCACTGAAGGTAGAAAGAGGAATAAAATAATAGCACTGACGTTCACTGACAGTGAGCTACCAACGTTTACCGAGGGTAGAGAGAAAATAAAAATCATCAAAGTTCACTAACGATGAACTACTAACTTTCACTGAAGGTAGAGGGAGAATATCATAGCATCGCCGTTCACTGACGATGAACTACCAACGTTCACCGAAGGTAGCAAAAAGATAACAATCACCAACTTTCACTGAAGGTGACCTACCAACTTTCACTGAAGGTAGAGAGAAAATATATCATACCATCGTCGTTCACTGATGATGAACTACCAATGTTCATTGAAGGTAGAAAAAAGATAACAATCACCAACTTTCACTGAAGGTGACCTACCAACTTTTACTGAAGGTAGAGAGTAAATATATCATAGCATCGTCGTTCACTGATGATAAACTACCAACGTTCACTGAAGGTAGAAAAATGATAACAATCACCAAATTCCACTGAAGGTGACCTACCAACTTTCACTGAAGGTAGAGAGAAAATATATCATAGCACCACCGTTCACTGATGATGAACTACCAACGTTCACTGAAGCTAGCAAAAAGATAACAATCACCAACTTTCACTTAAGGTAGAGAGAAAATATATCATAGCACCTCCGTTCAATGATGATGAACTACCAACGTTCACTGAAGGTAGAAAAAAGATAACAATTACCAACTTTCACTGAAGGTAACCTACCAACTTTCACTGAAGGTAGAGAGAAAATATATCATGGCACCGCCGTTCACTAACGATGAACTACCAACATTCACTGAAGGTATAAAAAAGATAACAATCACCAAATTCCACTGAAGGTGACCTACCAACTTTCACTGAAGGTAGAGAGAAAATATATCATAGCACCGTCATTCACTGACGATGAACTACCAACGTTCATTGAAGGTAGAAAAAAAGATAACAATCACCAACTTTCACTGAACTGACCTACCAAGTTTCCATAAAGGTAGAGAGAAAATATATCATAGCACCACCATTCACTGAAGATTAACTACCAACGTTCACTGAAGGTAGAAAAAAGATAGTAATCACCAACTTTCACTGAAGGTGACCTACCAACTTTCACTGAAGGTAGAGAGAAAATATATTATAGCACCGCCATTCAATGACGATGAACTACCAATATTCACTGAAGGTAGAAAAAAGATAACAATCACCAACTTTCACTGAAGGTGACGTACCAACTTTCACTGAAGGTAGAGAGAAAATATATCATAACATCGTCGTTCGCTAATGATGAACTACCAATGTTCACTGAAGGTAGCGAAAAGATAACAATCACCAACTTTCACTGAAGGTGACCTACCAACTTTCACTGAAGGTAGGGAGAAAATATATCATAGCACCGCCGTTCACTGATGATGAACTACCAACGTTCACTGAAGCTAGCAAAAAGATGACAAGTCTTTCCCAGAATTCCAGTGTTTCGCCTAGAACGAGTCTCAACTTCTTCTTTAACCGAGGTATTCTGCTTGGAAAGGGTAATATATAAGTTGTCTCAAATAAAGAGACTACCACTTGCAAATATTTCACAATTAATTGTCTTTGCGATATTGAAGAGACTAGCCATCCACTGGAGTAATTTGACAATGAACTGCAAACTATCCACTCATAGAGAAGATAGAAAAAAAAGTAACGTTGACTTTTACGGGGAAATACAAGTTGCTCAAATAAAGAGAAATGCTACTTGCTGTTATGGAGGGTTGTAAAAATGACTTCCTGGGGAAAATGTCACGACTTTCTGGGGAATGAATCATGACTTCACGGGGAAGGCAATATAGCTTCCTGGGGAAAACAAAATGGCTTCGTGGGGAAAACAAAATGGCTTCCTGGGGAAATGCCAACATATTCCTGCTGAGGAGATAAAGTCTTCTCATGCAAAATAAATGCACACTCAAACCAAGGCTCGAAGCTTGCAGAGATCAAAAGTAATAATATTGTTGGGAAGCAAAGATTCAAACCAGAAATAAACAGGAGTAAAACAATCAACCAAAACACATCCTTCGAGAAATAAACTCAAGGGGGAAACCCAAATCATCCAGACCAAGGGTTGTACAGGAAGGCTAAAGCAAAAATATCTTCCATGAGGGATAACTCAGTGGGGAAATTGAAAGAATATACACTTTCTGCTTAAGGATGACACTCTATTGGAGAAAGGACAACATAACTATGCAAAACAAGGTAATATGTCAACAAGATATTGATGAATACGAATGAGCAATGATTTGCTAAATTTAACTATGCATGATGTATGTATGAATGTTTGAGTGTTATCGTGTATATGCTGACAAAACAAACATATAACACTAGGAGATAAACAATCAAAACTAACTCGGGCACAATCAACACTCTGCTAAATCACATCCAAGACAGTCATTCCATAAGAAAATAAGCACCAACTGAGGAAACAAAGTCCTACTGCATGGATTGACTTCACTGGGGAGAAACATAATCTAGAAGTAAACAAATCATAGCGACAAAACAGTACAGATACAGGGATATAACATCCTTCTCCAGGCTTCACCAGGGAATAACACTCAGACTTCAATGAGGAAACAAATGTTTTCATGCGTAGCACTTCTACCGGGGATTGCAGTACTGATTTCGAATAAGGCGGATGGAAACCATGGCAAAATATCAACTGAGGATTTCGAGCTAACTTGATTGGGGAAATAACATACAGACTTCACTAAGGGAGATAGAACCTTATCATCAAGACATCACCTGTGGACTTCGTGCTGACTCCATTGGGGAGGTCAACACCATATCAAAGAGAGGAAACCTATATACATTCTTCACTAGGGAAAACAGGGATACGTTCTTCAATTTTGAGAGTAAGCATCGCACCTACATCTCTGGGGAAAGAGTATGAAATCTCATGGGGATAACAACTTGGAGAGTTAAGAAGTCAAACATTATAGCAAGGAATCAATCTTATGGGGATTTTAAATCAAACCCAATACTTGGCGAGCGAAAACACAAAAAGTTGATAACCAATTCAAAACTTCTTAAATAAAACACTACCCTTGCCTGATTATCGGGAAATCGAACAAAATGCAAATACCGCTGAAAGGAGTTGCTTCACAAATGAGTCAAATCACAACATGCACGGGGAGAAAAAACTTCTATGAACTAAGCGAGGCCTTCACTGGGGAATTTCGGATTGAGTCTTCATATCACACAAACCTATTCCAACAAAAGGTGCCCTGGGATAACCTTCCTGGGGAATCAAGAAGTCAACATATAGAAAAAGGTCAAACTCTTGGGGATTTTAAATCAAACTCCACACTGGGCAGGTGAAAACCCAAAAGCTGACAACTGTCTCAACACTTCTTAGAAAATATACTGCTTTGGTCTAGTTACCTGGGAAATAAATACCAACAATAATGCCAACACTGCTAAAAAGAGCAACATTTTGCAAATAATCCCATCTCAGCACACCAAGGGGACGAGACCTTTTGTCATATGAGAGAATACTTCGCTGGGGAATCCGGAATAAAGACCTCAGACCAAGCAAACCCAAAAAGTCTGAAAATGAACCAACACTTAACTGGGGACACTGGGACCATAAATCCGGTACCGCACCTTACGCCAATTGGTACCGTCTTCAATATACAATAAACACGCGCATACCAACGAAAAAAACTAAGAAAACCTTCCAGGGGAAAACAAAACTTCTCAAAACTACAGTAGTTCATCCATTCCTGGGATCAACACTTTTGTTTTCCTCTTGAATCACAAAATCTTAAAGTAAAAGTAAGTTGTAGATTCTTTTTGAAAAATTTTTTTTGTTATTTAATCCTTTTTGCTTTGAAAATTATTATCAATAATAAATGGAGTCTTTGTAAGCTGAATAAAATAATAAATACGAAGAATTGGGTAAAAGCTCAAATTTTATTGATAGAATGGTAGTCTGCGAATGACGAGTCTCCATGGATAATTACAAAGTTTAGAAAATGGTAATATACAATGGAAAAGATACATTGAGATACAATGACCACTATTCCCTCTAACAACTTTGAAATTCTGTGCAACAACTTATGTTAAAGTATGGTGAGGATCCAAGAAGATTGTTGCTTCAATGATCAAGTCTTGTCTGATGCAGTTACTTGCCAAGAAAGTCCCTAACTTTTTCCTAAGCTTCCCTATCGGGTTTTCAACTTAGCAGGAAAATTTATTCTGTTTATGTCTCTAATTTTTGCCTAGACCGCCCTTTTGGGTTTTCGGCCTACTGAGACGCTCCTTTTTGCCTAAGCCACCGTTTTAGGTTTTCAACTTAGCGAGCCATTCTTTTATTTCGTCAGGTGAAGTATTTCTTGACTACATCAACATTCATGGGACGTGGGAACTCCTCACCATCCATAGTTTCAAGAATTAATGCACCTCCAGAGAAGGTTTTCTTGACAACATATGGGCCTTCAAAATTGGGAGTCCACTTGTCCCTGGAATTAGTGTTAAAAGACATGATCTTCCTGAGCACGAGGTCGCCTTCTCTGAATTCACGAGGTTTGACCTTCTTATCAAAAGCTTTATTCATTCTCTTATGATATAACTTCCCATGACACAAAGCTGTCATTCTCTTCTCTTCGATCAAATTTAATTGGTCAAACCTATTCTGGACCCATTCAGTCTCTGACAACTTGGCTTCCATTATCACACGCAAGGAGGGAATCTCAACCTCGATTGGGAGCACTGCTTCTATTCCATACATAAGTGAGAACGAGGTTGCTCCTGTTGAAGTGCGGATAGATGTCCGATATCCATGTAAAGCAAAATGGAGCATTTCATACCAATCTTTATAAGTAACAACCATCTTCTGAATAATTTTCTTGATGTTCTTATTAGCAGCTTCAACAACCCCATTCATCTTCGGCCTGTACGGAGATGAATTATGATGGATAATCTTGAATTCCTCATAAAGTTCCGTCATCATCTTGTTGTTCAGATTCGAGCCATTGTCGGTGATAATTCTGCTTGGCACACCATACCGACATATGAGATTATTCTTAATGAAGCGCACTACCACCTGTTTAGTAACATTAGCATATGAAGCAGCTTCCACCCATTTGGTGAAGTAATCAATTGCTACCAAGATAAAACGATGTCCGTTTGAAGCTTTGGGTTCTATCATCCCAATCATATCAATACCCCATATAGAGAAAGGCCACGGGGAAGAAATAACATTGAGAAGTGTCGGAGGCACATGAATCTTGTCTGCATAAATCTGGCATTTATGACACTTCTTCGCAAATTTGTAACAGTCAGATTCCATTGTCCGCCAATAGTAACCTTCCCTTAGCATCTTTTTAGCCATCGAATGTCCATTGGCATGAGTGCCAAATGAACCTTCATGAATCTCATGCATCAACATGTCTGCTTCGTGTCTATCCATGCATCTGAGCAAGACCATGTCATAATTTCTCTTGTACAACACATTTTCATTGAGGAAGAAGCTTCCATCCAATCTTCTCAATGTCTTTCTATCTTTGTTCGATGCACCAATCGAGTATTCTTGAGTTTAGAGAAAATGCTTGATATCATAATACCAAGGTTTCTCACCTGCTACCTCATTTGCTCTAAACACATGAGCGGGCCTATCCAATCGCCGAACTATAATTCGAGGTATATCATTCCAAGTATTCACTTGATACATAGAAGCCAGAGTTTCCAGAGCATCTGCCATTTGATTTTCGTCTCTAGGGATGTGATGGAATTCAACTTTATTAAAGAAGGGTAACAATGTTCTAGCATAATCTTTATAAGGGATCAAGCCGGGGTGACGAGTATCCCACTCTCCTTTAATCTGATTTATTACCAAAGCTGAATCACCATACATATATAGAATTTTAATTCTAAGATCAATAGCTTCCTCGAGACCCATGATGCAAGCCTCACATTCTGCCATATTATTAGTACAATCAAATGTCAACCTCGCAGTAAAAGGAATGTGTGATCCATGTGGAGTGACAATCACAACACCAATTCCTTTACCATAAGCATTCACAACTCCATCAAATATCATGCCCCAGCGAGATTCAGGATCAGGACCTTCCTCAGGCAATGGTTCATCACAATCTTTCACTTTCAGAAACATCACATCCTCATCGGGGAAATCATACTTCATAGACTGATAATCATCATCTGGTTGGTGAGCAAGATAACCTGCCAACACGCTACTTATAATAGCTTTTTGAGTGCGATATTCGATGTCATATTCAGATAACAACATCTTCCAGCGGGCAATCCTCCCAATAAGAGCAGGCTTTTCAAAAATGTACTTGATTGGATCCATTTTGGATATCAACCAACTAGTGTGATTCAACATATACTACCACAAACGTTTTGCCGCCCAGAACAAAGCACAACATGTCTTTTCCATCATGGAATACCGTGACTCATAATCAGTAAACTTTTTACTGAGATAATAAATGGCATACTCTTTCTTCTCCGTTTCATCTTGTTGTCCCAGAATACAATCCATGGAATTATCTAACACTGTCAGATACATAATCAATGGTCTTCCTTCAACAGGAGGGAGCAAGATAGGAGGTTCAAGTAGATATTCTTTAATACTTTCAAATTCCCTTTGGCAGTCATCTGTCCACACACAACCTTGATCTTTCTTTAACAACTTAAAGATCGGTTCACACGTTGCAATCATATGGGAAATGAATCTGGAAATATAATTCAAATGCCTGAGAAACCCTCTGACTTGCTTTTTAGTTCTCGGCACTGACATTTCTTGAATTGATTTGACTTTATCAGGGTCAACTTCAATCCCTCTCTGGATAAAAATGAAACCCAAAAATTCCCCTGACCGAACACCGAAAGCACATTTATTTGGATTCAAGCGGAAATGATACTTCCTCAAACGCTGAAACAAGTTCAACAAATCTTCCACATGCCCTTCTTCAGTCTGGGATTTAGCAATCATATCATCAACGTATACCTCAATTTCCTTGTGCATTAGATCATGGAATAGAGTTCTCATAGCCCTCTGGTACGTTGCACCATCGATCTTCAACCCGAAGGGCATCACTCTGTAATAAAATGTTCCCCAGGGTGTGATAAACGTTGCTTTTTCCATGTCCTCAGGAGCCATTCTTATTTGATTATACCCGTAAAATCCGTCCATGAACGAGAAAATTTTGAATTTTGCCATGCTATCCACTAACATATCAATGTGAGGCAATGGAAAATCATCTTTTTGACTAGCTTTATTTAGATCTCTGTAATCTACGCACATGCAAACTTTTCCGTCTTTCTTCGGCACTGGGACAATATTGGGAATCCACTGAGGGTACACTGATGTCAAAAGAAAACCGACATTAATCTGCTTTAGAACTTCCTCTTTGATCTTCACTTCCATATCTGGGTGAGTTCTTCATAACTTTTGTTTGATTGGCGGACACTCTGGCTTCAACGGCAAACGGTGCTCTACAATATATGTATCTAGACTAGGCATATCTTGGTAAGACCAAGCAAAAATATCCACATACTCTTTTAACATCTCAACCAACCTGCTCTTCACATCAGGATGCAGTAATGCTCAAATCTTGACTTCCTTCGGATCTTCTTCTGAACCCAAATTGATTACTTCCAATGGTTCTTTATATGGATGAATGGAATTTTCCTCGCGCTCAAGCAATCGTGAGACCTCTTTTGGAATCTCATCATAGTCTTCTTCTTCGGTCCCATACACAGGTCATTCAAAGTTGGGAGAAGGTGCAGGGTCATTGTATTCAACGAGTTTTTTAATTAATCTGCGGATATGATTTATGATTGCTTTTAGAAACTGACACATATAACAAGTGATCATGTAGATTGAATTTCAGTTATTGTTTATTTTGAAAGGTTTTTTTTATGATTACCATTTTCCAAGAAAAAGTAGAAAATAAAGACACAATTTGGGAAACAAAGACAACTTTTATTATTGATTTTAAAAATCACAGCAAACAGATAAGCCCATACAATATTAATACTTTCACCTTGGGTAGAGTGAAAGTTTTTTCAAAAAGATTAACACAAACAAATTACTTTGAAACATGTATGCAAGAGGGAACATCAATGGTGATCCAGTTCTGAACCCTAACTTATTGCGTCACATAATTTGGCATTTTTGGCTTTACTTTATCTTCCACAATGGAATTAATCCCAAAAACAGTTGGATGAAGATAAACCCCTCTATGAAATATATCATGATACTTGCCTGCAACAGACTTCGACTTCATTCCCTTGCCTTTATCATTCTTCGCAAAGAACCCCAAACCAGCTCTATTCTTGTTCACGGGTGGATCAACAATCTGTCCCCATACTTCGCTATGGCCTTTACGCACAACCTACTGGGCATCCTTAAACAAAGCCATAGAATTCTCATTTCCTCTTACATTATCAATGGATAAAGCTTGGAACTGGGTTCCAACATCAGCTTCATCCGCCTCCACAATGCTGGACAAGGAAAAATGAGATATCAATAATGCTTGTTCTTCATTTATAATTACCACTTTTCCTTCACGCACAAACTTCAACTTCTGGTGTAAAGTTGAAGTGAAAGCCCCTGCCTCATGTATCCACGACCGTCCTAACAAACAACTATAAGCGGGTATAATATCCATGACCTGAAAAGTAATCTAAAAAAATGTGGGCCTATATGAATAGGCAAGTCCACTTAACCAATAACAGATTTCCTTGATCCATCAAACACTTTCACAATAATGCCACTTGGGCACATGGGCGTTACTTGATATTTCAACTTCATAAGTGTGCTCCTCGGTATAACGTTCAATGCAGATCCATTATCAATCAGCATATTGGAAAACGAATCATTCTTGCAATTCATTGAGATGTGGAGGGCCAAATTGTGATTCCTTCCTTCATCGGGCAGTTCATCATCGCAGAAACTCAGGTTATTACATGAAGCAATGTTCCCCACTACACTGCTGAATTGGTCTACAGGCATGTCACTTTCTATGAAATCTTGGTCCAATACCCTCATCAAAGATTCTCTGTGAGCAGAGGAGTTCATAAATAAAGCCAAGATAGATATTTTTGAAGGAGTCTGCAGTAGCTGATCTACAATTCTGTAGTCGCTTATCTTGATTATCTTAAAAATATCGTCCACCTCTTTTTCTAGCATAGCTCCACTAGATTCACCCACAGCCTTCTTGGGTTCAACATCTTCAATAATTTTCTTTCCAGTATTAACATCTCCACGAACAACTGGTGAAAATACACGATCGCAGCGGGTCACTCTGCTAGTCTCAGCAATATTTTCAACATTAGGCATTGGCTGGATGGGAACTTCCACACCATCCTCTAAGATTGTAGAATTATATTTGTACGGTACAGCCTTATCTGACTTATAGGGGACAGGACCTGGAAAACTAATCACCAATGGAGTAACGAATGGCTTGGTATGATATTCAACTTCAAAAGGGGTGGGTGAACCAAAACAAGGCACAATAACATTTACTCCTTCTTCAACACATTCAGTCATTGCAGAGTCATCTCTTGAAAATAAATCTTCATCTGAGGAGAAGTACTCATCTGCAGAGGCATACTCATCATCTGACTCTTCTTCAGCCAAACAAACCTCAATCACATTGACTTCATGGTAATCATCCCTTTGACCCGTAACCTTGATAGTTCCATTATCCAACAACAACTGAACACCTTTCCTTACAATTGAACATCCTCGGGAGTCCCAACAACAAATTTGGCAAGATCCATACTGATGTTCTACCTGACCAATCATGTGGCAGAAATTAGCGTGCAATTGTACAAGATCCTCATTCATATGTTCCACATCAAATATTCTTAACTCTCCAGGACATCCAAAAACCATATTTACTTCCTCTTCATACTCTGCCCTAGGCCTGATTTTGTGGATGAGGCCCTCATCCATCATCTCCTGCAAATCAGCCTTTATCTTGTCACAACCCTGTATATCTGTATTGAAAATAGCACAATCGGAATGGTCATGCGTATAGTAGCTAAATTCACAGAGGTCTGCATGAATTTTCACTAAATCTCCTCTAACCAGATTAATATCAAAAATTCGGAAGTCACATGGACAAACGGCCACCATATTCATAGCATTTGCTCCTCCATGCTTGGGCAGAGGATTGTCTTTCACATTAGGGCCAACATCCTTGAAAGATAAGATACCGGACCTTACAAATTTCTGTACTTCAGTCTTCAAAGGATAGCAGTTCTTAACATTATACCCTGGTGCTCCCTGATGAAAAGCACATGTTTAGTCGACTTTGTAATACCAAGGCAACGGTGATGGTATAACAGGAGGTGGTCTGGTCTGAACCAACTTCTTATGAATTAACGCCGGGAGTAATTCTGTGTAACTCATAGGAATATGGTCATAATTGTCCCTTCTCTGATTGTACCCTTGATTCCCCTTATGGGATGGTCTCTGATAAGCAACAATGGTTGGAGCTATGCCAACAACTGGAGTAACTGAGGCGACTTGCTGATGACGCTGATAATTTCTTTTAGGAGTGTTAACCTTCCTCTCTTACATAACAACATCCTTCCTTCTTCTTGGTAAACCCATAGGATGGCTTCTTCGCACTTCCTGAACTTTCACTTTTTGTTAAACGGCTCTCTCTTACAGCCTCTTCTAAGCGGATACCCATGCCTACCATTTCAGTAAAGTCACTTGGCGCACTCGCTACCATCCTCTTATAGTAGAAAGCACCCAGAGTCTTTAAGAAAATCTTAGTCATCTCCTTCTCTTCCATGGGAGGAATCACTTGGGCGGCTACCTTACGCCATCTTTGTGCATATTCTTTGAATGATTCCTTGTCTTTATGGACCATGGTCCTGAGTTGATCACGGTCAGGCACCATGTCCATGTTGTATTTGTATTGTCTGATAAATGCTTCTCCCAAGTCATTGAAAGTATGGATATTGACGTTGTCCAAACTCATATGCCACTTCAGCGCAACACCAGTCAAACTATCTTGAAAAAAGTGAATCAACAGACATTCATCATCAGTATGGGTAGACATTCATCTTACATACATCACAAGATGAGCACGAGGATAAGTGTTTCCCTTGTACTTCTCAAACTCCGGAACTTTAAACTTCATACGTATCTTGACATTCGGGACCAAGCATAAATCATTCACATTCTTCCCGAACAATTCCTTTCCCCTGAGGGCCTTCATCTCTCTCTGCATCTTGTCAAACTGCTCTTGAAAATCATCCATTCTATCATAGAGACCCAAGTCTTCACTTGGTGGATGAAAAGGATGACACATATCATCATTAACAGCTGGTATCATATTTACTAAAGTAGGTGCAGCAGGAGCAACATGCACTACAGGAGGTGCAGGAGTAACAGTAGTCTGAACAACTAGAGTATCTTGAGAACCCAGATTGAAACTTTCAAGAACACAGTTCTCTGGAATTCCCCATGGATAACCTTGAGGCATGCGATTCTGAATAACAGCTGGAGCAGCAGGCACAAGAACAGTCGATGCTTCAGTAGTAACCCTTTCTTGTTGAGGTTGAACACTCAGTGGATGATTCTGAGCAGCCACCAGAGATTCCATCAGAGCAATAAGATCGGCCATGCCGACCTTTAAAGCAGAAACTTCCTCGCGTAGTTCGCGATTCTCTTGTTCTAAGTTATCCATCTTCCTTCTAAAATTAGCTCGAGTGTTGTAGTGGTGAGACAACTTGCTGAACAAAGTAAAGAAGCTTGGTAAGAAACCTGTATATGTAAAGAAATGCACGAAAAATGTGAAATATGATGCAAGATATGCAATGCACAAGATTTATTTTATTACTAATATTTCAAGGGACTTAAAGATTTATACACATATGTAAATATCAAAGTAATAACACATTTGAAATACTGAAATTTTTTATTATAATAACTTCAAAATAAATTACAAGTTTCAATAATCCCAAGTACAAGAGGAAAATAAAGTCTAAAATCCTAAGAAGCAAAGCTGATGGAGACCACCTCTATATGTTGGCGCTTCCCTGTAAGCCTGGAAATCTGAGCCTTCAACCTCTGGTTTTCTTCCGCATATCTGGTGGCAACCTCCTTCCAATCACCTGAATCAGGAAGTGAGCAACTAGCATCCGACTAAGGCTTAGGAGAAAATAAATCCCATTGCCTCTCCATCATCTCTACTGTCCGACTCTCAAGAATCTCAATCAAGTCATCTCTCTCCTTCAAGTTTGCTCTATAGGAAATCTCTAAAGTTTGGCACTTATTATTCCAAGCATCCTTTTCTTACTGCATCCTGACCAAAGCAAGTTGTAGCTCTTCCACATCATCCAATAAGGGAGGAGTGGTCTTCAAAAACAAATCTGGCATGGGTGCTTCCCGGGAATATGGCATCTTCAACTGAATAGCTCTCATTTGGACCCACTGAAGATAAGGCTCCAAAGAAATAGCCCCCTAGGTCCCATGTCTTTCCTACTCTTCCTATGAATGTGACGCCAGGCCTTCACAATTTTCTCCCTAGCTTCCTTATGGTCTTCCCCCTCCTTCAGAAAGAAACTACTCAAATGAATAGTATTTGGTTTATCCCTCATCGGATAACCAATCTGTCCTCGTGCAAGAACAGGGTTGTAGTTAATTCCTCCCTTTGTACCAAGAAGAGGTACATTGGGGAAACTACCACAACTATCGACAATCTCTATATCCTGGTAAGCTCGATGATACCAATCAATATGCGAGTGATTAAGTGCCATGATTTTAGGAGCCCAACGGGGTTCCTTCCTGACATCCCAAAAAGCATCAGATTGAGGCATATGAGAAATAAACCCCCGGTACAACAGAGGCGTGAAACAGAAAATCATCCCCCCATGATAAGAATTCCGAAGACGAGTAGAGTAATAAGCATCACCCAACAATGTAGGAACTGGGTTTCCATTCATGAATATCCTGATAGCATTAACGTCAATAAACTTGTCCACATTAGAAAATAAGAACAACCCGTAAGCAAGTAGAGCAAAGATGACCTCAAAAGCGACTGTACTCTTCATCCTGGAAAAGTAATGAGCTTTCTCCAATAAGAACTGAGCTGGTAATCCTCTAATCCCTCCTTTATTAGTCATATGGGCTTCAACCTCAGTCTTCCCCAGATGGATCAAAGCAGCAATCTCGTGTGATTTTGGCTCACCCTCCAAACCAGTAAAAGGAACACAATCAGTAATAGGTAAATCCAACAGATAAGAATACTCCTCCAGTGTAGGCATCAACTGATAGTCAGGGAAAGTAAAGCAATGATACATCAGATCATAGAACTGGACCAAGGTCGAGAGAATGCCCTCCTTCATCCTAAGCTTCATGAGAGGAATAATGGATCCATACTTCTTCCGAAAATCTGCAAAACACTCAATCTCGGAAATTAAACTGATCAACTCGTCTATCTTGGGATCTTTGAAACTATATTTCCAGGTCTTTCTTTTTCTAGAATCCATTGTCAAAAGGTACTTGAGATATTTACAAATGGTCAACTTTCAAGTCCCTTGAAATGAAATTTCTCCAAAAGATGCTTATGAGTGCATGGATGCATGATACAACAATCACACACAAGATCACAAATATAGGGTTCATAGGTTCAACGTCACGAGCATGAGATCGAAGGTACTACCCATAAGGTATGGTCTAAAAGCTATCACCTGCCAAACAAGGTTCTAAAGGTTCCCAGAGTCTACATCCTTCCTTTGGATATTACCAACTTCTCGATTAACTTGGTAATTAGTAATATTCTAAAAAAACTCGTCCGAGCGTAGTATCGCGTGACAACTATTTCTGGATTACTCCGTCATAAATTCCGCACTACACCTAAAAGGCCAAGATGGTTTAGGTATTTCTATGGTCCTCAGCTTCAGCAGGCTCCCAGGTCAAAAGCAGTATATCTTCCCGATTAATCGGTAAATGACACTACAGTCAAAGGGGCCTCCACTGAATGGGGGATCTCATGCCTCCTTTTTTGGGATTACTCCCTCAAAGTTAACATGACTATACCACCCATCCTATCTTAAAGTTTTCCCAAGTACGGGTATAGGACTTATAAGTAATCACCAAGCACCCTGAAAACCAGGAAAAACCAAACGAACATATGTATAACATATAACACATAAATAACAATAGCACATATACAGATATAAACAAAGATATGTTTAACCCACTTAGGGATGAACCAGCAAGAGGTCAATCTTTCCCCAGTGAAGTCGCTATTTTTTTCTGTAGCGGTAGAAATGTTTAAGACTAAGCCATTAGATTGACTAGACTTTTACATATCAAAATAAAAATCGCCACCGTGCTTTATTGTTTCCAAAGGAATGGGAAAAGAGTGAGTAACCCAAAAAGAAGAGGAAAGATTCAAGGTAAGGGGGTTGGTTATGCAAAGGGAAGGTATTAGCACCCTAAAAATCTACGGTACTCCGTAGGACCTCTTTTAAAAATATGTATATTTTGGCTATAAAATATTGTATGTAAAATAGATGGTGGAGGTGAGAAAAGAAATATATTTTTTTAATGATTTTTACACCCGCCGCAGTTACGAACATTTAGTGCCTACGTACCACCTTTTGTGCAATGGGGGATCAGGGTACACGTAGTTCACCTTTAAAAAATTTAAAACACAAGTGTGTTGATTAATTTTAAGAGATAAGACATCATCGTCATTGTCCGTGTGGAAAACATACTTACTACCCACAATTATGAGAAAGGAGAATTTACATCATCTCAAAATGGAGGATATGGATTGGATTTTAAAATCAACAATGTCTCACTCAACACCCAAGTGGAAAATATCTCTCTTCACTACATACTGTAGAATTATAGTTATTTGCATCACTACAAGGATTGACAAGAGTCTAATATTTTGAGAAAGGTTTAAAAAAAAGCCTAAGTGGCAAAATGGTTTGAAATGAGATTGATTGACTTTTATTCTTCTCACAAAAAAGGTCAAGGTTTTATTAAATATATTGGAGTTTATTTATGAACAATATTTTGAAAATGCATGGACCTAAGTCCGAGTTTATTATGAAAGTGGTTCATGTTTAGAAACAAGAAGAGTTTTCAAAAGGAGAGAGAGGATTTTTGAAATTAAAGAAGATGAGAGGAGAAGAAGGGACTATCCTAAAGCATAATGTAAAAGCTAGGGATAAGAACCATCTAACCAACAAGAAGCCAATACTTGACATTATGAGTCAAGATAAAATTCCCATTCTTTGGATTGAAACCAAGCAAGCAGAGATACTAGACCTCTTGAGAGAACCAAACTTCAAATGTATTAAGTCTTCTAAAAAATTGGGCAGAGTAACGACTGGATACAGGTGAATTCCAGATTACAAACAAAGTATGTAATCACAATAACCTGCACAAAAAAAAAACCAATGTCTTGACGTAAACCTCAAAATTCCAGACAAAATATCAATTAAGGTCACAAGGTTTCCAACATAGGCCAAGGTTTCTAATCCTAAGTCCAAGAAGTCCAATACTCCATAATGCCAAGGATAGTAACCAAATAGTCCAAGTATCATTAAATTTTTTATGGCTCATGTTGATTATTAACTATCTTAAAAAAGAAAAGAAAATCTCAAGTGAGCAAAATAAAAATGATAAGAATATAAAGGGGCTCAAGTGAGCAAAGATGAAAAATAGCATTAAATGAAATGCTTAAAGTAAATGGTGCATAAAGTAAAAGGGAATATAATAAAAACACAAGATAAAGTCAATTATTAGTAATTAGTGGTTAGTTGGATGACCATCTTAAAACTTGCATTTGGAACTCATTAGAGGATTGGTAGAACCAAAGCCTCCACACAACAAGTTGCAATTGCTTTTTGTCAAGTATATCATCGATTTGGGAATTCTCACAAGTATCATTTAAGGATCAACGATGTTTAAGTGATCTGCATTAACCAAAAGTGATGTAAATCCATTAGAGGATTGGTAGAACCAAAGCCTCCACACAAAGAATCTCAAGGTTATTGGATCAAATAGATCAAATTAACATACTTGGGCTTGTAAACATAGGTTTGGGCCATAAATGATCATTTATTCGAATCGGGATAAAATTTAGCATTATGTTAAGCAATCGTAAGTGGACTTATATAGAAGTCACACCTATTTTTAGGCCGATCAATAGCAATCTATGCACCATTTGCTTTGAGACATGATAGAGAGATCATGCTCCAATAACACTTAGTGCAATAAGAAAGGGATGAGATGAAGAAGGGTGGAGGAAAATATACAAACCACATTTGAATTAAATTTTAATCAAACTATTATTAAAATCATTCATCCATTTTTATGGAGTTAAACTCAACACCATGGATCCAATAATGTTAACAAAGTTCATGATAAAAAATTCAACCCAAGATCAGCCAGAAAATAATCACAAAATAATAATACATTTATTATATGCATTTAAAAGGTTTTTAAAATGTTTTTAAAATAGAAAATATAAGAGAAAAATATCAACCATGTTCAAATTAATCAATAAATAATAAGTAAGACCATATAAAAATCAGAGATGAACTCAAATATTTTTGTAAAATGTTTGGTAATTTTTTAAAGTCAAAAACTATTTTTAAACTAATTAAAATTGCTCAAACAAATAGAAAATAGATCAAAAAAGGTAAAAATCAATATAAAATTCCATAAAATTTTCAAAAAATCAGAAATATGTAAAATGATGTTTATGATTTTTTTTAGAATTAAAAAATATCAGAAAATATTTTTAAAGTAATTAAAAGCAAGCAAATAATGCAAAAAACATAAAAAAAATATAAAATATCAAAATAAAAATGTGAAAATATAGTCATGAGATCAGAAATAATTCAAAGTATTTTTGTGAATTTTTTCATAATTTTTGGATAAAAAATAAAAGAGTTATGAATTTTTGAAAATTAAATCAATTAAAATATAAAATCAGAAAATAAAATAAAACCAAAAAGATGTGGGCCATCAGATCATAGTCAAAACGCGTTAGTAAGTTGATCCAATGGACCAGACGCACCGTGCTTGATATGGACGTTAGTGAGATACGCATAGGATCAGAAAAAGGCAACTAATGAAATTAAAACGTTTGGCACGCTATCATTGGCTGAGACGAGACATGTCATCGTCTTCAACCTCCAGACACCCTGCAATGGAGATTTTGTGAGATCCTTCAAATGGAAAAATTAGGATCCCAGACTAGTATCATTGGATTCGTCTCTTCAAGACGATCCTAACACCACCATCATGCCAAATTTATATAAGGTAAGCAAAGAGATATGAATCAAAAACTCTGAAAATAGCGAGCACCTTCAATTTGAGATTTCTCTCTCAATTCTCAATGGATTTAAAAATTGTAAGAAGCACAAGAATCAGGAGAAAGAGTAGAATATGTTAGTGCTTTATTTGGATCCAAATGATGGAGAATTCTACCTTTTCGAAGTTCAAGAAAGAAGCTCTGAAACTAGACTTCCATAGCTTGAATTATGGCTCATTTTGCTTGGTTTAAATGCTAGAGAGTTTGTATGATGCTGAAGGATGATCAATGTGAAAAGAATTTTGGAAGAAAAGGCTTGAATCTCAGAAACTGATTTCAAAATTTTTAAGTTCGTGTGAGGTTTTGACAGAGTGTATTTGGCTCTCAAAGCTTCAAGAAATGAATGGGGATGATCCTCTATTTATAGGGAATCAAATGGAATATTCAAGCGTGTGAAATGATGTGAGATTGGAGAGAAATCTTGTGAACCTGATACACGAGCAAGATGTGATCCGTTTTGCATAAAAACATCATCCAATCCTTGCGTTTTAAGGCTCTAATCCACTTTGGAAACTTGGTTAAACATGTTTAGATCACAAATGCGTGCTAATTTAATGTTTAGAAGCCAAAACATGAATATCAAATTTTGACTTATAAAGAAACTTCAATTCCAAGTTACCAAGTTCAACTCAATGGCATTCCCGGCTCAAGGAGTCTTAAGGCATGATTCTTGATGCTTTAAAAAGATGAGATTACAAGCTTTGCAATGGAAAAAGAATGGAATCAAATGGATGTTTGAGCTGAAAGTTGAAATGAGTCAAAGTTGGGGAAAAAGGGTTGACTTTCCATACTTTAGAAATATTTTAAATTTCTCTTCAAAAGTGACCTATAATGTTTTGCATCCAAACATGGCCTTCCACTTAGAAATTGCTCTTGACCAAAAAATATGGAATGAAATAAATCTATTGAATGAAATTTTGAGTCTTGAACCATTCAAAATATCCAAAAATTGAGAGAGTTATGAATTGTTGAAGTTGGCAAAAAATCATGAAATGACCTATAATCTTTTGTATCCTTAGGGAATCTTCCATCCATTTTCTCACTTTGCACATAAAATAAGGAATAAATTTGACATCCTCAATTATTATGGAAAAAGAATGGGTTAAAGGTGATAAAAATTGACCAAGTTATGATCATTTTAAGTTACACCTGAGAAATTGGAGGCTCATCTGGAGGACTTGTAATCTTTCTTCAACATCAGGTTTCTTCTACATGAAAAATCCTTGAAACTTTTGAAGTGATTTGTTGATAACCCTTTTAAGAGAAGGATGTATTTGTAATCACTCAAAAATACCAAAAGATGAGAAAGATATACTTCTTTGAAGTTCAAAACCCTAGCTCCTAGATCAAGAAAATGCTTTGAGGAACTTTGACAATTTTGGAAAAACTTCTTGTACCAACACTTTTGCTTTATTAATAGAAGTTGTTGAGGATGATAATGAGAACTCATATAAACCAAAACCACTTCCATATCTTGAGTGTTGAGAAAAATGTGCACTTATGACCAATGAAAACAAGGCCTTGTCCAACCATGACAACTTCTTCAATCAACCCCTTGTACTTTTGAATCAATATTGATAAATTTGAAATGTGGTGAACCAAAATGAACCTTGCCATGCCATTTATTCCAAAATAACTTCATTGGAGATGTTTTAATTTCTCAAGATATAATGATTAGGGCATGGAAATAAACTCATGAACATATGGATCAACTTGCTAAGCCACATTGCCTTTACCTACATTATTAACAATTAAGACAAAGCAAAATTGCATTTTTTTAGTTAGAAATAAATTCAAAACAAAACTTTCATAATCACAAAAGAAAAACAAGTCAAGGTGCTTGGTGATCTCTCAAAGAGCAAAGCTAAAGATAGGGAGGATAACCAAAAACCCTAATGTGATCTTGTTGTGATTGAATCAAGATGGTATGATGAAGGGATCTTAGGGGAAAAAATTGGGGTACAATAGGGAGCCTTATGTTTCAGAAGATGTTTTGACATCTTCCCTTTCTAACAACTATCTGCTAACAAAGTTTTTGTTTTGATTGCTTTTCTTATGCTGCTGCTCTGATAATGCTCTGAAAATAAGCTCTGATAATGTTTTATCCAAAATTTTCCAAAGGGGGAGTTTGTAAGTGTTTGTTGGCAGCAATTTTGGTAAACCAATGTGCTGTTAATGTTTTGCTAAATGTCTTGACATTTGTAGCAAACTATTTTGAATAATGTCAAAGCAGATGTCTTGACATCTTCCTTCTGAACTGATTTCAGCCAACATCAGTATATGTTTTTCTGTTTCCTGATTTCCAGCACTCCATACTTCAAGATTTGTAACTCACAGGCATCGGAAAATATGGAGGAATATTTTTCAAAGTGCATGGATTTTATCTTGACCTGTTTTTATGGAAATATTCAAAATAATTGAATATTGGATTTTAAAGCCCAAGCTCACAGTTGCGCGTATATAAGGACTTGCTTCCTTATTCAAACTACTGCAACTTTTGAAGAAGAATACTTTCTTTCTGTTTTAAAAAGTATAACTTTGTTAATTGTCAAACACTCTAGTATTGATTGAATACTTGTGTTGTTATTTGGATTTTTAATTGTGTATCATTCATAAGCTTTTAAGCATTGAATGATTGAAGTGTTTTAAACTTATTATTTCTGTTAGTTTTTCACTGTAAGTGATTGAAGGGATTTGAGGAGGGCCTCATACCTAGGTGAGTCTTAGGTAGAATTTAGCACAGGTAGTGATTAAGTGATTAGATCGTAAACTGGTTGTTTACTGAGGGTCTATGAATTGATACTATTTAGTGAATTTGTCCCTGACTATGTAGCCCCCAGAGTAGGTGTTGTTGTACACTGAACTGGGTGAACTATCTCTTGTGTTTTTACTGCTTTTGATTTTACTGCACTTTACTTGCAAACGGATATTTGTGTCATGACATCTTATTCGACATCATATATCTGATACCAAAATTTCAGTACACTTGCACACATAAAGGATTTCTCTTGGGCTACCTTACAATGAGACCTTTTATTTTATGTTTTTTACTTTATGCTTTAGGATAGTCTCTTCATCTCCTACCCACTGCTTCAATTTTCAAAACTTCTCCATATTTTCAAAACTTTTTTTCAAACTTCAAACCTTTCTCAATAAACCTTGACCTTGACCTTGTCAAGTGATCTTGAAAATATTCCTTTTCTTAATAAATGCTAAAACACTTAAGCATATTCAAACTCTTTTCAAAACTTCTAAAAAAAGACAAACCTCATCAAATTTATTTTTTTGCCATTGTGCACTTTTCTTTTAAAACCTTTTCAAAGATTGGATATTAGTCTATTCTATTAGTGAAGCAAACCACTATACTTCTACAATATGTTGTAGAGTTATTGACATGTTCCACTTGAGTGTTGATACATTCCTGTGAGAAAGTTCAATTAAAAGTTATCCATATCAACATGATTCAAATTCTCCCTTTATCATACTTGCGGGTAGTAAGTTGTGTTTTCCACTCGAATACAATGAAATGTATTTTCAATTTAAAATCAATCAACAAACTTTCGTGGTTATTTTTACTACGAACTACGAGGCTCTGACTTCCTTATTGAACTATGAGGATATGTATGAACAAGACCCTTTAAGTCTTGGTGAGTAAAAATATAATAAAATACTAATTTTCTCATCACCTCAATCTTTTTGCAAACAACCCAGTTTTATCATAGCATAAATTTCAAGAGGTTCCTATGGAGTACCATAGATGTGAGGGGTGCTAATATCTTCACTTTTCATAACCAACACTCATATCACATCTCTCTTTTGTTTTATTTTCATTTTGGGTTTTCTCGATATTTTTCATTTCCTTTGGAAACAATAAAGTTCAGTGTCGACTCTTATTTTTTGAGTTAAGTTTATCAATATCTTAATCTCAATTTTTCCCACCATAATAGATTTGCAACTATGCTAGGGACAATTCCCATTCTAAGCGGGTTAATCCTTCCTTCTTTATCTATGTTTATGTTATTGCTTTTTGTTTGTTAAGTTGCTTGTTTGTGGGTGCTTGGTGATCTTTGTGTGGTGAGATAAGTCCTATACCCAAACTTGAGTGCACTTAAGTTAGCATGGTGGTATAGTCATGTTGACCTTCTTAGCATAAACTTTGTTTGGTTGTCGTGAGAACCCATCTTAGATGAAACCCCTTTGAAGGTACTAAAGTCTTGTGATTAATTCGTAATGGCGTTATTGCTTTTGACTTGGGAGCCCGTGATTTTGAGAGACCTTTAGAACAATTTAACCCCTCTTGGACTTTAGGATGTAGTTGTGGTGACTTTCTAGATGTAGGCTTGGTTTGGTTGATACATGATACTACACTCAGATGAGGTTCTCTTGAGAATATTATTGGTCTATGAGCAGTCGTTAAACTAGTAATATTCAAAATATGTATTTATGATTATGGGAAGTTTCTTAGAACCCGGTTACTATTCAAGTCATCAAAAGCTATAGAACATACCATGTGGGATGGTTGTTACCCTGACCACCTGGCTCCATGTTTGTAATACTGAACCTTTGAATCTACCATGTTTGTGATTGTGGCATAATCATGCATTCATAAACATCTTTTTTTCATCGAGTTTTCAATAAACTTAGGAACTTTATTTGAAAATGTCATAGGTAATTTGAGCATGAACTGTGGAAAGAGAAAGACTCATAGTTTCGTTTCAAGTTCCCTAAATTGAAAAAGTTTAGGAAGCTAGGATCTTTGGTGGCTCGTCCTTCTAATTTTGAAGACCGATATGGAAGACTTATGACTGTGTTGAATACAGATGTAGAAGACACGGTTTAGAACACCTTGGTCCAGTTCTATGATTCAACATATAGGTTTTTCACTTTTCCTGATTATCAGCTTGCACCTACTTTGGAGGAGTATTCTTATCACATAGGATTTCCTGTATCAGATCAAATACCGTTCAGCAGTTTAGAGGAGATTCTTAAGTCTCATGTCATTGAATAGGCTATGTACTTGATAAAAGGGGAGATTGATGCTAATCTTATGACTATAGGAGGTATTCTTGGTCTATCTGCCAAATTTTGATGGAGAAGGCTGCTACTATTGCTAGTGCAGGGAGTATGGTTGCTTTCAAAGATGTTCTCATTTTGCTTATTTATGGCATAATTATGCTTCCTAGCATTAATAGCTTTTTGGATATCAATGCCATCAGTATCTTTTTGGTTTAGAATCCAGTTCCTACTTTGATCGCATATACCTACTATTCTATCCATTACATAACAGAGAAGAAAGAAGTGATTGTTATGTGTTGTGCACCTTTACTATATAAGTGGTTTATTTCGCACTTTTTGCAGTCCAACTTATTCAGAGATAATAAGAATCATTTGAGGTAGTCTTAGAGGAATATGTCTCTCAGTAATGCATATCTGACTTGGTAATCTAGAGTATACGATGACGTGAAGTTTATTGAAAGTTGTGGTGAATTCCCCAATGTACCTCTTCTTGGTACAAAAGAGGTTATCAACTACAATCTGATTTTGGCATGTCGTCAGATTGGGTGTGCTATGAAGTGTAAACCAAGAAGAATTCTTGTGGAAGGGTTCTTCATTCAAGAATGTGTTGATAGGAAGGGGTTGAAGAGAATATAGTATGTGGATCTCATAAGATTCATAGAAAAGGAAAGGATGAATTAGGAAAGAAGAATTGTGCTGCCTTACAGCCTTACACTCAGTGGGTAAAAGTAAGAGCTACTAAGATCAAGATGACTTATCCTCCTAAAGAACCTATGTTCCCTAAAATCATAGGATCCACTCTTGTTCCAGTTGAAGATATGGAAGTACTCCTTGTTTCTTTTGTTCTGATGAAGCAAGAAAGAGATAATTAGGAAAACAAGTTTCAAATGTGGAGAAAATTTAGAGCTACAAAGGTAATTAAAGGAGAAAGATGATATGCTTAACCAGAAGGTTGATTTACTTCAGCAGCATGGAAATAAAATGAAGAGGTTTCAAGAGGATTTATTTTCCTTCAAAAACATATTGTCTCAATGTAACAAGGAGCTTTATGATACTCAAGGTAGGTCTGGCACTTGGAAAGGTGTTGTCAACAAGATCTTGAAAGAAAAAGCTAAAATAAAGACTACCTTTGAAGCTCAAGGAGAAGTTGCAACATCTATATGGATCTTCTTTAGTGGTGTTTGCCTCGGATCCTAAGGCTTAGTTTAAGTATTTTGTTTAGGATTGCTTTGAAGTTATAAACTGAAAATTATAATCCTTCTAGATTTTTTTCAATGAAATAAAAGCTCAAGTTTTTCTTTTGATATGTTATTACTTATGATGTTTGCAATATGTTTATAATTCCTTATTTCCTTGAAAACTTAAAAGAATCAATTAAAAAATCATTTGCACATGCATTTCATGCATCATTTGCATCACTGGTCTTGCTTTCTGCAAGTTTTTCAGAGTCTCATTCATTTCCTTCATCTTCGTAGAAGATAAGCTGATCCACTAGTATAATACTCGTGCCAATTCAAGATGAATGATTAAGTTAATTGAGAAAGAGAAAATATATCTCAGTGAGGAAGTAAACACATTGATAACAGGAATGGACAGAATGAATGCTTTATTAGAATCCTTGGTAGCATCCTAGCATCAGCCTCCACCTTCGTCTCAGCCTCAAGTGTCTGTTATCTCCAAGTTTGAAACACATATTGTTGTATCTGCTGCACCCACTAGACCTCCGCGTCAGAATCAGATGCCCGTTGGGTATCCCCGGGGTATGCCTTACAACTTTATACTAGAAAATTTCAACCCTATTGCTAAAGCTCCTTTGGAAAGTTAGGTTCCTCTAGTTCAACTCTTGATGGTCACTTCTCCTCTAGTTGTGCATGTTGTGCCACAAGGAGAGGATCCTATCTACCACATTTCTCCCAGTGAAAATGGACGAGTTCCAAGACCAATTTTAGGAATTGCAGAAAGAGATCAAATTTATGAAGGGGAAAAATTCATTTGGTAAGAATGCTAATGATTTGTGCTTAGTACCTAATGTCAAGATCCATGTGAAATTAAAGTTCTATGACTTTGAAAAGTACAAGGGTAAATCTTGTACTCAAAGTTATTTGATCATGTATTATCGGAAGATGGCTACTCACACTGATGATGACAAGTTATCGATCCATTATTTCCACGAAAATTTGTCTGGTACATCTTTGAAGTAGTTTATGGGGTTGGACAATGCTCATATAAGTTCTCTTAATGATCTTGGGGAGGCGTTCGTATGTCAGTACATGTATAATGTGGATATGGATCCTGATCATGACCAAATTCGTGCCATGTCACAGAAGGATAAAGAATCATTCAAGGAATACACTCAGAGATGGCATTAAGTTACTGCTCAGATTAACCCTCAGATGGAGGAGAAGTAAATGACGAAGATGTTTCTCAAGACTTTGATTTCTTTCTAGTATGAGAGGATGCTTGCTAGCGCTCCTAACGATTTCAATAAAATGGTTAGTATGGGAACTAGATTGAAAGAAGGTGTCAGAGAGGGTCGTTTGACAAAAGAAATGAGTTTATCAGGTGAAATGAAGAATTATGGCAACAACTTCTAGAATAAAAAAGAGGGGGATAACAATGATATTTCTTAATGGGAAGGCAGCGAAGAACAAGAAATGGAATTAATCAGCAGAACCAATCTCAGCAACAATATTATCAGCAACCTCATGTCGCTGCAGTAACTCCGATAGTTAATCAAACTCATGTTGTTTAACCACAATTCTCACAGCAACATCAGAATCAATAGCCAAATCAAAATAAATAAGAGTGTGTTCCTAGGAAGGTTTAGTTTGATCTTATCCCTATGACTTATACATAATTATATCTAGATTGGTTGCAGAAGAGAGTAATTATGACTAGATCTCCGCCAACTATTTTGAATCCACTTCCATGGTGGTAAAAACCTGAAGCTCATTGTGCTTATTATCAGGGAGCATCGAGGCATGATCTTAAGACCCGTTTCTCATTGAAAGAAGAAGTTAAGAAGCTTGTCAAGAATGGTATGTTGAAGTTCCGAGATGTCGAACCTAATGTGCAGGTTAATCCTCTACTAGAGTATGGTGGACCCTCTGTAAGCATGGTAGAAGCTTGTTCATGAGAGTATTTGATTTTTCATGTTAATTTGGTGAAGACTGCTTTAGTTGATATGCATGACAAGTTATGCAAGGCTGGTTTGTTCGAGGATAATCATACATATTTCTAGTTGTGTGAGTAGAATACTCAAGGATGCGTATTAGTGAAGAAATATATTCAGGGCTTGATGGAGTAGGGTGTGTTGCAGGTCAGTACTAAGCATAGGAAAGATGAGTTAGTTGTTATTGTTCCTCAACTTGATATTCTAGAGCCTTTGGAAATCACTTACTAGAGTAAGGAAAGTGTTATGACTCCATTGGTAATGTGTTTGTCGTGGACGATTCTGTATTAATCTGAAAACGCTATTCCCTAAAAGTATAATGTCATTGTGTTGGAAGATGGTAAAAAGGTAATGATTGAATTTTACACAATCTGTCGAGAATATAGCAAATTTCAGTAGAATGACTAGAAGTTGTCGTATGTTTTCTCTAACATCTCTCTGAAAGGTTAATTTTGTGCCAGAAAGTAAGAAAGTGCATGGTAAAGATCCTATAATGGTTAATCAAGAACCTGTGGTTATTGACCAGTCTAATGAACCTAAGAAGAATGGTGATGCTGAAGAATTTCTAAGGTTAATTAAAAGAAGTGACTACAAGGTGGTAGATCAACTTCTTCAGACTCCGTCAAAAATATCAATGCTATATTTGTTGCTAAGCTTTGAGGCTCATCAGAAAGCTTCGATGAGGGTGTTAGAAAAATCCTATATGGATCATGGTGTGATTGTGGATCAATTTGATGGTGTAGTTGGAAACATTACTGCCCGTAATGTCTTAAGTTTCAGTGATGAAGAGTTATCGCCGGAAGGTAGAAACCACAATTATTCATTGCATATATCCATAAAATGCTGAGAGAAATCCATGTCCAATGTCTTAGTTAATACAAGTTCTTTGCTTAATGTTATGCCAAAATCAACTTTGTCTAAGTTGGCTTATCAAGGTGCTCCTATGAGATGCAATGAGGTTGTAGTCAGATCTTTAGATGGTTCGAAGAGGGACAGTAATTGGTGAAGTAGATCTTCCAATGTTGATAGGGCCACATGTTTTCCAAGTCACTTTATAGGTGATGGATATTTACCCATCGCATAGTTGTTTATTGGGAAGACCTTGGATATACGATGATGAAGTAGTAACGCCAACTCTTCATTAGAGACTCAAGTTTGTTAAGAATGAAAAGTTGGTAATTATTTATGTTGAGCAGACTCTACTGGTCAATGATCTTTCTTCTTTTAGATATATAGATGTAGACGAGGAGACTGTTAGGACTCAGTTCCAAGCCCTTGATATAGCCAATGCTATTCATGTGAAGATGAGTGGGGTATTTATCACTTCATTGAAATATGCACAATAGGTAATAAAGAGCGGTCAAGTAGGAGGTTGGGGACAAATTGTTGAGCTTCACGAGAATAAGAACATGAATGTTTAGGGTTCTTACCCTATACGAATGGAAAGACATTAAAGCATGAAGATGTTGTCAGACCTATCCAAGAGGTGTTCCATAATGCTGGTTTTATTATCTTAGAGATCAGACACTTGCTGCCATTACCGAAGAAGATTCAGATCCAGAATGGCCTTGCTTTATGACACATAGAGAGACTAGTTTGGTATCTCAAAATTGGATTGTCGTGGATGTTCCTAGTGTCATTCATGTGTCAAAGTAATTTGTTTTGTATTTTTTCAAATAATCCCTTTCACTCTGCCCAAGGTGAAAGAGACATTGTACGAGCTTCCTTTGTTTCAAATTTTAAGATCATTAATAAAATATGTTTTGTTAGCCAAAGTGTTTTTTTTTCTCAATATTTGCATTTTTATGGAAATTGGTAACAAAAAACTTGTTAAAGATAATTTCAATTATTGTATATCACTTTAAAATTTGCATGTTTTCTAAAGTAAAGCATATCATGTGCAGAGTGATAAAAAAATAGACTCGTTGAAAACAATGACCATGCATCCTCTCCTAACTTTGAATCTGCTCTATACGAAGTGGAAGAATACTATTCAGCCATATAAAGAGCCTTTTGAATTGATCAACAAGTCAAGATTGGGGAACTGCTTGGTGAAGATTTCAAGAAAAGGTCAGTAAAGCTTTTGAAAGCGTAAGTTGATGTATTTTCCTAGTCGTATCAAGATATTCCAGGATTAGATACTGATATTGTAGAGCATAGACTGCCGCTTAAACTAGAATGTTCTCCAATGAAGAAAAAGTTAAGAAGAACACATCCTGATATGGCTGTCAAGATTAGAGAAGAAGTGCATAGATAGATTGATGTTGGTTTCCTTGTCACGTCTATTTATCCTCAATGAGTGACCAATATTGTGCCAGTTCTGAAGAAAGTCGAAAAAGTAAGAATGTGTGTAGACTATAGAGATTTGAATAAATCCAGACCAACATATGATTTTCGTCTGCCACATATTGACATGTTGGTAGACAATACAACTAAGTTCAACATTTTCTCCTTCATGGATGGTTTTCCCGGGTATAATCAGATTAAGATGGCACCTGAGTACATGGAAAAAACAATGTTTATCACCCCTTAGGGAACATTCTGTTACAAAGTGATGCCCTCCGGCTTGAAAAATGCTGGTGCTACGTACCAAAGGGTTATGCGTACCCTATTCTATGACATGAAGCACAAGGAAATCAAGGTATATATTGATGATATGATTTCCTAGTCTAACACTAAAGAAGATAATGTGGAATACTTGTTAAAGTGTTAAAGTTGTTCCAATGTTTGAGGAAGTACATACTCCACTTGAATCCAAACAAATTCACTTTTGGTGTTCATTACGGGAAGCTTTTGGGTTTCATTGTCAGTCAAAAAGGTATAGAAGTGGACCCAAATAAGTTCTGGGCCATTCGAGACATGCCTGCACCTAGAACAAAAAGGCAAGTCAGGGGATTTCTCGGAATTTTAAATTATATCTCCAGGTTCATCTTTCACATGACTACCATTTGTTAGCCAATCTTTAAGTTTCTTTGTAAAGATCAAGGTATCGTGTAGAGTGAAGATTGTCAAAAAGCTTTTGATAGTCTTAAATATTACTTGCTTGAGCCTCCTATTTTGATTCGTCCAGTGGAAGAGAAGCCTCTGATTATGTATTTAACAGTATTAGAAGGATCGATGGGTTGTGTCCTTGGACAGCGGGACAAGATAGGTATGAAATAACATGGTATTTATTACCTGAGTAATAAGTTCACGGATTCTGAACCTCGGTATTCTTTGCTAGAGAAAACTTGTTATGCTTTGGCATGGGCTTCTCGATGTCTCCGGTAGTATATGTTGAATCATACTACTTGGTTGATATCCAAAATGGATCCCATCAAGTATATCTTTAAGAAGCCTGCGTAACACCACAAATATTAGAATTATATATTTAAATTATTATTTGTGTTTTATTGTGAATTTATGTAATATGTGTGATGAATGTGTTGTGGGTTAATAAGTGAAATAGAAGTGATAATTAGAATTATTTAGATTTAAATAATTTTAGTTGAATTAATTAGATTTATAATAATAATTAAATAGGATAATTAGGTGTGTAGAGATATTAGGGGCATAACGGTCATTGTGTAAAGTTATGTAAGGGCATTAGGAGAATACCATAGAAATGGTCCAAGGATTAAACAAGTAAAAAGAGAAAATAAGGAAGAGAGTTTATTCTGAATAATCGTAAGAATTGGGAGAACATGAAGAAGAGCTAGGGCACAAAGAACCAATAAGGGATTCGGTAGAACTTAAAGAGAGAATCAATTTGCTAAGGAGTTCAAGGTAAGGGGTTAAATCTTAGTTTATTATGATTGATAAGGAGTAAGTAATGTAGGATTTTGTTGTGTGATTGAGTTGATGAAAGATGTGATTGATTTGATGAAATATGATGAAATTGTTGATGATAATGATATATGAATGGCATGGTTTAATCCAAATATGTGTTGATACATGTTTTGATGATAATATGTGATATATGATAATTTTTGCACATTTTGGAATGAGTATGGTATCTATAATAGAAATTGGAAGGGTTGGTATCAGTAGCGAAATTGCAACAGGAAGTTGCAGTTTCGCAAGCACCATCTGGAGACGAGGGGCGAGAAGAGCGCCCGAGCATCACCGAGCGAGATAGTTAGAAAGATGAATGGTGGAAAAGAAGAGCTACTGGAAAATGTATGGGGGATGGAGCATTTCCCCAACGTCATTGCACGATGAGGGGGCGAGTAGAGCATTCTTAGTGGCTTCGAGCAAGCATCAGGCTAGCAACCCTTACAGTAACTTCCAGATGACGTAACTTGAGTTTCAGGAAACCATTTGATGCACTGTTTGAAGCATTGGGAAGCTGATGTGCTGAAAAATAATATGATAGATTTATATGAGTGTTTGATACGTGAATTCCAGTACCTATGTGTTTATGAGAGTGAATTATTATATGTTTGCTATGCTATAATGTTTTGTTTCTAAATGATGAATATGTGTTGCTAATAAGGTTTTTGTGACGTTGGCGATGGTATTGTGATGATGTTATAATGATGTTGATGTTCTGAATATGTAATACAAGCTATGTGATGATTTTGTGATGATTATGTGAATGATGGTGCACTTGACTAGCCGTGGTCGAATTTTTATACGATGTTATTGTGTATCATGCATTCATAACATTTTTAAACAGTGGTCTGCTTATGATGAGCCTCAATCCTATTGTGTGGGTTGTGTGGGTTTATGATATGCTCTAGATCTAAGAGGGAATCAATCTTATGGTGGGGATCTTTGGAGGGTAATGAAGCAGGTGTTCATAAATATTGGTACCATATGCATTTGAGTCAGTTGTGTCTCATTAACATCTGATGTAACATTGCATAAATTTTGTTGATGAGTTGTGATATGATGAAATCTGTGAATTTTATGATTATATGAAGTTTTGATGATGAAATAAGTATATGTGATATTATGTTGTATCCTGTTAGTATGAAGTATTGATTAATATGATGTGTTGTTATATGATGATGTTGCTATTACTACTAATAATTTCCCTTATATCTTTTATAATGAATCACGATTACTTACCTTTTCTATTTTAATGTTGCCTTCATGTGGGTAACGCGCGGGTGACCATGAGTAGTTTGTAGAAGCATTGAAGATAGCTTCAAAGTGTTTTATTTATTTACGCTAACTATAGTTGTCTTCTCTGATATGTAACATCGGGTTGGGAACACTATATTATACAAAATTTATATTCTTTTTTATGTTGACTTAGTTTATGGATGTTTTAATGTTAAATTGATTTAATAATTGATGAGGAAAACGTATGAGTTTTGAGAATTTAATTACTATACTATGATGATGAATTCCACTGTGATTTTTCTAAGTGATGTTATGAATTATAAACAGATGCATGTTTTAAAATGATGTAACCCATGTTACAAAGAAGAAATGTTAAATTGATGTTTTCTATGAAGTTTGACACCCTTGAGTGGTGATTATTATTTTATTAAATTCATAAATTATATGAATAATACGGTAGGGTTAGAAGGGTGTTACATTAGTGGTATTAGAATAGGTCGGTCCGTCCGACCAGGTTTTTATAAGATGTCTACTTCCTGTTAGTTGATTAGTGTGTGGAAACTGTCAATGTGTTGATGTTTCTAATGTTAGTTTTCTATACTTGGAGTTATGGATGGAGGGAGAAATGGTAATTCTATTGCAAGTGCTTTAGAAGAAATGGCTCAAGCGCTGTAAAACCAGTATGGCCCGCAGAGTCAGAATGGGGGGAACTATGATGACGCTCGTGCGTGGGGAAGGTTTTAGAGGAACAACCCACCAATCTTCAAGGGCAAACATGATCCCGATGGTGCACAAGTGTGGATTAAGAGGATTGAGAAGATTTTATCAGTGGTGTTTTACTCGGAAAATCAGAAGGTGCAATTTCGTGCTCATATGTTAGAAGAAGAGGTTGAAGAATGGTGGGGTAATTCACGCCAATCGATGAAGATTCTAGGTACAGAGATTACTTGGGATGTCTTCATAACTGCTTTTCTAGAGAAGTACTTTCTTGAGGATGTGCATGGTAAAAAAGATATTTAATTCCTTGAACTGGAGCAAGGGAGTTCAACTGTTGCTGAGTATGCTGCTAGATTCAAGGAGCTAATGAGTTATTGCTCACATTATAACAATCCAACAGCTGAGGTGTTTGTAATACGGTGGGAGAACTGACTTGGGTGTTTTGAGTTTTATCATAAATGTTGCAGATAGCAAGAGTCTCCACCGACTTTTATTTTATCCAATAAAGGAAAGGGTGAAAAGAACAGGAAAGACCTTTTGAAAATTTTCTTGAGTTTTGGTGGTAGGTTATGAAAAGGGAAGGTGTTAGCACCCTTTTCATCCATAGTTATCTACGGGCTCTTATTTGCTAGCTCACTTTGAAATGATTTGTGTTTGTGTAAGTTTGAAAATATTTTGAAAACGCCTAAGTTTGGAATACTTTGCAATGATTCTCGCATCGTTGAGAATGTATATAAAGTGTTGGTTTTGAAAATATTTTTTGAAAGGAAGTGCTTTGGAAATATGTTTGAAAATTCCAATGTAAGGCCATTTTGTAATGATTCTCATATCATTGAGAATGTATACAAAATGTTTGTTTTGAAGAATTTTTTGAAAGTGCGAGGTGTAGAAATGGTTTTTTTTTTTGTGAGCAAGCAATTACGAGCAATCTACCTACTCTAAAGTCTTTGTTCTTTTCCTCCTCCTTTAGATAGTGCTTGTATACCATTTATTGGTAGAGAACCATATCATTGGATGTGAGGGACATGCGTGGGTTATTGTACAGTCACAGAATGCAACTTGTAAGTTTTTTTAAAATTTACCGTAAGGGACTAAGATTGTTTACTGAAGGCAACATTGAAGGATCATCGAGGGACTACAATCTTTTAATAGAGGGTCTTTGCTAAAATCATCTCATGCCCCAAGAACATGACTGTTTATATCTGAGGCAACAAGTGTGGGTTACCTTAGAGGTTCAAGTGTGCAAGGTGTTTTGGTTTCAAGTATATTATCTTTGAATTATGGTTATCTTATGTTGATTTTAAGGGCTTTCCATACAAACCCTAATTACTAGCAATAATATGGAAAGCGATAAATTGCAGAATTTAAATGTCCTAAGCTATTACAATACTTTTGGGGATGGGGGATACAAATTTACAAATGGGGATGATAAGTAAAGTAAATCCTAATTATTATTACAAACCATTGAATATGAATAATAGTGCGAAATAATAAAATGTACAGGAATAATGTAAAGAGAAAAGAATGTGTTTTTGTTGTTTTGATGGAAAAAGAGTTTGATGGTTAATCTAATTAACTAATTAATTTGGAAAGGATAAGTTATTTAATTATTTAATAAAACCTAAAATCTAAGTTAATAAAATAAAACCTAAGTCTATTAGTTTTTAATTTGAAAAAAAGGAAATTTATTGTTTGAGGAAATAAGATAAAATAAAAATAATCAAAATATTTTTAGTCTATTTAATTTTTTTTTTGTATTTTAATAAAAATGAAAATAAATAAAGAAATATAAAATAAAATAAAAAGCTGGGCCTGGTGTTCAAAAAGTAGAAAGGGGGTTGAAAAGTATATTTATTAGGCCCATAATATGTTTTTGTTGGAATCAGAAAACAATAGAAAAAAAGTGGGCCTGCGCTGAATGAGTAAAATGGGAGGTGATGGAAAGTAAAGAGGTCAGGGCCCAAGGTTGGGAAGGCCCAAACGCACTAGCAAACAAAAAAGAAAACAAAATGATGTGAAAAATATCAAAATGTGACGCTGGGGCTCGAACCTTGGTCACAAGGGTGAAAGGCGCGCGCTTTAACTACTAGGATGGTGACACATCCAGTAATTAAGGCAACAATCACTAAATATATTTTAAACTCATTTTTGACCGTGCTTCGTCTTCTTCCTCGCGCCAGCCAACATAATAACATTTTTGAATTTCAAACTTGCTCATTTCTCAACTAAATCAGAAAATGTAAACATCAAACTTGTTAGAAATTTCATCACGATTTCAAATATGTAAATAACTTGAACTAACACTCAAAGATGAACACGAATTTCTGTTGGTACCAAATTCTGACATAATTTTTCTGTAACTTCAACTTCAAAATTCACATCACTCAGGCAAGATAAATGAAATCTAAGGGCATGGTTACTTCAGGGCTGTGATGTCTACATTTTTCATTCACAAAGTAACCATTTATGATGCTTGTAGAGAGAGTTCAAAGTTGGGAAAACTTACCTCAAAACTGGAAATCGTGTTTTGAGTTTGAGCACTCCTGGATGTGTTGTGATGATCTGAATAACTTCAATGGACTCCTAGGAAGCTGATGCAAAACTTACTTTGTGCTGAGAGTGCTTAAATCTTTCTGGAGAAGTCAATGTGCAAAACTATGTTTTTGGAAATGGAAGATGGTGATGGAGGTGTTACAGTTGTGCAACAGGGTCCTGGATCACTTCTATATAGTGTATGGATGATGTTTGAAGGATTAAAAGTGAAAACGCACGAGTGAAATATGAGTTTGGAATTCAAAGTCCGAAATGGAAAGTTATGGAGCTCTTGGTGAAATTTCTAGTTTGAGGGAGTTTGATGGATTTTCAAGGCTTGTGAATTCTTCTATTAGCTTGCAAACACATCCTCTATTTATAGGCAATAGGTTTGAGGGCTTGAAGTGATCAGATTCACAAGATCACATGTTATGATTTTTTGACTTGTTTTTGAAGCAACCTTGACAAACATTGTTCCAATGCATAGTAAAAGGAAATCTAGAGTAGTTAGAGACTTTAAAAATTCTTATCTGATCGTGTATGTTGAGTGTGTTCAGAACAAACAAGTTATAGGCTCAAGACAAGTTGACTTTGTGATTAAAGCAACTTTACAAGAATGGCAATGTTACTTTGTGCCAAAAATGGATGAATATTTTAGACAATGGTTCAAATGCTTGGATAATAGCTCTAACAGTTGTGTAAAAAATTAATTATGGAGTGATTTGTAAGTTAGAATCCTGCAAAGCAAGATTTATGCAGCATGACTTGAGATTTAACCAAGTGTTCATCATCAAAATGACCTAAAATTCAAGAATGGATGTCTAACTTCTTCTCTCTGATTCTCCTAGCTCAAGAATGATATCTTCAATTTCTTGGACATTTTGGAAAGCTTGAAACATTGTATATAACCTTCATGTTGACTACTTAGGCTAAATGAAATAGGAGCTAGGTGGAAAATTGTCAAGAAGTTGGGACAAAAATGTGCCTAACTTGCAAAAATTTTCACGAAGTGTTTTATGAAAAATGTCATGAATTCATGGGCTTATATCTTCAAATCTAAGCATTTTTGGACATCAACCCTCTAATAAAAAGTTGTATAATTCATCAAGATCTACAATTTTCATGTTGAAAGTTTTCCTTGAATCATCTTGCATCTTGGTGAAAAAATATCATGAAGTATTGAAATTGTCAAGGTTATAAAATACTTAGAAATTTTCTAAGTATTGAAAACTTTGACTTTTTGTGGACTTTCTTGACTTTCATGATTCTTGATGATCAAGTTTGATATTTTTGAGTATCTTGATGAATCTTGATCTTTGAAATTCAACATTGATCAAAAAGTCAAAGTTTGACTTTTTATGTATCAGTTGACTTTTCATCAGTTGATCAAATTTCAACTATCAATTCATTGATCTTGAGAAATAATTTTAGACATGAAGTTAGGTAAATATGTTGTGTTTGAGTCGTTAAGATTGTGCTCCAAGTCACTGAGTCATGTACTAAGTCAAAAGTCAATGATCAGTCATTCTCAGTCAAAACCCTAACTCTAGCCATTTTGCCCCTTTTATGATTTGAGTGTTTTTTTTGAAGAATTGTGATCAACACTTGACCAATTGATGAATATGACTTCAAAATATTGATGTTGACCAAAAATCATGAAGTTTGACTGTATGTTAACCATAGTTGACTTTTTACCTAATACAGTTGATTTTTAGTCATCTGAGCAATTGACTGAGAAAATTTGTGATGAAAAACCTGAAACTTGGTATGGGAAATCTTGGAGACCTATAATGAACCGTGAAAGTAATTTGAGGCATCAAAAGTCCAATTGTCCTTGAGAAAATGAAAACCCTAATTTGGAGGCTCAGTGCTTAGGAGGCGAGCTTGTCTGATCAAACCCTTGAGAACCCTTAAGTATTTGAGATCTTTGGTGAGAAATATTTTGAGAAAAGAGAGAAAAAATTTTGGGGTACAACAGCTGCCCATGTTCAATCTTCTTAAACCTAAAGAGTTAGATTGACTTGTCCGCCATTCATGACTTGAAGGTGGAAGATGACTGAACACTTAAGTTCCCAAAAATTTGCACTCATTTGTGCATGAAGTAAAATTGTTTGTTGATTATACTGGGAATGGGCTTAAAGATTCCATTTGGAAAGATGATGGAGAGTTATCGGGGATGGTCTTAAAGATTCCATCCAAAGTAACTGTTGATAGAAATATCAGAACGAGTCTAATGCTCGACTGTATCTTAGGAGTATCAGAATAAATCTACGCTTGATTTAAACTGAGCCAGAAGATGTTTGCATCCGTATTTAACTGGAAAGTAATTAGAATAAATCTTTAGGAGATTTAAGCTGAACCAGCAGATGCATTGTATTTGTCTCTAACTGGATAAGAATCTGAATAAATCTGAACCAAAAAGTGCCCTCCAGAAAAGAATCAGAATAAATCTTTGGGCGATTTAAACTAAACCAGCAGATGTCTTGTATTTGCCTTTGACTGGATAAGAATCAAAATAAATCCGAACCAGAAAAAGTGTCTACCAGAAAAAAATCAGAATAAATCTTTGGGCGATTTAAACTCAACCAGTAGATGTCTTTTATTTTCCTTTGATTGGATAAGAATCAGAATAAATCTGGACCAGAAAAAGTGTCCACCAAAAAAGAATCAGAATAAATATTTGGGTGATTTAAACTGAACCAGCAAATGTCTTGTATTTGCCTTTGACTGGATAAGAATCAGAATAAATCTGAACCAGAAAAAGTGTCTAAGAAAAGAATCAGAATAAATCTTTGGGTGATTTAAACTGAACCAGCAGATGTCTTGTATTTTCCTTTGATTGGATAAGAATCAAAATAAATCTGAACCAGAAAAAAGTGTCTACCGAAAAAGAATTAGAATAAATATTTGAGTGATTTAAACTGAACCAGCAGAGGTCTTGTTTTAGAATGACCCTTTGAGGAAATTTCTTAAATAGCCCTTTGTTAGATGTAGCCTTCGAGAAGACTGTTGGGTCATATGAGTAGTTGGTGATGTTTGTCTATTGATTGATCTTTACCTGAAAATGTAAAAAGTTAGCTGTATGCAATCCCATGATGTATTAAATGCATTGCGTAATGATGTTCTAAAAATAAATGAGATTTTGCTATATGTGTTTCGTATGCATATATTAAGATGAATGAATGTGCAATGTTGTTGAAGTGTATTTGTCTTGGGAAATAAATCCCTGACTATTGTTGGGGATGAAGAGTATGTGTATCTTCAATCTTGTCTAAAATGCTTCCGCTGGGGATTCTTGGTTACTTGTTTGAGGAAAATCTGCAGGGGATGTATTGATTTCTGTTTGGGGAGTAGAGTTTAGGAACATTGGTCGTCCGTTGTTCTACTGGGGAATTTATTTCTTATGTACCCTGGCTGGGGATAAAAGAGATGGTTAAACTTCCAACCCATTTGAGGAAGATAATTCTTATATACCCTAATTGAGGATAAAAGATATGGACAATCTTCCGACTTCTTTGGGGAGGATAAAGTTAACTGGTATCTGGTCGGATTCCAAGCTTTGTAGCAACTTTCTAGGGATAGTGGAAACTTTACTGGGGAGAAGAATTTTTTTAGTGATTTGTAGTAGCCTGGGGAATAGAATTGAGCAAGGGAAATTTGTAGTCTGTTGGGGAAATAAACCCTGTTGGGGAAATAAACCCTGTTGATGGAGAAATGATCTGCTGAGGAAAGTAACTCTCTTATGGAAATTGAATTTTCTAAAGAGAAGAAATATTGCAGGGTCTTTTTCTTCAGCTTTGGAGGAACAAACTCAACTAGGGAAGAGAATTTCCATAAATTGTACTGATTGAGACTCTGTGGAGACATTTAACGGGGAAGAGATTATGCTCCTTTATTTGTTAAAGTGATCTGCCGGGGAGATTATGGGGAATGTGCTCTTATTTGTGAAAACTATTCTGTGGGGATAACCTCATAGAAGTGGCTCTGGTGACTTCACTGGGGATAATCTTATGAAAGGGACTCTGTGGGGATTTACAGACGGCTTGGGTATCATCCCAACTCCTAGAGTTTTGAGTAAATGTTTATTGCCATTCTTATGCATTTATTTGTTAATAGTTAATCATGTTTATATGCATATGCTCATTCCATTTTAGTCATTGGACGTTTTTGCAAGCAAAACAGAAAAAACAAAAAGTTTGGATTTTAAAGTATATTTGTATTGATAATTTACTTATAAAAAGGCGAGTTTGTACAAAGAGACGGAAATCCTTGTAAGAGGAAGTCGTCATGAAATGAAAGAGTACAAAGTGAAAACAAATAGCCATGCGAAAAATGATCTCATTGAGTTCCAACTCTGTTATTGCCCTTATGTCTTCAAACATCTTGTCCTTTGCCATCAGAAGAAGTTGATCGATCCATTCGAACGTTTGACCTTGGTAATAAAGTTGGTTGTAAGTGATCCAATGTGAAATAGTCGTACGCTTTAATCCCTAATTTTTTCCTGGACCGCCCTCTTGGATTTTCGGTCCACCAGGATACCCTTTTTTGCCCAAGCCGCCCTTTCAGGTTTTTGACTTTCCAGGTGTATAATCTTTTATATATATCCCCTATTTTTTCCCAAACCCTTTTGGTTCATCGAGATGCCCTTATTTTTTCCTAGGTATGTCAACCTAGAGGTCTATTTCTATGAGTAGTATTTTTTTACTATGTCCGTGTTCACAGGGTGCGGCAAATCTTTGCCATCCATAATGGTTAGCATCATAGCACCACCTGAGAATATTTTCTTAACAACAAATGGCCCTTCATAAGTGGGAGTCCATTTGCCCCTGGGATCGCCTTGTGGTAGAATGATGCACTTTAGTACCAAGTCACCAGCCTGGTATATCCGATGCTTGATCTTCTTGTTGAAAACTTCGATCATGCGTTTCTGGTACATCTGACCATGACAAACAACATCCAGCCTCTTTTCATCAAGCAAATTTAACTGATCCAACCTTGTCTGAATCCATTCGTCTTCATCTAAGTCTACTTCTTTCATAATCCTTTGAGAAGGAATCTGAACATCGATAGGCAAGACAACTTCCATGCCATACACCAAAGAGAAAGGGGTTGCCCCAGTTGATGTTAGTGCTGAATTACGGTATCCATGGAGAGAAAATGGTAGCATCTCATGCCACTCTTTATAGGTCACTGCCATCTTTTGCACAATCTTCTTTATATTCTTGTTGGCAGCTTCCACTGTGCCATTCATCTTAGATCTGTATGGATAAGAGTTATGATGTTTGATCTTGAACTGTATGCAGAGTTCAGTGATCATGGCATTGTTAAGGTTGGTGCCATTGTCAGTGATGACCTCTCAAGAATACCATACCCACATATGAGGTTATGCTTGATGAACTGAGCAACAACGTTCTTGGTAACTGAGGCAAATGAAACCGCTTCAACCTACTTGGTAAAGTAGTTAATGGAGACAAGAATGAAATCGTGTCCATTAGAGGAAGTAGGTTTGATTTCTCCAATCATATCGATTCCCCATATTATAAATGGCCAAGGGGCAGTCACGAAATTGAAAGGAACCGGAGGCACGTGGACCTTATCAACATAAATTTGGCACTTATGGCACGTCCTCGAGTGGTAGTGACAATCATTTTCCATAGTCGACCAAAATTAACCAGCTCTAAGAATCTTCTTGGCCATAGTGTATCCACTGGAGTGGGTTCCAAAGATACCTTCATGCATATCCTCCATGATCTTCTCTACTTCCTTCTTGTCCATACAACGGAGCAAAATTTAATCATGGTTGTGTTTGTATAAGATCCCATTACTCAGGAAGAACTTGGCTGAGAACCTTCGTAGGAACTTCTTGTCATTGACTGACGCCCCTTCAGGATACTCTTGAGCTTCGAGATATCTTTTCACCTCATGAAACCAAGGCTTCTCCTCTACACCATCAATGTCAATCTCATATCAGTGTGCTGGTTCGTCAAATCTTTTGATAGTAATTCAGGGAGCTTAGTTATCCCATCCGACCTTGAACATAGAAGACATGGTAGCTAAAGCATCCGCCAACTGATTTTCTTCCCCCGAATTATGTTGAAAAGTAACTTGTTCAAAGTATGGGATCAAGGTTAGCACAATCTCTTTGTAAGGGATAAGATTTGGATGTTTTGTATCCCAATCTCCTTTAACTATACTGGTCACTTAAGTCGAGTCTTCATATACACTTACGAATTTGATTCTTAGGTCAATAACAACTTTAAGACCCAAGATGCACGCTTCGTACTCGACCATATTGTCGATACAATAAAAGCAGAGCCTGGAAGTGAAAGGTGTATGGCAATTGTTGTACCCCAAAATTTTCCCTCTCTTTTCTCAAGACATTTCTCACAAGATCTGCAATGGCTCAAAATTGCACAAGTGCTGACTAGATCAAACTATCTCCTAAACACTGATGCTTCAAATTAGGGTTTTGGTTTTTACAAGGATAATTGGACTTCAAATGCCTCAAATGACTTTCATGGATCATTATATACCTTAAAGAATACTCATGTTAAGTTTTAAGTCTTGAATCCAATTTTGCTCAGTCAATTGACTAGATAACTGAAAATTAACTGTATTGGGTAAAAAGTCAACTGTGGTCAAACTATAGTCAAAATTCATGATTTTTTACCAACATAAACATTTTAAAGTCCTATTCATCATTTTATCAAGTATTTATCACAATCCCTCAAGAAAAGCACTCAATTTACCAGAGGGGCAAAATGGTCAAAATTAGGGTTTTGATTGTAATTGATTGATCAGTGACTTTTGATCTAATACATAATCTAATGGCTTGAAACATAATATCAAGGATTCAAATACAACATTTTTACCTAATTTCATGTTTTAAAACATTCCTCAAGATCAATAGATTGATAGTTGAAATTTGATCAATTGATGAAAAGTCAACTAATACACAAAAAGTCAAACTTTGACTTTTTGGTCAAAATTCAATTTCAAAGATTGAAATTCATCAAGATATTCTAAAATATGAAGTTTGATCATCAAGAAATCATGAAAGTCAAAAGTCAATGTGAAAAGTCAAACTTTTCAAGACTTGGAAATTTTTTCTAAGTGTCTTTACACATGGTAATTTCATTACTTCATGCCAATCTTTCCCCAAGTTGAAAGATGATTCAAAGAAAACCTTCAACATGAAAGTTGTAGAGCTTGATGAAATCTACAAATTTGCTTTGCTGATTAAGTCCTAGAAGTTCTTGGATTTTGAGTTATAAATACCTAAAGTTATGGCATTTTTCATAAAACACTTAGATACATTTTCAACAGGTTTTGATCAGTTTTTATCTCAACTTCTTGGCCAATTTTGACCAGGTTCCAATTTGATTTATCCAAAATGGTTAACATGAAAGTTTTAGACAGTGTTTCAAGCTTTCCAAAACATCCAAGAGTATGAATTTATTATACTTGAGATGGGAGATTCAAAGGCATGAAGTTGGACATCCATTCTTGAATTACAAATCATTTTTGGTGAAGAACACATAATCTAATCTACATGCCATGCTGCATAATCCCATGTTGCAGGGATTCTAACTTGTAAATATTACCATAATTTAATTCTTACACCTACTCTTTATCTATTACCCAAGTGTTTGAGAAATTGTCCAAAAGATCTTTCCATTTATGGCATAAAGGCACCATTACTATTCTTGAAAAGCAAGCTTTTTGGTAAAAAATTTGTCTTGAGCCCATACCTTGCTTACTTCTGATTATACTCCACTATAAATCATGGAAATTATCCCCTCTATATCAAAAACTTTGGTACTTCATCTTGGGACCATGGATGACTTGCCATAACTTGATATTTGCATTCCAACCAAACCATAATTTGTTATGTTGCAAATCTGATTACTTCAACTTCCCAAACCTTTTCTCTATAAATAGAGAGGTCATTTGATAGATAAAGAGGCCATATTCTTGTGCGTTGAAAAATCCTCAAACCCCCTTATACTCTAAAAAACCAGAATTATCCATAAAAACCTCCATTTTTGAGCTTTGAAACCAAAATCTTCAAATCTATCAAACCTTGCAAATATTGTCCAAACAAACCACCCAAATACTTCATATACATCATATAGAAGTTGTTAAAACACAAGAGAAACTTCTGTAACATCACTATCACCATCTTCCAAACTCAAAAACAACCACCAGCAACTTGACTTCCCCAAGATAATACAACAATTCTAAATCAAAACACAAATTTCAGTTTCAAGGTAAGTTTTATTGACTTTGAACTCTTTATACAAGCATCATTAGTGGTTTATTTGTGAAGATAAAATGTAGATGTCATTTCCCTGAAGCTAACCATATGCTTAATTTTTATTTTCATTAACCATGTGTTAAGAAGTGATTTATATATGCAACAGAAAAATGTTAGAGGTAAAACTACAGTATGAGTCGATACATATCTCATATGAGTCGACTCATATTAGTTACAAAACAGGGGATGAGCCGATACAATGCATTATGTATCAATACATACTGTTATCAAGACATATTACAGATAGACAAAATGTGTATGAGTCGATGCAAAACACGAATGAGTCAATGCAAAACAGAAATGAGTCGATGCAAACCATTATGTATCAATACATACTGAGTTGGTTTTGATTTCCATGGGAAAGAAGTGATATGTATTGATGCATAAGTGCATGTGTCGATGCAAAACAAATATGAGTCGATGCAAACCATTATGTATCAATACATACTGAGTTGGTTTTGATTTCCAGGGGCAAGAAGTGATATTTATTAATGCATAAGTGCATGTGTAGATGCATAAAGTTTTTTTAAAACAATTTTCCTTCCTTTTTACATTATATTTATATTTTTAGATATTGTTATTCATTATTCAATTTTGTTGTAATAGTAATTTGGTTTTAATTTCTTTCATCCCCCATTTGTAATTTGTATCCCCTTCCCCCCATAAAAGATGTAATAGCGTAGAACTTTAAATTTCCACAATTTATTGCTTTCAATATTATTGCAAGTAATTAGGGTTTTTATGGAAAGACTTAAAATCAACAAGTAGACAACCCTAATTCAAGACAAAAATGCATGAAATCAATATACTTTGCACACTTGCACCTCTAGGGTTAACCCACACTTGTTGCCTTAGAATAAAACAGTCATGTCCCTCGAACGCGGGATACTTTAGCAAAGACCCTAGATTACAAGATCGTAGTCCCTCAATGACCCTTCAATGTTGCCTTCGGTAAACGATCCTAGACCCTTAAGATAAATTTCTAAGGTATCCTATAATGTTGCCTTCTATTACTGTGTGATGACCCACACATGTCCCTTCACATCCAATTATAGGGCTTCTTATCAATCAATGGTAAGATAGCAATATCTAAAGGATGAGGAAATGAACAAAGACTTTTTGAGTAGGTAGAATGTTCGTAGTTGCTTGATCACAAACATTTCAAACCAAACATCTTTCAAACACACCAACACTTTCAAAAATTAAATATTTTCAAAAGTCAACACTTTGTATACATTCTTATAGAGACGAGAATCATTACAAAGTTCACCTAAAATAAAGGAACTTTCAAAAATACTTCAAAAACATCACAAACATATTTCAAACAAAGCATTTCAAAGTGAGCTAGCAACTAAAAGCCCATAGATAACTACGGATGAAAAGGATGCTAATACCTTCCCTTTTTATAACCTACCCCCCCGAACACAAGAAAATTCTCGAAAGGTCTTTTATGTTCTTTTCACCCTTTACTTTATTGGATAAAAGAAAAGTCGATGTCGACTCTTGATATCCGCAACAATTGCAATCAAACGCAAAACATCCAAGTCAATTCTCCCACCGTATTACAGAACTGGCAACTCTGTTGGGGAAATTATTAAAAGTGGGTTTACCTTAGAGACTAGATCACCTTTAAATTCTTTCATTGTTTGATTTGTTTGCTTTACATCTTTGGGTCCTTGTTTGGGTTTTGTATTGATCCTCTACCCGGATTGGGGAACATTATTAGGTAAGTAGAAATAGATCATAGGGATTGTGTGGGGTATACCGACATGGTTGAAACGATGGCTACATTAGCGTGACACATTTGTTGGTACCGGTATCCCTTGAGTCTAGTCAAGGAGAATAAAGGGCCGCTGTGTGGTTTCATGAAGCACTAACTGACCGTAGAACCTTTAAATGAACAACTTGGCCATTAGGAAGTAGTGAGATAGCCAACTTTGGTGCAATTCAAAGTTTGTTGATACTCGATAATATGCTCATTGAGATTGGACTTTCAGTATATTTCGATGGCCAAAACAGAGGCTTACGCTGAAACAATGCCCGATGAAAAAAGATCAATGATATTGAGATTCCCTAGAACCCGATTACTTTTTAGGACAGGTTGAACCAACTAAACTTCAAGAGGGTACTTACCTATAAACCCCATGCAAGCCTAAACCTAAGGACTTGTTTGTGTGCTTGTATATAATTATTTGTACATAACATCATGACATCATACCATAGAATTTTCACTAACCATTTCAAGGACCTAGAGATTTATCTTTGTTTTGTTTTGTAGGACATGGCTTCCACTCGCAGGAATACTATCCAAATCAACCTCGTAAGAGAACCTCCTCAACTCAAAGAGTTAGCATCAAGGGTTCCTGAGAATTCTCTCTTCACTAAAAGACATGGTCGACTTCTCAATCTAGTTACCTCAAGTTTTGATGAAGACATGATGAAAGTGCTTTTTCAGTTCTTTGACCCCTTACACCATTGCTTTAAATTTCCTGATTACCAATTAGTGCCCACCATGGAGGAATTTTCTCAACTCTTGGGAGTCCCTATTCTTGATCAATTACCCTTCACCGATATTGAGAAAGACCCAAGATTTAAGGATATTTCTCTAGCTTTACATTTGCAATGATCCGACGTTGTGGCAAATTGGGAAACAAGAAGTGGTGTTAAGGGTTTTCTAGCCAAGTTTATGTTTGAGAAGGCTAAAAAAATTTGGGATGCTTTGTATTTGTAAGCTTTTGAAGAGGTTTTGGACCTTCTAATTTATGGGATAGTACTATTTCCTGACCTGGACCAACTCATAGATGTGAATGCAATCAAAGTTTTTCTATCTCGTAACCCGGTGCTTACCTTACTCAGAGACATCTTGCATTCTCTTCACACTCGCACCATGAAGAGAAGGGGATCCTTATCTGTTGCAATCCTCTGTTGGCTATGTGGTTTACTTCGCACCTTCCTCGATCTATTTTGAAGAATGAGCAAGGCATGAGATGGTCTAATAGGTTGATGTCACTCTCGCATTCAGATATTCATTGGTGTTCTCGATCTTTAGAGGATGTTATCATTATTGATCGTTATGGGGATTTCCCTAATGTATCTCTCATTGGCATTAGGGGAGGTATGACTTATAATACTTGTCTGGCTCTATGACAGTTTGGCTATGCTCGGAGGGATGGCCCCTATGACGCACTTGTCCAAGGAATTGTATTTGACTATGAGAACGATGTCCAAGGTTATTATCAAAGATTTCTACGAGCTTGGAGCATGGTGAACAAAGTTGATAACAAGATGTTTGGGCATAATAACTCCATTCCTTTGGAGACTTATCTCAAGTGGGTGCGAGCTCGTGCTCAAAGCCTCATGATGTTGTATCCTGCCATCTTACCTATCATCATGGAGCCTATTTCCAAAGGAGATGTTCCCTACACTATTCTTCATCCTGGCATGCCTACTACTCTCGAGGAGTTGCAAAGATTTTAGATTCAACTCAAAGGGGAGAGAGACACCTTTGAAACCCAATTCTACTCAAGCGAGAAGAAAGTGATGGAGCTCATAAGGCAATTTCACGAGGAGCGGAACCTGAATGCCTACATTATTCTAAAGAGGAAGCATCCATAGGAGACCTGAGCCTTTTTATTAGTTCATTTTGTTTGTTTTTCTTTCATTGTAAGTCCAAGAGGCATTTGTTATAACCGTTTGAACTTATTAATACATTTAATGTTTGTTCCTTCTTTGTTTAAACAAATTTAAATCTTAAAGGTCCTTGAAAACATTTGCATTCACATTACATGCATCATAACATAAGCAGGTTTTCCGACACAGGTTTCCTCATCTTTCTACTGTTTATTTCAGTAACATGGATCTCGAGCAGACTGTGAAGGACTTGCAGACACAAAATTATCAATTTCAGGAAACCTTGCTCAACTTGTCCAAAGGGAAGCAAGAACTGATGTCACTTATGGTTGCAAAGAAGAAGACCAAGAAGAAGGCTTTGATCAACACGGGGAAGAGGTTCAAGGGCCCTGTTCGACAAGTTCAAGTGGTAAAAGACTCCTATGAGGAGGATGCAAATCAGAATGAAGATGTAAGGATCACCCGTGCTGGAGGTGGTAACAATCCAATCTCTAAGGATGAGGACTATTTTACCGAACAATATCCACCGGCTGAAGACAAGTATAAGCCACTGGAGGACAGATTAAAGGCTATGGAAATTAAATCTTTGCTTGGCCTAGATTTTGGTGATTTGGGTTTGGTTACTGGGGTAGCAATCCCCCACAAATTCAATATTCAAATTTTTGCCAAGTACGATGGCGTTTCATGCCCGAAGCTTCACTTGAGATCTTACGCTCGTATAATTCAACCGCATACCACTGATAAGAAGTTGTGGGCGCACTTCTTTCAAGAGAGCCTGTCTGGGACTCAATTGGAGTGGTTTTACCAATTGGAAGGAACTAACATCCATACTTGGGAGGATTTGGCCACTGCCTTTTACCGCCAATATCAATATAACGCTGATCTTGCACCAACTAGGGTGCAATTGCAAAGAATGACCATGGGTACCAACAAGGGCTTCAAAGAATACACTCAAAAATGGAGAGACCTGGCTGGCAGGGTGCAACCACCTTGAGCTAATAGGGAGTTAGTAGAAATGTTTATGGGAACATTGACTGGACCATTTTTCAACTTACTGGATGGAAGTTCATCATCCGGATTCACTAAATTGATCTTGACTGGTGAGAGGGTTGAAAGCGGGATTAAAAGCGGGAAAATACCGAGGGCCTCCATCTCTAATTTTGTGAAAAAACCATTTGCTGGCAAAAAAGAGACTACTGTTTTATATGGATCAAGAAGTCGTACTAAGAATGACCACCATCATTCCATAGGGGAAGTATTAATTTCCAATCTTACACCTACTCAACAACAACAAGGGAATAGGCGAAGGACGAAGTTTCAAGAAAGGCAGTATACTAAGATCAATATGTCATTGTCTCAAGCATTTCATCACTTACCACTCAAACAACCCCGAACATGATACCAATGATTGTTGGTCTCTAAAGAATAAAATCTAAGACCCGATTGACAACAAGACTGTTGAATTTGATCCTCCTCCAACTCCGAATGTAATCACCGCACCTATGCCAAATCATGGCAAATGTTTCAATGCTATTGAAGATACTGCTTTTGTTTCCTCTATTAATGACTTGACCACTCCACTAAAGACAGTTAAAGACAATTTGTTGAAAGTCGGGGTTTTCCCTGGTTGTTTTGAAGAGTGTTGCTGCTGTATTGTACAAAATAATGGTTGTGAATGGCTGAGAAAAGGTGTCCAACACCTAATGGACAACCATGAGATTCTATTTGAAAGAATTCCATCCGTGAAAAGTTTAACCCAAAGTGTATCTCAAGAATTTGAAGACGTGTCCATCATTACTATCTCCAACAAGCCTGTTAGGATCACCTCCAAAGGTCCTATTAGGATTCCCGTTGAATCAAGAGTATTACAAGCGCCATTAACTATCACTATATTGGGGCCAGTTCCCTACTATTCTGATAAAGCTGTGCCCTGGAACTATGGGGCGAAAGTGTATTATCATGGCATCAAACAAGAGTCATGGATTGCTGGAGATGAGAATGTTGAAGTTACAAACATTGTTAGATCAAGTAAAGTTACTAGGACGGGAAGGATCTTCTCTCCAGAGATCTCACATGCGACAACCACAACTACACCCATTCATATTAATGTTGATAAACCTAGTACTGATGCTAGAGGAAAGGAAAAATGATTGAGCCTGCCCGGACGGAGGCGCCCATAAAATATATTACAATTGAGGACCCATCTACCAAAGAGATAGAGGAGATTTTTAAAATTATAAGAAAAAGTGATTATAAGATAGTAGAACAGTTGGGGAAAACACCCTCAAATATCTCTATGCTATCTTTGTTACTATTCTCCAATGCACATGCTCAAGCATTGATATAATTCTTGAAAAATTCCCATGTTCCTCAAGAAACTACGGTTGATTAGTTTGAATATGTGTAGCGAGTTTGACTGCCGATAACAATTTGGGATTCTCGGATGCTGATTTTACTCCAGCCGGAAAAAATCACAACAAAGCTTTGCATATCTCCATCAAATGCAAATGAACTACTTTAGCCCATGTATTGGTGGATACTGGGTCCTCTCTGAATGTTTTACCCAAAGGTTTCCTAGATCGGTTGGATTGCAAAGGTTTGATGTTGAAGCCAAGTGACATTATGGTAAGAGCTTTTAGCGTATCAAAAAGGATGGTCCATGGAGAAGTTTATCTCCCCATCAAAGTTGGGTCTCAAGTTTTCAACTCGAATTTCTATGTGATGGATATCCTTCCTGCTTACTCTTGCCTATTGGGACGCCCATGGATCCATGGGGCAGGTGCAGTGACTTCCACACTACATCAAAAGTTAAAATATTCTGTCAAAGGAAAAAACGTTATTGTCTATGGTAAAGAAGAGTTTATGGTTAGCCATCTGAATTCATTTAAGTATGTTGAGATGGATGTCGAGTTCTTAGAAAATCCTTGTCAAGCCTTCAAAGTGGTCTCTCCCATGGTTGCTACCGCCAAGGTTTCTCTTGACATTCCAAAAGCTACTAAAGATATGCCAAGGATGGCTTCCCTCAAAGATGCTCGCGCTGTGATTGAAGAAGGAGGTTGTACCATTTGGGGACAACTTCCTGACATCCCTTTTAAGACAGAAAATATGGTTTGGGCTTCACTGCCAAAGCTCAAAAAGAGGTCAGACGTGCTCATGTGTGGAAACCACCTCTTCGCATCAGTAACCATGAAGTAAATGCTCTTGAAGACTATGACGATGACTGTGACTTTGATGGTTGGGTCTACCTGACTTCTGACGGAGGGCTCAATAACTGGCAGACCAAGGACTTTATCCCGATCTCCTCTAGCTAGGAGTAATTTCCATTTACTATTTTATTACTTTGTCTATAATTTCCATTAAAATAATTACTCTAAGCCATATGCCTTGTCCGGGCACATTGGCCCATTTGTTTAGGATTTGTCATTTTCATATGCCATATGCTCATTTTAATGAAAAACATTGGACTCTTTTGCATTCAAATTTTGCGCTCATTGTCTTTCTTTACTGCATTTTCAAAAAATAGCCATGTGACCTTATATGCACACACATACATTTACAGACCCACATCCACTCCGGATCTCATTGAAAACGACTCTGCTATTGCCACCTATGACTTTGAATATCCAATCTACCAAGCCAAGTACAAAGGAGAAGAAGATTGTGAAATACCTGGGGAACTAGCCAAACTTTTGATTTAAGAGGAAAAGGCCATTCAACCACACGAGGAACCAGTTGAAGTGATCAACTTGGGTAGTGAGGCAGATAAAAAAGAATTCAAGATCAACGCCAACTTGGAAGACTGTGTCAAGAGAAGATTGGTTTATATATGTACAACTATGTTGAAGTATTTGCTTAGTCATATGAAGATATGCCGAGACTTGATACTGATATCGTAGTCCATCATCTTCCAGTGAAGGAAGGTTGTCCTCTGATCAAGCAAAAGGTTTGTCGCATGCAGCCAGATATGTCTGAGAAGATCAAGGCTGAAGTAATGAAACAGTTTGATGCAGGCTTCCTGGAAGTGACGGCATACCCTCAATGGATGGAAAATGTTGTTCCAGTACCGAAGAAAGGCGTTAAAGTCCATATGTGCGTAGACTACATGGATTTGAATAGGGAAAGCCCCAAAGATAATTTCCCGCTACCTCATATTAATGTCTTGGTTGGCAACACGACTCAACACAAAGTTTTCTCCTTCATGGATGGCTTCTCCGGATACAATTAAATAAAAATGGCACCCAAAGACATGGAAAAACCACTTTTGTTACACAGTGGGGAACCTTCTGTTACAAGGTCATGCCTTTCGATTTGAAGAATGCAGGTGCAACCTATCAACAGACTATGGTAGATTTATTTCATGATATGATTCATCATGAGATAGAAGTCTATATTGATGATATAATTTCAAGATTGAAAACGGAGGAAGAACACCTTGATCATCTTCACAAGCTGTTTGAGAGGTTGAAGAAATACAAGCTAAGGCTGAATCCCAACAAATGTACCTTCGGGGTAAGGTCTAGAAAACTCCTAGGGTTTGTCGTTAGTGGAAAAGGTATTGAGGTCGACCCTGCAAAAGTAAAAGCCATACAAGAGATGCCAGCTCCCTGTACTGAGAAGGAGGTCAGGGGATTCTTAGGTCGACTCAACTACATCGCCCGATTCATCTCTCACTTAACTGATACCTGCGAGCCAATCTTCAAACTGTTGAAGAAAGATCGAGTAGTCAGATGGAATAACGACTGCCAAGATTAAAGAGTAGCTACAAGAACCTCCAGTCCTGATGCCTCCAATTGAAGGAAGATCTCTGATTATGTACATGAATGTAGTATAGAATTCAATGGGGTGTGTGATGGGTCAACATGACGATTCTGGCCGAAAAGAGCATGCAACATACTACCTTAGCAAAAAGTTTACCGACTGTGAAACTAGATATTCACTGCTCAAGAAAACTTATTGCGCTTTGGCATGGGCTTCTCAGCGGCTAAGACAATATATGTTGACTCAAACCACTCTATTGATTTCTAAGATGGATCCCACCAAGTATATCTTCGAGAAACCAGCTCTCTCCAGAAGAATAGAAAGATGGAAAATAATCTTGACTGAATATGACATCCAATACACCATACAAAAAGCAATCAAAGGAAGTGTGCTGGCGGATCATTGGCTCATCAAGTTGTTGATGACTACCAATCCATGAACTTTGAGTTCCCGGATGAGAATATCATGCTGATAACTGATTGTGAAAAGCCTGGACCATATGAAGGACCTGAACAAGGATCCCGATGGGCTATGGTTTTCGATGGAGCTTCCATTGCATTAGGTAACAAAATTGGTGATGTGATCATTTCTCCTGAAGGTTTCCATACGCCTTTCACTTCTAGATTGTGCTTCGAGTGTACGAACAACATGGCCGAGTATGAAGCGTGCATCTTATGTCTAAAGGCTTCCATTGACCTAAGAATCAAATTCTTAAGTGTATACGAAGATTCATCCTTAGTAATCATTCAAGTTAAAGGAGAATGGGACAACAAACATCTTAATCTGATCCCTTACAAAGAGCTTGTGTTAACCTTGATTCCTTACTTCGAAGAGATTATCTTTGAACACTTTCCAAGGGAATAAAATTAGTTGGCAGATGCTTTAACAACTATGTCATCTATGTTCAAGATCAATTGGGACAACAAGCTCCCATAATTATTATCGAAATATTTGACGAACCTGTATACTGTTATGAGATTGACACTGATGAAGAGAAGGCTTGGTATCATGAAGTGAGAAGGTACCTTGAAGCACAAGAATATCCTGGAGGATCCTCAATCAATGATAAGAAATTCCTGTGGAGGTACTCATCCAAAATCTTCCTAAGAAATGAGATTCTGTACAAACGCAACCATGATTCTACTCTACTCTCTTGTATGGACAAGAAGGAGGAAGATAAAATCATGGAAGACATGGATGAAGGTATATTTGGAACTCACTCTAGTGGGAACACTATAGACAAGAAGATCCTGAGGGCTGGTTACTATTGGTGGACTATGGAAACTGATTCTCACCATCACTTGAGAGTTTGCTATAAGTGTCAGATCTATGCCAACAAGGTTCATGTACCTCCAATACCTTTAAACCTCATGACCGCTCCGTGGCCATTTTCAATGTGGGGCATTGACATGATTGGAGAAATCAAACCCACTACCTCTAATAGACATTGTTTCATCCTCGTCGCCATTGATTACTTCACCAAATGGGTCGAAGCTACTTCATTTTCCTCATTTACTAAGAACGTTGTAGCCCGATTTATCAAGCATAACCTTATCTGCCGGCATGACATCCATGAAAGGATCATGACCGATAATGGAACCAACCTCAAAAATTCTATGATCACTGAACTCTGTATGCTGTTCAAAATTAAGCATCACAACTCCTCTCCTTCCAGACCTAAGATGAATGGTGTAGTGGAAGCCGCCAACAAGAATATACAGAAGATTATGCAGAAGATGGTGGTAACCTACAAAGATTGGCATGAGATACTACCATTTTCTCTTCATGGCTACCGCACTTCGGCTCGAACATCAACTGGGGCAAATCCTTTCTCTTTAGCATGTGGCATGGAAGTTGCCCTGCCTATTGAAGTTCATATTCGTTCTTTGAGGATTATGAAAGAAGCAGGCCTAGGCAAAGATGAATGGATTCAGACAAGATTGGATTAGTTGAATTTGATCGATGAGAAGAGATTGTCTACTATCTGCCATTATCAAATGTATCAAAAGCGTATGATCAAGGAATTCAACAAGAAGATCAAGCCTCAAGTATATCAGACTGGAAACTTGGTAATAAAGCGCATCATTTTACATCAAGGAGATCCTAGGGGAAAATGGACTCCCACCTATGAAGGGTCATTTGTTGTCAAGAAAGTATTCTCTGGCGGCGCTATGATGCTAACGACTATGGACAACGAAGATTTCCCGCATCCGGTAAACGCGAACATAGTTAAAAAATACTACGCATAAAAATGACCCACTAGGTTGACATACGTAGGCAAAATAAGGGAACCCCGGTGAATCAAAAAGATTCGGGAAAAAGTTAGGGATATATACAAAGGATTATACACAAGGCAAGTCAAAAACCCGAAGGGGCAGCTTGGGCAAAAAAGGGTATCCTGGTGTGCTGAAAACCCGAAAGGGAGGTCCAGGAAAAAGTTAAGGATCAAAGTGTATGACTATGTCCCGTAAAATCACTACATCCAGCTTTATTACCAAGGTCCAAGTTCAATGTTACAAGATCAATTCAATTAACTCCTTTCAATGACAAGGGATGATGTTCGAAGACATAGGGGCAATAGCAGAGTTGGAACCTAATGAGATCACTTCCACATGGCTATACAATTTTGTTTTCACTTTGTATTCTTTTCATTTTTTCGACAACTTCCTCTTACTAGGATTTCTGTCTCCCTGTACAAAAACTCCTGTTTATAGGCAGAATAGCAATACAAATATACTTTGAAGTACAAACATCTTTGTTTTTTCTGTTTTAAGTGCAAAAATGTCCAATGACTAAAATTGAATGAACATATGCACATGAACATGATTAATTGTTAATAAATGAATGCACAAAAACAGTAATAAGCATTTGCTCAAGGATTTGGGATATCTCCAGAGTTACTTCAATAAACTTATCCCCACAGAGTGAATTCATACATTTTCATCCAAAGTTCCAATTGACATATTCCCTGGGAATTCTCTTCCCCAGCCAAGTTTGGACTTCCAAAGTTGGAAAAGAAACCTTGCAAAAGTTCTTCCCCTGAAGAATTCATTTCCCCAGTAAGATCACCAGAATACTTTCCTCAACAAGGTTTATTTCCCCAACGGAGTACAATTTCCCCAGCTTAAGCCCATTCCTCTAACTACTACAGATCAACTGACAAAATTCCTCTTCCCAAGAAAAGTTGATACTATCCCAAGAAAGTTACTACAAAGCCTGGAACGCGACCAGATACCAGTTAACTTTTATCCTCCCCGGACAAGTCAGAAGATTATCCATCTCTTTTATCCATAATAAGGGTATATAAGAATTCCCCAGTAGAGCAATGGACAACCAAGGTTCCTAAACTCTATTCCCCAAGCAAAAACCAATATTCCCTGCAGAGTTTCCTCAAACAAACAAACAGGAATTCCCAGCGGAAGAATTCTAAACAAGGTTGAAGATGCACATACACTTCATCTCAGCGGTAGTACGGGATTTAGCTTCCCAAAACTCCCCAACAGTAGTAAGGGATTTATTTTCCCAGACTAAGATACATTTCAACAACATTCATACATCATGACATATGCATACAAAACACATATAGCACCATATCATTTGTTTTGAGAACATCATTACGAAATGCATGCATCATGACATTGCATATGTTATAACATTGTTTGATAATATAACCCTTGTAAAAGTTTTGATGATAACAAACACAAAGAACAATTATGCACTCTAAAATTATACTCTGTTTTGTAGAGAAGTTCTGATGGAAGAAGATCAAAAGATAAGCTACAAGGCCATTCCTGCTGTGAATGTAGACAATTCTTAAAAAGCTCGGATGAAAGAAGATCAGAAGTTGCGCTAAAAGAAAGATGTTTTTAACTCTTATTACACAACTCTGAGAAAGTAAGTCTAATGATGCAAACATGATCTTATGGCTCTGACCTTTAAAAGTTCTGAATCAAGCATCAACGTATACCTCAATGTTCTGAAGCGTTACAAATCAAATATTTCCATTTCAAGAGTAACAGCTGGAAGGGAACAAGGATCTTTATTTTTGGAAATCACCTTAACTGTCATTAATCAAGTTTCCAAATGATCATCCAGGCTGCACCTATTTAAACAAGACTTGAGGATAAATCATTTACGATTTCATAACACTCAACAACGCTGCAATCTTTTCTAATCCTCATACATAAAATACTTTCAACTATGTAAAACATCACAAACCTATGATATTGTTTTGTAGGAAAACAATATTGTACACTGTCTTATTATTATATTATTTAGTGCATTTCCTTGAGAAAAACCGGGTTGTGGTTATACTCAAGAAGAATTTGGAAGTAGTCAAAGTAGATTTGTAATCAAGATTGATTAGTGGATTAAGACCTCGTTGGAGAGAGGCTAAATCACCTTGACGGGTGGACTGGACTAGTTTGAGTTCAAACGAACCGGGATAAAAATCAACATGTTCTTTCCATTGAATTTTAAGATTCCAATTCAACCCCCCCTTCTTGTGTTTTCAATTCTTCAATTGGCATCAGAGTGCCTGGTTCTGAGTTCAAGCACTTAACCGTGTCAGTAAAAGATCCAAGCTAAGAAAAACACTATGGTGGGACCAAGTCAGAACATCAAGAATGACTACCATGATGAGAAAGATAGAATCAACGGTAAACCTGTAATCTTTTATGGAGAGAACTTTGATTACTGGAAAGACAAAATTGAAAGCTTCTTTCTGGCTCATGATGCTGATCTCTGGGATATGGTGATTGATGGGTACATACATTCTGTTGATGAAAGTGCTCAGAAATTGACAGAAAAAGAATGTCAGATCATCAAAAGCGAGACTTCAGAAATCATCACAAGGATAGAACTATTCTCTTGAGTGCCATCTCATATTCATAGTATGAAAAGATCACAAACAGAGAGACAACAAAGCACATGTTTGATTCTCTAAGAATTACACATGAAGGAAATACGCAAGTAGAAGAAACCAAAGCCCTTGCGCTCATTCAGAAGTATGAAGCCTTCAAAATGGAAGAAAGTGAAACCATTGAAGCAATGTTCTCAAAATTTCAAATTCTGGTTGTTGGGCTGAAAGTTCTGGACAAAGGGTACTCAACAGCTGATCATGTAAAGAAGATCATCAGAATTTTACCAAAGCAATGGAGACACATGGTCACTATTCTCAAACTGGAAAAAGATCTGAACAAAATATCTCTAGAAGAACTTGTTAGCTCTCTCAGAAGTCATGAGATAGAGTTAGAAGATGATAAGCCCCAAAAGCAAGGTAAGCCTTTAGCCCTTAAATCTAACAAAAAATATGATTCTAAAGTTTTGCAGGCAATGGAAGAAATCTCTGGTGGATCCTCATTAGAAGAAGACGAATTATCTCTTCTCTCCAGAAGAGTCAATCAACTGTGGAAGCTAAGGAAAAGGAAGTTAAGAAATTCCAGAAGAATAGGGAATCATTCTAAATCATCGTCTGGATATAGAAAGTCTGAATCATAGTTTGGACACATAAATTCAAGCAACAAGGACATTGTCTACTACGAGTGCAATGAACAAGGGCACTACAAAAGCGACTGTCCAAGGCTTCAGAAGGAGAAACCCAAAAAGAAGTTCTTTAAGGAGAAGAAGAAAAGTGTCATGACAACATGGGATGAGTCAGATTCTTCTGAAGCAGACACAAAATCAAAAGATGAAAGAGCCAACATTGCTCTTATGGCCAACGTGTCAGAAGATACTGAATCATCTAGATCAGAATCAGATTCAGACACTGAAGAGGTATTTCCTGACTTTACTATAAATTTTACTAAAGCTGAATTAGGAGAAGGTATAAGTGAAATCCTTGAAAGATATCAGCAACTTCGAGTCAAATTCAAGAACCTGAAAAAGGATCTAGTTTCTGACTTTGAAGAAACTAAGAATCTGAGATTGGAAAATTCTGAGCTGAAAGAAAAAATTTCAAAACTTGAAAACGACTTACTAAACACTCAGAAGGAAACTATCTCAGAAGTTCCTAGTAACTATAATAAGATCATAAAGGAATATGATCATAGCTTTCATAAATTCCTCTCTAAAAAACATAGATAGAAGCAAGATGGCTTCAATGATCTATCGAGTTAGAAGAAATGGCAGAAAAGGTATACGATACAAAGGTAAAGTATCCCAACCTAAGAAAGTCAAGAATCTGGTTATTAAACGCACTCCTCTAAATTCTCACTTTACCTATGGGCACACACATGATTTAAAATATACTAGTAATGATTTCTATGCTAAACAAAAATTCAAACAGAATTTTGGTAACTCTAACAAATAAGGACCCAAAAAGATATGGCTACCTAAGGATAAAATTGTATATGTAGCAGATATCTTTGACAGCAAGACTGAAACACCAATCCTGGTACCTGGACTCTGGATTCTCTCGACACATGATGGGAAGAAAGCATATGTTCTAAAGCCTAGAGCTTAAATCTGGAGGCTACATAGGTTTTGGAGGCAATCAGAAAGGGAAGATCATTGGCTCTCGAACTGTTGGTAACAATAATCTTCCTTATATTAATAATGTTTTGTTAGTAGATGGAATAATGTATAACTTGTTATCTATAATTCAATTAAGTGATAATGGTTATGATATAATCTTTAATCAAAAATCCTGTAAAGCTGTTAGTCAGAAAGATGGATCTATCCTCTTTAATGGAAAGAGAAAGAACAACATTTACAAAATAAAACTTTATGAACTAAAAAGTCAGAATGTAAAATGCCTATTGTCTGTTAACGATGAGCAATGGGTCTGGCACAGAAGATTGGGGCATGTTAGTATGAGAAGAACATCTCAGATTAACAAACTCAATCTGGTCAGAGGACTTCCTAACCTGAAGTTCAACTCAGATTCTTTGTGTGAAGCATGTCAAAAAGGAAAGTTTGCAAAACCCCCTTTTAAAGTAAAAAATGTTGTTTCTACCTCTAGACCATTAGAACTTCTGCACATAGATCTATTTGGACCAATGAAAACTGCATCCATTAGTGGCAAGAAGTATGGATTAGTGATTATAGATGACTATAGAAGATGGACATGGGTAAAGTTCTTAAGACACAAGGACGTGTCACACTTTGTGTTCTTCGCTTTCTTTAACTAAGTCCAAAATGAGAAAGATCTTAGAATTGTTAAATTCAGAAGTGATCATGGTGGAGAATTTGAAAACATAAAATTTGAAATATTTTTTAATGAGAATGGAATCTCTCATGATTTTTCTTGTCTTAGAACTCCTCAACAAAATGGAGTTGTAGAACGAAAGAACAGAACTTTACAAGAAATGGCCAGAACCATGATCAACGAGACTAACATTGCTAAGAACTTTTGGGCAGAAGCAATTAACACAACATGTTACATTCAGAATAAAATCTCCATAAGACCTATTCTAGATAAGACTCCATATGAATTGTGGAGAACAAAAATCCCAACATCTCGTATTTCCATCCATTTGGATGTATTTGTTTTATTCTTAACACCAAAGAACATTTGAACAAGTTTGACTCTAAAATACATAAGTGTATTATGTTAGGATACTATGAACGCTCAAGAGGCTACAGAGTATACAACACAGAAACACATATTGTAGAAGAGTCAATCAATGTTATATTTGATGACAAGCTTGGCTCTCAAAAGTCAAAGCAAAATGAATCTCTTGCAGGTATAGAAGTCCAATTTACAAGTACTGAAGACACTGCATCAGAAGTTCCCAACAAAGAATCCAAGCAACATCAGAAGGAGATGTCACAAACATTACAATAACATCTAAAGAACCTCTCCAGAAAAGACTATCCAGAAATAGCCTAGCTCATCCTGAAGACAAAATTCTTGGAAAGAAGGAAGATCCAATCAGAACAAGATCCACATTCAGAAACTCTGAAGAATCTCTCATGGGATTAGTATCTTTGATTGAGCCAACTTCCATTGATGAAGCTCTTCTGGAAAATGATTCGATACTGGCTATGCAGGAGGAATTAAATCAATTCAACAGAAATCATGTGTGGGATTTGGTTCCTAAACCAAAAAGGTTCAACGTCATTGGAACAAAATGGGTATTCAGAAACAAGTTGAATGAACAAGGAGAAGTCATCGGAAACAAAGAACGGCTGGTTGCACAAGGTTATAGTTAGAAAGAGGGGATAGATTATACAGAAACCTTTGCTCCATTCGCCAGGTTAGAATCTATCAGACTTTTAATTTCCTTCGTTGTGAATAATGGCATCACTATCTATCGGATGGATGTCAAAAGTGAATTCTTAAATGGATACATTGATGAAGAAGTTTATGTGCACCAACCCCTTGTGTTGTACACCAAAATTTTCCCTCCCATAATTCTCAAAAACATTTCAAGAAAGATCCTCAAATTGCTTAAGGAAGTCCAAGGATTGACTAGACAAACTCTCTCCTAAGGCAGTCTACCTCAAATTAGGGTTTCATATTGCACCAAGATATTTGAGTCCAAGAGATCCTAAATTCTCAACATTGTACTAATATGTTCTCAAGATCATCCATGTCAAGTTTCAAGCCCTACAAAGAAAGTTTGCTCAGTCAATTGCTCAAAGGCCTGAAAATCGACCGTGCTAGGGAAAAAGTCAACTGTGGCCTATGTACAGTCAAACTTCAAGATTTTTGGTCAAAATCCTAATTTTGAAGTGAATTTCATAATTTTATCAAGGGTTGATCATGATTCATCAAGGATTGCTCATAATTCATCAAGAACCAAAAGTTGCTAAATTAGGGTTTTGTAGGAAAAGTCAACTCAACTTTGACCAAGCATAACTTTCTCATACTTTATGAGAAATGACCCATCCAAAGCTCATTATGAAGAGGATGCAATGCTATAAAATCCATATTAAGCTCCCAAGTTCAAAGTATGAACTCACAAGAAGTTATGAATTTGGACATTATAGGTCATTTTGAAAAGTCAACAAAATCACCTTTTTTGTCAAAGCTTCATACATGAACATGGAATACCAAATTGAGATGAGAACAAAAGGTTTGCTTATAGGACATCTCAAGCTTTCTAAAAACTCAAAGAAAACCTTTAAAGATTCAAAATTGAGGAAGTTATGCATTGGTGAAGTTGACCTTTTTTGTAAAATTGTCAAAAGTCAACTATGCCTAAAATAACAATTTTTGCTAAATGGGCCTAACTTTTTGCACTTGTCTTGAGTTGGTAGCAGGGTCCATGAGCCCTAGATCTTTCCACTTGTCTTTATCCTATTTTAATTATTTATTTTTATTTTTATTTAAATTAAATCAATTTTAATCAAAACAAATCATGAAAAAATCCAAAACATTGAAATCTCAAGATCATGTACATGTTTCAGGTCCTATATCCAGCTAGCATAAGATTGAATTTGTGTAAAGCCTTGGTGTGCACAAAAAGATTGAGTTTGGCCTATTTTTGGAAGTATCTTTAAGTGAATCAAATCCAAATCAAAAGCTATAATGGAGGAAGATTGAGATCATGTTTGCAACCCTAATTCAATCATTGATATATATTGAACAATTGCAGACCTAAAGAAAGAGGTTGGAGAGGCGTGAGAAGTCAGAACAAACTTGAAAAAAACCAAGAAAAGTGGTAATTCGTTTTTCTATTTCCAGACATTTTCAAGACCCTCTAGCCATCCCAATCGCTTCCTGGGATCACAAGCAAGCGAAACCAATCAAGAACGAGGATTTTCCAGCACCATAACTCATTGTAAGTCAGCCACGACAATGGCTTTTTCTTGAATTCGAAGTGCATAATTCTGAAACTTATAGCATGAAATAATGATATATTCTTGATCCTTGAAGCATTTGCAAACTATCCATAACATTTAATTGAGTTTTCATGGACTGTATTAGAGTTTGCCATTGTTAGGGTTTGTTTCTTCGATTTGGGATCTTTGTGTACAGGTGAAATTGGGCCATGAAAGAGGCACCATCGTGCTCAGCAGATCCAAACAAATTGATTCACGACTCTGGATTTCATTTATCATGTCCAGGGAAAGTTTTGAAACGAGCCCAGGTTGTAGCTATGGACATATGTCCGTAGGAAAAAGTTTTTAACTTTTACCAACAGAGCAAGGTTGGGGATGACCTGCGTGGCACCCTTCTACTGGGTCATTTGAATTCTGGCGCAATTTTGTTTTTCTCTCTCCACTAACTCCCATTATTGTATATCACCTATTATCATTATTTTACGTACAAAGCAAGCTTGCAGCGCAGTTGGCATTGGAGTGTTTGGAAAAGGCTTCAGGACCTGGGTTCGAATCCCAGGCCCCCTCATTCTTTCATATTATTTTTGTTTTCATAATCAAGCATGGACACAAGGCCAAGGACCACCATAGTCCATCATCATCCAGTCAGCCATGTGTCCAGAAGGCCTGATCTAAAGGCTATCAAATGATGATCCACCAAAGGCGTTGGTCAACACGTAGCACCGGATCCAGCAAGTCAACAATGGATCAATTCTTCTTGGGCCAGATTGCTATCCACACTCCCTCAATTTACTTTTTCCAGGCCCAACTTTCTTTTCTCTATTCTTTTATTTTTCTTAATTAATTAATTAATTAATTAATTTATATTTACTAACAAATTAATTATTCTTTTTATCAAAAAATCACAAAAACAGTTTTTCACCCAATTAAATTTAGTATATTTTTTTTTATAAATTAATTAATATAATTAGGTTATTTAATTTCTAGGGTAACTTAAATTCTTTTTGTAAATAAATTAAAAACAATTAGAAATTAGGGTTTTGTCTAAATTTAATTCTACTTTCTTTTTCTTTAAAAAATAACGAAAATATAAAAATAGGCCATGCAAATTATTTTCTTTAATTAACTAATTAATTTAGTATTTAATTTAAAAACCTAATTCTTTTTCTTAAAAATATTTAAAAACAACAAAAACAATTTTTCCTTTCAATTAGGTTAGAAGGGGTCAAAACCCTAGTTCTCTCTCGTTCTTAATTTCCTCGCGCGCGCTTTATTTATTTTTCCCATATTAATGTAATTGCTCACAAGTTGTAATAGATTAATTAGGACCTTTTACTTTCATTTATCGTTTTTTTTAAGGGTTTGTTTTTGGCTATGTAAATACCCGAAGCCTTATAATAGCTTAGCTTTGCTTTCCGCACTTTAATTTCCGCAAAATATTAACTGTTAGATGTATGAATATTAGGGATGCATGACAAGAATGTATGATTAACTTTAAAACGGTTAGCTAACCCTAAATGCACAAAGATAATAATCTGAAATTGAATCACTTGCACATGCGCACTCCTAGGGTACACTCTCACTTCGGTTGCCTTCGGTAAATAGTCATTAAGTATAGGATGCTTTAGTGGTCGCTCTCTTGTCTAAACAAAGATCAAAGTCTCGTTCGGAAAAGTTGCCTCGAAATGGTTGCCTCATAATTGTTGCCTCGAATAATTGATCTAAGACATTAGAGTTATCACTAAGACGTCCTAACATTGCTTTAGTGATTGTACGCCCCTTTCGAATTGACCCTCAAAACTCCGACGACGGTGCTACCTACTCACTAATAGTGGGATAACACTGTCTAAAGGAAACAAACATAGAACAATTCTCTTTTTTTGAGTAGGTAGATTAGTTTTTAAGTACTTGCTCAATCCAAAAAAACTCATTTTTTCATACATACACTCATTTCAAACAAAGTTTTCAAAACGACTTCGTAACACACTTGAAGACAGAAGCAAGAGATAAATCGAAGTAAAACAAAAACTTTTCAAATCACAAACACACAAGCAAATTTTTAAAATGATTAGCAAGTACCTAAGAGCCCGTAGAAAACTACGAATATAAAGGGTGCTAATACATTCCCTTTCTATAATCTACCCCCCGTACTCAAAATCTCGAAAAAGGGAATTTTTCTGTGCTTTTTTCCTTTCCTGTTGGATAAAATAAAAGTCGGTGGCGACTCTTGCTAACCGCAACATTTTGCAAACACAAACACAAAACGCAAACCAACATTCCTAAAACAGTCTCGGTTCTAGCCACCGTATCACAGAACTGGCGACTCTCCTGGGGAGTTAATAAGTGGGGTATACCTTAGGATTAGTTCATCATATTGCTACTATTGTTTGATTTGATTGCTTTATCTTTGTAAGCTTTGTATTGGAGTTACTATAGATCCTAACTCGGATCTGAGGGACACCTTTTAGGTAAGTAGGAATAAACTGTGAGGGAACTGTACGGCGTAGACCGATATGGTTGAAGCAGTAGCTACGTTGATGTGGAACATTAGTTGGTACCGATATCCCTTGTGGAGAAACAAGGAGAATATGGGGCTGCTATATGGGTCGTTAAACATCAACTGACCTTAGAACCTATAATTGACCAACTTGGCCATATGAAGTAGTGAGATAGCCGGCCTCAGCATAGAGCTGAGAACTGGTTGATACTCGATACTACACTCATTGAGACCATACTCCCGAGATAGTTCTGACCGCAAGAAAAGATTGCGTGAGCTGAAACCATGACCGATGGAGGATATTCAGTGATATTGAGAACCTCTAGAACCCAGTTACTATTATTAGGACAAGTTGAACCAACTGAACTTCAAGAGGGTAATACCTAAACTCTATGCAAGCCTGAAACTTAAGGGCTATTGTGTGACTTGTTTGCCTTTACCATGTTTGCTATCTGCTATACCTGTTGTGTGTTTTATCATGACATCATGCATCATGACATAGCATGCATATTTCATTAGACTAACCATTTCAAAGACCGAGGGAATTTATCTTTGTTCTGTTTTACAGATCATGACTTCTATGCGCAGAAACACCGTCCGAGTTAACTTTGTGCAAATCCCTACTCACCTCAAAGAGTTAGTCTCAAAAGTTCCTGATACTTCTTCATTTGTTAGAAGGCATGGTCATCTCCCTAGCCTGGTCACTTCAAAGTTGGATGAGCAAATGATGAGCGTCCTTTTCCAGTTCTTTGATCCATTGCATCATTGTTCCACCTTCCCAGATTATCAGCTAGTCCCCACTTTGGAGGAGTTTTATGATTTATTAGGCATATATATCCTCGAGCAGACACCCTTCACAGGTTTGGAGGAGGTTCCTAGACCTGAGGACATTGCTTCAGCTTTACACTTGAAAAAGGCTGATGTAGTGTCTAACTGGGAGACACGGAGTGGGGTTAAAGGTTTCTTGACTAAGTTTCTGATCGATCAAGCTCAACAGTTCTGGGATAACTGGTATTTTCAAGGTTTCGAAGACATCTTGGCTCTCCTCATCTACGGCTTGGTTCTTTTCCTGAATCTAGATTCCCTCATAGATGTGAATGCGGTCAAGACCTTCTTGTCTCGTAATCCAGTGCCTACTCTTCTGGGTGATATTCAACATGCTCTCTATACTCGTACTGTGTGAAGAAGGGGGACCCTCGTGTGTTGCACGCCGCTACTGGCGAGGTGGTTTATTTCGCACCTCCCCAACTCTGTATTGTAGAATGAGGAAGGTGTAGGTTGGTGTAATACGGTGTCCAGAACTGGGATTGTTTTCTTTTTAGGAATTTGCTGATTTGCGTTTTGCGTTTGTGTTTGCAAAATGTTGCGGTAAGCAAGAGTCGCCACCGACTTTTATTTTATCTAACAAGGAGAGGAAAAAAGAAAAGAAAAATTCATTTTTCGAGATGTTCTAGGTACGGGGGGTAGATTATAGAAAGGGAAGGTATTAGCACCCTTTCTATCCGTGGTTTTCCACGGGCTCTTAGGTACTTGCTCATCATTTTCAAAATTTCTTCTCTGTGTGTTTGTGTGATTTGAAAAGTTTTTGACTTCGATTTAACTCTTGCTTTTGTCTTCAAGAGTGTTACGAAGTGTTTTTGAAAGCTTTGTTTAAAAGAGGAGTGTAAGTGTGAAAAAGTTTGTCTTGGATTGAGCAAGTACTTAAGAACTAATCTACCTACTCGAAAAAAGAATCATTCTATGTTTGTTTCCTTTAGACAGTGCTATCCCACTATTAGTGAGTAGGTAGCATCATCGTTGGAGTTTTAAGGGTCAATTCGAAAAGGACGTACGATCACTAAAGAAATGTTAGGACGTCTTAGTAGTAACCCTAATGTCTTAGATCAATTATTCAAGGCAACAATTCCGAGGCAACAATTCCGAGGCAACTTTTCCGAACGGGACTTTGATCTTTGTTTAGATAAAAGGACGACCACTAAAGCATCCTATACTCAATGACCATTTACCGAAGGCAACCAAGTGGGAGTGTACCCTAGGAGTGCGCATGTGTGAATGATTCAATTTCAGATTACTTATCTTTGCACATTTTAGGGTTATCTAACTGTTTTAAAGTTAATCATACAATCTTGTCATGCATCCCTATTATCATACATCTAACAGTTTAATATTTGCGTAATTTAAAGTGCGGAAATTAAACTACGCTATTACAAGGCTTCGGGTATTTACATAGCCAAAAACAAACCCTTTAAGAAATAAAGCGATAAATGAAAGATACAAGTCCTAATTAAACTATTACAACTTGTAGGCAGTTACATCAATATGGTAAATAATAAAACAATAAGGCATGCACGATGAAATTAGAACGATAAGAAAAAATAGGGTTTTTGACCCTTTTTAACCTAATTAAAAGGAAAAATGTTTTTGTTGTTTTTAATTATTTTTAAGAAAAGGATTAGGTTTTCTAAATTAAATGCACAATTAATTAGTTAATTAAATTAATTAATGAAAATAAATAAATGGCCTATTTTTTTATGTTTTTGGTTATTTTTAGGAAAAAGAAAATATAATTAAGTTAGAAATAAAACCTAATTGTTCTAATTGTTTTTTTTAATTTATTTACAAAAAGAATTAAAGTTATCTAAAATTAACAATATAATTAAATTAATTTAATTTTTGTATAAAAAATAAATATCCTAAATTTAATTGGATGAAAAATATTTTTGTGATTTTTTTGATAAAAATAAAATAATTAATTTTGTTAGTAAAGTAAATAAATTAAATTAAATAAAACAAATATAAAAAGAATAGAGAAAGAGTTATTGGGCATGTATTTAGTAATTTGAGGAGGTGTGGATAGCCAAGTTTGGGCCCAAAACAAGGAGGTCCGTTTTGACTTTCTGAGATCACATGCTTTACGTTGACTAGGCTTCATGGTGTTCTTCCATTGAAGGCCTTTGGATTTGGCCATCAGGCCATCAGGCAGACTGGATGATGAGGATGCATGATGGTCCTTTGGCTTGTGTACGCATGAGATTTCCTGAAATAAAATAATATGAAGAATGGGGGGGACCTAGGATTCGAACCCAGGTCCTGAAGCACTTTCCATCTGCACCAATGCCATCTGAGCTACATGTTCTATTTGTATATATAAAGAATGATAATGATAATATTCAATAATAACAAAAAAGGCGCCAGATTTCAAATAAGCAAATGAAACAGAGCCACGCATGTTATCTTCTTCCTTGTTCCGTTGGTAAAAGTCCCAGACTTTTACCTACGGACGTTTGTCCATAACTATAGCCCCTGTCCTTCTCAAAATCAAATGCAAGTGAGATAAATAACTACCAAGGCCATGAACGGGTTCTCCTAGACTTGTTGAACACAATGGTGCCTCTTTCATGGCCCAATTTCACTTATATGAAGAAATCCTAAATCGAGCCATAAAACCCTAACAATGGTGAAATCTTATACAGACCATGAAAATGAAATTAAACGATACAGAAAGCTTGCATATGTAATGGTAAACAAGAATATATGATTAGAATTTGATGAATATGCAAGAATTATGTAAATCGAATTCAAGAAAAGTGCAATATCGTGAATGCCTCACAGCGAGTTTTAGGGCTTGAAAATGCTTGTTCTGGATTGCTTTTGCTTCCCTACACTCCCAAGAAGCGATTGGAATGGCTAAAGGGTCTTGAATTAGCCTAGAACTATGAATTCGAATTGCTGCTTTTTCTTGCTTTTTTCAAGTTTTGTTCTTGGTGCTGCGCCTCCTTCTAGCCTTGTTTTAGGTCTGCATACGTTCTATATGTACTGAGGGATGGATTAAGGTTGTCAATGTGATCATAATCTTCCTCCATTATTGAATTTTATTTTGATTTGATACACTTGAATATCATTCCAAAAATAGCCTAAAACTAATCTTTTTGTTCACCTCATGCCTTTACACGAATTTGATCTTATGCTAGCTGGACATTAAGACCTGAAACATGTAAAAAATCTTGAGTTTTCAATATTTTAGATTTTCTATGATTTGTTTTGATTTAAATTGATTTAATTTAAATCAAAATCAAAATAAATAATAAAAACAAGATAATGACATGTGGCAAAGGCTAGGGCTCGTGGACCATGTTGCCAACTTAAAACAAGTGAAAAAGATTGGTCCCATTTGGCAAAAATTGCATTTTTAGGCATAGTTGAGTTTTGGCAATTTTGCAAAAAAGGTCAACTTCACCAATGCATAACTTCCTCAGTTTTGACTCTTTGAAGGTTTTCTTGGACTTTTTAGAAATCTTGTGATGTCTTATAAGCAACCCTTTTGGTCCCATCTCAATTTGATATTCCATGCTCATGTATGAAGCTTTGACAAAAAAGGTGTTTTTGTTGACTTTTCAAAATGAACTATAGTGTCCAAATTCATAACTTCTTGTGAGTGCATATTTTGAACTTGGGAGATGTAGATGGATTGTATAGCATTTCATCCTCTTCAAAATGAGCTTTGGATGGGTCATTTCCCATAAAGTAAGAGAAAGTTATGCTTGGTCAAAGTCGAGTTGACTTTTCCTACAAAACCCTAATTTAGCAACTTTTGGTTCTTGATGAATTATGAGCAATCCTTGATGAATCATGATCAACCCTTTATCAAATGATTAATTATACTTAAAAATGAGGATGTTTACCAAAAATCTTGAAGTTTGACTGTATGTAGGACACTGTTGACTTTTGCCCTAACACAGTCGATTTTCAAGCCTTTGAGCAATTGACTGAGCAAACTTTCTCTGTAGGGCTTGAAACTTGACATGGATATTCTTAAGAACATATTAGGACAATGTTGATCATTTGGGATCCCTTGCACTCAAGTATCTTGATGCAACATGAAACCCTAATTTGAGGTAGACTGCCTTAGGAGAGGACTTGTCTGGTTAACCCTTGGACTTCCTTGAGCAACTTGAGGATCTTTCTTGAAATGTTTTGAGAAATATGGGAGGGAAAATTTTGGGGTACGACAGCTGCCCCTGTTCAATATTCTTAAACTTGAGGATGTAGATTGGCTTTCGTGCCTTTCGAGATCCGAAGGTGGAAGATGATTGAACACTAGAGTGCCCAGAAATTTGCACTCGCATGAAGTGGTATCCATCTTGCGATGTCAGGAATGGGATTACAGATGCCATTTGGAAATTGATGACGGGGAATGGGCTTAAAGATGCCATCTGAAGGAGTGTCGATCGCCTAAGAGATTCCTTTGCGAGAACTTGCATACCTGTTGTTGAGGAAGATTCCACTGGGGAATGCTGGTCTTTGTCTTGAGAGAAATAGAATTTTAGGAGCTTCAGTTGTCCGTTATTCTACTAGGGAATCATCTCTGTTTTGAGAAAGGTTGAATTTTAGGAACTTCGGTCGTCCGTTATTCTTGTTGAGGAATCGTCTCTTCGTCGAAGAAGTGAAAATGAACTATTATCTAGTCGTGATCCAGGCTTCATAGTGATAAGATCGACTGCTATCTGGTTATAATCCAGGCTTTACAATGACTTACTGGGGAGATGAGATTAACCTTGCTATCTGGTCGTAATCCGGGCTTCACAATTTATCGATTCTTATCTGGTCATAATCCAGGCTTCAGAAGGAAATGAGTTGTTATCTGGTCGCATCCGGGCTTCAACTTGAATTTAGGGCACACTAATATCCGGTCGAATTCGGGCTTCTTAGTAACTGTCCAGGTAGACTGCTATTTCGTCGAGATCCAAGCTTCGCAGTGTCTTGTACTATTATCTGGTCGTAATTCAGGCTTCAGTCCTTTTATTGTTATCCGGTCGTAATCCAGGCTTCACGATGCTTTATACCATTATCTGGTCGAATTCAGGCTTCATGGTGTTCTGTACTGCTATCCGGTCGTAATCCAAGCTTCACAATACTTTACTTCTTATCTGGTTGTAATCCAGGCTTCAGAAGATATCAAGTGGTTATCCGGTTGTAATCCGGGCTTCCCTTTGGCTTTGGGCCTACTAATATCCGGTCGTAATCCGGGCTTCATAGTATTTGGCCGGGTGAACTGCTATTTGGTCGTAATCCAAGCTTCACAGTGTCCCTTACTGTTATCTGGTCGTAATCCATGCTTCAGTGTCTTATACCACTATCTGGTCGAAATCCAGGCTTCATGGTGTTCAGGGGAAATTAAGATACTATCCGGTCGTAATCCGGGCTTCATAATCTTGTGTTAAAGATATACCACTATCTGGTCGTAATCCAGGCTTCGCGGTGTCTTTGGCTGCTATCTGGTCGTAATCCAGGCTTCACAGAAACTTATATTGCTATCTGGTCATAATCCAGGCTTCACAATAACTTGCTGAGCTGTTATCCGGTTGTAATCCGGGCTTCACGACTTGTGTTTATGACATACCACTATCTGGTCAAATCCAGGCTTCATGGTGTCTTAGACTGCTATCTAGTCGTAATCCAGGCTTCACAGTAACTGGTTGAGTTGTTATCCGGTCGTAATTCGGGATTCACGGCTTGCTGGGGATTAAACTATTATCCGGTCATTCTTCGGGCTTCATACCTTAATGATAAACCACTATCTGGTCGAATCCAGGCTTCGCAGTATTTGATATTGCTATCCGGTCGTAATCCGGGCTTCACAATATGCTGTAGAAATCAAGGTACTATCCGTTCGGATCCGGGATTCATTTCTTGAACTATCGTGAGAATTTGATTGTATTTTTCCTGAAAGGTAAAGGTTAATTGTATGTAATGCATGACATGTATCAAGCAATTATGTTCTCAAAATAAATGAGATTGTGTTGTATGATGTGTATGCATATGTCATGATGTATGGATATGTAATGTTTTTAAGCTGGGGGAAAATAAATCCCGGATTGTTGTTGGAGAAAAGGGTTGAATTCTTCGTTTTCGCTGGGGATTGTGAATGAAGATGATTGTGAGCATAATCCTACATGAGAGGATAACTCCACTGGGGAATAAACTGACAAAGAAATGATTCTGTGGGGAAGAGACGCTCTGCTAGAGGACATGTTGATTTGGAGGGACAACCTCGGCTGAGAATGAATTATCGTTGCTGGCGATGATAAACTCTGTTGGGGATTGAGTTTCTGTTTGTGAAAGGAATGAACTCCGCTGGGAATGAATTTCCAGTTGCGACTTCACTGGGGATAATCTTTTAGACTCTACTGAGGACAATCCTCCAGACTCTACTGGGGATAATTCTCCAAACTCCACTGGGGATAACTTTCTAGTGCTGATGATAGATAAACTCTGCTTGGGGAGAATCTTGCCGACTCATTCGCGGTTGCGAGCCTCAGCTGGAGAGAGTGATGTCCCATTCGAGATTGCTAATATCACTGTCTTTTCCTTACTCTGCGGGGAGTGAATGTATCTTTAATCGTTTTCTCCAACTAGGTCTATCCCTATACCTGGTGGATAGAGCAACTGTATGATTTGGAAATTTCTTTTTTTTTTGCCCCTGTTTCTGATATTACGAGTAATCGTCCTCTGTTTCACATGTAAATATTTATGAGCAGCAATTATTGTCAAATGCGTATATCAAAAATGAACATTGGACGTTCTTTGCAAAACAAAACAGAAAAAGGAAAATAGTTTGAAATTTCTTTGTGAAAATGAATTGTATTGATTTTGAAGTTGGCCTGTAAATAGGCGTTTTTGTACAAGAGGTTGACGTCCTAGTAAGAGAACGCCACCGAACAATAAAATCTATACAAAAATAAAAACAGCTATGTGAACAATCCCACTGGGTTCCAACTCTGCTATTGCCTTTATATCCTCGAGCATCTCATCACTTTTCTACTTGGTTGACGGTAGATCAGATTGATTAGCGCTGTCCGAGCTTGTTAGTTGATACTGAAGTCTGGTTGCAAGATGATCCAATGAGACATAGTGTTACACTTTAATCTCTAATTTTTGCCTAGACCTCCCTTTCGGGTTTTCAGTCTACCGGGATACCCTTTTTTGCCCAAGCCGCCTTTTCAGGTTTTCGACTTGCCGGGTGTACAAATTTTTTTGTTTTCATCCCTTATTTTTTTCCGAACCCTTTTGGTTCGCCGAGAAGCCCTTATTTTTGCCTAGGCCAGTCGACCTAGCGGGTCTTTGATTATGCGTAGTATTTTTTCACTATGTCTGCATTGACGGGGTGAGGAAGGTCGTCACCATCCATGGTGGTTAGAATCATGGCTCCTCCTGAGAAAATGTTCTTAACCACAAATGGCCCTTCATACGTAGGGGTCCATTTGCCCCTGGGACCACCTTATGGCAGGATGATGCGCTTGATCACCAGATCCCCAACTTGATACTCTTGTCGTCTAACCTTCTTGTTAAATGCCTTGATCATTCGCTTTTGATACGTATGACCATGATAAATAGCAGTAAGTCTCTTTTCGTTGATTAAGTTTAGTTGATCAAGCCGAGTCTGGATCCAGTCATCCTCGCTCAAACCTGCATCCTTCATAATCCGAAGAGAGGCTATCTGAACTTCAATGGGTAAGACTGCTTCCATGACATACACCAAAGAGTAAGGTGTTGCCCCTTTTTAAGTCCTCACTGAGGTTTGGTACCAATAAAGAGCAAATGGTAACATCTCGTGCCAATCTTTGTATGTCACCGTCATCTTCTGCACAATCTTCTTGATATTCTTATTAGCCGCTTCAACAACCCCATTCATCTTCGGCCGGTAAGGAGAAGAGTTGTGATGCTGTATCTTGAACTGCTTGCAGAGCTCGGTGATCATTGTATTGTTGAGATTTGTGCCATTGTCCTTAATGATCCTCTCTGGGACACCGTATCGACAGATCAAATTGTGCTGAATAAACCGTGCCACGACGTTCTTGGTCACTGTAGCAAATGAAGCTGCTTCAACCCACTTTGTAAAGTAATCAATCGCTACTAGGATGAAATGATGCCCGTTGGACGTAGTAGGTCTGATCTCACTAATCATATCGATGCCCCACATTGCAAAAGGCTAAGGAGTTGTCAAGACGTTTAGAGGAACTGGAGGTATGTGCACCTTATCAGCATAGACTTGGCACTTATGACATGTTCGAGAATGCTGATAACAGTCGGCCTCCATGGTGGACCAATAATATCGTGCCCGTAGGATCTTCTTTGCCATGGTGTGTCCACTGGAATGAGTTCCGAAAGTACATTCATGTAACTCTACCATAATTCTTTCTGCCTCGTTCTTATCCACACAACACAGTAAGGTCGAATCATGGTTACGCTTGTAAAGGATACCATTAGTGATGAAGAACTTCGCCGCGAACCTCATCAGAAACTTCTTATCATTAACAGATGCACCACCGGGGTACTCTTGAGCCTTAAGATACCTCTTTACCTCGTGAAACCAGGGTTTATCTATTACTTCTTCAGTCTTAATGTCACAGCAATGTGCGGGTTCGTCCAACCTCTTAATGGTAATCTAGGGAGCCTCATTGTCCCATTTGACCTTGAACATAGAAGACATGGTAGCTAGCGCGTACGCTAACTGATTCTCCTCTCTGGGGAAGTGTTCAAAGGTTATCTCCTCAAAATGTGGAAGCAGCGTCAATACATACTCTTTATAAGGAATGAGATTTGGGTGCTTCGTATCCCACTCGCCTTTGATCTGACTGATCACGAGAGTGGAATCTACGAATACACTTAAGAACTTAATCCTTAGGTCAATAGCTGCTCGCAGGCCCATGATGCATGCTTCATACTCCACCATGTTGTTGGTGCAGTTAAAGCATAATCGGGCGGTGAACGGAGTATGACAGCCTTCAGGAGATATGATCACGGCGCCAATGCCATTACCCAATGCGTTTGAAGCTCCATCAAAATACATAGACCATCGGGATCCCTCCCCAGGTCCTTCATCCGGTGCAGGTGTTTCGTAGTCAGTCACTAACATGATGTTCTCATCCGAAAACTCGAAGTTCATACATTGGTAATCATCCACGGCCTGATGAGCCAAATGATCTGCCAACACACTTCCCTTTATTGCTTTTTGGGTTGTGTATTGGATGTCATACTCAGTCAAGATCATCTGCCATCTTGCTATTCTTCTAGACAAGGCAGGATTTTCGAAGATATACTTGATTGGATCCATCTTTGATATCAATAGAGTAGTGTGAGTCAGCATATACTGTCTTAGCCGGCGAGCAGCCCATGCCAAAGCGCAACAAGTTTTCTCAAGCAGTGAGTATCTGGTCTCACAGTCGGTAAAGTTTTTGCTAAGGTAGTAAATAGCATGCTCTTTTCGGCCAGACACGTCATGCTGCCCCAACACGCACCCCATTAAATTGTCGAATACTGTCAAGTATAAGATCAAAGGCCTCCCTTCTATTGGAGGCATCAGAATAGGTGGCTCTTGGAGATATTCCTTGATCCTTTCAAAATCGGCCTGACATTCATCGTTCCATCTTACCACTTGATCTTTCTTCAATAGCTTGAAGATTGGTTCACAAGTAGCAGTCAAGTGTGAAATGAATCGGGCAATATAGTTCAGACGTTCCAAAAAGCCTCTGACTTCTTTTTCTGTTCGGGGAGCCGTTATTTCTAGTATAACCTTCACCTTTGAAGGATCCACTTGAATACCTTTATCACTAATGAAGAAACCCTGCAGCTTACCAGACCTTACCCCGAAGGTGCACTTGTTCAGGTTTAACCTTAGCTTTTACAATTTCAACCTGTCAAATAGCTTATGGAGGTGGTCAAGATGTTCCTCTTCAGTCTGGGATCTTGCAATCATGTCTTCAACGTATACCTCAATCTCATGATGGATCATGTTGTGGAACAAAGCGACCATGGCGCGATGATACGTTGACCCAACATTCTTCAATCCGAATGGCATGACCTTGTAGCAAAAGGTACCCCATTGTGTAACAAACGTTGTCTTCTCCATGTCTTCGGGGGCCATTTTAATCTGATTGTAACCAGAGAAACCATCCATGAAGGAGAAGACCTTATGCTGTGCGGTGTTGTCGACCAAAACATCGATATGAGGCAGAGGGAAATCATCCTTGGGGCTTTCCCTATTCACATCCCTATAGTCAACACACATTCGAACCTTACCATCTTTCTTCGGCACCAGAACCACGTTGGCAACCCATTGCAGGTAAGAGGTAACTGCTAGAAAACCGGCATCAAACTGTTTCATGACTTCAGCTTTGATCTTCTCAGGCATCTCTGGGCGCATTCAGCGAACTTTCTGCTTTACCGGAGGACAATCTTCTTTAGTTTGCAAGCAGTGAACCATAATATCGGTATCCAACCCAGGCATATCTTCATAAGACCAGGCAAAGATCTCAACATAGTCGCATAGCATCTGAATCAACCATTGCTTGACACTAGACTCCAGATTTGCACCGATCTTAACCTCTTTCTTGTCTTCTTTCGTACCCAGATTTACTGATTCCACTGGCTCTTCATAGGGCTGTATGGCCCTCTCTTCCTGTAGTAACAGTCTAGCAAGTTCCCCAGGCACTTCGCAATCATCCTCACCTTTGTCCTCGGTTTGGTTGATCGGACTTTTGAAGTCATAACTGGTAGTAGCAGAGTCGTTATCAGTGGGATCCAGAGTGGATATGAACTTGTATTATGATATGTGAGTGTGTGTAAGACTATATCTGTTTTAATAAAGTGCAAGATAGAAAAATAAGGAGCGCAAAATTTGTAATGCAAGAGAATGTCCAATGCTTTATTGATGATATATGGAAATGACAAATATTAAGCCCTCACAAACAAATCCACGGTGTCTCGGGCAAGGCACTGGGCCGTAAAGTTTCAAATTGTCTGTTACAAAACTCAAAACAAAAGTCTATTACTGTGTAATTAAAGAAATTGGCACGAAGTCCTTCGTCATCATATTTCTCAATCCATTGTCGGTAGTCGGGTAAATCCAACTGTCAATATCCGACTCTTCTTCATCAACCTCAATTGCATTCACTCCCGTATTACTAATACGCAGGAGAGGTCTTCTGATCCGCGCACGCCGAATAACCCTTTGAGCATCTTTTTCAATAACAGCCCGGGAATCCTTGAGGGAAGCCATCTTCATTGGAGGATTTTCAGCAACAGTTTCAGTCGACGCCAGAGTCTGGGGGACTTCTTCAAAGTTCTGACACGGGGTTTCAATGAACTCCCCATCCATCTCTACATACCGAAAAGAGTTAAGGTGGCTCACCATGTACTCCTCTTCTCCTCGCACCGTAACAATCTTCCCCTTCACTGGGTATTTCAACATCTGATGGAGCGTAGAAGTTACTGCCCCAGCCTTATGAATCCACGGGAGAACCAACAAGCAAGAATAAGATGGTCGAATGTCCATCACATAGAACATAGACGTAAAAGTATAGGAACCAACCTTAACAGAGACATCCACCTCCCCGTGCACCATCCTTTTGGACCCGTCAAAGGCCCTAACCACAATATTACTTGGCTTCAAAACCAACCCTTCACAGTCCAACCGGTCTAACGCTTTCTTGGGTAAAACATTTAACGAGGACCAAGTATCAACCAACACGTGAGCCAGAGTAGTTCCCCTGCACTCGATTGAAACATGCAGAGTGTCATCGTGATTCTTTCCTTTGGCAGTCAGATCTGCGTCGGAGAAACCCAACCCGTTGTCAGCAGTCAAACTAGCCACACAGTCTTTGAATTAATTAGCAGATGTTTCTTGCGGCACATGCACAGTTTTAAGGAAAGCAATCAAAGCCTTTGCATGGGCGTCTGAGCATAATAATAAATATAGCATGGAGATCTTCGACGGGGTTTGCCCCAGCTGTTCGACTACATTATAGTCGCTTTTCTTGACGATCTTCAGGATTTCCTCTATCTCATGTCTAGAGGTATCTACAATAATCTTCTTTGGTGCCTCCGTCCGTGCAGGCTCACCAGTGATCTCTTTGCCCCAAGCGTCAGATGACTCAACGACAGGGGTAATGATAGGAACATGAACAGGGACAGTAGCAGATGTACTGGCAGGTGGAGTAGCAACAGGTTTCCGAACAGTCAGTGGGGAGATCTCAGGGGAGAAAAGTCTTCTGCTTCGGGTGACCTTGCTAGACCCGACGATATTGGTGACATCCGTATCAGCCTCTTCAACCTTTAATTCTTGTTTGATCCCATGATAATACACGTCGGCCCTATAGTGCCACGGGACAGCCTTATCCGAAACGTATGGGATAGGGCCAGTGATAATAATGATCAACGGAGCAACTCTTGTAACAAGTGTAATCCTAACATGCTTTCTCGAGGAAGCCTTGGAAGAATTGGCGGAAATGGTTATTATGGAAACATCTTCAACAAGAATCAATGGAACCAAAGTTTTCTCGAACAAGATTTCTTTGTTATCCATCAGGCACTGAAAACCCGACTTCAATAAATGGCAACCAATAGGTAGGATGGAACATAGGTGGCAACCTTCGCCACAGCCCAGAAATAAACCGGCTGATAATAAGTTCTTCTTTACTGTCATCAACAGAGTAGAAACGTCTTCCACAGAGGTTACAAATGAATCATCATCCACAACATTTACTCCATGCTTGGGCATAGGAGCAGTCATAACATTAGGCTTTTCCGGCGTGTCAAATTCAATCTCTTTAGCTTTAATCAAATCTTGTACCTTATTCCTCAAGGCCCAGCAGTTGTTTGTATCATGCCCTGGGCTATCAGAGTGATAAGAACAGCGGGCGTTTGGATTATACAACGGATTTGTAGTACTGGGATTCTTCGGAACTTCCCTCAGAGTTACCAGATTGGTCTTTAGCAATTGCGGAAGAATTTGAGATAGAGTCATACTGATCAGAGTATACTGTCTTTGCGGTCTCTCTACTCTTTGCTGATTGTTGCATTGTGGGGCAACAATTGGTCTTGATATTACTACCGCATTGACCGCTTGGCAGCGTTCAGGTCGATTTTGGCTCTTCGAGCTGTATACTGCACTAGCTTCTTTTCTGAAAGGCTTCTTCTCTGTACTTGATGAAGCACCTTTCTGTATCTTGCCACTTTTAATACCAGCTTCAACTCTTTCCCCAGTCAAAATCAATTTAATGAACCCAGACGATGAACTTCCGATCAAATGATTGAAATATGGACCAGACAAAGTCCCAAGAAACATATCCACCAACTCCATATCAGACAGAGGGGGTTAGACTCTTCCAGCAAGATCTCTCAACTTTTGAGCGTAGTCCTTAAAGCATTCGCCTGTACCCATAGACATACCCTGAAGTTGGGTACGCATGGGAGCAAGGTCGGCATTATACTGGTATTTCTTATAAAAAGCAGCAGCAAGGTTCTCCCAGTTGCGAACATTAACTCCTTCCAATGAATATAACCATCCAAGTTGAGTCCCTGACAGACTATCTTGAAAGAAATGAACCCATAGGTTCCTATCAGCAGTATAGGGTTGACTCTTTCTGACATACGAGCGGAGGTGTAGCTTCGGGCAGGATACCCCATCGTACTTAGCAAAGATAGGAGCTTTAAACTTGTGCGGGATCACCACCCCAGATGCCAAACCCAAATCTCCGAAGTCTAACCCAGGTATCTTCTGGATCTCCATTGCATTCAACCGGTCTTCAAGTTTCTTATATCTATCCTCAGCAGGAGGATACTGGTCTTCATCAAAATCAGTGTCATTATCATAGACCACAGGACTAGGCCCCTTTCTTTCTTCTTGGTTCTCTCCCCCTCCAGATGAATGGGACAAATCAGTTTCCTGTCGCAAATTGTTCCCGAATCTGCGACCCATATTCAGGAGGACCACTTTCTTCTTCTTCTTCTTCTTCTTCTTCTTCTTCTTCTTCTTCTTCTTTTCCTTCAAGATGAGAGACTTCAAATCTTGCTGCCATTTGGCCAGGTTCAGGAACAACTCTTGGAACTGAGCATTCTAAGCCTGAAGAGCCTTGATGGCTTGATCAGTAGGTGTTTCAGAAGACATGATTGCTGAAATAAACAGCGAAGAAGATGAGAAACCTGTAATGGTACCTGTAATAAGGTGCATGGTAATGGAATGTGTATGAAATGATTTCAAAGACTTTGGGAGATTCAAATTTGTAAACCAAAATAAAACACACTTTATTAGATAAAACTTGTAACAATGTTTAACAATGCCTTTAAGGCGTTACAAAAGAAATACTGAAAAGAAAATCTAAACTAGAAACAATAAAAGACATCAGAAATCCCATGGTCTCTTTCCCTTCGTGCTGGCATAATCGTTGGTCATCCTCTCATTCTCAAACTGCCTTGTAAGCTTCAGGATCTTCCGCTCCTGCTCATGATACTTCTCCCTGTAGGTATCCCTTTATTCCTTTAACTGGATCCAAGATCTCTTCAATGCCCCAAGATCAGTAGGAATGTATGGATGAAGGACTGTGTAAGTAACCCCTTCTTCATTAGTATGCTCTATGATCACCGGCAAAACAGCTTCATAAGGCATCCCCAACTTTTGAGCAAGGGCTCGAACCCACTGGAGATATGGTTGCATCGGGAGTGAAGTCTTCATTCATAGCTCATGTGGGTCAAACCTGTTCACCATGCCCCAAGCTCGTATAAACCTGCGGCGATGTCCCTCAACATCCCCCTTATAGTTAAAGATAATGCTTGTAAGCAGCAGCTCATGGGGACCGTCTCTCCGAGCGCGTCCAAACTGTCGTAAAGCCAAAAAAGGATTGTAGGTTATACCCCCTCGAATTCCAAGCAACGGAACATTAGGGTATTCCCCACATCGATCAATGACATCTACTCTTTCAATATCTTTAGAACTCCAAAGGATGTCTGTATGAGCAAGGGACATCATTCTATAAGCCCAACCTACACCTTCCTCATTCTTCAATACAAACTTGGGGAGGTGCGAGATAAACCACCTCGCCAGCAGCGGTGTACAACACATGATAGTTCCCCTTCTTCACATGGTACGGGTATAGAGAGCATGTAGAATATCACCTAGAAGAGTAGGCACTAGGTTACGAGACATGAAGATCTTGACCTAGTTCACATCTATGAAAGAATATGGATTTGGGAAAAGAACCAAGACGTAGATGAGGAGAGCCAACATGTCTTCAAATGCTTGAAAATCCAAGTTATCCCAGAACAGTTGAGCTTGATCAATCAAAAACTTAGCCAAGAAACCTTTAACCCCACTCCGAGTCTCCCAGTTAGACATTATATCAGCCTTTGTCAAATGTAAAGCTAAAGCAATGTCTTCAGGCCTAGGGAACTCCTCTAAACCGGTGAAGGGTGTCTGCTCGAGAATGGATATACCCAACAAATCAGAAAACTCCTCCAAAGTAGGGACTAGCTGATAATCTGGGAAGGTGAAACAATGATGCAATGGATCAAAGAACTGGAATAACACACTCATCATTTGCTCATCCAACTTTGAAGTGACCAAGCTAAGGAGGTGACCATGCCTTCTAACAAATGAAGAAGTATCAAGAACTTTCGAGACTAACTCTCTGAGCTGAGCATGGATTTGCACGAAGTTGACTCGAATGATATTTCTGCGCATAGAAGCCATGATCTGCAAAACAGAACAAAGATGAATCCCATTGGTCTTTGAAATGGTTAGTCTAATGAAATATGCATGCGATGTCATGATGCGTGATGTCATGATAAAACACACAACAGGTATCACAGATAGCAAACATGGTAAAGGCAAACAAGTCACACAGTAGCCTTTATGTTTCAGGCTTGCATGGAGTCTAGGTATTACCCTCTTGCAGTTTAGTTGGTTCAACCTGTCCTAATAATAATCGGGTTCTAGAGGTTCTCAATATCACTGACCATCCTCCATCGGTCATAATTCCAGTCACGCAATCTTTTCTTGCAGCCGGAACCATCTCGAGAGCATGGTCTCAATGAGTGTAGCATCTCGCTACTTCCTATGGCCAAGTTGGTCAATTATAGGTTCTAAGGTCAGTTGATGCTTAATGACCCATTAGCAGCCCCATACTCTCCTTGTTGCTCCACAAGGGATATCGATACCAACTAATGTGCCACATCAACGTAGCTACTGCTTCAACCATATCAGTCTATGCCGTACAGTTCCCTCACAGTCTATTGCTTCTTACCTAAAAGGTGTCCCCCAAATCCGGATTGATCTATAGTAACTCCGATACAAAGCCCATAAAGATAAAGAAATCAAATCAAATAATAGAAGAAATATGATGAACTAATCCTAAGGTATACCCCAATTAATTCATCCCCAGCAGAGTCGCCAGTTCTATGATACGGTGGCCAGAACCGGGACTGCTTTCTTTTTAGGAATTTGCTGGTTTGCGTTTTGCGATTGTGTTTGCAAAATGTCGCGGTAAGAAAGATTCGCCATCGACTTTTATTTTATCCAACAAGGAAAGGAAAAAAGAACATAAAAATTCCTTTTTCGAGATGTTCTAGGTACGGGGGGTAGATTATAGAAAGGGAAGGTATTAGCACCCTTTCTATCAGTGGTTTTCCATGGGCTCTTAGGTACTTGCTAATCATTTTCAAAATTTCTTCTCTGTGTGTTTGTGTGATTTGAAAAGTTTTTGACTTCGATTTAACTCTTGCTTCTGTCTTCAAGAGTGTTACGAAGTGTTTTTGAAAGCTTTGTTTAAAAGAGGAGTGTAAGTGTGAAACAGTTTGTCTTGGATTGAGAAAGTACTTAAGAATTAACCTACCTACTCTAAAAAAGAATCATTCTATGTTTGTTTCCCTTAGACAGTGTTATCCCACTATTAGTGAGTAGGTAGCATCATCGTTGAAGTTTTAAGGGTCAATTCGAAAAGGACGTACGGTCACTAAAGCAATGTTAGGACGTCTTAGTAGTAACCCTAATGTCTTAGATCAATTATTCGAGGCAACAATTCTGAGGCAACTATTCAGAGGCAACTTTTCCGAACGGGACTTTGATCTTTGTTTAGACAAAAGGAAGACCACTAAAGCATCCTATACTCAATGACCGTTTACCGAAGGCAACCAAGTGGGAGTGTACCCTAGGAGTGCGCATATGCGAATGGTTCAATTTCAGATTATTTATGTTTGCACATTTTAGGGTTATCTAACTATTTTAAAGTTAATCATACATTCTTGTCATGCATCCCTATTATCATACATCTAACAGTTTAATATTTATGGAATTTAAAGTGCGGAAATTAAACTACGCTATTACAAGGCTTCCGGTATTTACATAGCAAAAAACAAACCCTTTAAGAAATAAAGCGATAAATGAAAGATACAAGTCCTAATTAAACTACTACAACTTGTAGGCAGTTACATCAATATGGTAAATAATAAAAAAATAAAGCGCGCATGATGAAATTAGAACGATAAGAAAAAATAGGGTTTTGACCCTTTTTAACCTAATTAAAAGGAAAAATGTTTTTGTTGTTTTTAATTATTTTTAAGAAAAGGATTAGGTTTTCTAAATTAAATGCACAATTAATTAGTTAATTAAATTAATTAATGAAAATAAATAAATGGCCTATTTTTTTATGTTTTTGGTTATTTTTAGGAAAAAGAAAATATAATTAAGTTAGAAATAAAACCTAATTGTTCTAATTGTTTTTTTTTAATTTATTTACAAAAAGAATTAAAGTTATCTAAAATTAACAACCTAATTAAATTAATTTAATTTTTGTATAAAAAATAAATATCCTAAATTTAATTGGATGAAAAATATTTTTGTGATGTTTTTGATAAAAAGAAAATAATTAATTTTGTTAGTAAAGTAAATAAATTAAATTAAATAAAACAAATATAAAAAGAATAGAGAAAGAGTTATTGGGCCTGCATTTAGTAATTTGAGGAGGTGTGGATAGCCAAGTCTGGGCCCAAAATAAGGAGGTACGTTTTGACTTTCTGAGATCACATGCTTTGCGTTGACTAGGCTTCATGGTGTTCTTCCATTGATGGCCTTTAGATTTGGCCATCTTGCAGGCTGGATGATGAGGAAGCATGATGGTCCTTTGGCTTGTGCACGTATGAGATTTCCTGAAAGGAAATAATATGAAGAATTGGGGGACCTGGGATTCGAACCCAGGTCCTGTAGCACTTTCCATCCGCACCAATGCCATCTGAGCTACGTGTTCTCTTTGTATATATAAAGAATAATAATGATAATATTCAATAATAACAAAAAAGGCACCAGATTTCAAATAAGCAAATGAAACAGAGCCACGTATGTTATCTTCTTCCTTGTTTCGTTGGTAAAAGTCCCAGACTTTTACCTACGGACGTTTGTCCATAGCTATAGCCCCTGTCCTTCTCAAAATCAAATGCAAGTGAGATAAATAACTACCAAGGCCATGAACGGATTCGCCTGGACCTGCTGAACACAATGGTGCCTCTTTCATGGCCCAATTTCACTTATATGAAGAAATCCTAAATCGAGCCATAAAACCCTAACAATGGTGAAATCTTATACATGCCATGAAAATGAAATTAAATGATACAGAAAGCTTGCATATGTAATGGTAAACAAGAATATATGATTATAATTTGATGAATGTGCAAGAATTATGTAAACCGAATTCAAGAAAAGTGCAATATTGCGAATGCCTTACAGCGAGTTTCAGGGCTTGAAAATGCTTGTTCTGGATTGCTTTTGCTTGCCTACACTCCCAGGAAGCGATTGGAATGGCTAAAGGGTCTTGAATTAGCCTGTAACTATGAATTGGAATTGCTACTTTTTCTTGCTTTTTTCAAGTTTTGTTCTTGGTGCTGCGCCTCCTTCTAGCCTTGTTTTAGGTCTACATACGTTCTATATGTATTGAGGGATGGATTAGGGTTGTCAATGTGATCATAATCTTACTCCATTATTGAATTTGATTTTGATTTGATACACTTGAATATCATTCCAAAAATAGCCTAAAATCAATCTTTTTGTGCACCTCATGCCTTTACACGAATTTGATCTTATGATAGCTGGACATTAAGACCTGGAACATGTAAAAAATCTCGAGTTTTCAATATTTTGGATTTTCTATGATTTGTTTTGATTTAAATTGATTTAATTCAAATAAAAATCAAAATAAATAATAAAAACAAGATAATGACATGTGGAAAAGGCTAGGGCTCGTGGACCATGTTGCCAACTTAAAACAAGTGAAAAAGATTGGGCCCATTTGGCAAAAATTGCATTTTTAGGCATAATTGACTTTTGGCAATTTTGCAAAAAAGGTTAACTTCACCAATGCATAACTTCCTCAATTTTGACTCTTTGAAGGTGTTCTTGGACTTTCTAGAAATCTTGATATGTTCTCTAAGCAACCCTTTTGGTCCCATATCAATTTGATATTCCATGATCATGTATGAAGCTTTGACAAAAAATGTGTTTTTGTTGACTTTTCAAAATGAACTAAAATGTCCAAATTCATAACTTCTTGTGAGTGCATATTTTGAACTTGGGAGATGAATATGGATTGTATATCATTGCATCCTCTTCAAAATGAGATTTGGATGGGTCATTTCCCATAAAGTATGAGAAAGTTATGCTTGGTCAAAGTTGAGTTGACTTTTCCTGCAAAACCCTAATTTAGCAACTTTTGGTTCTTGATGAATTATGAGCAATCCTTGATGAATCATGATCAACCCTTGATCAAATGATGAATGATACTTCAAAATGAGGATGTTTACCAAAAATCTTGAATTTTGACTGTATGTAGGACACTGTTGACTTTTGCCCTAGCACAGTCGATTTTCAAGCCTTTGAGCAATTGACTGAGCAAACTTTCTCTGTAGGGCTTGAAACTTGACATGGATAATCTTGAGAACATATTAGGACAATGTTGAGCATTTCGGATCCCTTGGACTCAAGTATCTTGATGCAACATGAAACCCTAATTTGAGGTAGACTGCCTTAGGAGAGGGCTTGTCTGGACAACCCTTGGACTTCCTTGAGCAACTTGAGGATCTTTCTTGAAATGTTTTGAGAAATATGGGAGGGAAAATTTTGGGGTACAACAGTTGGGCTTACAGAATCATGTCCCTTGCTCATACGGACATCCTTTGGAGTTCCAAGGATATGGAAAGAGTAACTGTCATTGATCGATGTAGGGAATACCCTAATGTCCTATTACTTGGAATTAGAGGGGGCATAACTTACAGTCCTTGTTTGGCTTTACGACAGTTTGGTCGCGCTCGGAGAGACGATCCCCATGAGCTGCTTCTTCTAGACATTGTCTTTGACTACAAAGGGGGCATGAATGAGCATCGCCGAAGGTTTATACGAGCCTGGAGCATGGTGAACAGGTCTGACCCTCAAGGGCTGGGACTAAAGACTTCTCTCCCTATGCAAACTTATCTCCAGTGGGTTCGAGCCCGTGCTCAAAAGCTGGGGATGCCTTACGAAGTTATTTTTCCGGTGATTGTGGAGCATACTAATGAAGAAGGGGTTCCTTATACCATTCTTTATCCCTACATGCCTACTGATCTTGGGGCATTAAAGAGATCCTGGATTCAGCTAAAGGAGGAGCGGGATACCTACAGGGAGAAGTATCATGAGCAGGAGAGGAAGATCTTGAGGCTTACAAGGCAACTTTAGAACGAAAGGACGATCAACGACTATGTCAGCACGAAGGGAAAGAGACCATGGGATTTCTGATTTCTGCTTTTTTCTAGTTTAGATTTATTTCCAGTCTATTTCTTTTTTAACGCCTTAAAGGAAGTGTTAAACATTTTACAAGTTTGAATCTAATAAAGTTTGTTTATTTCTTGGTTCACAAATTTAAATCTCCCAAAGTCTTTGAAATCATTTCATACGCATTCCATTATCATGCACCTCATCACAGGTATCATTACAGGTTTCTCATCTTCTTTGCTGTTTATTTCAGCACATAATGTCTTGTGAAACGCCTACCGATCAAGCCATGAAGGCTCTTCAAGCACAGAATGCTCAATTCCAAGAGATGTTCCTAAACTTGGCCAAAGGACAACAGGATTTGAAGACTCTCATCCTGAAGGAGAAGAAGAAGAAGAAGGTGCTCCTCCTGAATATGGGTCACATATTTGGGAATAGGTTGCAACAGGAAACTGATCTGTCTCATTCATCTGGAGGAGGGGAGAATCAAGAGGAAGGAAAGGGTCCTAGTCCTGTGGTCTCTGATAATGACACTGATTTTGATGAAGAACAGTATCCTCCTGCTGAGGATAGGTATAAGCAACTCGAAGACCGGCTAAGTGCAATGGAGATCCAGAAGATACCTGGTTTGGACTTTGGAGATTTGGGACTGGCATTTGGGGTGGTGATCCCTCACAAATTCAAAGCTCCTGTCTTTTCTAAGTATGATGGGGTATCTTATCCAAAGCTACACCTCCGCTCATACGTCAGAAAAATTCAACCCTATATTGCTGATAGAAACCTGTGGGTTCATTTCTTTCAAGATAGTTTGTCAGGGACTCAACTTGAATGGTTCTATCAATTGGAAGGAGCTAACGTCCGCAACTGGGAGGACCTCGCTGCTGCTTTTTACAAGCAATACCAGTATAACGCCGACCTTGCTCGCACGCGTACTCAGCTTCATGGTATGTCTATGGGTACAGGCGAAGGCTTTAAGGACTATGCTCAGAAGTGGAGAGATCTGGCGAGAAGAGTCCAACCCCCTTTGTCTGATAGGGAGTTGGTAGATATGTTTCTTGGGACTCTGTCTGGTCCATTTTTTAATCATCTGATCGGAAGTTCATCATCAGGGTTTACTGAATTGATTTGACTGGGGAGAGGGTAGAAGTTGGTATCAAAAGTGGCAAGATATAGAAAGGTGCTTCATCGATTACACAAAAGAAGCCTTTCAGAAAAGAAGCTAGTGCATTTTACTGCTCAAGGAGCCAAAATCGGCCTGAACGCCGCCAAGCGGTTAATGTGGTAGTAATATCAAGACCCACTATTTCCCCACAACGCAATAATCAGCAAAGAGTAGAGAGACCGCAAAGACAGTATACTCAGTTCAGTATGACCTTATCTCAAATTATGCCGCAATTGTTGAAGACCAATCTGATAACTCTGAGGGAAGCCCCGATGAATCCCAGTACTACATCACCGCTGTATAATCCGAACACCCGCTGTGCCTATCACTCTGATAGCCCAGGGCATGATACCAATAACTGCTGGGCCTTGAGGAATAAGGTGCAAGATTTGATTGAAGCTAAAGAAATTAAGTTTGACGCACCGGAAAAGCCTAACGTCATGACTGCTCCTATGCCCAAGCATGGAGTAAATGCTGTGGACGATGATTCATTTGTGACCTCTGTGGAAGACATTTCTACTCCTTTGGTGACAGTAAAGAAGAACCTATTGTTGGCCGGTTTATTTCCGGGCTATGGCGAAGGTTGTCACCTATGTTCAATCCTGCCTGCTGGTTGCCATTTATTGAAATCAGGTGTTCAACGCCTGATGGATAACAAAGAGATCTTGTTCGAGAAAAATTTGATTCCGTTGATTCCTGTTGAAGATATTTCCATCATAATGATTTCCGCCAATCCTTCCAAGGCTTCCTTGAGAAAGTCTGTTAGGATTACATCTATTCCGAGAGTTGCTCCATTGATCATTACTATTCCTAGTCCTATCCCATACACTTCGGATAAGGCCGTCTCGTGGCACTATGGGGCCGATGTGTATTATCATGGGATCAAACAAGACTTGAAGGTTGAAGAAGCTGATACTGATGTCAGCAATATTGTCGGGTCTAATAAGGTCACTCGAAGCGGAAGACTCTTCTCTCCTGAGATTTCCCCTCCAACTGTTTGAAAGCCTGTCGCTATTCCACCTGCCAGTACATCAGCTGCTGCCCCAGTTCATATTCCAATTATCACCCCTGTCGCTGAGTCATCTGACGCTCTGGGAAAAGAAGTCACAGGTGAGCCTTCCCGGACGGAGGCACCTAAGAAGATTGTTGTAGAAACCTCTAGACAAGAGATAGAGGAAATTCTAAAGATTATCAAGAAAAGCGACTACAATATAGTCGAACAGCTGGGGAAAACCCCGTCGAAGATCTCCATTCTATATTTATTGTTGTGCTCAGAAGCCCATGCAAAGGCTTTAATCTTTCCTTAAAACTGTGTATGTGCCGCAGGAAACATCGGTTGATCAATTCAAAGATTGTGTGGCTAGTTTGACCGCTGACAACGGGTTGGGTTTCTCCGACGCAAATCTGACTGCCAAAGGAAGGAATCACAATGACGCTCTGCATTTTTCGATCGAGTGCAGGGGCACTACTCTGGCCCATGTACTGGTGGATACTGGGTCCTCATTAAATGTTTTATCCAAGAAAGCGTTAGACCAGTTGGACTGTGAAGGGTTGGTTCTGAAGCCGAGTAATATTGTGGTTAGGGCCTTTGACGGGTCCAAAAGGATGGTACACGGGGAGGTGGATGTCCCTGTTAAAGTTGGCTCTCAGACTTTGGCATCTACGTTCTATGTGATGGACATCCAACCATATTATTCTTGTTTGTTGGGTCGCCCGTGGATTCATAAGGCTGGTGGAGTGACTTCTATGCTCCATCAGATGTTGAAATATCTAGTAAAGGGGGAGATTGTTATGGTACGAGGAGAGGAGGAGTACATGGTGAGCCACCTTAACTCTTTTCGGTATGTGGAGATGGATGGGGAGTTCATTGAAACCCAGTGTCAGAACTTTGAAGAGGTCCCCAAGACTCTGGCGTCGACTGAAGTTGATGTTGAAGAACCTGCAATGAAGATGGCTTCCCTCAAGGATGCCAGGGCTGTTATTGAAAAAGGTGGGTGTGCAAATTGGGTTCAACTCCCTGACTTCGCACACAAGACTGACAAGTTTGGTTTGGGTTTTACTGCAGAATCAGTAATCCGGGAGTGAATGCAATTGAAGACGATGAAGAAGAGTCAGAATTCGATAGCTGGATTTACCCGACTACCGATGGTGGATTAGACAATTGGACGGCGAAGGACTTCGTGCCCGTTTCTTTTATTACACAGTAATAGACTTTTGTTTTGTAACAGACAATTTGAAACTTTACGGCCCGGGACCTTGCCCGAGACACCGTGGCTTTGTTTGTGAGGGTTTATTATGTGTCATTTCCATATATCATTAATAAAGCACTGGACGTTCTCTTGCATTACAAATTTTGCGCTCCTTGTTTTTCTTTTCTATCTTGCACTTTATCAAAACAGCTATTGTCTTACACATACTCACATATCATAATGCAGATCCACATCCACTCTGGATCCCACTGATAACGACTCTGCTACTTCCAGTTATGACTTTGAAAGTCCGATCAACCAAGCCGAGGACGAAGGTGAGGATGATTGCGAAGTGCCTGGGGAACTTGCTAGACTGTTACTACAGGAAGAGAGGGCCATATAGCCCCATGAAGAGCCATTGGAATCAGTAAATCTGGGTACAGAGGAAGACAAGAAAGAGGTTAAGATCGGTGCAAATCTGGAGCCTAGTGTCAAACAAAAGTTGATACAAATGATGCGTGACTATGTTGAGATCTTTGCTTGGTCTTATGAAGATATTCCTTGGTTGGATACCGATATTATGGTTCATCGTTTGCCAACCAAAGAAGAATGTCCTCTGGTAAAGCAAAAGGTTCTCTGTATGCGCCCAGAGATGTCCGATAAAATCAAAGCTAAGGTCATGAAACAGTTTGATGTCGGTTTTCTAGTTGTCACTTCTTACCCACAGTGGGTTGCGAACGTGGTTCCCGTGCCAAAGAAAGATGGTAAAGTGCAGATGTGTGTCGACTATAGGGATCTGAACAGGGCAAGCCCCAAGGATGATTCCCCACTCCCTCACATCGATGTTCTGGTCGAAAACACCGTGCAGCATAAGATCTTCTCCTTTATGGATGGTTTTTCTGGTTACAATCAGATTAAGATGGCTCCCGAAGACATGGAGAAGACAACCTTTGTTACGCAGTTGGGTACCTTTTGCTATAAAGTCATGTCGTTCGGATTGAAGAACGCTGGGGCAACGTATCAGTGCGCCATGGTTGCTTTGTTCCACGACATGATTCACCATGAGATTGAGGTATACGTTGACGACATGATTGCAAGATCCCAAACTGAAGAAGAACATCTTGACCATCTCCAGAAGCTATTTGACAGGTTGAAGATGTATAAGCTGAGGTTAAACCTGAACAAGTGCACCTTCAGGGTAAGGTTTGGTAAGCTGTTGGGTTTCGTTGTTAGTGATAAAGGTATTCAGGTGGATCCTGCAAAGGTGAAAGCTATACAGGAGATGCCAGCTCCCCAAACGGAAAAAAAAGTCAGAGGCTTTTTGGGACGTCTGAACTACATTGCCCGATTCATTTCACACCTGACTGCTACTTATGAGCCAATCTTCAAGCTGTTGAAGAAAGATCAAGTGGTAAGATGGAATGATGAATGTCAATCCGCTTTCGAAAGGATCAAAGAATATCCCCAAGAGCCACCCATGCTGATGCCTCCAGTTGAAGGGAGACCTTTGATCTTATACTTGACAGTACTCGACAATTCAATGGGGTGTGTGCTGGTGCAGCATGACGAGTCTGGCCGAAAAGAGCATGTTATTTACTACCTTAGCAAAAAGTTTACCGACTGTGAGACCCGATACTCACTGCTTGAGAAAACTTGATGCACTTTGGCATGGGCTGCTCGCTGGCTGAGACAGTATATGATGACTCACACTACTCTATTGATATCAAAGATGGACCTAATCAAGTATATCTTCGAAAAGCCTGCCTTATCCGGAAGAATAGCAAGATGGCAGATGATCTTAACTGAGTATGATATCCAATACACAACCCATAAAACCATCAAGGGGAGTGTGTTGGCATATCATTTGGCACATCAGGCCGTGGATGATTACCAGTCTATGAACTTAGAGTTTCCGGATGAGAGCATCATGTTGGTGACTGACTGTGAAAAACCTGGACCGGATGAAGGACTTGAGGAGGGATCCAGATGGTCTATGTATTTTGATGGAGCTTCAAACACTTTGGGTAATGGCATTGGCGCCGTGATCATATCTCCTGAGGGCTGTAATACTCTGTTCACCGCCCAATTATGTTTTAATTGCACCAACAACATGGCGGAGTATGAAGCATGCATCATGGGACTGCGAGCAGCTATTGACCTAAGGATTAAGTTCTTAAGTGTATTCAGAGATTCCGCTCTCGTGATCAGTCTTATCAAAGGCGAGTGGGATACGAAGCACCCAAATTTTATTCCTTACAAAGAGTATGTATTGACGTTGCTTCCACACTTCGAGGAGATAACCTTTGAAGACTTCCCCAGAGAGGAGAATCAGCTAGTGGACGCGTTAGCTACCATGTCTTCTATGTTCAAGGTCAGGTGGGACAATGAGGCTCCCCAGATTACCATTGAAAGGTTAGACGAACCCGTACATTGCTGTGACATTGAGACTGAAGAGGTAATAGATAAACCATGGTTTCACGAGGTAAAGAGGTATCTTGAGGCTCAAGAATACCCCGAGGGTGCATCTGTTAATGATAAGAAGTTTATGAGGAGGTTTGCGGCGAAGTTCTTCATCAGTAATGGTATCCTTTACAAGCGTAACCATGATTCAACTTTACTGCGATGTGTGGATAAGAACGAGGCAGAAAGGATTATGGTAGAATTACATGAAGGTACTTTCGGAACTCATTCCAGTGGAAACACCATGGCGAAAAAAATCCTACGGGCAGGATATTATTGGTCTACCTTGGAAGCCGATTGTTATCAGCATTCTCGGACCTGTCATAAGTGCCAAGTCTATGTTGATAAAGTGCACATACCTCCAGTTCCTCTGAACATCTTGACAGCTCCTTGGCCTTTTGCAATGTGGGGCATTGATATGATTGGCGAGATCAGACCTACTGCGTCCAACGTACATCGTTTCATCCTGGTAGCTATTGATTATTTCACGAAGTGGGTTGAGGAAGCTTCCTTTGCTACGGTGACCAAGAAGGCCGTGGCACGGTTTATTCGACACAATTTGATCTGTCGATATGGTGTACCAGAGAGGATCATTACGGACAATGGTACAAATCTCAACAACACGATGATCACCGAGCTCTGCAAGCAGTTCAAGATACAACATCACAACTCTTCTCCTTGCCGGTTGAAGATGAATAGGGTTGTTGAAGCGGCTAATAAGAACATCAAGAAGATTGTGCAGAAGATGACAGTGACATACAAAGATTGGCATGAGATGTTACCATTTGCTCTTCATGGGTACCGAACTTCAACACGGACTTCAACAGGGGCAACACCCTACTCTTTGGTGTATGGCATGGAGGCAGTCTTACCTATTAAGGTCCAGATACCCTCTCTTTGGATTATGATGGATGCAGGTTTGAGCGAGGACGACTGGATCTAGACCCGACTTGACCAGCTGAACTTAATCGACGAAAAGAGACTTACTGCTATTTGTCATGGTCAGACGTATCAAAAGCGAATGATCAAGTCTTTTAACAAGAAAGTCAGACGACAGGAGTATCAAGTTGGGGATCTTGTGACCAAGCGCATCATACTACCTCAAGGTGATCCTAGGGGAAAATGGACCCCTACGTACGAAGGGCCATTTATGGTTAAGAACATTTTCTCAGAAGGAGCTATGATTCTAACCACCATGGATGGTGACGACCTTCCTCACCCCGTCAATGCAGACATAGTGAAAAAATACTATGCATAATCAAAGACCCACTAGGTTGACTGGCCTAGGCAAAAATAAGGGCTTCCCGGCGAACCAAAAGGGTTCGGGCAAAAGTAAGGGATAAAAATGAAAAGATTCGTACACCTGGCAAGTCGAAAACTTGAAAAGGAGGCTTGGGAAAAAAAGGGTATCCCGGTGGACTGAAAACCCGAAAGGGAGGTCCAGGAAAAAATTAGGGATTGAAGCGTAACACTATGTCTCATTGGATCATCTTGTAACCAGACTTCGGTATCGACTATCAAGCTCGGACGACCTCAATCAATCTGATCTACCTTCAACCAAGTAGCAAAGTGATGAGATGCTCGAAAGATATAAAGGCAATAGCAGAGTTGGAACCCAGTGGGATTGTTCACATAGCTGTTTTACTTTGTTTTACACAAACTGTATAAATTCTATTGTTCGGCGGCATCCTCTTACTAGGATGTCAGCCTCTTGTACAAAAACTCCTATTTACAGGCCAACTTCAAAATCAATACAATTCATTTTCACAAAGAAATTTCAAATGGTTTTTCTTTTTATGCTTTATTTTGCAAGAACATCCAATGTTCATTTTTGATATATGCATTTGACAATAATTGCTGCTCATAAATATTTACATGCGAAACAAAAGATGATTACTCGTAATATCAGAAACAGGGGCAAACAAGAAATGTCCAAACCTTACAATTGCTTCATCCACCAGGTATAGGGATAGACCTAGTTGGAGAAAATGATTGAAGGTACATTCACTCCCTGCAGAGTAAGAAAAGATAGTGATGTTAGTGGTCCCGAACAGGACACCACTCTCCCCAGCTAAGGCTCGCAACCGCAAATGAGTCGGTAAGATTCTCCCCAAGCAGAGTTTATCTATCATCAACACTATAAGATTATCCCCAGTGGAGTTTATTTCTTCCACAAGCGAAAACTCAATCCCCGACAGGTTTCATTATCGCCAACAACGATGATTCATCCCCAGCCAAGGTTATTTCTCCAAATCAACAGGTCCTCTAACAAAGCATCTCTTCCCCACAGAGTCATTTTCTCGTCAGTTGTTCTCCAGCAGGAGTATTCTCACAGTTATCTTCATTTACTATCCCCAGCGGAGACGAAAAATTCAACTTCTTGCACTCTCCAGCAGCAATCCGAGATTTATTTTCCCTAGCTAGAGAATATCACAAAAACATTTGCATATCCATACATCATGACATATGCATACGCATCATAAATACAATCTCATTTATTTTGATACATATCATGCATTACATATAGCCAACCTTTACCTTTCAGGAAATATACAATCAAATTCTCACCAAGTTCAAGCTATGAAGCCTGGATTCGACCGGATAGTACCTTGACTTCTACAAGCATATTGTGAAGCCCGAATTCGACCAGATAGAAGTATCAAACACCACGAAGCCTGGATTTGACCAGATAGTGGTTTATCTTTAAGCTATGAAGCCCGGACCCAACCGAATAATAGTTTAATCCCCAGCAAGCCGTGAATCCCGAATTACGACCGGATAACAGCTCAGCCAGTTACTGTGAAGCCTGGATTACGACCAGATAGTAGTACAAGACACCATGAAGCCTGGATTTGACCAGATAGTGGTATGTCATAAACACAAGCCGTGAAGCCCGGATTACGACCGGATAACAGCTCAGCAAGTTATTGTGAAGCCTGGATTACGACAAGATAGTAATACAAGTTTTTGTGAAGCCTGGATTACGACCAGATAGCAGCCAAATACACCGCGAAGCCTGGATTACGACCAGATAGTGGTATGTCTTTAATACAAGTTATGAAGCCGGGATTACAACCTGATAGTATATTGATTTCTCCAAACACCATGAAGCCTGGATTCAACTAGATAATTGTATGAGACATCGCGAAGCCTGTATTACGTCCAGATAGCGGTAAAAAACACTGAAGCCTGGATTAAGACCAGATAACAGTGAGGGACAATGTGAATCTTAGATTACGACCAAATAGCAGTTTACCCGGCCAATCACTATGAAGCCCGAATTCGACCGGATATTAGTAGGCCCAAAATCCAAAGGGAAGCCCGGATTACGACCGGATAACCATTTGATCTCTTCTGAAGCCTGGATTACGACCAGATAAGAAGTAAGGTATTGTGAAGCATGAATTACGACCAGATAGCAGTACAGAACAGCATGAAGCCTGGATTCGACCGGATAATGGTATAAATCATCGTGAAGCCTGGATTACGACCAAATAACGATAAAAGGACTGAAGCCTGGATTACGACCAGATAACAGTACAAGACACTACGAAGCTTGGATTTCGACCAAATAGCAGTTTACTTGGACAATTACTAAGAAGCCCAGAGTCGACCGGATATTAGTGTGCCCTAAGTTCAAGTTGAAGCCTGGATGCGACCGGATAACAACTCATTTACTTCTGAAGCCTGGATTACGACCAGATAAGAATCGAAAAATTGTGAAGCCCGGATTACGACCGGATAACAAATTTAATCTCATCTCCCCAGTAAGTCACTATGAAGCCTGGATCATGACCAGATAGTAGTTTCTTTTCCACCTCTTCGACCAAGAGACGATTTCCCAGTAGAATAATGGACGACTGAAGCTCCTAAAATTCCATTTCTCTCAAGACAGTGATCAGCATTCCCTAGCGGAATCTTCCTCAACAACAGGTATACTGGCTCTCGCTAAAGAATCTCTTATGCGATCGATACTCCTTCAGATGGCATCTTTAATCCTATCTTCCGTCATCAATTTCCAAATGGCATCTGTAAGCCCATTCCCAACATCACAAGAAAAGTACCACTTCATGCGAGTGCAAATTTCTGGGCACTCTAGTGTTCAATCATCTTTCACCCTCGGATCACGAAAGGCAGAAAAGTCAATCTACATCCTCAGGTTTAAGAAGATTGAACAGGGGCAGCTGTTGTATCCCAAAATTTGCCCTCCCATATTTCTCAAAACATTTCAAGAAAGATCCTCAAATTGCTCAAGGAAGTCCAAGGGTTGACCAGACAAACTCTCTCCTAGGGAAGTCTACCTCAAATTAGGGTTTCATATTGCACCAAGATATATGAGTCCAAGGGATCCCAAATGCTCACCATTGTCCTAATATGTTCTCAAGATCATCCATGTCAAGTTTCAATCCCTACAGAGAAAGTTTGCTCAGTCAATTATGGCCTATGTACAGTCAAACTTCAAGATTTTTGGTTAACATCCTAATTTTGAAGTGACTTTCATCATTTGATCAAGGTTTTATCATGATTCATCAAGGATTGCTCATAATTCATCAAGAACCAAAAGTTGCTAAATTAGAGTTTTGCAGGAAAAGTCAACTCAACTTTGAACAAACATAACTTTCTCATACTTTATAAGAAATGACCCATCCAAAGCTTATTTTGAAGAGCATGAAATGATCTACAATCCATATTCATCTCCCAAGTTCAAAATATTCACTCACAAGAAGTTATGAATTTGGACATTATAGGTCATTTTGAAAAGTCAACAAAAACACCTTTTTTGTCAAAGCTTCATACATGAACATGGAATACAAAATTGATATGAGACAAATAGGGTTGCTTAGAGAACATCTCAAGCTTTATAAAAAGTCCAAGAACACCTTCAAAGAGTCAAAATTGAGGAAGTTATGCATTTGTGAAGTTGACCTTTTTTGCAAAATTGTCAAAAGTCAACTATGCCTAAAATAACAATTTTTGCTAAATGGGCCTAACTTTTTGCACTTGTCTTGAGTTGGTAGCATGGTCCACGAGCCCTAGCTCTTTCCACTTGTCTTTATCTTATTCTCATTATTTATTTTGATTTTTATTTGAATTAAATCTATTTTAATTAAAACAAATCATGAAAAAATCAAAAACATATAAATCTCAAGATCTTGTACATGTTTCAGGTCCTATATCCAGCTAGCATAAGATTGAATTCGTGTAAAGCCTCGGTGTGCACAAAAAGATTGAGTTTGGCCTATTTTTGGAAGTATCTTCAAGTGAATCAAATCCAAATCAAAAGCTATAATGGAGGAAGATTGAGATCATGTTTGCAACCCTAATTCAATCATTGATATATATTGAACAATTGCAGACCTAAAGAAAGAGGTTGGAGAGGCGTGAGAAGTCAGAACAAACTTGAAAAAAACCAAGAAAAATGGTAATTCATTTTGCTATTTCCAGACATTTTCAAGACCCTCTAGCTATCCCAATCGCTTCCTGGGATCACAAGCAAGCGAAACCAATCAAGAACGAGGATTTTCCAGCACCATAACTCACTGTAAGTCAACCACGACAATGGCTTTTTCTTGAATTTGAATTGCATAATTATGACACTTATAGCATGAAATAATCATATATTCTTGCTCCTTGAAGCATTTGCAAACTATCCATAACATTTAATTGCATTTTCATGGACTGTATTAGAGTTTGCCATTGTTAGGGTTTGTTGCTTCGATTTGGGATCTTTGTGTATAGGTGAAATTGGGCCATGAAAGGGGAAACATCGTTCTCAACAGATCCAGACGAATTGATCCACGACTCTGGATTTCATTTATCATGTCCAAGGAATGTTTTGAAACGAGCCCAGGTTGTAGCTACGAACATATGTCCGTAGGTAAAAGTTTTTAACTTTTACCAACGGAGCAAGGTTGGGGATGACCTGTGTGGCACCCTTCTACTGGGTCATTTGAATTCTAGCGTAATTTTGTTTTTCTCTCTCCACTAACTCCCATTATTGTATATCACCTATTATTATTATTTTATGTACAAAGCAAGCTTGTTGCGTAGTTGGCATTGAAGTGTTTGGAAAAGGCTTCAGGACCTGGGTTCGAATCCCAGGGCCCCTCATTCTTTCATATTATTTTCCTTTCCATAATCAGGCGTGCACACAAGGCCAAGGACCACCACAGTCTATCATCATCCAATCAGCCATGTGTCCAGAAGGCCAGATCTAAAGGCTATCAAATGATGATCCACCAAAGGCGTTGGTCAACACGTAGCACCGGATCCAGCAAGTCAACAATGGATTAATTCTTCTTGGGCCAGATTGCTATCCACACTCCCTCAATTTACTTTTTTCAGGCCCAACTTTCTTTTCTCTATTCTTTTATTTTTCTTAATTAATTTACTTATTTATATTTACTAACAAATTAATTATTCTTTTTATCAAAAAATCACAAAAACAATTTTTCACCCAATTAAATTTAGGATTTTTTTTTATAAATTAATTAATTTAATTGGGTTATTTAATTTCTAGGGTAACTTAAATTCTTTTTGTAAATAAATTAAAAACAATTAGAAATTAGGGTTTTGTCTAAATTTAATTCTATTTTCTTTTTCTTAAAAAATAACAAAAATATAAAAATAGGCCATTTAAATTATTTTCTTTAATTATTTAATTAACTAATTAATTTAGTATTTAATTTAAAAACCTAATTCTTTTTCTTAAAAATATTTAAAAACAACAAAAACAATTTTTCCTTTCAATTAGGTTAGAAGGGGTCAAAACGCTAGTTCTCTCTCGTTCTTAATTTCCTCGCGCGCGCTTTATTTATTTTTCCCATATTAATGTAATTGCTCACAAGTTGTAATAGATTAATTAGGACCTTTTACTTTCATTTATCATTTTTTAAGGGTTTGTTTTTGGCTATGTAAATACCTGAAGCCTTGTAATAGTTTAGCTTTACTTTCTGCACTTTAATTTCCGAAAAATATCAACTGTTAGATGTATGAATATTAGGGATGCATGACAAGAATGTATGATTAACTTTAAAATTGTTAGCTAACCCTAAATGCACAAAGATAATAATCTGAAATTGAACCACTCGCACATGCGCACTCTTATGGTACACTCTCACTTTGGTTGCCTTCGGTAAACGGTCATTAAGTATAAGATGCTTTAGTGGTCGCTCTCTTGTCTAAACAAAGATCAAAGTCCCGTTCGGAAGAGTTGCCTCAGAATGGTTGCCTCGGAATTGTTGCCTCGAATAATTGATCTAAGACATTAGAGTTATCACTAAGACGTCCCAACGTTGCTTTAGTGATTGTACGTCCCTTTCGAATTGACCCTCAAAACTCTGACGACGGTGCTACCTACTCACTAATAGTGGGATAGCACTGTCTAAAGGAAACAAACATAGAATAATTCTCTTTTTTCGAGTAGGTTGATTAGTTCTTAAGTACTTGCTCAATCCAAACAAACTCATTTTTTTCATACATACACTCCTTACAAACAAAGTTTTCAAAATGACTTCGTAACACTCTTGAAGACAGAAGCAAGAGTTAAATTGAAGTAAAACAAAAACTTTTCAAATCACAAACACACAAGCAAATTTTTAAAATGATGAGCAAGTACCTAAGAGCCCGTAGAAAACTACGGATATAAACGGTGCTAATACCTTCCCTTTCTATAATCTACCCCCCGTACTCAAAATCTCGAAAAAGGGAATTTTTCTGTGCTTTTTTCCTTTCCTGTTGGATAAAATAAAAGTCGGTGGCGACTCTTGCTAACCGCGACATTTTGCAAACACAAACGCAAAACGTAACCAACATTCCTAAAACAGTCCCGGTTCTGGCCACCGTATGACACCTTGGTTTTCAAAATTCCAAACATCCAGAATATGTTTTCAAACTAAAGAAATCACTATATGGTCTGAAACAAGATCCAAGAGCCTGGTATGAAAGACTAAGTAGCTTTCTGTTAGCAAATGATTTCACCAGAGGAAAAGTGGACATAAACTTATTCTGTAAGCCATTTAAGAATGACATTCTAGTTTGTAAAATTTATGTAGATGATATTATTTTTGGGTCTACTAAAGCCTCTCTGGGAAGAGAATTTGCTAAGTCTATGCAGGCAGAGTTTGAAATGAGCTTGATGGGGGAACTCAAATTCTTTCTAGGTATTCAGATCAATCAAACTCCAGAAGGAACCTACACACACCAGAGCAAATACGTCAAAGAACTTCTGAAGAAATTCGAATTATCAGAATGTAAGCCAGCCAAGAATCTAATGCATCCTACATGCATTCTCGAAAAGGAAGAGGTAAGTAAAAAGGTAGAACAAAATATCTACAGAGGTATGATTGGTTCTCTCTTATATCTTACAGCTTCAAGACCTGATATTCTATACAGTGTATGTTTATGTGCTAGATTCCAATCAGATCCTAGAGAATCTCACTTAACAGCTGTTAAGCGAATTTTCAAGTATCTGAAAGGTACTACTAATATCGGTTTGTTTTATAGAAAAAATGGTGAATACAAATTAGTAGGGTATTGTGATGCTGGCTTCACTGGAGACAGAGTAGAAAGAAAAATCACTTCTGGAAGCTGCCAGTTTTTGGGAGAAAATATGATCTCATGGACCAGTAAGAGGCAATCCACAATTGTATTGTCAACAGCTGAAGCTGAATACATAGCAGTTGTTGGATGCAACACACAGATGCTCTGGATGAAGAGTCAACTTGAAGACTTCAATATATTTGAGAGTAACATTCCTATATTCTGTGATAACACTTCTGCAATTTGTTTATCTAGGAATTCTATTTTACATTCTAGGGCTAAGCATATAGAAATAAAACATCACTTTATTAGGGACTATATTCAGAAAAGAATTCTTTCCTTAAAATTTATTGACACAGACCATCAATGGTCTGATGTCTTCACTAAACCACTTTCTGAAGATAGGTTTAATTTCATTCTGAAACATCTCAACATAAAACTATGTCCAGAATAAGTGTTTTATTTATATATTCTTTAACCCTCTGAATTTTATGTTTTTTTGTGAACATCTGATCAACAATTCTTCAGAAGTTAGAAGGACAGTTGTAACAAGATCTACCTAAGAAGATCAGAACGGTTCATTTCAAAGATAGAAGCATGCAGTTCACATCATCAACATCTGTCATCCTTTCACAAGCGTCCTTCTAAGGCTGAACACGCGTTCAAATTCTGAAGGGATTAAAGTTTGATTGGATGCATTGAGACACGTGTTATTGGTAACTGCTTCATATCTCCATGCCATCATTATTGATTAAGTTTGACAGGATTCATAAATGTTGTGTAATCATTATTTTATCTCTCTTTCTTACTGATTAAGTTTTCAAATTGCTTACAAATACACAATTCACTTTCACTCTCACTTCTTCTCGCTACTGTTTTCTCTCTAAGTTTTTCGTTTGCAAAACCATCTTTTAAAAATCCTCAATAGTTAGTGTGAATAATGGCTTCATCTTCAAGCGCTCTGATACCACGTAAAATGGATCAAGCGCTTACCACTACGCTAAAAGCAATTTCTTGTAGCCAAGGTTCTACTCTATTTCCTTATAGAGAATCCAACAAGGGGCCTACCTGGCCCACCTAACACACCTATATAGGTGTCCATGGGGGGATGTTAAGCTCTTAGAATCCATAAGGTTGACGCTGGATATTTTAATCCAACAATGTCCCTTCCAGTGTCAGCCGGGGGGATTCGAATCCATGACCTTGCTCTGATACCACCACACCAATTCCTGGAATAACAGAACCTATCATGGTTCAACAACCTCTCCCAATCCATGACATTCCAGAAATTCCCTCTCCTTACCATTCCACTCCACTAAACACACCTCCATCACCAATTATCATTTCTGATTCTCCTTCTCCCTCTCCTATTAATCCTTCAGAAGATCACCTAAGAACTGTAATAGACTTAGAAGTGCTGAATCACCTTGCCTCTAATTCTCACAAAATTTCTATTCCTAAACCAAAACCAACTATCACCAAGGCAGATGTTGGTAGAAATTTACTAATTTTTGAAACATAGATAATTGAATGGGTTAACTCTTTGAAGCAAGCATGCTTAAAAAATATGAATCCTAATGCTTCTGATTCTCACTGGAACCAGTTCAGAAAATGGTTCAATTATGAGTCCCAGAAACTCAAGGAGTTAAGCTATGAAATGGCCCAACAGAACTTTTGTGATCAGCTGAATGTTTTCAAGGATCAAGTTCTGAGTCACTGGGCAAAGAAACCTATTTTTCTTCTAGATAATGCTCCTTGAAAAGAGCACCAACCTTAAGAAGTTGATGAACCATGCTCTGATAAGCTTCCTATGGTTATTGTTCAAGACAAAGGAAGAGAAATTGAAGAAGCCACTGCGTCAGAAACTGCTACAGATAGTTCTGAGAAGCTTGCACCTTCCATGCATATTTCTTCTTCATCTCTGGTTATGTAAACTCTGGAAGAGTTGAAGAAAGAAAATGCATTGATCAAGGAGTGATTAGACAAACAAGATGACACATGCAAAGAAATCAAAGGAATGCTGGGAAAATAAGAGGAATCAAACACTCAGATTAAGAGCTTGCTGGAAGCGTTGTTCACACGACTCCCCCCACCTCAATAGTAGTTTTTAAAACTTGTTTTCTTTACTGTATTCATTTTTCTTGTTTTGTTTTCCTCTGAACATGTTATTGCAATCAAGTTTAATATAACTCATCTTTTGAATCTGAATATTAATGTTTATATTTCTTTTTGATTCTTGACAAAAAGGGAGAGAATGTAAGATATTTCTAATAACAGTTTATCGAGACACAGTCTCAAACATTTTTGAATATCATAACTTCTCATTTCTTTTTCTGAAAGTAAAATAGGAACAAAACTCTGATGAAGACAAAAGTATATGCATCAAAAGCTCTGATCAGAATGAACTTCAGGGAAGTAATTCATCTATATATGAGTACTCATCTCAGGGGAAGACCCTATAATGCTTTATGTTCTGTTCATTTTGATTGAACTAGTTTTTGTCATCATCAAAAAGGGGGAGATTGTTAGAACACAATTTGATTCTACAACCCTTGTAAGAGTTTTGATGATAACAAACACAAAGAACAATTATGCACTCTAAAATTATATTCTGTTTTATAGAGAAGTTTTGATGGAAGAAGATCAGAAGATAAGCTACAAGTCCGTTCCTGCTGTGAATGTAGACAATTCTCAAAAATCTCTGATGAAAGAAGATCAGAAGTTGCACTAAAATAAAGATGTTTTTAACTCTGATTACACAACTCTGAGAAAGTAAGTCTAACGCTGTAAACATGATGTTATGGCTCTGACCTTCAAAAGTTCTGAAGCAAGCAACAACATATACCTCAATGTTCTGAAGCGTTACAAATCAAATATTTCCATTTCAAGAGTAACAGCTGGAAGGGAACAAGGATCTTTATTTTTGGAAAGCACCTTAACTGTCATTAATCAAGTTTCCAAATGATCATCCATGTTGCGCCTATTTAAACAAGACTTGAGGATAAATCGTTTATGATTTCACAACACTCAACAATGCTGGAATCTTTTCTAATCCTCATACATATAATACTTTCAACTGTGTAAAACCTCACAATACTGTGATACTGTTTTGTAGGAAAACAATAATGTACATTGTCTTATTATTATATTATTTAGTGCATTTCCTTGAGAAAAACCGGGTTATGGTTATACTCAAGAAGACTTTGGTAGTAGTCAAAGTAGATTTGTAATCAAGATTGGTTAGTGGATTAAGACCTCGTTGGAGAGAGGCGAAATCACCTTGACGGGTGGACTGGAGTTGTTTGAGTTCAAACGAACCAGGATAAAAATCAACGTGTTCTTTCCATTGAATTTTAAGATTCCAATTCAACCCCCCCTTCTTGTGTTTTTCAATTCTTCAGCATACAACTAACTCATTACCTTTTCAGGAAAAGATCAATCAATCGATGCATGTCATCAACCATCTATGAATTTCTCCAGAGGCTAAAATCTGACAAATATTTCCATCGAAGATTTGTCCCAGAGAGTCATTCTAAAGAATATCCCTCTGAGACAAAATCATGCTTGGATTCCTCCTTTTACCTGTTGAAGTAGTAGTCGTCAGAGATTCCTTCATTACATGTTGAAGTAGTAGTCGTCAAAGATTCCTTCATTACCTGTTGAAGTAGTAGTCGTCAGATTCCTTCATTATTTGTTGAAGTAGTAGTCGCCAGAGATTCCTTTATTACCTGTTGAAGTAGTAATCGTCACAGATTCCTTCATTATTCATTGAAGTAGTAGTCGTAGTAGTCGTCAGATTCCTTCATTATTTGTTGAAGTAGTAGTCGTCAAAGATTCCTTCATTACTTGTTGAAGTAGTAGTCGTCAGAGATTCCTTCATTACCTGTTGAAGTAGTAGTCATCCCAGATTCCTTCATTATCTTTCGAAGTGGTAGTCATCAAATATTCCCTCATTACCTGTTGAAGTAGTAGTCGTCAGAGATTTCTTCATTACCTGTTGAAGTAGTAGTCGTCAGATTCCTTCATTATTTGTTGAAGTAGTAGTCGTCAAAGATTCCTTCATTACATGTTGAGGTATTAGTTGTCAAAGATTCCTTCATTACCTGTTGAAGTAGTAGTCATCATATATTCCTTCATTACTTGTTGAAGTAGTAGTCATCAAAGATTCCTTCATTATACGTTAAAATAATAGTCACAATCAAGCTTTATACTTACCAGCAGTCACTTTGGATGACATCTATAAGCACATCTCCGATAACTCTTTATCACCTCTCCAAATGGCATCTTTAAGCCCATTCCTGACACAACCAATAACATTACTTCGTACACCAGCGAGTGAAAATTTATGGGCACTCAAGTGTTCAATCATCTTGTACCTACAAGTCACGAATGGCTGACACGCCAGTCTAACTCTTTAGGTTTAAGAAGATTGAACAGGGGCAGTTGTTGTACCTCAAAAGTTTCCCTCTCTTTTCTCAAGACATTTCTTACAAGATCTGCAATGGCTCAAAATTGCACAAGTGTTGACTAGGTCAAACCATCTTCTAAACACTGATGCTTCAAATTAGGGTTTTAGGTTTTACAAGGATAATTGGAATTAAAATGCCTCAAATGACTTTCATGGATCACTATAGACCTCCAAGAATACTCATGTCAAGTTTCAAGTCTTGAATCAGAATTTTGCTCAATCAATTGACTAGATAACTGAAAATCAACTACATTGGGTAAAAAGTCAACTGTGGTCAACCTACAGTCAAACTTCATGATTTTTGGCCAACATCAACATTTTAAAGTCCTATTCAACATTTGATCAAGTATTTATCACAATCTCTCAATAAAAGCACTCAATTTACAAGAGGGACAAAATGGTAAAAATCAGGGTTTTGACTATAATTGACTGATCAATGACTTTTGACCTAATACATGATCTAATGGCTTGAAGCATAATATCAATGATTTAAATACAACATGTTGACCTAATTTCATGGTTCAAAACATTTCTCAAGATCAATGGGTTGATAGTTGAAATTTGATCAACTGATGAAAAGTCAACTGATACACAAAAAGTCAAACTTTGACTTTTTGGTCAAAATTCAATTTCAAAGATCACAATTCTTCAAGATATTAAAAAAATATAAATCTTGATCATCAAGAAATCATGAAAGCCAAAAGTCAATGTGAAAATTCAAACTTTTCAAGACTTGGAATTTTTTTCTAAATGTGTTTATACATGATAATTTCATTACTTCTAACCAGTCTTTCACCAAGTTGCAAGATGATTCAAAGAAAACTTTCAACATGAAAGTTGTAGATATTGATGAGATCTATAACTTTTATTTGCTAATTAAGTCCTATAAGTGCTTAAATTTTGAGTTATAAATTCCTAAAGTCATGGCATTTTTCATAAAACACTAGAGAAATTTTCAACAGGTTTTGGTCAGTTTTTATCTCAACTTCTTGGACAAATTTCATCAGGTTCCAATTTCATTTATCCAAAATGGTCAACATGAGAGTCTTAGACAATGTTTCAATTTTTTTCAAAATATCCAAGAGCAAGAATTTATCATACTAAAGCTGGGAGATTCAAAGGCATGAAGTTCGACATCTATTCTTGAATTACAAATCATTTTTGGTGAAGAACACATAATCCAATCTACATGCCATGCTGCATAATCCCATGTTGCAGGACTTCTAACTTGCAAATCTCACCATAATTTTATTCTTACACCTACTCTTGAGCTATTACCCAAGTGTTTGAGCCATTGTCCCAAAGATCTTTCTGTTTATGGCATAAAGGTACCATTGCTATTCTTGAAAAGCAAGCTTTTTGGTACAAAATTAGTCTTAAGCTGATACTTTGCTTACTTCTGATTATGCTCCACCATCAATCATGGAAAGTATCCCTTCTATACCAGAAACTTTGGTACTTCATCTTGGGACCATGGAAGACTTGGCATAACTTGATATTTGCATTCCAACCAAACCATAATTTGTTATCTTGAAAATCTGATTACTTCAACTTCCCATACCTTTTCTCTACAAATAGAGAGGTAATTTTCAAGCTAAAGAGGCCAGATTCTTGTGTGTTGAAAAATCCTCAAACCCCCTTATACTCTAAAAAACCAGAATTGTCCACAAAAACCTCCATTTCCGAGTTTTGAAACCAAAATCTTCAAATCTCTCAAACCTTACAAATCTTGTCCAAAAAACCCACCAAAAAACTTCATATACATCATATAGAAGTTGTTCAAACACAAGAGAAACTTCTGTAACATCACTATTACCATCTTCCAAACTCAAAAACAACCACCAGCAACTTCACTTCCCCAAGATAATACAACAATTCTAAATCAAAACATGAATTTCAGTTTCAAGGTAAGTTTTCTTGACTTTGAACTCTTAACACAAGCATCATTAGTGGTTCATTTGTGAAGATAAAATGTAGATGTCATTTCCCTGAAGCTAACCATATGCGTACTTTTCATTTTCATTAACAATGTGTTGAGAACTAATTTATATATGCAACAAAAAAATGTTAGAGGTAAAACTGCAGTATGAGGCGATACATATCTCATATGAGTCGACTCGTATTAGTTACAAAAAAGGGGATGAGAAGATAGAATGCATTATGTATCAATACATACTGTTATCAAGACATATTACAGAGAGACAAAATGTGTATGAGTCGATGCAAACACGAATGAGTTGATGCAAAACATAAATGAGTCGATGCAAACCATTATATATCAATACATACTGAGTTGGTTTTGATTTCCAGGAGCAAGAAGTGATATGTATTGATGCATAAGTGCATGTGTCGATAAAAAACAGAAATGAGTCGATGAAAATCATTATGTATCAATACATACTGAGTTGGTTTTGATTTCCAGGGGCAAGAAGTGATATGTATTGATGCATAAGTGCATGTGTCGATGCATAAAGTTTTTTTTAAACAATTTTCCTTCCTTTTTACATTATCTTTATATTTTTAGATATTGTTATTCATTATTCAATTTGGTTGTAATAGTAATTTGGTTTTAATTTCTTTCACCCCTCATTTGTGATTTGTATCCCGATCCCCAAAAAAAAAAGATGTAATAGCGTAGAACTTTAAATTTCCGCAATTTATCGCTTTCAATATTATTTCTAGTAATTAGGGTTTGTATGGCAAGACTAAAAATTAACAAGAAGACAACCCTAATTCAAGAAAAAAAATGCATCAAATCAATGAACTTTGCACACTTGCACCTTTAGGGTTAACCCACACTTGTTGCCTTAGAATAAAATAGTCATGTCCCTCGAACATGGGATACTTTAGCAAAGACCCTCGATTACAAGATCATAGTCCCACGATGTCCCTTCAATGTTGCCTTCGGTAAATGATCTTAGACCCTTAAGATAAATTGCTAAGGTATCCTACAATGTTGCCTTCTATGACTATACGATGACCCATGCCTATCCCTTTATATCCAATGATAGGGCTTCTTATCAATCATTGGTAAGATAGAAATATATAAAGAAGGAGGAAATGAACAAAGACTTTTTGAGTAGGTAGAACATTCGTAGTTTCTTGCTCACAAACATTTCAAACCAAACATCTTTCAAACACACCAACACTTTCAAAAATAAAATATTTTCAAAAGTCAACACTTTGTATACATTCTTGTAGAGACGAGAGTTATTACAAAGTTCGCCTAAAACAAAGGCACTTTCAAAAATACTTTAAAAAACATCACAAACACATTTCAAACAAAGCATTTCAAAGTGATCTAGCAAATAAGACCCCATAGATAGCTATAGATGAAAATGGTTCTAATACCTTCCTTTTTCATAACCTACCCGCCGAACTCAAGAAAACTCTCGAAAGGTCTTTCCTGTTCTTTTCACCCTTTCCTTTATTGGATAAAAGAAGTCGATGGCGACTCTTGCTATCCGCAACAATTGCAATCAAATGCAAAACACCCAAGTCAGTTCTCCCACCGTATTACAACAACCTTCGGGGGAAATGATCACATCCCTAATTTTGTTACCCAGTGCGTTGGAAGCTTCATCAAAAACCATAGTCCAGCGGGATCCTTGTTCAGGTCCTTCATACGGTCTAGGATTTTCACAATCTATAATCAGCATTATATTCTCATCCGGGAATTCAAAGTTCATAGATATGTAGTTATCCACAGCTCGATGTGCCAAATGATCCGCCAAAACACCTTCTTTTATTGCTTTTTGCGTAGTGTATTGGATGTCATATTTAGTTAAGATCATTTGCCATTGGGCTATCCTTCCAGAGAGAATCGGCTTCTCGAAGATGTACTTGATAGGATCCATCTTAGAGATTAATAGAACGGTATGAGTCAACATATATTGTCTTAGTCAGCGAGCAGCCCATGCCAAAGCGTAGCAAGTTTATCTCGAGCAGTGAATATCTTGTTTCACAGTCGGTAAACTTTTTCTAAGGTAGTATATTACATGCTCTTTTCGACCAGACTCGTCATGTTGCCCCAACACACACCCCATTGAATTATCTAAAATAGTTAAGTACATAATCAAAGGTCTCCCTTCAACTGGTGGCATCAAAATTGTGGTTCTTGCAAGTATTCCTTGATCTTGTCAAAAGTTATTTGACAATCGTCATTCCATCTTACCACTTGATCTTTCTTTAGCAGTTTGAAAAGTGGTTCACAAGTAGCAGTTAGGTGAGAGATGAATTAGGCAATGTAGTTTAGTCGTCCTAGAAAACCTCTGACCACCTTCTTAATATGAGGAGCTGGCATTTCTTGGATTTCTTTGACTTTTGAGGATCGACTTCAATACCTTTGCCACTGAAAACAAAACCTAGGATCTTACCAGACCTTATCCTGAAGACACATTTGTTTGGATTCAAACTCATCTTATATTTCTTCAGCCTCTCAAACAGCTTATGCAGATGATCAAGGCGCTCTTCCTCAGTTTGGGACCTTTCTATCATGTAATCAACATAGACCTCTATCTCATGATGAATCATATCATAAAATAAAGCGACCATAGCCCGTTGATAAGTTACGCCTGCATTCTTCAGTCCAAAAGGCATGAATTTATAACAGAAGGTGCCCCATTGTGTGATAAAAGTAGTCTTCTCCATGTCTTTGGGCGCCATTTTGATTTGTTTGTAACCCGAGAAGCTATCCATGAAGGAAAACACCTTGTGTTGAGAAGTGTTGTAAACTAAGACGTCAATATGCAGTAGTGGGAAGTCGTCTTTAGGGCTTGCCCTATTTAAATCCCTATAGTCTACACACATACGGACCTTACTGTCTTTCTTCGGCACTAGAACAACATTTGCAACCCATTGGGATACGACATCACTTCCAAGAAACCTGCATTGAAATGTTTCATTACCTAAGCCTTGATCTTCTCGGACATATCAGGATGCATGCGATGAACCTTTTGTTTGATCAGAGAACAACCTTTTTTCATTGGCAGACGATGAACCATGATATAAGTATCGAGCCTTGGCATGTCTTCTTATGACCAAGAAAAGACTTCAACATATTCGTGCAACATTTGAACCAATCTGCTCTTAACATTGTCTTCCAGGTTGGCACCAATCTTGATTTCTTTCTTATCTGCATCGGCACCCAAATTTATCACTTCGACCAATTCTTCATGCAGTTGGATGGACTTTTCTTATTGTATCAAGAATCTGGCGAGTTCTCCAAGTATCTCACAATCTTCTTCACCTTCATCTTCGGCTTGATAGATTGGATTTTCAGAGTCATAAACATCAATAACATAATTGTTATCAATGAGATCCGGAGTGGATGTGGATCTGCAAATGTGTGTGTGTGCATGTAAGGTCACATGGCTATTTTTGAAAATGCAGTAAAATAAAAGAAAGACAAAGAGCACAAAATTTGAATGCAAAATCATCCAATGTTTTCATTGAATGAACATATGATATATGGAATGACTAACCCTTAACAAATGGACCATTTTTCCCCGAGCAAGGCACATGATTTAAAGTCATTGTTTTGAAGGAAATTATACAGACAAAGTTCTTAAAGCAATAAAAATAGGAAATAACAATTACTCCTGGTTGAAGGAGATTGAGATGAAGTCTTTGGCCTTCCATTTGTTAAGTCCATCGTCAGCAGTTGGGAATATCCAGTTATCAAAGTCACCATTACTATCAGTGTCTTCTAGGGCATTGACTTAATTGTTGCTAATACGGAGAGGTGGTCCACCAGCACGGGCACGTCAAACCTATTTATGAGCTTTTGAAGTAAAACCCAATCCAAATTTGTCAGATTTGTAGGGGATGTCAGGAAGTTGTCCCCAAATAGTGCATCTTTCATCTTCTATAACAGCCCTAGCATCCTTGAGATAGGCCATTCTTAGTGTGCCTTTAGAGATTTCAGGAGTAGTAGGAGTAGCAATAACAACCATTGAAGGGATTACCTCAAATGCTTGACAAGGGGTTTCAATGAATTCGCCATCCATTTCAACATATTTGAAAGAGTTCAAATGACTGACCATGTATTCTTCCTCTCCACAGACTATGACAACCTTCCCTTTCACTGGGTATTTTAGCATTTGATGTAATGTAGAGGTAACCGCACCTGCCCCATGAATCCATGGGCGTCCGAGTAAACATGAGTAGGATAGGAGAATATCCATTACATAGAAAGTTGAATAGAAGACTAGAGATACCACCTTGATCGGGAGATCAACCTCTCCGTGGACCATTCTTTTTGAACTGTCGAAGGCTCTCACCACAATATCACTGGGTTTCAGCACCAGCCCTTCATAATCCAATCTGTCCAAAGCACGTTTGGGTAAAACATTGAGGGAGGATCCAGTATCTACTAACACATGTGCCAGAGTGGTGATTTTGCATTCAATAGACATGTGGAGAGCCTTGTTGTGATTCTTCCTCGCTAGAGTTAAATCTACATCAGAAAATCCCAAGCCATTATCAGCAGTTATGCTCACAACACAATTCTCAAATTGATAAGCAGTAGTTTCTTGAGGTATATGGGCATTCTTCAAGAATTTCAACAGAGCTTAGGCATGTGCTTCAGAGCATAACAACAAGGACATCATGGATATTTTTGAGGGTGTCTTCCCCAGTTGTTCAACTATTTTGTAGTCACTTTTTTGGATGATCTTCATAATTTCTTCCATCTCTTGTCTAGATGGGTGTTCAATTGTCACTTCTTTTGAGGGTGCCTCCGCCAAGGCAGGTTCAATAACTTTTTCTTTACCTCGGGTACCAGTAGTTGGTTTCGAAACAGGAATACAAACATGTGTTATTGTAGTTGTTGGAGGAGAGATCTCCTGAGAGAAGACCCTTCCTATCCTAGTGACCTTACTAGTTTTAGAAATGTTTGTAATTTCAGGCTCTTCATTTTCAATAATCCATGGCTCTTCCTTGACGCCATGATAATAAACTTCTGCCCCATAGTTCCAGGGCGTTGCCTTGTCAGATGAATAGGGGACTGGCCCCGGTGTAGTGATGATCAAGGGAGCCACTCTTGGCTCAGCAGGGATCCTTATAGGGCCTTTAAAGGTGATCCTAATAGGATGGTTAGAGACTGTGATTATGGAAACATCTTGAGGTAAACTTTTTGCGAATGGAGTTTTATCGAACATAAGTTAATGCCTATCAAGCAGACGTTGGATACCTTTCTTTAGCCACATACAACTATTGGTTTGGGAAGCACAATGGTAACAATTTTCAAGGCATCCGAGAAATAAACCGGCTCTCAGCATATTCTTCTTATCAATCAATAATGGAGTAGTCAAATCATTGATGGTGGAGACAAAGGAGACATCGTCAATTGCATTGACACTTTTACCATGATTGGGCATGGGAGCAGTAATGACATTAGGGGTTTGTGGAGGGTCAAACTCGATCACCTTGTTATCAATCAAATCTTGTATATTGTTCTTCAACGCCTAACGGTTGTTGGTGTCATGTTCGAGCCTATTTGAACGATAATCGCATTTCACATTCGGGTTATATTTGGGAGAGGCAGTATTGGGGTTTGGAGGAGGATCTCGCAGAGTTACCAAATCTGCTTTCAATAGATGTTGTAGAGCTTAAGATAGTGGCACGTTAATTCTAATGAATTGCCTCCTTGGGGCATCTGGACTTTGTTGATTATTTGATTGTTATGGTCGTTGAACTGAGGTCGGGTTTGAAATCAATACAACTCTTACTGACTGATGATGATCATTCTTGATACGGCCCCTTTGTCCATAAACAACATTAATTTCCTTCTTACCAACAAATGGTTTCTTTACAGCAGTAGATATTGAGGCCATAAGGATTTTTCCGCTTTTTATTCCACTTTCAACTCGTTCACCAGTCATAATCAACTCAGTAAACCCTGACGTAGAACTCCCAATCAACAAATTAAAGAATGGACCAGTCAAGGTGCCCATAAACATGTCCACTAATTCTCTGTCAGTCAATGGAGGTTACACCTTTCCAGCCAGGTCCGTGCACTTTTGAGCATACTCCTTAAAGCCTTCATTTGAACCCATTGTCATATTTTGTAATTGCACACGAGTTGGTGCAAGATCAACATTGTATTGGTATTTTCTGTAGAAGGCAGTAGCCAGATCCTCCCATGTGTGGATATTAGTCCCCTCAAGTTGATAGAACCACTCCAACTGTGTCCCAGATAAGCTTTCTTGGAAGAAATGAACCCACAACTTCCTATCGACAACGTGTGGTTGAATCTTGTGGACATAAGACCTCAGATGCATCTTTGAACAGGAGACCCCATCTGTGATACGGTGGGAGAACTGACTTGAGGTTTTGCGTTTGTTTTCGCAAATGTTTCGATTTAGCAATAGTCGCCACCGACTTTTTATTTTATCCTAAGGAAAGGTTAAAAAGCACAGGAAAAAACCTTTGAGATGTTTTCTTGGGTTCGGGGAGTAGATTATAGAAAGGGAAGGTATTAGCACCCTTTCTATCCATGGTTATCAATGGGCTCTTAGTTACTTTCTTAGATCACTTGCCTTTCATTTTCAATTGTTTGAAATGGTGCTTTCAATTGTTTGAAATGGTGCTTTGTGTGTGTGGTTTTTGAAAATGTTTTGAAAAAGATGCCTTGTCTAGGCAACCCTTGTAACAATTCTTTACTCGAATGTTTTACAAAAGGTGTTTGTCTTTTTGAAAAGATGTTTCAATGTTTTTGAAAGTTGTTTTGAAAGTTGTGTTTGTGGAGTGTGTTTTGAAAGTAGGCAAGTGTGTTTTGCAAGTTTGATCAAGTAACTAAGAGTTGTCTACCCCTAAATTTACTCAAAGATCTTTCCTATGTTTTAACCCTTTTAATAGTATTGTTCCACCATTGTATTTGGTGGACAATCTTGTGTTAGGATGTTAACGGGACGGGCGCAGGTCATCATATAGACCATGAATGCAATAGTGCCAAGTGTCTTTGGCAATTTTTCCTTTAAGGGACTTGATCATTTTTTAGGCAACTTCGAAAGCGTCATCGAGGGACTATGATCATTTGATTTGTTTTTGTTTTGCCAAAGAACCTCAACATGCAACATGGCCCATTTTTTGAAGGCAACAAGTGGAGGAACCCTAAGGGTGCAAGTGTGCATTGTGTTGTCCATTTTCATGCTTTTTTATCTTTGAATTAGGTCAAGCTATTTGTTATTTGATTTTTGCATACAAACCCTAGGTCTATCATGGCATAATTTGAAAGCTTTTAAATGCGGAAATTTAAAGTCCTAAATTATTACAACATAATTATGGGGATGGGGGTACAAATGTTTGAATGGGGGATATTTAGCAAGAAATTAAATCTAAAACTATTACATCCATATTGAATATACAAATTATTTAATTGTACAATAATTAAATAAATACAATAAATATGCAAAATGTATTATGCACAAAAATGGTTTTTTATATATGTAAAAGTATTTTTCAATGTAAAATATAAACAAAAATAAAAAGGTCAATTTTGGAGTATTTTTGTGGTTTTAGGGCAAAACCCTAATTTTGAATAAATAGCAATTATTTATTAATTATATACAATATTTATATATTAATTTATACAAAAATAAAAAAAAGGAAGTATATTGTAAAAAAAGTATTTTTTAATGTCATATATTAATAAAATAAAAAAATGTATTATTTTCATATTTTATCCTAAATATTCTAATAAATGTACAAGTATTTATATTATATATATTTAAATATACTAAATACGTACAAAAATAAAAATATTAATTATTTACAAAAAGTATATTTTTTAGAAAATGTTTTCAAAAGGTAAATAAAAATAATGGCTGAAAATATATTTTTGTGTTATTTTTAATTTTTTAAATAAAAAGGAATTTATATTTATTTTACATGTATAAGTTCAAATAAAACAAATAAATTCCAAATAAAATGCAAAAATGGGTGGAAAAATATTTTTTATATTTTTTATATTTGAGCAAAAAATAATAAGTCAGAATCAAAAATAAAAAATCAAAAATGAATAAAATATCACACAATGGGCCAGGGGGGTGTAAATGGAAAAAGAGGGTGCAAGCAGCAAGAACAACTCAGGCCCAGCCCAAGTCCACCTTCTTCAACCTCCAGCCATTCTGTCTCAAAAACGCGCGCCCTCTATGCTTCATTCAAATTCCTGATTCTTTGACTTTTAACAAAAACTCATAACATAAACAATGTAGAGCATGAAGAGACGAATTCATACATATAAAAATCTTGACCTAACTCTCAGAAACGAGGGAGAATTTCTTCATCCCTAATTTCTGACCTAATTTTTCTTCCATGTTCAGGGCCAAAATTTTCACACTACGCATAATATAAATGAAAAGTAAATACATGGATGGCTTCAGGGCTATGAGTAGAACATGTTTTCTTCACAAACCTAAGCCTAATCATGCCTGGATAGAGAGATGGAAGTTCATGTTTTACCTGTTTCAGCTTGACTTGAACAGAACAATGTGGCAACTTCCAATGGCTTTTGAGCTTTTGTACATCTTGCCTGAAGTCCAGAGATGCTTCTCCTATGCTTGGCTTGCTCTGAAACTGCTTGTATCGTGCTATAGAAGTCCACCTGCACAGCTTGAAAGCAAAAATGGCAAACGATGTTAAGGATGTTACAACTTGGATTTAATGCTTGGGATAGTTTGTGTAATAATATAGAATGTGTTTGAACTGGTTTTGGTCAGAATGCACGAGTGGAATGGGTGGTGGAAGTCAATCTGCAGCAGGCACTCTATTTTGCAGAAAAACTATGATTTTCTGTATGAGGAGGGATGAAGGGTGGTTTAGTCGTGCTTTAGGTCTGGTTTGATGTATGGAAAGTGTTTGCAAACTTTGTTTTGGTTGGTGTTTACAGGTATGAGAGATTCTATGTATTTTGCAATCTTGCTTCTTTTTGAAGTAAGGAAATGCAACTTGGGTTATAGGCCTGTACAATATCCTTAGAATACTGCATATCTTCTTCTTGATCAGAGGGATTTGTGTACCAATTCTAGCTTCAAAGATCTGGCCCATGCCTCTTGGATTTGTTATTTGACATAAAGTGCGTCTTTTCCAAAATGGCAAATATGCTTTTTCTAATTATGGATTAATCTTGCATGTAATGACCAAATGAACAAAATATTGCTTGAACACAATGGTTTGGAATTTAATTATTGATTGTGAAGAGGATTAGAGGCCTGTAAGCTAGCATAAACCATGCTGATTTGAAAATGCAAAGTGTTATGAACAAGCCTTGGCCAAGAACAAAAGTGGATTTTGCCCAACTTTGCAAATTCGATTCTCCCTAACCACAAGGGTGTTTGAGAAGTTATTGGATAATTTGGAAAGCTTGGAATGTGTACTACAATCCATCTTTGTAATTCAAATTGAAACTCAAAGTGGAACCATGTGAAAAGTGGTCATGAAGTTGGACAAAAATCCTGCCTAGAATAGGTCAAAATTTCTCTAAGTTAAAAAATGTTTTGCACCCTTATTCCAAAAATCATAACTTGAGCTACAAGCTTCCTTTGAGAAAAATTTGTGAATCAAAGTTGTAGATTTTTAAATGTAATACAACTTTCATGTTTTGAGTTTTGTTTGAATCCATTTATATCTTGATGAAAAAATAGGACAAATTTAGGGAAAAATAGGGAAGTTTCATAACTTAGAAAAATTCTAAGTTATGAAATTTTCTCATCTTAAACCCTAATTTGCAATTTTGGGTTTCTTGATGAACAAGTTTCATAATTTGACATGTCTTGATGAAAAATGAATCTTGGCACTTGATTTTGACCAAAAAGTCAAAGTTTGACTTTTCAGTATATAGTCAAATTTTGATCAGTTGATTGAAAAATTCATCTGTCAATCCTATGCATTTGGGATCTTTTGAACTTGTTGAATGGGTCAAGACAATGCCATTGAGTCCTTGAGTCCATATGTGAGCTTGGTTTGCCATTGGTTAGGTCAAACAGTAAAAAATTGCCTTTGTGCAGTCAAAACCCTAAAAATGACCATTTTGCCCTTTTGATGATCTGATTAAATTTCTTGTGGAATTGTGATCCAAACTTGACCAAATGGTTCATATGAGTTCATTATGTTGATGTGGGTTATAAATCATGAAGTTTGACTGTCAATTGGCCACAGTTGACTTTTCCCCAATACAGTTGATTTCTAGGTCAACTGTCCAATTGACTGGGCAAAGATTGGAATCAAGGCTTGAAACTTGGCATGGATAAACTTGTGAGTCCAATATGAAGCATGAAAGTCACTTTGGGAATTTTAGGTCAAAACATCTTTGTGCAAACTCAAACCCTAATTTGGGTCAACAGTGCAAGGAGGGGTCTTGAGCAGAGCAAACCCTAACTTGATCTTGAGCTCCAAGGGTCTTGTGATGAGAAAAATGTTGATGAAATGAGAGGGCAAATTTTGGGGTACAACAATTGCCCCTGTTCAATCTTCTTGCACCTGAAGAGTTAGATTGGAAAGTTTGCCTTTCGCGTCTCGAAGGTAAAAGGAGATTGGACACTAGAGTGCCCTTAAATTTGCACTCGTCGAAACACTGGATGCGGGAATGGGCTTAGAGATGCCATTTGGAGATGGGCTTAAAGATGCCATCTGGAGGGGTGACAGAATCTTGTCAGGGATGGGCTTAAAGATGCCATCTGGAAATGAGTACCAGAAAGGTGTCCATGCTTTGGAATATCTCTGAACTGGGGGGTCTTGAATAAGCAATGGATTGACATCCGTGTTTGGAGAATCCGTAAACTGCTTTCATAAGTTGAAGAATATGAACAAGCGATAGGTTAACATCCGTTTCTGGAGAACCTGTAAACTGTTTTCAGAAGTCTTGAAGTTGAATAAGCAATAAGCAGCATCCATATTGGGAAGCATCCGTAAACTGTTTTCAAAAGTTGAGGCTGAACAAGCGATAGATTAACATCCGTGTTTGGAGAATCCGTAAACTATTTTCAGAAATTGAAGAATCTGAACGAGCGATAGGTTAGCATCCGTGTCTGGAGAACCCGTAAACTATTTTCATAAGTCTTGAAGTTGAATAAGAAATAGAGGAGCATCCATATTGGGAAGCGTCCATAAACTGTTTTCAAAAGTTGAGTCTGAACAAGCGATAGATTAACATCCGTGTTTGGAGAATTTGTAAACTGTTTTCAGAAATTGAAGAATCTAAACAAGCGATAGGTTAACATCCGTGTCTGGAGAACCCGTAAACTATTTTCAGAAGTTGAAGAATCTGAACAAGCGATAGGTTAACATCCGTGTCTGGAGAACCCGCAAACTGTTTTCAAAAGTCTTGAAGTTGAAGAAGGAACCGGTGTAGGGTTTCCCGATGATGAGTCCGTGTAAAACTGCATCTGGACTTGAGAAGGAACCGGTGTAGGGTTTCCCGATGATGAGTCAGTGTAAAACTGCATCTGGATTTGAGAAGGAACCGGTGTAGGGTTTCCCGATGATGAGTCCGTGTAAAACTGCATCTGCAATTGTCAATGATAGCCTTTCATTCTTATCCTGAAAAGGACAAAATGTTAGCTAAACACAAAGTTATGTTGCATGAAATGTATGATGCAATATATGTTATATCAATGTTTATGATATGAATGTAATGAATGCGCATGTAAGCTGATGAGTTGTCTTGCTAGGGATAGATGTATCCTGGACGGCTGGAGAAAATAGAATTTTGACTGCTGCCGGGGAAAGTAAATCCTTGACTGCTGCAGGGGATTGCAAGAATCTTTGATTGCTGAAGATGAGACATCCTTGTCGACTGCTGACTGCTTGGGGAACAATATCTTCAATTGTTGAGGGATCTTAGGACCACTGCTGGGGATTGGATCTCCTTGGTGACTTGTAGGGCAAGAGAATTCTGATGATCTCTACTGGGGAGTCCAGAACCTGGTAGACTTATGCTGGAGAAGTAAGACTGAGGGTCTTCAGTCCCTGTGGGGAGAAGGTTCACCAGTCTGGTTCCGCTGGGGATTGATAGATGGAAGTTTTAGCTCCGCTGGGGATAGGATTTTCAGATTTTAAGGCTCCACTGGGGATTCTGAAATTTAACTTTGAGGGGAATTGAGTTTTAGAAGGCTCTCTGGCTGGGGAAATCAGTTTTGGAAAAAGCTTATGTTTTGCTAGAGATCCTGAAGTTTAATTCTGTTTGGGGAATTAAGTTCTGGATTTTGACTTTGTTGAGGAATTTGGAGTTTAATTCTGCTAGGGATTCCTTCTGAAGGGGCATCGAGATATCTACCTGTACCTTCATCCTATCAGCAATCATCTTTCTTGATTTGTAAGGAAAATGATTATATTCAAATGCATATGCCTATTTAACAACACATTGGACGTTTCTCAAATAAAACATAAGTGCAAAAGAGAAAAAGGACGACAAAGCAAATTTCTGTATTTGGAAAAGTATTTGTATTGACTTTTTATGAGTATCTTTGTACAAATGAGACAGTCATCCTAGTAAGAGGATATTGTCGTAAAAATTGAAAAATTTATACAAAAGAAAGATGGATATGTGAAACAATTCCATGGGATTCCATTCTGCTATAGCCTTCACAACTCTGAATATCTGTCCATTCAATGCTTCGTCCGCCGATGACTGGATTGATCAGAAGCTCGGAGCTGGTTGATGAAGAGATTGTCCTTAAAGTGATCCGACAAGACATAGTCATACGCTTTAATTCCCTAACTTTTGCCTGGATCGCCCTTTCGGGTTTTCAATCCACCGGGAAACCCTTTTTTGCCCAAGCCGCCCTTTGGGGTTTTCGACTTGCCGGGTGTACAAATTTTTTTGTTTTATCCCTAATTTTTGCCTGAACCACCCTTCCGGGTTTTCGGTTCACCGGGATGCCCATTTTTGCCCAAGTCGCCCTTTCAGGTTTTCGACTTGTCGGGTGATTTTATGCGTAGTATCTTTTGACTATATCTGCGTTCGCAGGGTGCGGCAAAGTCGTCGTCCATGGTGGTCAGAATCATTGCGCCACCAGAAAATATGCTCTTAATCACAAATGGTACTTCGTAAGTAGGTGTCCATTTTCCCCTGGGATCACTTTGCGTTAAGATAATCCGCTTGATTACGAGATCTCTGACTTGATATACTTGACGTCTGACTTTCTTGTTGAAAGCCTTGATCATCCGTTTTTGGTACGTTTGACCATGGAAAACAGCAGTGAGTCGTTTCTCGTCGATCAAATTGAGTTGATCAAGTCGGGTCTGAATCCAATCATCTTCATTCAAACCAGCGTCCTTCATAATTCTTAAAGAAGGAATCTGAATTTCCATGGGCAGGACAGCTTCCATGCCATATACCAAAGAAAACGGGGTTGCCCCTGTTGAAGTACGTGCCGTGGTACGGTATCCATGCAGAGCAAACGGTAACATCTCATGCCAGTCTATGTAGGTGACTGTCATTTTCTGAATGATCTTCTTAATGTTTTTGTTCGCAGCTTCAACAGCACCGTTCATCTTCGCCCGATAGGGAGATGAATTGTGATGATAAATCTTGAACTGTTCGCATAGAGCGGTGATCATAGTATTATTCAGATTTGTACCGTTGTCCGTGATAATCCTGTCGGGGACACCATACCGACATATGAGGTTTTGCTTGATGAAGCGGGCAACCACATTTTTTGTAACAGAGGCGAAGGAAGCTGCTTCGACCCATTTGGTAAAATAGTCAATGGCGACCAGGATGAAGCGATGTCCATTAGATGCTGTGGGCTTGATCTCTCTAATCATTTCAATTCCCCACATTGCAAATGGCCAAGGAGCTGTCAGAACATTGAGAGGAACAGGAGGAATATGAATCTTGTCAGCGTAGACTTGACATTTGTGGCAAGTACGAGAATGTTGATGGCAATCTGCTTCCATGGTAGACCACTAATAGCCTGCCCTTAGAATTTTCTTGGCCATCGTATGCCCGCTCAAGTGGGTGCCAAATGTGCCGCTGTGTATCTCAGTCATGATCAACTCTGCCTCAGCTTTGTCTACACATCGGAGTAAAACACAATCATGGCTGCGTTTATAGAGGATGCCATTGCTCAGGAAGAACTTGGCAGCAAATTTCCTTAAGAACTTCTTGTCATTTACAGAAGCTCCTTCCGGATATTCTCTAGTCTAGAGATACCTTTTGATTTCGTGAAACCAGGGTTGTTCCACTACTTCTTCGGTATTAATCTCATGACAATGCGCAGGTTCATCCATTCGCTCGATGGTGATTTGGGGAGCCTCATTATCCCAGTTGAGTTTAAACATGGAAGACATTGTAGCCAGAGCATCTGCTAGCTGATTCTCTTCTCGCGGGAAATGCTCGAAGGTGATTTGCTCGAAATGAGGCAACAATGTCAGGACATGTTATTTGTATGGGATAAGATTAGGATGCTTGGTATCCCACTCTCCTTTGATTTGACTGATAACCAAAGTCGAGTCCCCAAATACGATCAAAGATTTGATCCCCAGGTCTATAGCAGCCTTAAGACCAAAAATGCAGGCTTCATATTCGGCCATGTTATTGGTACATCTGAAGCAAAGTAGGACCGTGAAAGGTGTGTGGAAACCTTCCGGGGAAATGAGTACTGCACCGATACCGTTTCCAAGTGCATTTGAAGCACCATCAAAGTACAGGGTCCATCGGGATCCTTTTTCAGGTCCGTCATACGGTCTGTTACCTTCAATGTTGTCCAAATTCATGATGTCCTCGTCCAGGAAGTCGAATCTCATGGACTGATAATCTTCGATAGCTTGATGAGCTAGATGGTCCGCTAGTACACTCCCCTTTATAACTTTTTGGGTAGTATACTGGATGTCATACTCAGTTAGGATCATTTGCCATCTAGCGATTCTTCCAGATAAAGCAGGCTTCTCGAAGATATACTTGATAGGATCCATTTTGGAAATCAACAGAGTGGTATGAGTCAACATATACTGCCTTAGTCGGCGAGCAGCCCATACCAAAGTGCAGCAAGTTTTCTCGAGCAGTGAGTAGCGAGTCTCACAGTCGGTAAACTTTTTGCTAAGGTAATAAATGGCACGCTCTTTTCGACCAGACTCGTCATGCTGGCCCAGTACGCACTCCATTGAGTTATCCAAAACGGTCAGATACATGATCAGCGGCCTTCCTTCGATGGGTGGCATCAGAATAGGAGGTTCTAGCAAATACTCCTTGATTTTATCAAAAGCAGCTTGGCAGTCGTCGTTCCATTCGACTACCTAATCTTTCTTCAATACTTTGAAAATTGGCTCACAGGTAGACGTCAGATGAGAGATGAATCTGGAAATATAGTTCAAGCGCCCCAAGAACCCTCTAACCTCCTTTTCAGTACGGGGGGCAGGCATCTCTTGTATTGCTTTCACTTTTGCTGGATCGACCTCAATGCCTTTGTTGCTGACGATGAATCCTAGAAGTTTACCAGACCTAACTCCAAAAGTGCACTTACTTGGATTCAGCCTAAGTTTGTACTCTTTCAACCTGGCAAACAACTTCTGCAAATGCTCAAGGTGTTCCTCCTCTGTTTGTGATCGAGCTATCATGTCGTCTATGTAAACTTCGATCTCATGATGTATCATATCATGAAACAAAGCTACCATGGCGCGCTGATAAGTTTCCCCTGCATTCTTCAACCCGAACGGCATCACCTTGTAGCAGAAGGTACCCCACTGTGTAACAAAGGTTGTTTTCTCCATGTCCTCGGGGGCCATTTTAATTTGGTTGTAGCCCGAGAATCCATCCATGAAGGAAAACACTTTGTGCCGAGCCGTGTTGTCAATCAAAATATCGATATGCGGTAGCGGAAAATCATCTTTAGGGCTGGCCCTATTCAAATCCCGGTAGTCCACACACATTCTGACCTTACCGTCTTTCTTAGGTACTGGCATGATGTTAGCAACCCATTGTGGATAGGATGTAACAGCCAGAAAGCCAGTGTTGAATTTCTTCATTACTTCAGCTTTAATCTTCTCAGACATGTCGGGCCTCATTCGGCGGACTTTTTGCTTGATCGGTGGACAATCCTCTCTTATAGGGAGACGGTGAACCACGATGTCTGTGTCTAAACCCGACATGTCTTCATAAGACCAGGCGAAGATTTCAACGTATTCATTTAACAGCTGTATTAAGCGCTCCTTGACCCTTGGTTCCAGATTGGCACCCACTTGTACTTCCTTCTGGTCTTCCTCTGTTCCTAAGTTGACTGTTTCCAACAACTCTTCATGAGGCAAGATGGCCCTCTCTTCTTGTTGTAGAAGTCTGGCTAGCTCTCCTGGTACTTCACAATCTTTGTCATCTTCATACTCAGCCTGATTGACCAGATCTTCAGAGTTATTGAAGGACATAGCAGAATAGTCACCCATAGAATTCAGAGTGGATGGGTACCTGCATTTGTGAGTGTGGGTGTGTGTAAGGGATAGCCATCCTTAAACAAACAAAAATGCAAAAGGAAAGAAAATGAACACAGCAGTTTATAAATGAAAAACGTCCAATGATTCATTAAACATGGCATATGAATATGAAGAGAATCAAAACCCTTACAAATGGACCTACATGCCCCGGGCAAGGCATGAGGTGAAAAACTAGTGTGCAGATTGTTTAAAAGTAATTATTACAGACCAACAGGAAATGTTCGAAAGATAAGTTACTGATTAATGAAAGTAATGGGGACAAAGTATTTCGCCTCCCAGTTGTGCAGTCCCCCTTCGATGGTTGGGAAGATCCAGTCTTCAATGTTGGCCTCTTCGTCTTCGTCTTTCAAAGCATTGATTCCATGAGGAGAAATCTTTATAGGTGTCCTTTCAATTTTTGAGCGACGCATAGCTTTTTGCCCCGCAGCGGTGAATCCCAACCCAAACTTGTCTGTCTTGTGGGGAAAGTCAGGCAACTGACCCTATGTTAAGCTCTTTCCTTCCTTCATTGCAGCCTTCGCGTCTTTCAGAGATGCCATCCTGGCCACCTGCTTGGGCTCCTCAGCTACTGCCTTTGCTACTGCAACCTCGGGAGCAATTTCCTCGAAGTGTTGGAACGGTGTCTCAATGAATTCAGCCTCCACTTCTACATACCGAAAGGAGTTCAGATGACTGATTATATACTCCTCTTCACCGTGTACAGTTATGATTTTTCCTTTGACAGGGTATTTCAGCATTTGATGTAGGGAGGAATTGACTGCGCCAGCATTATGTATCCATGGTCTCCCTAGCAAGCAAGAGTATGACGGACGGATGTCCATCACATAGAAAGTTGAGTGGAATACTTCAGTGCCCATCTTGATGGGAATGTCGACCTCCCCATGCACCATTCTTTTAGACTCGTCAAAGGCCCTGACAATGATATTACTTGGTTTCAGCTCCAAGCCTTCACAATCCAATCGATCGAGAGCCTTCTTAGGCAGCACATTTAAAGAAGAACCAGTGTCGACCAAGACATGAGCGAGAGTAGTTCCTCAGCATTCAACTGACACATGCAATGCGTCGTTGTGATTTCTTCCCTTCGGAGTCAGGTCAGCATCAGAGAAACCCAGGCCGTTGTCTGCGGTAAGGCTGGCTACACAATCCTAGAATTGATCGGCTGAGGTTTCCTGGGGCACATGGGTTATCTTCAAAAACCTTATCAAAGCTTTGGCATGAGCCTCCGAACAAAGCAGCAAAGCTAGCATGGATATCTTCGAGGGGGTTTTCCCTAGTTGCTCTACAACGTCATAATCACTCTTCTTAATTATTTTCAGAATCTCCTCCATTTCTTTCTTAGAGGTTTCGGGGATGACCAATGGTTGAGCCCTCGTCCTGACGAGCTCATCTTGGATCCCTTTCCCCTTATCAGCAGAAGTAGGAGGGACTACCACAGGAGTAACAACTTCTTCAATTAATGGAGTTCTTGCAGAAAGTTTTACCGGTGCAGGAGTAACCTTGGCAGCAGCTGAGGGTCCAAAGATTTCCTTTGGAGGGGCAATCGCTGGAGAAAATATTATCCCACTTCGGGTAATCTTGCTCGTACTGGCAATGTTTCCAATGTCGGTATCTTCTTCGTGAGAGCTCTCTTCAGTTATCTCAACTTGTTTCACACCATGGTAGTAGATTTCTCCACCATAATTCCATGGTATTGATTTGTCAGATTTGTAAGGGACAGGCCCAGGCATGGTTATTTTCAGAGGAACAAACTTCGTAGCGGATGTAATCTTAACAGGCTTTTTAGGGACCTTGTTAAGATTGGTGGAAATGGTGATTATTGAAACATCTTCGATAGGAGTTGGAATAGCAGGAATCTTTTCGAAAAGAATTTTTTGGCTGTCCATTAGGCCTTGGATGCCTATCTTCAGCAATGGACAGTCGATTGGTAGGGAGGAACAACAGTAGAAGTCTTCTTTACATCCTGGGAAAATCCCAGCCTTCAACAGATTCAACTTGATTGTCAACAGTGGGGTCATCAGATCATCAACAACCGAAACATACAGATCTTCTTCAATAGCATGGACATTGCGACCATGCTTCGGCATTGGAGCGGATATTACGTTTGGCTTCTCTGGAGCATCAAACTCAACCTCTTTTGCATCTATCAAGTCTTGAATTTTATGCTTAAGTGCCCAACAATCGTTGGTGTCATGCCCGATGCTGTCAGAATGATAGGCACACTTAGCATTGGGATGATAATGTGGGGAAGATGTGTTCACATTTTTTGGTGCCTCTTTGATAGTGGTGAGATTCAACTTCAACAAATGGGGAAGAACTTGTGCGGGCGTCATATTGATGCGAGTGAATTGTTGTTGTGGCCGTTCCACCCGTTGCTGATTTGGTCTAGACTGATGGTTACGAGGCTGATTATTTGATGAATTTTGGATCATCACGACCCCCACCATCGGTCGACGCTTAGTTCTTCCCGATCTTTTCTGAGATTATATAACAGCTGCCTCCTTCTTAGCTGGAAATGATTTCTTAACAGTTGTAGATGCCGAGGCATCCCTTTGAATCTTTCCATTCTTAATACCAGCTTCCACCCGTTCGCCAGTCAGAATTAATTCACTAAACCCTGCGGAAGAGCTCCCGATCAAATGGTTGAAGAACGGGCCAGATAGGGTCCCTAAGAACATATCAACTAGTTCCCTATCTGAAAGAGGTGGCTGCACTCTTTCGGCCAAGTCGCGCCATTTCTGGGCGTATTCTTTGAATCCCTCATTTGAGGCCATTCCCATACTTTATAGCTGAGTACGGGTTGGCGCCAAGTCAGCGTTATATTGATACTGGCGATAAAAGGCAGCTGCCAAGTCTTCCCAGTTATGCACTTCTGACCTCTCAAGCTGGTAAAACCAGTCTAGCTGTGTACCAGACAGGCTATCCTGGAAGAAGTGTACCCAAAGATTTCTGTCGGATGTATGAGGTTGAATTCTTCTGACATATGACCTCAGGTGCATCTTTGGGCAAGACAGTCCGTCATATTTTTCAAAAATAGGCACCTTAAACTTTGGAGGGATCACAATCCCAACAATCAATCCCAAGTCTTCAAAATCTAACCCGGGAACCCTCTGCAGTTCCATAGCTTCTAGTCTATCCTCCAGGTTTTTGTATTTGTCGTCCGCTGGCGGGTACTGCTGCTCTGAGTAGTCTTCATCTTCCTCAACCTCTTCCTCTTCAGCTTTGGACTCAGAAGGTAGTGCAACTCCTTTTCCCTTACTGGTTCCCTCATCAGATGCGGAGGGAAATTCAAGAACTCTTCTAGCTTCATTCTCGAACCTTCTTCCTAGTGTAGCTACCCCAACTCTTTTCTTCTTCTTTTTTCCTTTTTCTTGCTCTTTATTCCCCAACAGTGTTTTTAGATCCTCCTGACCCTTTGCCAAGGTCATTAGGAGCTGTTGAAACTGTGAGTTTTGTGATTGCAGATCTTTGACCGTCTGTTCGAGATCCATCTTACTGAGATAAACAACAGAAAGATAAGGAAACTTGGTGTGGAGACCTGTTTATGCATATGATGAATGATATGATTATTCATGCAATGCATTCAAGGATTTAGAAATTCACAATTGTTGCAAACAAAAAGAACACACGTCATATTAATAAGAAGAAATTTTGTCAGTACATAAATGCCTCATGGGCCAAATATTACAAAAACTTCTTAAGGTAAAAAGACGTTGCGCATCCTCTTTGGTGCGATGTAAGTGTTGAGGGTCTCCTCCTCGTGAAGTCGGCGGGTGAGCTCTAAAACCTTCTTCTCACTGGCGTAGAAGTTGGCTTCAAAAGTATTCCGATCTTCCTTGAGTTGGATCCAACTCTTCTGCATTTCTTCCCATGATGTAGGAATGTCAGGATGTAGGATGGTGTAAGGAACCTCTCCTTCCTTAACAGGCTCTTTAATCAAAGGGAGAACATGAGGGTAAGGCATCATAAGACTCTGGGCTCAGGTTCTTACCCACTTGAGATAATGCTCAAGAGGGATGGAGTTCTTGTGCCCCAGTGTCTTGCTATCTACCTTGTTAGGCATCCTCCAAGCTCTGATGAATCTTTGGCGAAGTCCTTGCGCATTGTTGTTGAAGTCAAAAACTAGGTCAGGAATCAGCATGTCATGAGGGCCATCCCTCCGAGCATATCCAAATTGTCTCAAAGCTAGACAAGGGTTGTAGGTAATGTCCCCTATAATACCAAGTAATAGAACATTTGGGAACTCACCACAATGATCGATGATGATGACATTTTCTCTGGACCGATAACACCAATGCACATCAGAATGTGTGAGGGTCATCAATCGTTCTGACCACCTTAAGCCTTGCTCATTCTTCAAAACAGATTGTGGAAGGTGAGAAATAAACCACCTTGCAAGGAGAGGAGTACATCACATGAGAACACCTCTCTTTCTCATTGTTCGTGTGTAAAATGAGTGGAGGATGTCCCCAAGCAATGTAGGTATGGGATTCCTGGATAGGAAAATCTTGACAACGTTGACATCTATAAGTTGGTCAGGATTTGGGAACAAGACCAACCCATAAATAAGGAGTGCCACAATCTCTTCAAAGGCTTGTAGATCCAAAGAATTCCAACACTCTTGTGCCTTCTCAAACAAGAATTTTTCCAAGAAGCCTTTGACACCACTTCTAGTTTCCCAATTCCCCTTGATGTCAGATGGTTGCAAGTGTAGCGCTTGAGCAACATCTTCAGGCTTTGGTTCTTTTTCCGTACCGTTGTAGGGTAGTTGATTAAGAATAGGAATTCTCAGGAGTTGAGAAAATTCCTCCAAAGTAGGCACCAACTGGTAGTCGGGGAATGTGAAATAGTGGTGAAGGGGGTCAAAGAACTGGAATAACACTTTCACCATGTCCTCTTCAATGCAGGTGTTGACTAGGCTGAGCAGTCTACCATGTCTTTCACTGAAGAGAGAACTTTCTGGAATTCTGGATGTAAGCTCCTTGAGTTGAGGAGGGATTCTCACAAGGTTGACTTGGATGGTTTTCCTGCGAAGAATTTCCATGACCTACAAAACAAGAACAAAGATGAAGATCCAAATCCTTGAAATGGTTAGTGGATGCATATGATGCTTTATGATGTTCATGATGTATGCACAAACATATGTACAAGCAAGTCACACAAAACCCTAGTTTCAGGCTTGCATGAGGTTTCATAGGTAAGAACCCTCTTGAGTGAAGTTGGCTTAAAAACCTGTCCTATAAATAGTAACCGGGTTCTAAGGAGCTCAATATCATTGGATTGTTTTCCATGTTCATTGTTTTGGTTTAGCCACTTAACTAGCGACCAAAATATTCCAAGGAAACAACCCTCAATGAGTGTAGTATCGAGTATCTACCAACTTCGGACTGCACCAAAGCCAGTCATCTCACTACCCCTAATAAAAGGCCAAGATGGTCAAGTAAGGTTCTAGGTCATTAGTGCTTAGTGACATCACTCAGCAGCCCCGTACTCTCCTTGATTGAACTCAAGGGTTACCGGTACTCACAAATATGTCGCACTAATATAGCTATTGCTTCAACCGTGTCGGTATACCCCGCCCAGTTTCCACAATGTATTGCTATCTATGAATGTTTCCCCAAATCCGGGTGTAGGATTTCAAGCCCAAACAAGAGAACCAAAATATAAAGCAATCAAAGCAAACAATTAGTCATGCAAAAGGGTGATCTAAGCCATAAGGTTACTCCACTTTTAATTTTGTCCCCAGCAGAGTCGCCAATTCAGTGATACGGTGGGAGAACTGACTTGAGGTTTTGCGTTTGTTTTTGCAAATGTTTCGGTTTAGCAAGAGTCGCCACCGACTTTTTATTTTATCCTAAGGAAAGGTTAAAAAGAATAGAAAAAACCTTTGAAATGTTTTCTTGGGTTCGGGGAGTAGATTATAGAAAGGGAAGGTATTAGCACCCTTTCTATCCATGGTTATCCATGGCCTCTTAGTTACTTGCTTAGATCACTTGCCTTGCATTTTAAATTGTTTGAAATGGTGCTTTCAATTGTTTGAAATGGTGCTTTGTGTGTGTGGTTTTTGAAAATGTTTTGAAAAAGATGCCTTGTCTAGGCAACCCTTGTAACAATTCTTTACTCGAATGTTTTACAAAAGGTGTTTGTCTTTTTGAAAATATGTTTCAATGTTTTTGAAAGTTGTTTTGAAAGTTGTGTTTGTGGAGTGTGTTTTGAAAGTAGGCAAGTGTGTTTTGCAAGTTTGATCAAGTACCTAAGAGTTGTCTACCCCTAAATTTACTCAAAGATCTTTCCTATGTTTTAACCCTTTTAACAGTATTGTTCCACCATTGTATTTGGTGGACAATCTTGTGTTAGGATGTTAACGGGACGGGCGCGGGTCATCGTATAGACCATGAATCCAATAGTGCCAAGTGTCTTTGGCAATTTTTCCTTTAAGGGACTTGATCATTTTTTAGGCAACTTCGAAAGCGTCATCGAGGGACTATGATCATTTGATTTGTTTTTGTTTTGCCAAAGAACCTCAACATGCAACATGGCCCATTTTTTGAAGGCAACAAGTGGAGGAACCCTAAGGGTGCAAGTGTGCATTGTGTTGTCCATTTTCATGATTGTTTATCTTTAAATTAGGTCAAGCTATTTGTTATTTGATTTTTGCATACAAACCCTAGGTCTATCATGGCATAATTTGAAAGCTTTTTAATGCGGAAATTTAAAGTCCTAAATTATTACAACATAATTATGGGGATGGGGGTACAAATGTTTGAATGGGGGATATTTAGCAAGAAATTAAATCTAAAACTATTACATCCATATTGAATATACAAATTATTTAATTGTACAATAATTAAATAAATACAATAAATATGCAAAATGTATTATGCACAAAAATGGTTTTTTATATATGTAAAAGTATTTTTCAATGTAAAATATAAACAAAAATAAAAAGGTCAATTTTGGAGTATTTTTGTGGTTTTAGGGCAAAACCCTAATTTTGAATAAATAGCAATTATTTATTAATTATATACAATATTTATATATTAATTTATACAAAAATAAAAAAAGGAAGTATATTGTAAAAAAAGTAATTTTTAATGTCATATATTAATAAAATAAAAAAATGTATTATTTTCATATTTTATCCTAAATATTCTAATAAATGTACAAGTATTTATATTATATATATTTAAATATACTAAATACGTACAAAAATAAAAATATTAATTATTTACAAAAAGTATATCTTTTAGAAAATGTTTTCAAAAGGTAAATAAAAATAATGGCTGAAAATATATTTTTGTGCTATTTTTAATGTTTTAAATAAAAAGGTATTTATATTTATTTTACATGTATAAGTTCAAATAAAACAAATAAATTCCAAATAAAATGCAAAAATGGGTGGAAAAATATTTTTAATATTTTTTATATTTGAGCAAAAAATAATAAGTCAGAATCAAAAAGAAAAAATAAAAAATGAATAAAATATCACACAATGGGTCAGGGGGGTGTAAATGGAAAAAGAGGGTGCAAGCAGCAAGAACAACTCAGGCCCAGCCCAAGTCCACCTTCTTCAACCTCCAACCATTCTGTCTCAAAAACGCGCGCCCTTTATGCTTCATTCAAATTCCTGATTCTTTGACTTTTAACAAAAACTCATAACATAAACAATGTAGAGCATGAAGAGACGAATTCATACATATAAAAATCTTGACCTAACTCTCAGAAACGAGGGAGAATTTCTTCATCCCCAATTTCTGACCTAATTTTTCTTCCATGTTCAGGGCCAAAATTTTCACACTACGCATAATATAAATGAAAAGTAAATACATGGATGGCTTCAGGGCTATGAGTAGAACATGTTTTCTTCACAAACCTAAGCCTAATCATGCCTGGATAGAGAGATGGAAGTTCATGTTTTACCTGTTTCAGCTTGACTTGAACAGAACAATGTGGCAACTTCCAATGGCTTTTGAGCTTTTGTACAGCTTGCCTGAAGTCCAGGGATGCTTCTCCTATGCTTGGCTTGCTCTGAAACTGCTTGTATCGTGCTATGGAAGTCCACCTGCACAGCTTGAAAGCAAAAATGGCAAACAATGTTAAGGATGTTACAGCTTGGATTTAATGCTTGGGATAGTTTGTGTAGATAATATAGAATGTGTTTGAACTGGTTTTGGTCAGAATGCACGAGTGGAATGGATGGTGGAAGTCAATCTGCAGCAGGCACTCTATTTTGCAGAAAAACTATGATTTTCTGTATGAGGAGGGATGAAGGGTGGTTTGGTCGTGCTTTAGGTCTGGTTTGATGTATGAAAAGTGTTTGCAAACTTTGTTTTGGTTGGAGTTTACAGGTATGAGAGATTCTATGTATTTTGCAATCTTGCTTCTTTTTGAAGTAAGGAAATGCAACTTGGGTTATAGGCTTGTACAATGTCCTTGAGAATGCTGCATATCTTCTTCTTGATCAGAGGGATTTGTGTACCAATGCTAGCTTCAAAGATCTGGCCCATGCCTCTTGGATTTGTTATTTGACATAAAGTGCATCTTTTCCAAAATGGCAAATATGCTTTTTCTAATTATGGATTAATCTTGCATGTAATGACCAAATGAACAAAATAATGCTTGAACACAATGGTTTGGCATTTAATTATTGATTGTGAAGAGGATTAGAGGCCTGTAAGCTAGCATAAGCCATGCTGAGTTGAAAATGCAAAGTGTTATGAACAAGCCTTGGCCAAGAAAAAAAGTGGATTTTGCCCAACTTTGCAAATTCGATTCTCCATAACCACAAGGGTGTTTGAGAAGTTCTTGGATAATTTGGAAAGCTTGGAATGTGTACTACAATCCATCTTTGTAATGCAAATTGAAACTCCAAGTGGAACCATGTGAAAAGTGGTCATGAAGTTGGACAAAAATCCTGCCTAGAATAGGTCAAAATTTCTCTAAGTTAAAAAATGTTTTGCACCCTTATTCCAAAAACCATAACTTGAGCTACAAGCTTCCTTTGAGAAAACTTTGTGAATCAAAATTGTAGATTTTGCAATGTACTACAACTTTCATGTTTTGAGTTTTGTTTGAATCCATTTGTATCTTGATGAAAAAATAGGACAAATTTAGGGGAAAATAGGGAAGTTTCATAACTTAGAAAAATTCTAAGTTATGAAATTTTCTCATCTTAAACCCTAATTTGCAATTTTGGGTTTCTTGATGAACAAGTTTCATAATTTGACATGTCTTGATGAAAAATGAATCTTGGCACTTGATTTTGACCAAAAAGTCAAAGTTTGACTTTTCAGTATATAGTCAAATTTTGATCAGTTGATTGAAAAATTCATCTGTCAATCCTATGCATTTGGGATCTTTTGAACTTGTTGAATTGGTCAAGACAATGCCATTGAGTCCTTGAGTCCATATGTGAGATTGGTTTGCCATTGGTTAGGTCAAACAGTCAAAAATTGCCTTTGTGCAGTTAAAACCCTAAAAATGACCATTTTGCCCTTTTGATGATCTGATTAAATTTCTTGTGGAATTATAATCCAAACTTGACCAAATGGTTCATATGAGTTCATTATGTTGATGTGGGTTATAAATCATGAAGTTTGACTGTCAATTGGCCACAATTGACTTTTCCCTAATACAGTTGATTTCTAGGTCAACTGTCCAATTGACTGGGCAAAGATTGGAATCAAGGCTTGAAACTTGCATGGATAAACTTATGAGTCCAACATGAAGCATGTAAGTCACTTTGGGCATTTTAGGTCAAAACATCTTTGTGCAAACTCAAACCCTAATTTGGGTCAACAGTGCAAGGAGGGGTCTTGAGCAGAGCAAACCCTAACTTGATCTTGAGCTCCAAGGGTCTTGTGATGAGAAAAATGTTGATGAAATGAGAGAGCAAATTTTTGGGTACAACACCATCATACTTGGCAAAGACATGGATCTTGAACTTGTGGTAAATAACCACCCCATGAACCAGACCTAAATCTTCAAAGTCCAAACAAGGAACTATTTGGATCTCTACAGCCTTAAGTCGGTCTTCCAACTGTTTGTACTTATCATCCGCTGATGGATACTGCTCTTCGAAATAGTCTTTGTCCTCAGCAATATGGTTATCCACCCCCAGCTTTGGTGCTTCTAACTTCCTCTTCTTGATTGTCTTCTTCCTCAGAAGAAGCCTCTTCTATTTGAGCCAGTCAGGCAGGCCCCTTGAACATTCTTCCCATGTTGAGAATAACAACCCTCTTCTTGGTCTTCTTCTTGGTGGCAAGGAGTGCCATCATTTCTTGCTGACCTTTGGCTAGGTTGAGGAGAGTCTCTTGGAACTGTGCATGTTGAGTTTACAGATCATTGATGGATTGTTCTAGCGCCGTCTTATACTGAAATAAATAGTAAAGAGATGAGGAAACTCGTATCGGAAAACCTGCTTATGATATGATGCATGCTATGTGGATGCAACGTTTTCAAGGAACTCAAGAGATTTAAATTTGCTAGCCAAAAAGGAAACAAACACAACAATTGTATTAATGAGTTCAAATATTACAACTACCCCTTGGGCTTACAATGAAAAAAAGTAAAAGGTCTCAAAGCGACAATAGAAAAGACTCCGAAAACAAAAGACTTAAGTCTCCCATAGACGTTTCCTCTTTGGTGCAATATAGGCATTCATGCTTTGCTCCTCGTGAAGTTTCCTTGTGAGCTCCAACACTTGCTTCTCGCTTGCATAGAATTGAGCGTCAAAGGTATCTTATTTTTCCTTGAGTTGAATCCTTGATCTCTGCAATTCTTTGAGGTCCGTAGGCATGTCAGGATGTTGAATGGTATAAGGAACACCCCCTTCAGAAACATGCTCTACAACTATTGGTAGAATAGAAGGATATGGCATTGTTGTACCCCAAAATTTACCCTCCCATTTTACTCAATAAATGTCAAGTGAGGTCCCCAAGTTGCTCAAGGAAGCCCAAGAGTTGACCAGACATGATCTTTCCTAAGGCAGTGTACCTCCAATTGGGGTTTCTATTTTCATCAAGATGGGAGAACCAAAATGTCCTCATATACTCCCTATGGTCTTAATATGTTCTCAATACCCTACATGTTAATTTTCATGTCTTGCACAAGAAGTTTGCTCAGTCAATTGCCCACATGCTTGAAAATCAACTATACTTGGTCAAAAGTCAACGGTGACCCACATACAGTCAAAATTCAAGATTTTTGGTCAACATCAACATTTTGAAGTGACTTTCATCATTTGATCAAGGGTTGACCATGATTCCCTAAGGAATGCTCCAAATTCATCAAAACCCAAAAGTTGCTAAATTAGGGTTTTGTAGGAAAAGTCAACCCAACTTTGACCAAGCATAACTTCTTCATACTTCATTATAAATTTTCCATCCCAGGCTCATTTTGAAGAGGACGCAATTCCCTACAATTCATCTTCAGACCTCAAGTTCAAAATATGCACTCATCAAAAGATATGAATTTTTACATTATAGGTCCTTTTGAAAAGTCAACAAAAACACCTTTTGGGTCAAAGCTTCATACATGAACATGAAAGATCCAATTGAGATTAAACCAAAAGGGTTGTTTAGGGGACATCCTAAGCTTTCTAAAAAGTCCAAAAACACCCTCCTAGGGTCAAAATTGAGAGAGTTGGGTATATCAAAGTTGGCAAATTTTGGAAAATTGTCAAAAGTCAACATTGATCAAATTTGCATTTTTTTCCAAAGGGGCCCATGTTTTATTGCTTGAAACACGTTTCTAATAGGACCCATGACTCCTGATCTTTTCCACCTTTTATTTCATTAATTTTATCATTTATTTTGATTTTTTATTTATTTGAATCAAAATCAATTAAAATAAATGGTAAAATAATGAAATCAAATCAAATCTTGGGACTTTTGTGCACATTTGGAGTCTATGTACAACTAGCATGATGATCAATTCGTGCAAAACTCATTAGGGTGGGAAAAGATTGGATTTAAGCTTGTTTTAGAAAGATATCATACATGAAGCAAATCAAATCCAATTTCCATTATTTCTCAAGATTCATACCAATTTTATCAACCTAATTCAGTCTACTATTTGTATACAACAATTGCAGATCAAGAGAAAAGGGTTAGTAGTCGCGAAAACACAAAATAAAGTTCCAAAAAAGTGACAAAAAGTGTTGGATCGTTTTTGCATTTAGAGATCAATTCAGACCATTCCAACGCTGCTAATCACTTCCTGGCCATCTCCTGAAGCCAACAACATCATTTGCAGTCTTCAAAATGTCAAGAATCATCGCCTAGACACGTCACAGTTTGCCTCCCAAACTCAAATTCGATTTCTATGTTTTACGCATGATAAATCCATTATATCCATATATTCTTGTTCATAATCGTGTTTGCAAGCTTTCTGTATTACTTAAGTGTACTAACAGTACAGGAATCCATATTCACCATTGTTAGGGTTTAAGATCACGATTTGGGGATTTCTGATACAGGAAAAATTGGGCCATGAATGAGGTACCATGATACTCGTGAGACCAAGACGATTTGATTGGTACCATCACAATTAACTTATCATGCTCGTATGAGATTTTTGAATTTTGCAGGGGCTATAGTTACAACAAACGTCTGTAGGTATAAGTCTGTAACCTAAGACGACGGTTATAGTGAAAAAGATGATGTGTGGCAGCCCATGACCGGCTGATTTAATTTTCGCGCGTTTCTTTGGTCATCATCCGCTTTTTGTATTATATTATATTTCGTTTATATATATTAATAAAAGAACAAGTAGCACAGATGGTTGAGAGACGCGCCTTTGATGCACATGTCCTGGGTTCGATTCCAGGCGTGCGCATTTTGTTATTTTCCTATTTATTTTAGGAAAATCCAATGCTTCACTCCCTCACACGCCTTCCATGCAACACCAGTATCCAGCCACTAGATGCACTGCTGGCCAGATGTAACGCTTATCCCCTGAATGTCCTTGGTACACCTCAAGTCAACGCTTGCACATGATCCAACGTGGTTGACTGGGCTTGGAGCTTAATGGGCTTGGAAATTCAGAATCTCACCCCCATAATTGCTAACAACACAGGCCCATATCTTTTTTTCTCAATTTATTTCTTTTATTTTGATTGTTTTGTTTAATTATTTTTTCACTAAATTAATTACTCTTTTTTTAAAATCATAAAATCAACCAATCACAAAATACCAAAAAAAGCATTTTTATTTAATAAATTATTTAATTTAGTTAGAAAATTAGGTTAATTTAATTTCTTTCATAATTTAAAAACAATTAGAAATTAGGTTTAATTAATTTGCAATTAAACATTTTCTCAAATAATAGAAATAAAAAAAATATGTTTTCTCTCAAATTAGGGTTTTAGATTATTTCAATTGTCCTCGCATTTAATTTGCCGCGTGCTTGTTAATTATTTGTCCATTATTTTGCAATTGTTCAGGGTTTGTAATAGTTAATATAGGGTTTTTATTTACTGTTTAAATCCCTGATTTTTGGCTATGTAATTAACCCCCCCTCCCCGAAGCCTTGTAATAGCTAGGTTTATTTTTTGCACTTTAAGTTCTCGCAATCTTTAACTGTCTAGATGCATGGCTAATAGGATTGTATGAAAAGAATGCTCGAAATTTAAAAAGGTAGATCACCTAATGTGCAAAGACTAAATAACTGAAAAAGTTCACATGCACATGTTCCCTCCTAGGGTTTGCCTCACTCTGGTTGCCTTCGGTAAACAATCATTAAGCATATGTGATTTTAGTGGTCGCCTTCCCGTCTAAAAGATCAAAGTGTTGCCTCAGAAATGTTGCCTTGGAAATGTTACCTCGGAAAGATCTTAAGACTCTAGGGTTACTACTAAAGTTTTCTAACTATTGCTTTAGTGATTGTACTTGTCCCTTTCGAATGTCCCTTACAACTCCAACGATGGTGCTACCTACTCTTTAATAGTGGGATAGTGTTGTCTAAAGGAAATAGAACGAATAGTCTTTTTTCGAGTAGGTAGAATCTTAAGTACTTGCTCAATAAAAACTTTTCACACAAACACCCTTTCAAAACAAATTTTCAAAACAAACTTCGTCACATCCTTGAGGTTCAATACAAGGGTTATCACGAAGTATAACATTTTCAAGACAAACACACACAAGCAATTTGAAAAATGAGCAAGTACCTAAGAACCCGTAGATAACTAAGGATAGAAAGGGTGCTAACACCTTCCCTTTCTATAATCTACCCCCCGTACTCAGAATATCTCGAAAAATGGTTTTTTCTGTTCTTTTTCCTTTTCCATGATTGGATGAAATAAAATTTGGTGGCGACTCTTGCTTACTGCGACATTTTGTGAACAAAAAATGCAAACCAGTATAACAGTCGGTTCTTCCACCGTATCACAGAACTGGCGACTCTGCTGGTGAATTAAATAAGTGGGGTTTACCTTAGGATCTAGGTCATTAAATTTATTCTCTTGATTTGTCTTGATTGCTTTACTTTTGAGGGTTTGTTTGGGGTTACTATAGATCCTACACCCGGATCTGGGGGCACTCATTAGGTAAACAACAATAGATCGTGGAGACTGTACGGCGCAGACTGATATGGTTTAAGCAATGGTTTTGTTGGTGTGGCGCTTTGGTTGGTACCGGTATCCTTCGTGGGGAAACGAGGAGAATACGGAGCCACCGCGTGGTGTCGTGAAGCACTAACGGACCTTAGAACCTTAGTTGAACAAACTTGGCCATTAGAAAGTAGTGAGATAGCCTGCCTCGGTGTGGAGCTGAAAATTGGTTGATACTCGATGCTACACTCATTGAGATCAGACTTTCGGGATATTTTGGCCGCAAGAAAAGATTGAGAGCTAAAACAATGCCCGATAAAGGATGGTCAGTGATATTGAGAATCTCTAGAACCCGATTACTTTTAAGACAGGTTTGAACCAACTAAACTTCAAGAGGGTACTACCTTTAACCTCATGCAAGCCTTAAACCTAAGGACTTGGTGTGACTTGACTGTGTTTGCTATACCTGTGTTTGCTATACCTGTGTTTGCTATACCTGTGGTTTATCATGACATCATGCATCATAACATAACATCCATGCTTATTTCACTAACCATTTTAAATACAAATGGAATTTATCTTTGTTCTGTTTTGCAGATCATGGCTTCCGTTCATAGAAACACTATCCGAATCAGCTTTGTGAAGATACCTTCCCAACTCAAAGAGCTAGCATCAAGGGTTTCTGAAACTTATGCGTTCACTAAGAGACATGGTCAACTTCTCAACCTGGTTACTTCAAACTTTGATGAAAAGATGATGAGTGTACTCTTTCAGTTCTTTGATCCCAAGCACCACTGCTTCACCTTTCTAGACTATCAGTTGGTGCCTACCTTGGAAGAATTCTCTAAGCTATTGGATATACCCATTATTGAACAGGTACCCTTCACAGGCCTAGAAGAAGTTCCTAAGCCAGAAGTCATTGCCTCATCTTTACATCTGAAACGGGCTGACGTGGTATCCAATTAGGAAACGAGAAGCAGAGTTAAGGGTTTTCTAGCTAAGTTTCTGATAGACAAAGCCCAGCTGTTTTGAGATGATATGGATTTCCAGGCTTTTGAGGAGGTCTTGGATCTTTTTATCTATGGTTTAGTTCTCTTCCCTAATCCGGGCTCATTCGTAGATGTGTATGCTATTAAGTTCTTTCTCTCTCGCAAACCGGTGCCTACTTTGCTCGGAGATATTTTGCACACACTCCATACTCGTACCATAAGGAGAAGAGGGATTCTTATGTGCTGCACGCCATTGCTGTCGAGGTGGTTTATTTCTCACCTCCCTAAGTCCATACTGAAGAATGAAGAAGGTCTGGTTTGGTCACAAAGAATAATGTCACTCGCTCATACGGATATTCTTTGGTGTTCTCGATCTATGGAAGACATTACTATCATTGACCATTGTGGGGAGTACCCTACTGTCCCACTGCTTGGTATCATAGGGGGTATAACCTACAATCCTTGTTTAGCTTTGCGACAATTTGGTCACACTCGAAGGGATGGTCCCTATGAGTTACTTATCGAGGGTATTGTATTCAACTATGAGGATGATATTCAAGAGTATCGTCGGAGGTTCATACGAGCCTGGGGCATGGTAAACAGATCCGACATCAAGGCTTTGGGGCCAAAGACTTCCATTCCTATGGAACCTTACCTCCAATGGGTACGAGCTCGTGCCCCGAAGCTTATGATGCTCTATGTGTCTGTTTTACCAGTGATTGTGGAACTCACTACTGAAGGAGGCATTCCCTACACGGATCTCTATCCTTACATGCCCACTGATCTTGGGGAATTACAGAGGTCTTGGATTCAGTTGATGAAGGAATGGGATACTTACAGGGATCAATTCCATGCTCAGGAGAGGAAGGTTTTAGAGCTCACAAAGCAAATGCATGAAGAAAGAGGACTGAATGATTATCTTGGCACAAAGAGGAAGCATCCATGGGAATTTTGATGTCTTTTATAGTTTTAGATTTGTTTTTCTGATTGTAACTCCTAAAAGGCATTTGAACTTCAATTCAGCTAATAAAGTTTTGTTTATTTTTGGTTTGCAAATTTAAATTTCTCGAAGTCTTTGAAATCATTTCATGCGCATACCATTATCATACACATCATTACAGGTACCATTACAGGTTTCTCATCTTCTTCGATGTTTATTTCAGCAGAAATGTCTTCCGAACAAAGCATTAAGGACCTACAGGCACAGAACACCCAATTCCAACAAATGTTCATCATTCTAGCAAAGGGGTAGGAGGATCTGAAAGCCCTCATTCTGAAAGAGAAGAAGAAAAATAAGAAGGCTACTGGTATTCTGAACATGGGCCAAAGGTTTGGAGAGCGGTTGAAGCGACAAGTCGACCTGACCTCTTCATCTAAGGAAGGGGAGAACCAAGAAGAAGAGAAAGACCTCAGTCCTCCAGTGTTTGACAATGATACTGATTACAATGATGAGCAATATCCTCCTGCTGAGGATAAGTAGAAACAGTTGGAAGATTGTCTGAGTGCCATGGAAGTTCAGAGGATACCTGGATTGGATTTTGAAGAATTGGGTTTGGTGTCGGGAGTGGTCATCCTGCAGAAGTTCAAAGATCCAGTTTTTGCCAAGTATGATGGGGTGTCCTGCCCAAAGCTACATCTCCGCTCTTACGTAAGGAAGATTCAGCCCCACACCGCTGATAGAAATTTGTGGGTGCATTTCTTTCAAGATAGTCTATCAGGGACTCAGCTTGAATGGTTCTACCAGCTGGAGGGAGCCAATGTCCGAAATTGGGAAGATTTGGATGCTGCTTTCTATAAGCAGTATCAGTATAATTCCGACCTTGCTCCCACTCGTACTCAACTCCAGAGTATGTCCATGGGTGCAAGTGAAGGTTTTAAAGATTATGCACAAAAATGGAGAGACTTGGTTAGGAGAGTCCAACCCCCGTTGTCTGATATGGAGTTGGTTGATATGTTTCTAGGGACGCTATCTGGTCCATTTTTCAATCATTTGATCGGCAGCTCATTAGCTGGTTTCACTGAGCTAATCCTAATTGGGGAAAGAGTAGAAGCTGGAATTCGAAGCGGAAAAATACAGAAGGATGCCTCGTCAAGTTCAGTAAAGAAGCCTTTTGCTGGTAAGAAGGAAGCCAGTGCCGTCTATAGCCCGAGGGGTTAGAACAGGGCTGAACAACGTCAGACAGTAATTGTCGTGATGATACCTAGACCTGCAGTTGCTCCACAATGCAACAATCAACAAAGGGTAGAAAGACCACAATGGTAGTTTACCCGCATCAACATGACATTGGATGAAGTTCTACCTCATCTGCTGAGATCCAACTTGGCGACCTTGAGAGAGGCTCCCAAGAATCCAAATACTACGTCTCCCCGATATAATCCAAATGCCCGATGTGCTTATCATTCTGAGAGTCTTGGCCACAATACAAATGACTTCTGGGCTCTGAGGAACAAAATACAAGACTTGATTGAAGCTAAGGAAATAGATTTTGATGCTCCGGAGAAGCCAAATATCATAACTGCCCCCATGCCTAAATGCGGTCGTGGAGTTAATGCTATTGATACTGATTTGTTTGTTACCTCTATTGATGAAGTTTCTACTCCTCTCACGACTGTTAAGAAGAACTTGTTGTTGGCTGGTTTATTTCCGAGTTGTGGTGAAGGTTGCCACATGTGTTGGCTTCTACCTTCTGGCTGCCATTTGCTGAAGTTAGGTGTTCAACGCCTGATAGATAGCAAAGAGATTCTGTTTGAGAAATCTATGATTCATGTTGTTCCAATTGATGACGTTGCCATTATAACCATTTTCGCCAATCCTTCAAAGGTTTCCTAGAGAAGACCTGTTAGGATTACATCTGCTCCAAGAATTGCTCCGCTGATAATCACTGTTCCTGGTCCCGTCCCGTATATCTCGGACAAAGCTGTCCCATGGCATTATGGTGCTCATGTGTACTATCATGGCATCGCACAAGATTTGAAATATGAAGAAGCTTATCCTGATATTGATAACATTGTCGGAACCAGCAAAATCACCCGAAGTGGAAGGGTCTTCTCTCCCGAGATTTCCCCTAAGACTGTTAACAAGCCTATTGTCATTCCATCTGTTGTTCCTGCTAGTACATCAACTACTATTCCTGTTCTTACTCCTGTTATTACCCTTGTCGGTGAATCGTCTGATACCCGCAACAAAGAGGTTGTAGGTGAGCCTGCAAGGACGGAGGCGCCTAAGAAAATTGTTGTGGAAGCCTCTAAGAAAGAAATGGAGGAAATAATGAAAATCATTAAGAAGAGCAACTATAATGTGGTCGAGCAACTGGGGCAGACCCCATCAAAGATATCCATGTTATCCCTGCTGATATGCTCTGAGGCCCATGCGAAGGATTTGATCGCATTCCTCAAAATCGCGCATGTGCCACAAGAGACTTCAGTTGATCAGTTCAAAGATTGTGTGGCCAGCCTGACTGCTGATAATGGGCTGGGTTTTTCAAATGTGGATTTGACACCAAAGGGAAGGAAGCATAATGATGCACTGCATGTCTCGATTAAATGCAGGGGAACCACTATGGCTCATGTGCTGGTAGATACAGGGTCTTCACTGAATGTTCTTCCGAAGAAGGCATGTGACCGGTTGGATTGTGAGGGTTTAACTCTAAAGCCTAGTAACACTGTGGTGAGGGATTTTGAAGGATCAAAGAGAATGGTGCACGGGGAGGTGGACATCCCTGTGAAAATAGGTTCTCAGACTTTTGGGTCCACCTTCTATGTGATGGATATCAGGCCGTCGTAGTCTTGTTTGCTGGGTCGTCCTTGGATCCACGAGGCTGGGGCAGTTACTTCCACACTCCACCAAATGCTAAAATATTCGATAAAAGGGAATATTGTCACGGTGCGGGGTGAATAAGAATATATGGTGAGTCACCTCAATTCCTTCCGCTACGTAGAGATGGACGGGGAATTCATAGATACTCCTTGTAAGAATTTTGAAGAGGTCCCTCAGATCTTGGCATCGACTAAAACTACTAGCAACAAACCTCCTTTGAAGATGGCTTCTCTCAAAGACGCCAGTGCCTTGGTTGAAGAAGGTGGGTGTGGCAATTGGGGTCAGCTCCCTGATTTCACTCATAAACCTGATAAATTTGGTTTGGGCTTTACTACATGGGTTCAAAGGGCTGTTAGACACGCTCGGGCTAGAAGACCTCCCCTACGCATCAGCAATCGTGGGATTAACGCCATTAAAGACAGTGAAGAGGAATCAGACATTGACAGTTGGATCTACCCAACTACCAACGGTGGACTGAGTAACTGGACGACTAGGGACTGCATACCTGTTTCGTTTATTCTGCAGTAATTGACTTATTTGTTTTAAGATTTGTAATAAACAATTTGAAACTTTACGGCCTGGTTCCTTGCCCGAGGCACCTTGGCTTTGCTTGTGAGGGCTATTATTAATCATTTCATAATCATTAATAAAGCATTGGACATTTCTTACATACAAATTCTGCACCCTCTGTTTTTCTTTCCTGCTTTCACTTTATCAAAACAGCTATTCTCTTACACACACTCACGTATCATAATGCAGATCCATATCCACTCTAGATCCCATTGATAACAGCGATGCTATTACCAGTTATGACTTCAAAAATCCGATCAACCAAGCCGAGGACGAAGGTGCGGATGATTGTGAGGTGACTAGAGAACTTGCTAGTCTATTACAGCAGGAAGAGAGGGCCATACAACCTCATGAAGAGCCAGTTGAGACAGTGAACTTGGGTACTGAGGAAGACATAAGAGAGGTTAAAATAGGTGCAAATCTGGAGCTTAGCATCAAACAGAAGTTGATACAAATGTTGCACGACTATGTTGAGATCTTCGCCTAGGCCTATGATGACATGCCTGGTTTGGACATTGATATTGTGGTACATCGCTTGCCAACTAAAGAAGACTGTCTTCCGGTTAAACAGAAGGTTCGTCGTATGCGCCCTGAAATGTTAGAGAAAATCAAGACAGAAGTCATGAAACAGTTCGATGCAGGATTCTTAGCTGTCACTTCATATCCACAGTGGGTTGCTAACGTTGTTCCGATACCTAAGAAGGACGGTAAGGTACAGATTTGTGTTGATTATAGAGATCTGAATAGGGAAAGCCCCAAGGATGACTTCCCACTTCCTCACATTGATGTTCTGGTCGACAACACCGCGTAACATAAAATCTTCTCCTTCATGGATGGTTTCTCTGGCTACAACCAGATCAAGATGGCTCCTGAAGACATGGAGAAGACAACCTTCGTTACACAGTGGGGCACCTTCTTCTACAAGGTGATGCCTTTCGGGTTGAAGAATGTTGGGGCAACTTATCAGCACGCTATGGTCTCTTTGTTTCACGATATGATTCACCATGAGATTGAAGTGTATGTTGATGACATGATAGCCAGGACTCAGACTGAAGAAGAGCACCTTGATCATCTCCAAAAGTTGTTTGACAGATTAAAGACATACAAGCTGAGGTTAAATCCGAACAAGTGTACCTTCGGGGTAAGATCTGGTAAACTTCTTGGTTTTATCGTCAGTGACAAGGGTATCCAGGTAGACCCTGCGAAGGTGAAGGCATTACAAGAGATGTCGGTTCTCCGCACAGAGAAGGAAGTTAGAGGTTTTTTGGGACGTCTGAATTATATCGCCAGGTTCATTTCACATCTGACTGCTACTGGTGAGCCAATCTTCAAGCTTATAAAGAAATATCAAATGGTAAAGTGGAATGATGAATTCCAGACCTTTTTCGAAAGAATCAAAGAATACCTTCAAGAACCGCCAATTCCGATGCCTCTAGTTGAAGGAAGAACTTTGATATTATACATGACAGTGCTAGACAATTCAATAGGGTGTGTGTTGGGGAAGCATGACGAGTCTGGTCGAAAAGATCACGCCATTTATTACCTTAGCAAAAAGTTTATCGACTGTGAGACCCAATATTCATTTCTCGAGAAAACTTGTTGCGCTTTGGCATGGACGGCTCACCGACTGAGACAGTATATGCTGACTCACACTACCTTATTGATATCAAAGATGGATCCGATCAAGTATATTTTCGAGAAGCCCTCTCTCTCTGGAAAGATAGCAAGGTGGCATATGATCTTAATTGAGTACGACATATAATATACGACCCAAAAGGCAATTAAGGGAAGTGTATTGGCTGATCATTTGGCTCATCATCCGTGGATGACTACCAGTCCATGAATTTTGAGTTCCCGGATGAGAATATTATGTTAGTGACTGACTACGAAGAACCTGGACCGGATGAAGGACCCGAGGTGGGATCTCGATGGTCTATGTATTTTGATGGAGCCTCGAACGCACTGGGTAATGGCATTGGCGCTGTAATCATATCTCCCGAGGGTTGTCATACTCCATGCACCGCCCGTTTATGTTTCAACTGCACCAACAACATGGCGGAGTATGAAGCATGTATTATGGGACTTCGAGCTGCTATTGACTTAAGGATCAAGTTCTTGAGTGTATTCGGGGATTTCGCTTTGGTGATAAGTCAAATCAAAGACGAGTGGGATACGAAGCACCCGAATCTCATTCCTTACAAAGAGTTTGTACTGACATTGCTCCCACACTTTAAAGAGGCAACCTTCGAGCATTTCCCACGAGAGGAGAACCAGTTAGTGCATGCGCTAGCTACCATGTCTTCTATGTTCAAGGTTAGATGGGACAATGAGGCTCCCCAAATTACCATTGAGAGGTTGGATGAACCAGCGCACTGTTGTGAGATCGATACTGAAGAAGGGGCAGACAAACCCTGGTTTCACGAAGTCAAAAGGTACCTCGAGGCTCAGGAGTATCCTGAAGGGGCATCTGTCAATGATAAGAAGTTTCTGAGAAGGTTCACTGCAAAGTTCTTCCTCAGCAATGGAATCCTCTATAAGCGCAACCATGACTCCACACTATTACAATGTGTAGACAAGAGCGAAGCAGAGAGGATCATGATTGTTGTACCCCAAAATTTTCCCTCTCATTTATCAAAACTTTTCTCACAAGATCTCTTTGACTCAAAAATGAATTAGAGTTTGGTCAGCTCAAGACATCTCATCTTGCATTGATAACCCAAAATTAGGTTTTGAGTTTGCACAGGAATTTTTGGACTATCAATGCTTCATATGACTTTCAAACATCATTATGGACCCCTAATATCACTCATGACAAGTTTCAAGCCTTGAACCACATTTTTTATCAGTCAATTGGATAATTGACCAAAAAATCAACTATATTGGGGGAAAAGTCAACCATAGCCAATTTACAGTCAAACTTCATAATTTTTGATCCACATCAACATTTTAAACTTAAAGGTATCATTTGATCAAGTTTGGATCATAATTCCTCAAGAAATTTGATCAGATCATCAAAAGGGCAAAATGGTCAAAATTAGGGTTTTGACTGAGAAAGGGCAATTTCTGATTTTTAACTTAACAAATGACCAATTGAGTTCAATCACGATTTCAAGGATTCAATGGAATCATCTTGACTTAATTACATGGCTCAAAACATCTCAAATGCATTGGATTGACAGATGAAGTTTGCAGTCAACTGATCAAAATTCAACTGTACACTGAAAAGTCAAACTTTGACTTTTTGGTCAAAATCAAGTACCAATGGCCATAATTCATCAAAACATGTCAAAATGTGAAACTGTTTCATCAAGAAATCCAAGTTTGAAGATTAGGGTTTGAATTTGAAATTTTTCCTAACTTAGAAAATTTTCTAAGTATAGAAAATTTCTTATTTTTTCTCAAATTTAGGCCACTTTTTCATCATGATGCATAATGATTCAAGGAAAGTTCCCAACATGAAAGTTGTAGACCTCCATGAAATCCACAACTTTTCTTCACACACTTTTCCATAAATATGGTTGGATCTCAAGATATAAATTTGTGAATACATGGTCATGAACTAAATAACTTAGTGAAATTTTGCCCTAATTTAGGCAGGTTTTGGACCCAAATTTATGGAAATTTTTCACCTAGTTCCAAGAGGTATCTCAAAATTCATTTCAAATATGAGTTATATAGCATATTGAAAGCTTTCCAAAATATCCAAGAACTCTTCAAGATCATTTTTGAGTAGGGAGAATCGAAGAGATGAAGTTGGCAATTTCTCACTTTTTGTCCAAGCCATTTCATGAAGAACAAAGTTGCAATCAGTAGCTATGTTGGCTAATCCATGCTTTACAGGTCCCAAACTTGTTCCATACTCCTTAATTAAATGCTTACTCAGTTGACAAAGCTTCTATCCATGCCTTAGGATCATTATCCAACTTGTAATTCCATTTATGGCAAAAAGGTTCCATTGCCATTTTGAAAAAGATCAACTTTTGCAAACTTTACAATCTTGAGCATTGGACCTGTCCCCTTGGCACATACAAGTACCAAAGACCTAAGGCAACTTGTAGAGAAGAAATACCAACCCTAAGCAAGCCAGTACAAGCATGTGAAGTTTGGTCTTTTCACTTTACTTCAAATACAAGAAAAGTGGCAAAAAGGTGAAAACAGGCACAGCTGGTAGAGGGTTGACATCAAACCATTTCAATACTAATATACAGACATTATACAACACAATACACGTTTAGCAAGGACCTGAAACACTCCCAACCAGCAAAACACCATAAATCTGTCCAAAACTGCAGATTTTGCATAAGCACATCCATCTTCCATTTGGCTCGTGCGTTTTGATTTTTGATCATTCAAACATCGTATATACTTGATACCTAGTCAATCCAGGCCTTCATCCCTGTTCTGTAATCACTCCTATACCATCTGCCATTGTTGACTTCAGATCTTGCAGTTTGACTTGCCCAAGGAGTTCCAGCTACTTTCAGAGCAAGGCAAGGGTTGGAATACATCCAGGGAAGTTCAAGGAAGCTCACGCAAGCATCAGGCCTCCATAAAACTCATCCCAGTTTCATCCACGATTCCAACTGAAGGAGGTAAAATCTCAAACTCTATCTCTTTGTACAGGCAACCATAGGCCATGATTTATGAATAAAAAATGTAGTCCTCATCATAACGAAGTTGTACATACCATTATCTTGCATTGATTTTACTTGTGCTGAGAGAATTTAGAACTTGAAATTTCTGGAAATATTAGGTCAAGATTTAGGGCTGTTAAAATTCTCGTTGTTCTTTGATTAATAGTTCACATAACTTATATGGTTGGAATCGTGTGCTCAAGTACTACAACTTTCATGTTATGAATTTTCATTTTTATGGAAGTATGAGAGAGTTACAGGATGTCTGGCCAAAGCTTGAGGAAGAAGATGAAACAGGGCAAAGACTTGGTTCAACATATGTTATTTTTGTTTGAATTAAGATAATTGAAGTATATCCACCCCAATGGCAAAGTAGCACGCTGGTGAGACCCATGTCCTGGGTTCGAACCTGCGTGCTACTTTTGTATTTTTCACATTTTTTTCCTTTTCCATTTTCATATTTTAGCAAGCTGGGCTTGGTCTTTTGGGCCAGGATTTTTTGCTAGCTATTACCACCAGTTCTACTACATTACCCATCTTTGCTAACTTTTATATTTTTATTTTTATTTTTGTTTATTTTCATATTTAATATTTTAAATATTTTCTATAATGCATAAAAATCCTAAAAAATATGAATTAATAATATTGCACTTTTATTTTATTTTTATTTTATTTCTCACATAAAAATATATTTTATTTTAATAGGATATCCTTTATTTTATTAATAAACTTGTAAATATATTTAAACATATTTAGTTCAATTTATTTTTTTCATTTCATACTTATAAATACTTATTTTTGCATATATTTAATTTTATATTTATATACAATATTATTTATTATTTTTATACAAGAAAATACACAAAATAATACATATAAAAACTTTATTTTCTCTTAAATAATAATTAGGGTTAAACCCCTTTTAAAAATTAATTCTTTTTCCTTATATTTTTAGGTTTAGATGAAATTTTCTTTTACATAAAAACAAGACACAAAAATCTTTTTTACATGTACATTGCATTGCATTTTCTTCTTAATATTGTATTGTATTTATTCTAATTCGTACAAATTCAATTTGGTTGTAATAATTTATTTAGGTTTATATTTTTGCAAATCCCCATTCAAATTTGTATTCCCCCTCCCATAAAATTGTTGTAATAGCTTAGAAATATTTACCTTACGCAATTTATCGCTTTATATGCCATGATTCGTAATTAGGGTTTACATGATAAGAACAAAACAAGCAAAATAGAAAACCCTAAATACAAGATCAAAGCATGAAAATGATACACTTGCACACAAGCACCCTTAGGGATTCCCCACTTGGTTGCCTAAAACAAAAATGACCATGTTACGCATGCGAAGTATCTTGGCCAAAACAAAACAATCATACAGATCATAGTCCCTCGATGGCGCTATTCAATGTTGCCTTACAAAATGATCTTGGTCCCACAAAATGCTAAGATACTTTGCAAACATTGCTAATCATGGTTATACGATGACCCACACCCGTCCCGTTTACATCCGAAGATAGGGTTGCTTAAAAAATCAATGGTAAGACGATAATGTCAAAGGAATAGAAAATACATAAGAAAGACATTTGAGTAGGTAGATTACTTCTAGTTACTTGCTATATTTCAAGAAAACAATCCTTGCTATTTTCCAAAACCAACACACACACTTCAAAACATCTTACAAACATTAAAAACATTTTCAAAAGACAAACATCTTTGTATACATTCTTATAAACGAGAATCATTACAAAGATCGCCTAAACAAATGGCCTCTTTTACAAAATACTTTCAAAACCAAACTGTTGTACCCCAAAATTTGCCCTCCCATATTTGTCAAGAATCATCTTCAAATGGTTCAAGATTGCTCAAGGGTTGTACAGTCAAACCACCTCCTAAGCCAACTGAAATTAGGGTTTTGGTTCTTTCAAAGAATTTTAGGTTTTCAATGGCTCAATCAAGTCTCATAGGCCTATATACATTCTCAAGCACCTACATGCCAAGTCTCAAGACTCACAATGCCAATTTGCACAGTCAAAAGCCTCATTTGACCTACAGTCAACTGCAAGGGCAAAATGGTCATTTTGCAGTCAAAAGTCAGAATTTTTGGTCAACATCTTATTTTGAGTTCACAATCATCATTTGATCAAATCTTGATCATGATTCCACAAGCATAGCTCAAAAATCATCAAGATGCAAAAGTTACTATTTTTGGACAGCAGAAAAGTCAAATGTATCTTGACCAGGGCATAACTTTTTCATGGTTCATCAGAAAAATCCAATCCAATGCTCATTTTGAAGGGGATGCAACCTCCTAAAATCCATCTTCACACTCCAAGTCCAAGAAATGCTCTCACAAGAAGTTATCAATTTTGACATTATAGGTCCTTTTCAAAAGTCAACAAAAATGCACTTTGAGTCAAAGGCCATAACTTGAGATTGGTAAACCCAAATGACATGGGACCAAAGGCACTGGTTAGAGGACTTCAAGACCTTTCCAAAATGTCCAAGAACATGTTCATATGATCCAAATTGAGCAAGATGTGCATTGGAGAAGTTGGGAAATTTTCATGAATTTGCAAAAGTCAACTTTGCTCAAAACACCTTATTTTTGCTAATGGGCCTCAAATCTCTTCTTGAAACTTCATCCATGGCCTATGAACGACCCATAAAGCTTAATTGAATTTGTTTTCTTAATTTTTATTAATTAATTGGATTTTTAATTGATATTAATTCATTTAATCAATTTAAATTGTAGGAAAATACAAGATTTGATTTTTTCAATCTTTTTGTGAAGCAAATATGGTCAAGATATGCTGGAAATTTCGTGCACCAAGTCAAAGATGCAAAATCTCCAAAATTGGCAACTTTGTTCAATCATGAAAATGCAAAAAGATTTGATTTTCAATCAAATATTCAATCATCATTGCAATGGATTCTTGCTCAAGATTTTGACCTAATTCCATTCCTCTATATATATGCAAGTAAACCCTAACTCATGGACGTGCAAGAAAGCTGCAGAAAAGCCATAGCATATTCCAAGAAAACTCAAAACTGATTTTGGCATTCTAGAACGATTCAAAGGTTTTTATTGATTCTAACACATTGCAGGAGGTCCCAGGGATAATTTGAAATTGAATTCACGTGCTAAAACTCAAGGAATCATCACGCACAGAACCACAGTTTGCCACTTTTTTTTCAAAATCGTAACTCCTAATTCATGCACATATAACATATTTTCTTGATTGTTTTGTGTTAATAGGGACCATACGAAGCTAATGGTATAGCTTAATTGAACTGAAACGCCATAAATCCAAAGACGCCATAGTTGAATTCTTAGGGTTCATAAGCTTTGAATTGGGGCTTTGCAATCCAGGAAAAATTAAGACTCATAAGGCATATGGTTGGAATCGTTGAACCAAGACGAACAAGATTGAACCCTCGCGAAATATTTATGTGAACCATAGTGCTAATCGCTATTTTTCCTTACTGTAGTTTGTGGGGGTTAAAAACCCCCGCTATCTAATGTTTGTTTTTGCAGAACGAAGGAAGAAGATGCTGATGTGTTGATACACATTGGACCATTTGAATAAATACGCGCGTTTTTCTTTTGTACAACATATTGTTTGGTTTATCAATATAATAATTGCCTGTTATTCTAATAACGATTGAAGCGTGATGGTGGAGTGGTTAGCGTGCTGGCTTGGAATCATTGGGACCTGGGTTCGAATCCCAGGTCCCCCAAAATCTTTATTTCCTTTTCCTTTGAATATTCACGTGCAGGTTGCATAATGTTGTCCACCATATACCTCAATCATCAATGCTCCAAGTGGCTTGCAAAGAAAATCTGAAGGCCAGGATGGAATGGCTACCATGCTCCCTGGTCAATGCACGTGTGGGCAATCCAAAAAAAGTCAAAGAGGCTGGAAACAATTGGCCTTCAGAATTGCCAAGCACACCTCCTAATTGGGCCAACACCCCCTTGGGTTCTTTTTATTCTTTTATATTTTTTCCATTTAATTATTTTACTTTTAATTATTATTATTATTATTATTACTTAATTAACCTAAATTAATTATTTTCATAATAAAATCGGTAAAACTAAAACATATTTTTTTTATTAAAATTAATTTCCCTTTTTTTCATAATAAATTCAGAAAAGCTAAAAATGTAATATTTTTATTATTATTATTATTTATTAATTTCACCTTTAATTTATTATTTTTGTAAATAAATACTAACAAATTAATTTAGTCTTTTTAATTAGGTTAACTTCAATATTTTTTGCAATAAATAAAATAAATTAGAATTAGGGTTTTTACTAACTTTTGACTATTTTTTATTTATTTTCCTTAACACATAAAAACCAAAAAAATATTTCTTTTCTTCTAATTAATTAATTAGTTTTAGGTTTAATTTAATTAATTGCAAAATAATCAAACTCATTCTTTCTCAAAAAAGGGTCAAAACCCTAAGGACTTCTCTGATTCAATTTCTTCACGCATATAATTTTTGATCCATATTTATGTAATTGCTCCGAGGATGTAATAGCCTTAATTAGGACTTTTATCTCTTTCCTTTAATTTCTCGCATTTATTTTTCAAGGGTTTGTTTTTTGCGATGTAAATACCCGACGCCTTGTAATAGCGTAGATTTATTTTCCGCAACTATTAACTGTTAGATGTATGTTAACTAGGCTATGCATGACAAGACTTATCTCTGAAATTAAAATCAACTCGTAGCTCACCATAACATGTACAAAGATAATTTAACATGAAACCTGACACACGTGCACATGCCACTCCTAGGGTACGCCTCACTTGGTTGCCTCGAAGTGGTCATTGAGTATAGGGTGTTTTAGAGGTCGCCCTCCTGTCTAAAGATCCAGTTGCCTCGAAACGGTTGCCTCGGGAAAAAAAGATCTAAGACATTAGGGTTACCGCTAAAGCGTCCTACTATTGTTTTGGTGACCACATGTCCCTATAATCGAATTGACCCGAAAACTCCAACGATGGTGCTACCTACTTCTCAATAGTGGGATAGCGCTGTCTAAAGGACATTTACACAACTTAATTTCTTTTGAGTAGGTAGAGGTTCTTAGATACTTGTTCTTTCAAAACAAAAACAACTTTTCGCACTTACACTTTTCTGACAAAAGTTTTCAAACAACGCTTCATACACTTTTGAGGACAGATACAAGAGTTAAATTGAAGCTTTCAAACAAACTTTTTTTCAAAACCCACAAACACAAGAAAAGAAAAAATCTTTTGAAAACATAGTGAGCAAGAACCTAAGAGCCCGTGGATAACCACAGATAGAAAGGGTTCTAACACCTTCCCTTTCTATAATCTACCTCCCGAACCGAGAAACATCTCGAAAAGGAATTTTGTTGTGATTTTGTCCTTTCCTTGTTGGAGAACATAAAAGACGGTGGCGACTCTTGCTTACCGCGACATTTCGCAAACCAGCATTCTAAAACAGTCAGTTCTATTTCCACCGATCACAGAACTGGCGACTCTGCTGGGGATCATTATAAGTGAGGTGTACCTTAGGATTAGATCACTTATGTTTTCAATTGTATGCCTTGAATGCTTCAATATTGTGGGCTTGTATCAGAGTTTTATAGATCCTAACCTGGATCTGGGGATACCCTTTAGAAGTAGCAACAAACTGTGAGGGAACTGTGCGGTGTATACCGACATGGTTGAAGAAGTTGCTACGTTGATGTGGCACTTTGGTGAGTACCGGTAACCCTTGAGTCAAGTCAAGGAGAGTACGGGGCCGCCGCGTGGTGTCGCGAAGCATCAACTGGCCTTAGAACCTTACTTGACCATCCTGGCCTCTTTAGGGGTAGTGAGATGACCGACTTTGGTTCAGTCCGAAATGGGTAGATACTCGATACTACACTCATTGAGGGTTGTTTTCTTGGAATATTTTGGTCGCCAGTTAAGTGGCTAAATCAAAACAATGAACATAGAAAACAATCCAATGATATTGAGCTCCTTAGAACCCGGTTACTATTCATAGGATAGGTTTTGAGCCAACTAACTTCAAGAGGGTACTTACATACGAACCCCATGCAAGCCTAAACCTAAGGACTTGTGTGCCTTGTGTGAACATGATTGTCTATATATACACTTGCTTACTTTTGCATCCATGTACATCATATAATCATAAAGCATCATATGCATCTGCTAACCACTTCAAGGGTTTGGATCTTCATCTTTGTTCTTGTTTTGTAGGACATGGAGTCTCTCCGCAGGAAAACAATTCAGGTCAACCTTGTAAGGATCCCTCCTCAACTCAAGGAGCTTACATCCAGGATTCCTGAGAACTCTCTCTTCAATGAAAGACATGGTAGACTCATCAGCTTGGTCAACACCAACATTGAAGAAGATATGATAAAAGTTCTCTTCCAGTTCTTTGACCCCTTGCATCACTGTTTTACTTTCCCTGATTATCAATTGGTGCCTACTTTGGAAGAGTTTTCTCAACTTCTGAAAATTCCTATTCTTAGTCAACTACCCTACAACGGTACGGAAAAGGAACCAAAACTTGAAGATGTTTCTCAAGCATTACGTCTGCAACCATCTAACATCAAGGGGCATTGGGAAATCAGAAGTGGTATCAAAGGATTCTTGGCAAAGTTCCTGTTTGAGAAGGCACAAGAATGTTGGAATTCTCTGGATCTATAAGCCTTTGAAGAGATTGTGGCACTCCTTGTCTATGGGTTGCTGTTGTTCCCAAATCCTGATCAACTTATAGATATAAATGCTGTCAAGATTTTTATGTCCAGGAATCCCATACCTACATTGCTTGGGGACATCCTCCACTCATTTTACACTCGAACAATGAGAAAAAGAGGTGTTCTCATGTGCTGCACTCCTCTCCTGGCAAGGTGGTTTATTTCTCACCTTCCCCAATCAGTTTTGAAGAACGAGCGGGGTTTAAGGTGGTCACAATGATTGATGACTCTTACACATTCTGATATACATTGGTGTTCTCGGTCCAGAGAAAATGTCACTATCATTGATCGTTGCGGAGAATTTCCTAATGTTCCTTTACTTGGAATTAGAGGAGGCATTACCTACAACCCATGTTTGGATTTGAGACAATTTGGATATGCTCGGAGGGATGGCCCTCATGACATGCTGATTCCTGACATAGTTTTTGACTTCGACAATGATGCGCAAGGACTTCGACAAAGGTTCATCAGAGCTTGGAGGATGCCTAACAAGGTAGATAGTAAGACACTAGGGCACAAGAATTCCATCCCCCTTGAGCCTTACCTCAAGTGGGTACGAACCCGCTCCCAAAATCTTATGATGCCATATCTTCACATTCTCCCCGTGATCAAAGAGCTTGTTATGGAGGGAGAGGTTCCATACACCATTCTACATCCTAACATGCCAACATCCTGGGAAGAAATGCAAAAGAGCTGGATCCAACTCAAGGAAGAACGAAATGCTTTTAAAGCCAGCTTACATGCCAGTGAGAAGAAGGTCTTGGAGCTCACTCGCCTACTTCACGAGGAAAAGACCCTCAACACTTACATCGCTCCAAAAAGGATGCGCAATGTCTTTTTACATTAAGTATTTTGTAATATTTCGCCCATGAGGCGCTGATGTACTAAACAAATTACTTCTTAATATGACGTGTGTTCCTTTTTTTGTCTGCAACAAATTTGAATTTTCGAACCCTTAAATGCATTGCATAAATAACATACCATTCATCATATGCATAACAGGTACCCTTTTTACAGGTCACTTATCTTCTTCGCTGTTTATTTCAGCAATCATCATGTCTTTTGAACCTGCCACTGAACAAGCTATCAAGGCCCTCCAAGCCCAGAACGCCCAGTTCTAAGAGTTGGTTATGAGCCTAGCCAAGGGTCAACAGGAGTTGAAGACTCTGATTCTGAAGAAGAAGAAGAAGAAGAGGACCGTCTTGTTCAACACTGGACGCAGATTTGGGAATGGACTGCAGAATGAGGTTAAGCTGACTACCTCATCTGTAGGCAAAGACAACCCACAAGAGAGAAGAGTTCCTAGTCCCGTGGTCTCCGACAACGAGACGGATTACGATGAGGAACAGTATCCTCCTGCCGAGGATAGGTATAAACAGTTGTAGGACCGCTTAAGTGCTATGGAGATACAGAATGTGCCCGGGTTGGACTTTGGAGACCTAGGCTTATCCTCTGGGGTGGTGATTCCCCATAAATTCAAGGCACCTGCCTTTGCCAAATATGACGGAGCCTCCTGTCCTAAGCTGCACCTTCGATCGTATGTAAGGAAGATCCAACCTTACACTGCCAACAAGAATTTATGGATCCATTTCTTCCAGGATAGTCTTTCAGGGACTCAACTCAAATGGTTCTATCAGTTGGATGGAGCCAGTATTCATAACTGGGAGGATTTGGCTACTGCGTTCTATAAGCAGTATCCGTACAATTCCGACCTCGCTCCTACGCGTACCCAACTCCAGGGTATGTCACTAGGGAAGGGTGAAGGATTCAAGGAGTATGCTCAAAAGTGGAGAGACCTGGCTGGAAGGGTGCACTCACCTTTAACTGACCGTGAGCTTGTGGATATGTTCTTGGGGACCCTGTCTGGTCCGTTCTTCAACCATTTGATTGGAAATTCTTCTGTCGGGTTTACAGACCTTATCTTGACTGGTGAGAGGATCGAAGCTGGTATCAAGTCTGGGAAGATACAGAAAGGTGCCTCCTCGAGCACTGAAAAGAAACCCTTCAAGAAAGAATCTAGTGTTGTCTATGGTTCAAGGAGACAGAATAGACCGGAACGCCGCCAAGCTGTCAACATGGTGGTAATTTCAAAACCTGCTGCTGCTCCTCAGCATCATAACCAACAAAGGGGTGATAGACCCAGAAGGCAGTTCACTCGGCTCAGCATGACCTTGTCCCAGATATTGCCGCAGTTACTGACAACCAATCTGGTGACTATAAAAGAAGCTTCGAAGGTTGTAAAAACCACATCCCCAAAGTACAATCCTAACGCCCGCTGCGCTTATCACTCTGATAGCCCGGGGCATACTACGGATGATTGTTGGGCTCTGAAGAACAAGGTTCAGGACCTAATTGATGCTAAAGAGATAGAGTTCGAGGCGCCCGAAAGGCCCAATGTTGTGACTGCTCCCATGCCCAAGCATAGAGTGAATGCTATAGAGGAAGACCTGTATGTAGCCTCTGTGGATGATATTGTTACTCCGCTGTTGACCGTCAAGAGGAACCTGTTGCTAGCCGGTTTATTTCCGGGATGTAGTGAAGGTTGCCGCCTGTGTTCTGTTTCACCTACTGGTTGTCCATCTTTGAAGTCAGGTATCCAAAACCTGATGGATAATAAAGAGATCTTGTTTGAGAAGATTGATGTTCCTGCTACCCCTACTGAAGAAGTTTCCATTGTCACCATTTTCAACAATTCTCCCAAGGCTCCCCCGAGGAAGCCTGTCAAAATTACGCCTGTTCAGAAGATTACACCTATAATTATCACTGTTCCGGGGCCCATCCCTTACACATCCGACAAAGCTGTTCCGTGGCACTATGGGGCAGATGTTTATGTGCTTGGAGTTAAGCAAGAGTTTGATACTAGTACCGGCGTCAGCAACATCACCGGGTCTGCTAAAGTCACTCGCAGTGGTAGACTTTTCTCACCAGATATCGCGCCACCAACAATCCAGAGACCTATTGTCATCACACCTGCAAGTGTGCCTATTTCCCTTCCTGATGAAGTTCCTATTTCTACCCATGCCGCCGAGTCATCTGACGCTCGGGGCAAAGGGATCGCTACTGATATGCTTGCCCGGACGGAGGCGCCAAAGACCACCACTGTTGAAGCTTCCAAACAGGAGATGGAAGAGATTCTTAAGATTATCAAGAAGAGTGATTTTAATGTAGTTGAGCAGCTGGGGAACACCCCATCTAAAATTTCTATGCTATCACTGTTGATGTGTTCAGAGGCCCATGCCAAGGCCCTGATTACCTTCCTGAAGACGGCCCACGTGCCACAAGAGACATCAGCTGATCAATTTACCGATTGTGTGGCCAACTTAACTACTGATAATGGTTTGGGTTTCTCCGACACTGATCTGACTGCTAAAGGGAAGAACCATAACGATGCCCTGCATGTCTCCATTGAATGCAGGGGCACCACTCTTGCACATGTGTTGGTTGACACTAGTTCCTCATTGAATGTATTGCCCAAGAAAGCTCTAGATAGGCTGGATTGCGAGGGTTTGGAGCTAAAGCCAAGTAACATTGTTGTCCGGGCCTTTGACGGGTCTAAAAGGATGGTACATGGTGAGGTTGACATTCCAATCATAGTTGGTTCTCAGGTCTTTGATTCTACATTCTATGTGATGGACATCCGACCGTCCTATTCTTGTCTGCTGGGTCGTCCTTGGATCCATAAAGCTGGAGTTGTGACCTCCACACTACATCAGAAGCTGAAGTACCCAGTCAAGGGGAAGATTGTAACAGTTCAAAGGGAGGAAGAATACATGGTCAGCCACCTTAACTCGTTCTGGTACATAGAGATGGATGGGGAATTCATTGAGACTCCATTCCAACACTTTGAAGAGGTTCCTCAGACATTGGCATCAGCTGAAACTGTGATTGAAGATTCTCCGTTGAAGATGGCTTCCTTAAAGGATGCCCGGGCTGTTATTGAGAAGGGTGAGTATGCAAACTGGGGCCGACTTCCTGATTTCACTCAGAAGACTGACATGTTTGGTTTGGGTTTCACTGCAGAAGCTCAAAGGGCTATTCGTCATGCAAGGATTGGAAGACCTCGTGTGTTCATCAGCAACTCGGGAATAAATGCCATTGAAGATGACGTGGAGGAATCTGAATTCGACAGCTGGATCTACCCTACGACCAATGGTGGACCAAGCAACTGGACAACGAAAGACTTCATACCTATTACTTTTGTCACTCAGTAATGAACTCCTTTGTTTTGAATTTGTAACAAACAATATTGTGAAACTTTATGGCCCGGTGTCTTACCCGGGGCACTGTGGCTTCATTTGTGAGGGCTTTTGTGTGTCATTTTCATATATCATTAATAAAAGCATTGGACGTTTTTCGCATTTCGAATCTTGTGCTCCTTGTCTTTCCTTATTATATATTGCAAAACCTCTATTTACACACACTCACATATACAGGTCCCAATCCACTCTGGATCTCACTGGTAACGACTCTGCTACTGCCAGTTATGACTTCGAAAATCCGATCAACTTAGCCGAAGACGAAGGTGAAGATGATTGCGAAGTGCCTGGTGAGCTTGCAAGCCTGTTACTCCAGGAAGAGAGGGCCATTCAGCCACATGAAGAGCTAGTGGAAACGGTAAATCTGGGTACTGAGACAGACAAAAAGGAAGTCAAGATCGGTGCAAATCTGGAGTTTAGTGTGAAACAACGGTTGGTTCATATGCTGCATGACTACGTGGAAATCTTTGCCTGGTCTTACGAAGACATGCCTGGGTTGGATACCGACATTGTGGTTCATCACCTGCCTACCAAGGAAGAATGCCCTCCGGTAAAACAGAAGGTCCGCAGTATGCGTCCAGAGATGTCCGAGAAAATCAAAGCTGAGGTTATGAAACAATTTGATGTCGGGTTTCTAGCAGTAACTTCTTACCCTTAGTGGGTCGCCAATGTGGTTCCAGTGCCGAAGAAAGATGGTAAGGTCCGAATGTGTGTTGACTACAGGGATTTGAACAGGGCGAGCCCTAAGGATGACTTCCCTCTGCCTCACATCGACGTTTTGGTTGACAATACTGCTCAGCATAAGGTATTCTCCTTCATGGACGGTTTCTCCGGTTATAATCAAATCAAGATGGCTCCTGAAGACATGGAGAAGACCACCTTTTTTACTCAGTGGGGCACCTTTTGCTACAAGGTCATGCCTTTTGGGTTGAAAAATGCTGGGGCAACCTACCAACGTGCCATGGTTGCTTTGTTTCATGACATGATCCATCATGAGATTGAAGTATACGTCGACGATATGATTGCAAGGTCCCAAACTGAGGAGGAACACCTTGACCATCTACAAAAGCTGTTTGACCGGTTGAAGTTGTACAAGCTAAGATTAAACCCGAACAATTGCACCTTCGGGGTGAGATCTGGAAAACTATTAAGTTTCGTCGTGAGCAACAAAGGTATTCAAGTGGACCATGCCAAAGTGAAAGCCATACAATAGATGCCAGTTCCCAAGACAGAGAAAGAAGTCAGAGGCTTTCTAGGACGGTTGAACTACATTGCCCGATTTATCTCGCACCTAACTGCTACCTGTGAACCAATCTTCAAGCTACTGAAGAAAGATCAAGTAGTACGTTGGAACGAGGAATGTCAGGCCGCTTTCGAAAGAATCAAAGAGTATCTCCAAGAGCCACCCATTCTTATTCCACCGGTTAAAGGGAGACCTCTAATCTTATACTTGACAATACTTGACAGCTCAATGGGATGTGTGCTGGAGAAGTTTCTGAGAAGGTTCGCGGCAAAGTTCTTCCTCAGTAATGACATCCTTTACAAATGAAACCATGATTCAACCTTACTGCATTGTGTGGATAAGACTGAAGCAGAGAGGATCATGGCAGAGCTGCATGAAGGCACTTTCGGAACGCATTCTAGTGGACATACCATGGCAAAGAAAATCCTTCGGGCAGGATATTACTGGTCCACAATGGAAGCCGACTATTATCAACATTCTCGGAAGTGTCATAAGTGCCAAATCTATGCTGATAAGGTGCACATTCCTCCAGTTCCTCTGAACATCTTGACAACACCTTGGCCTTTTGCAATGTGGGGTATTGATATGATCGGCGAGATCAGACCTACGGCATCCAACGGGCATCATTTCATCCTGGTAGCGATTGATTACTTTACGAAGTGGGTCGAAGCAGCTTCCTTTGCTACCGTAACCAAGAACATCGTGGCACGGTTCATTCGGCACAACCTTATCTGTCGATACGGTGTACCAGAGAGGATTATTACGGATAATGGTACCAATCTTAACAACAAGATGATCACTGAGCTCTGCGAGCAATTCAAGATACAGAATCACAATTCTTCTCCCTACCGGCCGAAGATGAATGGGGCTGTAGAAGCAGCTAATAAGAACATCAAGAAGATTGTACAGAAGATGGCAGTGACCTACAAAGATTGGCACGAGATGTTACCGTTTGCTCTTCATGGGTACCGTACCTCAGCACGGACGTCAACAGGGGCAACACCCTATTCCTTAGTCTATGGCATGGAGGCAGTCCTACCCATCGAAGTTCAGATACCCTCTCTCCAGATCATGAAGGATGCAGGTTTGAGCGAAGATGACTGGATCCAGACTCGGCTTGATCAACTGAACCTAATCGACGAAAAGAGACTCACTGCTATTTGTCATGGTCAGACGTACCAAAAACGGATGATCAAGGCATTTAACAAGAAATTCAGATGACAAGAGTATCAAGTCGGAGACCTGGTAATCAAGCGCATCATCCTACCTCAAGGTGATCCCAGGGGAAAATGGACCCCTACATATGAAGGGCCATTTGTGGTTAAGAATATTTTCTCAGGAGGAGACATGATTCTAACCACCATGTTTGGTGACGACCTTCCTCACCCTGCCAATGCAGACATAGTAAAAAGATACTACGCATGACTAAAGACCCGCTAGGTCGATTGGCCTAGGAAAAAATAAGGGCTTCCCGGCGAACCAAAAGGGTTCGGGCAAAAATAAGGGATGAAATGAAAAAAATCTGTACACCCGGCAAGTCGAAAACCTGAAAAGGAGGCTTGGGCAAAAATGGGTATCCCGGTGGACTGAAAACCCGAAAGGGCGGTCCAGGCAAAAGTTAGGGATTAAAGCGTAATACTATGTCTCATTGGATCACCCTGCATCCAGACTTCGGTATCGACCACCAGGCTCAGACGGCGCCAATCAATCAAATTCCTCTTCAACTAAGCAGCAAAGTGATGAGACGCTTAAAGACATAAAGGCGATAGCAGAGTGGGAAACCAGTGGGATTTTTCACATAGCTGTTTTGTTTCCTTTTTACAAATTGTATAAACTCTATTTTGTTCGGCGGCATTCTCTTACTAGGACGTCAGTCTCTTGTACACAAAACGCCTATTTATAGGAAAATTTCAAAATCAATACAAGTTCATTTTCCAGACAAATTGCCAATTGTTTTTCCTTTATCTGTTTTGTTTTACAAAGAACGTCCAATGTTCATTTTTGATGTATGCATTTGACATTAATTGTTGATCATAAATACTTGCATACGAAACAAAGGACTAATTACAGGTGACATCGGAAGTAGGGGCAATAAGAATTGTCTAAGCGATCTAGTTTCTTTGTCCACCAAGGTACCAAGTTAAGTTCAGCTGAAGAATATGACCAAGATACCTTCACTCCCCGCAGATTAGGACAAGATTCAGCAATACTCTCCCCAAGCAGAGTTGGCCTCCCATCAAGGGCACGGTATCCCCAACAAGTCAGCAATACTCTCCCCCAAGCAGAGTTGGTCTACCATCAATCCTGAAAAAGTTGGATATCCCCAGAAGATCTTAATATTCCCTAGCAGAGTATACATATATTCCTCAGCGAGCTTCCCCTCCAGAGTTGAATCATCTCCCTAGTAGATTCTGGAATCTTTGTCCCCTGCAGAGTACAAATGCATCTCCCCAGCCAAATTCAAAGGTTATCCCCCACCAGAGTCTAACTGGGTTATCCTCAGCAAGTTGCAACAGAAAGATCATCCCCCAGTGAATTTCTTTCTATCCCCAGCGGAGTTCATCATCAAAATCCCCAACAGAGCTTATCAACGGAATCCCCCAGCGGAGTTATCGCTAAAATCCCAGCAAAGCATCTCTTCCCACAGAGTAATCCCCACTGAGTAATCTTTTCACCAGGTTTATCCCCCAACAGAGTCATCTTCTCCTACCGGTTTATTCTTGCAATCATCTTCGTTCATCATCCCCAGCGGAAATGAAGAACTATACTCTTCAACATCAGACCAGGATTTAACTCCCCGACATCGTCAAGGATTTATTTTCCCAGACGAAAATACATTCATAAACATATCACATTTCACGTCTCCTATTTACATACATGATAAAGTGCATACGATACGATCTCATTTATTTTTGAGAACATCATGACATCATGCATTTCATACATCATGACATTGCATACAACTAATGTTTTGCCTTTTCAGGAAAAGGTCAATCCAAAGATGATTACCATCAACCTTTTAAGTTCCAGATCAACACCTGTAACTAGCCAGGAAATATCTGTGGACGACTGATTGTAGATCTATACCTGAAACCAGACAACAAAGTTATCTACGTTGAAGAGATTGAAAATCAACACCTGTAACAGGCCAGGAAACCATCTTTCTTTCTCAGGTCAGAGATTAATACCTGAAACCAGACAGGAAAACTATCTCCTCGACCAACCTTTCTTAAGTTCTAGATCAACACCTGTAACTAGCCAGGAAATATCTGTGGACGACTGATTGTAGATCTATACCTGAAACCAGACAGGAAAGTTATCTACGTTGAAGAGATTGAAGATCAACACCTGTAACAGGCCAGGAAACCATCTTTCTTTCTCAGGTCAGAGATTATTACCTGAAACCAGACAGGAAAACTATCTCCTCGACCAACCTTTCTTAAGTTCCAGATCAACACCTGTAACTAGCCAGGAAATATTTGTGGACGACTGATTGTAGATCTATACCTGAAACCAGACAGGAAAGTTATCTACGTTGAAGAGATTGAAGATCAACACCTGTAACAGGCCAGGAAACCATCTTTCTTTCTCAGGTCAGAGATTAATACCTGAAACCAGACAGGAAAACTATCTCCTCGACCAACCTTTCTTAAGTTCCATATCAACACCTGTAACTAGCCAGGAAATATCTGTGGACGACTGATTGTAGATCTATACCTGAAACCAGACAGGAAAGTTATCTACGTTGAAGAGATTGAAGATCAACACCTGTAACAGGCCAGTAAACCATCTTTCTTTCTCAGGTCAGAGATTAATACCTGAAACCAGACAGGAAAACTATCTCCTCGACCAACCTTTCTTAAGTTCCAGATCAACACCTGTAACTAGCCAGGAAATATCTGTGGACGACTGATTGTAGATCTATACCTGAAACCAGACAGGAAAGTTATCTATGTTAAAGAGACTGAAGAGTAATACCTGAAACCAGACAGGAAAACTATCTTTCTTTCTCGAGTCAGAGATTAATACCTGAAACCAGACAGGACAACTATCTCATCGGCCAGCCTTCTTAAGTTCCAGATTAATACCTGTAACTAGCCAGGAAATATCTGTGAACGACGGATTGTAGATTAATACCTGAAACCAGACAGGACAACTATCTACATAACCATCATGAAGCAACCATACACCGGCTCCTTCTCTTCCAAGATGCAGTTTTACACGGACTCATCATCAGGCAACCCTACACAGGTTCCTTCTTTCAACCTACCAAGTTGTAATTCAACAAACATTTCCAGATGGCATCTTTAAGTCCATTTCCACGACTATTCATTACATTTCCAGATGGCATCTATAAGACCATCCGACTATCCATCATATCTCCAAATGGCATCTGTAAGCCCATTCCCGACATCACATTACTGATACTACACTATACGAGTGCAAATTTCTGGGCACTTTAGTGTTCAATCATCTTCCACCTTCGGATCACGAAAGGCACGCAAGTCAATCTACATCCTCAGGTTTAAGAAGATTGAACAGGGGCAACTGTTGTACCCCAAAATTTTCCCTCCCATATTTGTCAAGAATCATCTTCAAATGGTTCAAGATTGCTCAAGGGTTGTACAGTCAAACCACCGCCTAAGCCAGCTGAAATTAGGGTTTTGGTTCTTTCAAAGAATTTTAGGTTTTCAATGGCTCAATCAAGTCTCATAGGCCTATATACATTCTCAAGCACCTACATGCCAAGTCTCAAGACTCACAATGCCAATTTGCACAGTCAAAAGCCTCATTTGACCTACAGCAAACTGCAAGGGTAAAATGGTCATTTTGCAGTCAAAAGTCAGAGTTTTTGGTCAACATCTTATTTTGAGTTCACAATCATCATTTGATCAAATCTTGATCATGATTCCACAAGCATAGCTCAAAAATCATCAAGATGCAAAAGTTACTATTTTTGGACAGCAGAAAAGTCAAATGTATCTTGACCAGGGCATAACTTTTTCATGGTTCATCATAAAAATCCCATCCAATGCTCATTTTGAAGGGGATGAAACCTCCTACAATCCATCTTCACACTCCAAGTCCAAGAAATGCTCTCACAAGAAGTTATCAATTTTGACATTATAGGTCCTTTTCAAAAGTCAACAAAAATGCACTTTGAGTCAAAGGACATAACTTGATATTGGTAAATCCAAATGACATGGGACCAAAGGCATTGGTTAGAGGACTTCAAGACCTTTCCAAAATGTCCAAGAACATGTTCATATGATCAAAATTGAGCAAGATGTGCATTGGAGAAGTTGGGAAATTTTCAGGAATTTGCAAAAGTCAACTTTGCTCAAAACACCTTATTTTTGCTAATGGGCGTCAAATCTCTTCTTGAAACTTCATCCATGGCCTATGCACGACCCATCAAGCTTAATTGAATTTATTTTCTTATTTTTTATTAATTAATTGAATTTTTAATTGATATTAATTCATTTAATCAATTTAAATTGTAGGAAAATACAAGATTTGATTTTTTCAATCTTTTTGTGAAGCAAATATGGTCAAGATAAGCTGGCAATTTCGTGCACCAAGTCAAAGATGCAAAATCTACAAAATTGGCAACTTTGTTCAATCATGAAAATGCAAAAAGATTTGATTTTCAATCAAATATTCAATCATCATTGCAATGGATTCTTGCTCAAGATTTTGACCTAATTCCATTCCTCTATATATATACAAGTAAACCCTAACTCATGGACATGCAAGAAAGCTGCAGAAAAGCCATAGCATATTCCAAGAAAACTCAAAACTGACTTTGGCATTCTAGAACGATTCAAAGGTTTTTATTGATTCTAACACATTGCAGGAGGTCCCAGGGATAATTTGCAATTGAATTCACGTGCTAAAACTCAAGGAATCATCACGCACAGAACCACGGTTTGCCACTTTTTTTCTTCCAGAATCGTAACTCCTAATTCATGCACATATAACATATTTTCTTGATTGTTTTGTGTTAATAGGGACCATACGAAGCTAATGGTATAGCTCAATTGAACTGAAACGCCATAAATCCAAAGATGCCATAGTTGAATTTTTAGGGTTCATAAGCTTTGAATTGGGGCTTTGCAATCCGGGAAAAATTAAGACTCATAAGGCATATGGTTGGAATCGTTGAACCAAGACGAACAAGATTGAACCCTCGCGAAATATTTATGTGAACCACAGTGTTAATCGCTATTTTTCCTTACTGTAGTTTGTGGGGGTTAAAAACCCCCGCTATCTAATGTTTGTTTTTGCAGAACGAAGGAAGAAGATGATGATGTGTTGATACATCATTGGACCATTTGAATAAATACACACGTTTTTCTTTTGTACAGAATATTGTTTGGTTTATCAATATAATAATTTCCTGTTATTCTAATAACGATTGAAGCATGATGGTGGAGTGGTTAGCGTGCTGGCTTGGAATCATTGGGACATGGGTTCGAATCCCAGGTCCCCCAAAATCTTTATTTCCTTTTCCTTTGAATATTCACATGCAGGTTGCATAATGTTGTCCACCATATACCTCAATCATCAATGCTCCAAGTGGCTTGCAAAGCAAATCTGAAGGCCATGATAGAATGGCTACCATGCTCCCTGGTCAATGCACGTGTGGGCAATCCAAAAAAAGTCAAAGAGGCTGGAAACAATTGGGCTTCAGAATTGCCAGGCACACCTCCTAATTGGGCCAACACCCCCATGGGTTCTTTTTATTCTTTTATATTTTTTCCATTTAATTATTTTACTTTTAATTATTATTATTACTACTTAATTAACCTAAATTAATTATTTTCACAATAAAATCAGTAAAACTAAAACATATTTTTTTTATTAAAATTAATTTCCCTTTTTTTTCATAATAAATTCAGAAAAGCTAAAAATGTAATATTTTTATTATTATTATTTATTAATTTCACCTTTAATTTATTATTTTTGTAAATAAATACTAACAAATTAATTTAGTCTTTTTAATTAGGTTAACTTCAATATTTTTTGCAATAAATAAAATAAATTAGAATTAGGGTTTTTACTAACTTTTGACTATTTTTTATTTATTTTCCTTAACACATAAAAACCAAAAAAATATTTCTTTTCTTCTAATTAATTAATTAGTTTTAGGTTTAATTTAATTAATTGCAAAATAATCAAACTCATTCTTTCTCAAAAAAGGGTCAAAACCCTAAGGACTTCTCCGATTCAATTTCTTCGCGCATATAATTTTTGATCCATATTTATGTAATTGCTCCGAGGATGTAATAGCCTTAATTAGGACTTTTATCGCTTTCCTTTAATTTCTCGCATTTATTTTTCAAGGGTTTGTTTTTGGCGATGTAAATACCCGACGCCTTGTAATAGCGTAGAATTATTTTCCGCAACTATTAACTGTTAGATGTATGTTAACTAGGCTATGCATGACAAGACTTATCTCTGAAATTAAAATCAACTCGTAGCTCACCATATAATGTACAAAGATAATTTAACATGAAACCTGACACATGTGCACATGCCACTCCTAGGGTACGCCTCACTTGGTTGCCTCGAAGTGGTCATTGAGTATAGGGTGTTTTAGAGGTCGCCCTCCTGTCTAAAGATCCAGTTGCCTCGAAACGGTTACCTCGGAAAAAAAAGATCTAAGACATTAGGGTTACCGCTAAAGCGTCCTACTATTGCTTTGGTGACCACATGTCCCTATAATCGAATTGACCCGAAAACTCCAACGACGGTGCTACCTACTTCTCAATAGTGGGATAGTGCTGTCTAAAGGACATTTACACAGCTTAATTTCTTTTGACTAGGTAGAGGTTCTTAGATACTTGCTCTTTCAAAACAAAAACAACTTTTCGCACTTACACTTTTCTGACAAAAGTTTTCAAACGCTTCATACACTTTTGAGGACAGATACAAGAGTTAAATCGAAGCTTTCAAACAAACTTTTTTTCAAAACCCACAAACACAAGAAAAGCAAAAATCTTTTGAAAACATAGTGAGCAAGTACCTAAGAGCCCGTGGATAACCACGGATAGAAAGGGTGCTAACACCTTCCCTTTCTATAATCTACCTCCCGAACCGAGAAACATCTCGAAAAGGAATTTTGTTGTGCTTTTGTCCTTTCCTTGTTGGAGAACATAAAAGACGGTGGCGACTCTTGCTTACCGCGACATTTCGCGAACCAGCATTCCAAAACAGTCAGTTCTATTTCCACCGATTACACACACCAAACACAATTTTAAACAAACAAAAGCAAGTGATCTAAGCAAGTAACTAAGAGCCCATGGAAAACCATGGATGAAAAGGGTGCTAACACCTTCCCTTTTAATAATCTACCCCCCAAACTCAAGAAATAATCTCAAAGGTCTTTGATGTGCTTTCTCACCTTTCCTTTTAGATAAAAGAAAAGTCGGTGGCGAATCTTGCTAACCATAACATTTGTGATAAAATGTAAAACCTCAAGTCAGTTCTCCCACCGCATCACAGAACTGGCGCCTCTGCTGGGGAATTTTATAAAAGTGGGGTTACCTTAGGGTTTAGATCACATATATTTTCTTACATTGTTTGACTTGTTTGCTTTACATTATGGTTCTTTGTTTGGGTTTGAATCCTCTACCCGGATTTGGGAAACATTATAGGTAAATAGCATTACGTTGTGGAAACTGTGCGGGGTATACCGACATGGTCTAAGCAATAGCTATGTTAGTGTGACATATTTGTGGGTACCGGTAGCCTTTGAGTTAATCAGAGAATACGGGGCCGCTGAGTGATGTCATGAAGCACTAATGAACTTCTAGAACCCTTTACTTGACCAACTTGGACTTTTGGATGTAGTGAGATGACCGACTTTGGTGCAGTCCGAAGTTGGTAGATACTCGATACTACACTCATTGAGGTTTGGTTTCTTGGTATATTTCGGTCGCCATTAAAGAGGCTTGAGCTGAAACAATGACCAAGGAAACAATCCAGTGATATTGAGCTCCTTAGAACCCAGTTACTATTATTAGGACAGGTTGAGCCAACTAAACTTCAAGAGGGTATTTACCTATAAAACCCCATGCAAGCCTAAACTAAGAACTTGTTTGACTTGCTTGTATATGCATACCTGTACATGACATCATGGACATCATGAACATCATATGAATTCACTAACCATTTCAAGGATTTTGGAGATTCATCTTTCTTCTTGTTTTGTAGGATATGGATTCACTTCGCAGGAAAACTATCCAAATCAACCTTGTAGGAATTCCTCCACGACTCAAGGAGCTAGCTTCAAGGATCCATGAGAACTATCCATTCACCGAGAGGCATGGTCGTCTACTCAACTTGGTCACCTCCAACACAGAAGAGGATATGATGAATGTTCTCTTCCAGTTCTTTGACCCTTTGCATCATTGCTTCACATTTCCTAACTATCAACTTGTGCCTACTTTGGAAGAATTATCTCAACTCTTGAGGATTCCTATTCTCAATCAACTACCTTTCAACGGTACGGAAAGAGATCCAAAGCCAGAAGAGATTGCTCAAGCCCTGCACTTGCACTCATCTGATGTCACAACTCATTGGGAAACTAGAAGTGGTGTCAAAGGCTTCTTGGGAAAGTTTCTGTTTGAGAAAGCCCAAAGCTGTTGGAATTCCCTAGACTTGCAAGCTTTTGAGGAGATTGTGGCTCTTCTTATCTATGGGATGGTCTTGTTCCCCAATCCTGACCAACTCATAGATGTGAGCGCTGTCAAAATCTTCATGTTACACAATCCAGTGCCTACATTACTAGGGGATATTCTACACTCTTTTCACACTCGTACAATGAGGAAAAGAGGTGTCCTTATGTGCTATACTCCTCTCCTGGAAAGATGGTTTATTTCTCATCTTCCCCAATTAGTCTTAAAGAATGAACAAGGATTAAGGTGGTCACAAAGGTTAATGACGCTCAAACATTCAGATATTCATTGGTGCTCTCGATCCAAAGAGAATGTTATCATTGTTGACCATTGTGGGGAATTCCCTAATGTCCCTCTACTTGGAATTAGGGGAGGCATCACCTACAACCCATGCTTGGCTCTAAGATAGTATGGTTATGCTCGAAGGGATGACCCACATGATATGTTGATTTAAGGCTTGGTATTCGACTACGACAACGATGATCAAGGTCTTCACCAGAGATTCATCTGAGCTTGGAGGATGCTAAACAAGGTGGATATCAAGACTTTGGGATACAAGAATTCCATCCCTCTTAAGCCTTACCTCAAGTGGGTATGAACTCGCGCTCAAAGTCTTATGATGCGTTATCCTTCTATTCTACCAGTGATTATTGAGCCTGTTAAGGAAGGAGAAGTTCCATACACTATCCTACATCCTGACATGCCCACATCACTCGAATGTCTACAAAGGGATTGGATACAACTCAAAGGAGAGCGAGATATTTTCGAAGCCCAATTCTACGCAAGCGAGAAGAAGGTTTTGGAACTCACTAGGCTACTTCATGAGGAGCAGACTCTAAATACCTACATAGCACCAAAGAGGATGCGCAATACTTTTTTATCTTAGAATTTTGATTTATTTTGCCCAAGGGGCATTGATGTACTCAAATTCTATCTTATTAATATAACATGTGTTTCTTTTTGTTTAAAACAAATTTGAATTTTTAAATCCTTGAAAGCATTGCATGTATACATATCATTCATCATGACATAAACATGTCTTTTGCAACCAATTTCCTCATCTCTCTACTGTTTATTTCAGTAAGATGGATCTTGAACAGACGGTCAAAGATCTTCAAGCTCAAAACACGCAGTTTCAACAGTTACTCATGACCCTAGCCAAGGGACAAGACGAGTTGAAGACTCTGTTATCTGAAGAAATAAAGAAAAAACCAAAGAAGGCCACTGGGGTCTTGAACATGGGGAGAAGATATCAGGGACAGACTAGAAGAACCTTGAATTTTGCAACCACTTCAGGAGAAGGAGAAGGGAAAGGAAAAGAAACAGCAGTTCCGTCAGAATCCAAAGAGGAGGAGGAAGAGGAAGACTAATATGAGGAACAATACCCTCCGGCTGATGATAAGTACAGACATCTTGAAGAGCGTTTAAGCGTTATGGAAATACAGAGGGTACCAGGTCTAGACTTTGAAGAATTGGGGCTAGTGTCAGGAATTGTAATCCCACCAAAGTTCAAAGTGTCGTTGTTTGCAAAATATGATGGGGTGTCATATCCTAAAATGCACCTCCGATCATACGTGAGAAAGTTTTAGCCGCACTCTACCGATAAATACCTGGGGGTGCATTTTTTCCAAGATAGTTTATCCGGAACACAACTCGATTGGTTTTACCAATTAGAAAGGGCCGACGTCTACAACTGGGAAGACGTTGCCGCAACTTTCTATAAACAATACCAGTATAATGCAGATTTGGCGCCTACCCGTACTCAACTTCAGAGTATGGCTATGGCTTCAAATGAGGGTTTCAAATATTACGCGCAAAAATGGAGAGATCTAGCTGGGAGAGTGCAACCCCCTCTGTCTGAAAGGGAGTTGGTGGATATGTTCTTAGGCACTCTATCAGGCCCTTTCTTCAACCATATGATTGGGAGCTCATTTGCTGGGTTTACTGAGTTAATATTAACCAGAGAGAGGGTGGAAGCTAGCATAAAAAGTGGGAAGATTCAGAAAGATTCATCTGCCTCTACAGTTGTGAGAAAGCCTTTCACGGGAAAGAAGGAGGTATCTGTTGTTTATCCACAATGGAACCAAGGGAGAGTTGAACGCCGACCAATGATAGGGGCCGTTATGATCCCAAAATATACATTTGATCAACCAAGAAGTAACCAACCAAGGGTGGAAAGGCCAGTCCAACAATTCACCAGAATTAACATGACTCTAGCCCAGGTTTTACCGCATCTGCTGAAATCTAATATGGAGACTTTGAAGGAAGCTCCAAAGAATCCCAACACTGCATCCCCTCATTATCACCTGAATGCCAGATTCACATACCATTCCGAATGTCCGGGCCACGACACCAACAATTGTTGGGCTTTAAAGAACAAGATTCAAGACCTCATAGATGCAAAAGAAATTTTGTTTGAGGCGCCCGAGAAACCAAATGTCATTTCTGCTCCTATGCCTAGACATGGTCATAACGCCAATGCTATCGAGGAAGATTTGTTTGTTGCTACAGTAGATAAACTCTTGACTCCGCTCCCGATCATTAAGATGAACTTATTGAAAGATGGTATATTCCCAGGTTGTAATAAAGACTGCCATATTTGCTTATCCTCATCAACTGATTGCCCTCTATTGAAGACAGGTATCCAACGCCTGATTGACAACCAAGAAATTCTGTTTGAATATGCTCCTGTTTCACCCATTCCTATTAATTACGTTTCAATCATAACCATCTCCACCAATCCTTCCAGGGTCCCCAAAAGACCCGTTAGGATTACATCAGTTCCAAAGACTACTCCTCTCATAATTACAATGCCCGGGCCGGTCCCATACGAATTAGACAAAACAGTACCATGGAATTACGGTGGAGAAATCTACTACCATGGTATTAAATAAGATGGGTTGACCATCGAAGAAGTGAGCTCCGAAGAAGAGGATTCCAACATTAGCAATATTGCCGGAACCAGCAAGATTACCCGTAGTGGTAGAATCTTCTCTCCAGAGATTGCCCCTCCAAAGGAAGTTTTTGGACCCGTGGCTGTTCCAAAGACTACCTCTATACCAATAATCATACCTGCAAGCGCACCTACTGACAAAGACGACACGATCCCTGCTGTTATCCCTACCAACACCTCTACTGCTGAAAATCAAGGAAAAAGCATTCAAGAACAGCCTGTCCGGACGAAGGCTCAACTACTAGCTATCCCCGAAACATCCAAGAAGGAAATGGAAGAGATCCTGAGGATAATAAAGAAGAGTGACTATGACGTGGTTGAACAGTTGGGGCAAACTCCCTCCAAGATCTCCATGCTAGTCTTGTTGCTGTGCTCTGAAGCACATGCGAAAGCTGTGGTAAAATTTCTGAAGACAACCCATGTGCCACAAGAGACGTCTGCTGACCAGTTCCAAGACTGTGTAGCCAGTTTGACAACTGATAACGGCCTAGGCTTCTCTGATGCTGATTTGACACCCAGAGGGAGAAAGCACAACGAGGCATTGCATGTCTCTGTGGAGTGTAGAGGAATGACTCTGGCCCATGTCTTGGTGGACACGGGTTCATATTTGAACGTCTTACCAAAGAAAGCCCTTGACAGATTGGATTGCGAAGGGCTGACATTAAAACCCAGTAACATAGTTGTGAGAGCATTTGATGGTTCAAAGAGGATGGTCCACGGGGAGGTGGACATCCCGATAAAGGTGGGAACTCATATTTTCAATTCAACCTTCTATGTGATGGACATCCGCCCCTCTTACTCATGTCTGTTAGGACGGCCCTGGATCCATAATGTCGGTGCTGTCACCTCCATGCTACACCAGATGCTGAAGTACCCGGTCCAAGGAAAGATCATAATTGTCCATGGAGAGGAAGAGTACATGATTAGTCATCTAAATTCCTTCCGATATGTGGAGTTAGATGGCGAGTTCATTGAAACTCCTTTTCAACATTTCGAAGAGGTTTCTCAAGAAGTAGCGGTGACCAAGGCGGTATCCCCGATTCCCAAGATCATGAGACCTCCGCTTCGGATGTCATCTCTAAAGGACGCCAAGGCTGTAGTAGAAGAGGGTGGATGCACCATCTGGGGGAAGCTTCCAGAATCCCGTATAAATCAGACAAGTTTGGCTTAGGGTTTACTTCAACTACTCAGAGGGCTGTGTGCCATGCCCGTGCTTGAGGGCCACCTTTGAAGATTAGTAACCGAGAGGTCAACACAATGGGAAATGTTGAAGAAGATGGAAGCTTGGAAGATTGGATATTTCCTACTGTCAACGGAGGACTTCGCAACTGGGAAGCCAGAGACTTTGTCCCAATAACTTTCATCTCTCAGTAATTTATCTTTTACATTTTTGTGGGACTTGTAATATTCACAAACAATTCGCACTTTAAAACCTTGTGTCTTACCCAAGGCACAATGGTCCATTTGTAAGGGTTTTTTTTATTTTCATCTTCATATGACATTAAATGAATCATGGACGCTTTTTCACATACAAACCTTTTATGCTCATTGTCTTTCTTTTACATTTTATTGTTTAAAGATGGTTATACCCTTACACACACCCACACTCACAAATGCAGGTACCCCACCATTCCGGATCCCATGGGCAACGATACTGCTATAGCCTTTAGTGACTCGGAAGATCTAATCTACCAAGCCGAATACGAAGGTGAGGAAGATTTATGAAGTGCCAGGGGAATTGGCCAGACTGCTACAACAAGAGGAAAGAGCTATTCAGCCTCATGAGGAACCGTTGGATACGATCAACTTGGGTACCGAGGAAGATAAAAAGGAAATCAAAGTGGGTGCCAATTTAGAGTCGAGTGTCAAGGAGCGCTTAATTCATCTATTGCATGATTATGTTGAGATCTTTGCCTGGTCATACGAAGACATGCCGGGACTTGATACAGACATCGTGGTACATCGTCTACCCACAAGAGAAGACTGTCCACCAGTGAAGCAAAAAGTACTCCGCATGAGACCTGACATGTCAGAGAAGACCAAAGCAGAAGTCATGAAGCAGTTCAATGTTGGATTCTTATCCGTCACTTCCTATCCTCAATGGGTTGCCAACATTGTTCCCGTGCCTAAAAAGGACGGTAAAGTACGAATGTGCGTGGATTATAGAGATTTAAACAAGGCTAGCCCTAAAGATGATTTTCCACTTCCCCACATCGACATCCTGGTTGACAATACAGCCCAGCACAAAGTATTTTCCTTCATGGACGGATTCTCAGGTTATAACCAAATCAAAATGACACCTGAGGACATGGAGAAAACTACATTTGTCACATAGTGGGGCACATTCTGCTACAAAGTGATACCATTCAGACTGAAGAATGCAGGGGCAACCTATCAACGCGCCATGGTAGCTTTGTTTTATGATATGATACATCACGAGATAGAGGTCTATGTAGATGACATGATAGCCCGATCACAAACTGAAGAGGAGCACCTTGATCACTTGCAAAAGCTGTTTGTGAGATTGAAGGAGTACAAGTTGAGGTTGAACCCAAACAAGTGTACATTCGGAGTCCGGTCTGGTAAACTCTTAGGTTTCGTTGTCAGCAACAAAGGTATCGAGGTTGATCCTTCCAAGGTTAAAGCGATACAAGAAATGCCTTCTCCTCGTTCCGAGAAGGAAGTCAGAGGATTCTTGGGACGCCTGAACTATATTGCCAGATTCATTTCTCACTTGACAGCTACTTGTGAGCCAATCTTCAAACTATTGAAGAAAGATCAAGTAGTCATATGGAATGATGAATTCCAGATTGCTTTTGACAAGATCAAGGAGTACTTACAAGAGCCTCCTGTTTTGATGCCACCAGTCGAGGGAAGACCACTGATCATGTATCTAATCGTTTTAGAGAACTCAATGGGGTGTGTATTGGGGCAGCATGACGAGTCTAGCCGAAAAGAGCATGCTATTTACTACCTGAGCAAAAAGTTTACCAACTATGAAACTAGATATTCACTGCTCAAGAAAACTTGTTGCGCTCTGGAATGGGCTACTCGTCGACTAAGACAGTATATGTTGACTCATACCACTTTGTTGATATCTAAGATGGATCCGATAAAGTACATCTTCGAAAAGCCTACTCTGTCTAGAAGGATAACTAGATGGTAGATGATCTTAACAAAATATGACATACAATACACTACCCAGAAATCTATAAAAGGCATTGTGCTAGCTGATCATCTTGCTTATCAAGCTGTAGAAGATTATCAGTCCATGAAGTTTGAATTCCCGGATGAAGACATCATGACATTAGACAACAGTGAAGAAATCACACCATATGACGGACCTGAACAAGGATCCCGATGGACCCTTTTCTTTGATGGGGCATCCAATGCACTTGGTAATGGTATCGGCGATGTACTCATATCTCCGAAAGGGTGTCATACTCCCTTTACTTCCAGACTTTTCTTCAACTGTACGAACAACATGGCAGAATACGAAGCATGCATCTTTAGTCTCAAGGCTGCCATAGACTTGGGAATCAAATCTTTAGATGTGTTTGGAGATTCAGCTTTGGTCATCAGTCAGATTAAAGGAGAGTGGGACACTAAGCATCCAAACCTTATCCCTTACAAAGAACATGTTTTGACATTGCTACCACATTTTGAGCAGATTACCTTTGAGCATTTCCCGCGAGAAGAAAATCAGCTAGCAGATTCTCTAGCCACAATGTCATCTATGTTTAAACTTAATTGGGATAACGAGGCTCCCCAGGTCACCATTGAACGAATGGACGAACCAGCACACTGTCACGAGATTAATACTGAAGAAGTAGTGGACCAGCCTTGGTTTCATGAAGTCAAGAGGTATCTCGAGGCTCAGGAATATCCAGAAGGAGCTTTAGTCAATGATTATAAGTTCTTAAGGAGATTCTCTGCTAAGTTCTTCGTGAGTAATGGAATCCTGTACAAGCGCAATCATGACTCTATTCTGCTCCGTTGTGTGGATAAGATTGAGGCTGAAAAGATCATGGCTGAATTACATGAAGGTACCTTTAGCACTCACTCCAGTGGGCATACGATGGCAAAGAAAATCCTACGGGCAGGCTATTATTGGTCGACCATGGAAGCATACTGCTATCAACACTCTCGGACCTGTCATAAGTGTCAAATTTATGCTGACAAGGTGCACGTACCTCCGGTTCCTCTAAATGTCTTGACGGCTCCTTGGCCCTTTGCTATGTGGGGAATCGACATGATTGGGGAGATCAAGCCTACATCCTCCAATGGACACCGCTTCATTCTAGTGGCCATTGACTATTTTACGAAATGGGTCGAAGCAACTTCCTTCGCATCTGTTACTAAGAATGTTGTTGCCTGCTTCATCAAGCAAAATCTTATTTGTCGGTACGGTATCCCAGAAAGGATCATCACTGATAATGGTACAAACCTTAACAATACTATGATCACCGCCTTTTGCGAGCATTTCAAGATTCAACACCACAATTCATCCCCCTATCGGCCAAAGTTGAATGGTGTCGTTGAAGCTGCAAATAAAAACATTAAAAAGATCATACAAAAAATGACAGTCACCTACAAGGACTGGCATGAGATGCTACCATTTGCTCTCCACGGGTATTGTACCATGGCTCACACATCAACTGGGGAAACACCCTATTCTTTGGTTTATGGCATGGAGTTTGTCTTGCCTATTGAGGTTCATATCCCCTCTTTGAGAATTATGAAGGATGCAGGTTTGAATAAGGATTTTTCATCCAGACTCGACTTGATCAATTGAACTTAATCGATGAAAAGAGACTTACTGTTGTTTGCCATGGTCAGATGTATCAAAAACGAATGATCAAGGCTTTCAACAAGAAAGTTAGACGCCAAGTATATCAAGTTGGAGATCTAGTGATCAAACGCATTATCTTTCCACAAAGTGATCCTAGGGGCAAATGGACTCCTACCTATGAAGGACAATTTGTAATCAAGAACATCTTCTCCATTGGGGTAATGATCTTAACCACCATGGACGGTGATGACTTGCCACACCCTGCGAACGCGGACATAGTCAAAAGATACTACGCATAAGAGACCCGCTAGGTTGACACACCTAGGCAAAAAAAGGGCATCCCGGCGAACCAAAAGGTTTGGGCAAAAATTAGGGATAAAATTAAAAAAAAATGTACACCCGGCAAGTTGAAAACCCGAAAGTGCGACTTGGGCAAAAAAGGGTTTCCCGGTGGACTGAAAACCCGAAAGGGAGGTCCAGGAAAAAGTTAGGGAATTAAAGCGTATGACTATGTCTAGTCGGATCACTTTGAGGACAACCTTTCGACTTCCAATGACAAACTCGAAGTTTTTGATCAATTCAATCATCTTCGGACGAAGCAACAAATAGACAAGATATTCGGAGATACGAAGGTTATAGCAGAATAGGAACCCCATGGGATTATCACACATAGCTATCTTTCTTTGTATAAATTTTTTCTTACTTTTATGGAACCATCCTCTTACTAGGATGTTTGTCTCCTTTGTACAAAATACTTATTCAAAGTAAATACAAATATATCTCTTTAAAGTACAGAAAACTATTTGTCTTTTTCCTTTACACTTGTGTTTTATTTGCAAAAACGTCCAATGATTCATTAATGAACATATGCATTTGAACATAATTACCGTTTACAAAAAAAGAAAATGAAAAAGACACTTACTGACAGGTTGAAATAATAGGAAAATGTCTTTAGGCTAGTCCATGAGAAATCCCCACAGTACGTCATTTAGGTCCCCAACGGAACTAAAACTTCAAACTATTAATCCCCGGTGGAAACCATCCAGTTTCTCCAAATTTCCCAGCAATTTGTTTTGAAGCCTGAAATCCAACCGGGTAACAATTGACTTCTGATACTCCCCAACGGAACAAAGACTCCCATCTATCCCCAATAGAAGTCATCAAAATTCTCTAGATTCCCCAAGAAGATTCCTCGAGAAGTATACGACATTGCTCTAATAACAGAATTTTTGTCAATACTGCAACTTCAAGACATGAAGCATCTACATATCCTCAGCAGCAGTCAAGGATTTATTTTCCTCAACCATACAACAATACAGCAAATCAAGTTACATGTGCATACATTACATCCACATATCATAAACATTGATAAAAATACATATATTGCATCATACATGCAACATAATTTTATGTTCCAGCTAACATTTTACCCTTTTCAGGATAAGATTAACAAGCTACCATTAATAATATGCTATCAGATACAGTTCAGATACGCTCCAGACACAGCTGCCATTCTGATGCTCATTCAAAATTCAAATACAGTTCAGATACGCTCCAGACACGGATGTCATTCTGTTACTCATTCAATTTCAAAGTTAAGATACAGTTCAGATACGCTCCAGATACGGATGCCATTCTAACACTTATTTAGACTTCATGTTCAGATACAGTTCAGATACGCTCCTGACACGGATGCCATTCTGTTACTCATTCAATTTCAAAGATCAGATATAGTTCAGATACGCTCCAGATACGGATTCCATTCTAACACTTATTCAGATTTCAAGTTCAGATACAACTCAGATACGTTCCAGACGCGGACACGATTCTGATACTCATTCTTTCAGCTTACAACTTACAATTCAACAAACATTATTGGATGGCATCTACAAGGCCATCTCCAACAAGATTCTATCACTTCTCCAAATGGCATCTTTAAGCCTATTCCCTCAACTACACATCGCCGAGTGCAAATTTATGGGCACTTTAGTGTCCAATCATCTTTCACCTTCGAGTCACGAATGGCAAAGCTCGCCAATCTAACTTTTCAAGTTTAAGAAGATTGAACAGGGGCAGCTGTTGTACCCCAAAATTTTCCCTCTCATTTATCAAAACTTTTCTCACAAGATCTCTTTAACTCAAAAATGGATTGGGGTTTGGTCAGCTCAAGTCATCTCATCTTGCACTGATAACCCAAAATTAGGGTTTGAGTTTGCACAGGGATTTTTGGACTATCAATGCTTCACATGACTTTCAAACATCATTATGGACCCCTAAGATCACTCATGACAAGTTTCAAGCCTTGAACCACATTTTTGAACAGTCAATTGGACAGTTGACCTAAAAATCAGTTGTATTGGAGAAAAAGTCAACCATAGCCAATTTATAGTCAAACTTCATAATTTTTGATCCACATAAACATTTTAAACTTATATGTATCATTTAATCAAGTTTGTATCATAATTCCTCAAGAAATTTGATCAGATCATCAAAAGGGCAAAATGGTCAAAATTAGGGTTTTGACTGAGAAAGGGCAATTTCTGATTTTTAACTTAGCAAATGACCAATTTAGTTCAAGCATGATTTCAAGAATTCAATGGCATCATCTTGACTTAATTACATGGCTCAAAACATCTCAAATGCATTGGATTGACAGATGAAGTTTGCAGTCAACTGATCAAAAGTCGACTGTACACTGAAAAGTTAAACTTTGACTTTTTGGTCAAAATCAAGTACCAAGGGTCATAATTCATCAAAACATGTCAAAATGTGAAACTTGTTCATCAAGAAATCTAAGTTTGAAGATTAGGGTTTGAATTTGAAATTTTTCCTAACTTAGAAAATTTTCTAAGTATAGAAAATTTCTTATTTTTTCTCAACTTTAGGCCACTTTTTCACCATGATGCATAATGATTCAAGGAAAGTTACCAAAATGAAAGTTGTATACCTCCATGAAATCTACAACTTTGATTCACACACTTTTCCATAAAGATGTTTAGATCTCAAGATATGAATTTGTGAATACATGGTCATGAACTAAATAACTTAGTGAAATTTTGCCCTAATTCAGGCAGGTTTTGGACCCAACTTCATGGAAATGTTTCACCTAGTTCCAAGAGGTATATAAAAATGAATTTAAAAGATGATTTATAGAGAGCATTGCAAGCTTTCCAAAATGTCCAAGAACTCCTCAAGATCATTTTTGAGTAGGGAGAATCGAAGAGATGAAGTTGGCAATTTCTCACTTTTTGTCCAAGCCATTTCATGAAGAACAAAGTTGCAATCAGTAGCTATGCTGGATAATCCATGCTTTACAGGTCCCAAAATTGTTCCATACTCCTTAATTAAATGCTTACTCAGTTGATAAAGCTTCTATCCATGCCTTAGGATCATTATCCAACTTGCAATTCCATTTATGGCAAAAAGGTTCCATTGCCATTTTGAAAAAGATCAAATTTTGAAAACTTTACAATATTGAGCATTGGACCTGTCCCCTTGGCACATACAAGTACCACAGACCTAAGGCAACTTGTAGAGAATAAATACCAACCCTAAGCAAGCCAGTACAAGCATGTGAAGTTTGGTCTTTTCACTTTACTTCAAATACAAGAAAAGTGGCAAAAAGGTGAAAACAGACACAATTGCTAGAGGGTTGACATCAAACCATTAAAATACTAATATACAAACATTATACAACACAATACATGTTTAGGAAGGACCTAAAACAGTCCCAACCAGCAAAACACCACAAATCTGGCCAAAACTGCAGATTTTGCATAAGCACATCCATCTTCCATTTGGCTCGTGCGTTTTGAGTTTTGATCATTCAAACATCTTACATACTTGATACCTAGTCAATCCAGGCCTTCATCCCTGTTCTGTAATCACTCCTCCACCATCTGCCATTGTTGACTTCAGAGCTTGCAGTTTAACTTGGCCAAGGAGTTCCAGCTACTTTCAGAGCAAGGCAAGGGTTGGAATACATCCAGGGAAATTCAAGGAAGCTCAAGCAAGCATCAGGCCTCCATCAAACTCATCCCAGTTTCATCCATGATTCTAACTGAAGGAGGTAAAATCTCAAACTCTATCTCTTTGTACAGGAAACCATAGGCCACGATTTGTGAATAAAAAATGTAGTCCTCATCATAACGAAGTTGTACATACCATTATCTTGCATTGATTTTACTTGTGTTGAGAGAATTTTGAACTTGAAATTTCTGGGAATATTAGGTCAAGATTTAGGGCTGTTAAAATTCTCTTTGTTCTTTGATTAATATTTCACATAACTTATATGGTTAGAATCGTGTGCTCAAGTACTACAACTTTCATGTTATGAATTTTCATTTTTATGGAAGTATGAGATAGTTATAGGATGTCTGGCCAAAGCTTGAGGAAGAAGATGAAACAGGGCAAGGAATTGGTTCAGGATATGTTATTTTCGTTTCACTTAAGATAATGGAAGTATAGCCACCCCAGTGGCAAAGTAGCGCGCTGGTGAGACCCATGTCCTGGGTTCGAACCTGCGCGCTACTTTTGTATTTTTCACATTTTTTTCCTTTTCCATTTTCATATTTTTGCAGGTTGGGCTTGGTCTTTTGGGCCAGGATTTTTTGCTAGCACATTACCACCAGTTCTACGATATTACCCCCCTTTGCCAACTTTTATATTTTTATTTTTATTTTTGTTTATTTTCACATTTAATATTTTAAATATTTTCTCTAATGCATGAAAATCCTAAAAAATATGAATTAATAATATTGCACTTTTATTTTATTTTTATTTTATTTCTCACATAAGAATATATTTTATTTTAATAGGATATCCTTTATTTTCTTAATAAACTTGTAAATATATTTAAACATATTTAGTTCAATTTATTTTTTTCATTTCATACTTATAAATACTTATTTTTGCATATATTTAATTTTATATTTATATACAATATTATTTATTATGCTAAGATACTTTGCAAACATTGCTAATCATGGTTATACGATGACCCACGCCCGCCCCGTTTACATCCAAAGATAAGGTTGCTTACCAAATCAATGGTAAGAGGACAATGTCAAAGGAATAGAAAATACATAAGAAAGACATTTGAGTAGGTAGATTACTTCTAGTTACTTGCTCTATTTCATGCAAACAATCCTTGCTATTTTCCAAAACCAACACACACACTTCAAAACATCTTACAAACATTGAAAACATTTTCAAAAGACAAACATCTTTGTATACATTCTTACGAACGAGAATTATTACAAAGATCGCCTAAACGAATGGCCTCTTTTATAAAATACTTTCAAAGCCACACCAAACACAATTTCAAACAAACAAAAGCAAGTGATCTAAGCAATTAACTAAGTGCCCATGAAAAACCATGCATGAAAAGGGTGCTAACACCTTCCCTTTTCATAATCTACCCCCTGAACTCAAGAAATAATATCAAAGGTCTTTCCTGTGCTTTTTCACCTTTCCTTTTGGATAAAAGAAAAGTCGGTGGCGACTCTTGCTAACCGCAACATTTGCGATAAAACGCAAAACCTCAAGTCAGTTCTCCCACCGCATCACAATGACAGATCTACATGAAGGCACCTTTGGAACCCATTCTAGTGGACATACCATGGCTAAGAAGATCCTATGGGCAGGATATTACTGGTCCACTATGGAAGCCGATTACTATCAGTACTCTCAAACTTGTCATAAATGCCAAATCTATATTGATAAGGTGCATGTGCCTCCAGTTCCTTTGAACGTCCTGACAGCTCCTTGGCCCTTTGCGATGTGGGGCATCGACATGATCGACGAGATCAGACCCATCGCTTCCAATGGACATCGTTTCATCTTAGTGGCTATTGATTACTTCACGAAGTGGGTTGAGGCGTCTTCCTTTGCTACAGTAACCAAGAATGTCGTGGCGCGGTTTATCCAACACAATTTGATCTATCGATATGGGGTACCAGAGATAATTATTACTGACAATGGTACGAATATCAACAACACAATGATCACCGAGCTCTGTAAACAGTTTAAGATACAGGACCATAATTCATCCCCTTACCGTCCGAAGATGAATGGCGCTATTGAAGCAGCTAACAAGAATATCAAGAAGATTGTACAGAAGATGACGGTGACATATAAAGACTGGCATGAGATGTTACCATTCTCTCTTCATGGGTACCGTACCTTAACACGGACGTCGACAGGGGCAACCCCCTACTCTCTGGTATATGGCATGGAGGCAGTCCTACCCATAGAAGTCCAGGTACTCTCTCTCAAGATTATGAAGGATGCAGGTTTGAACAAAGACGACTGGATCCAAACCCGACTTGATCAACTGAATGTAATCGATGAAAAAAGGCTTACTGCTATCTGCCATGGTCAAACGTATCAAAAGCGAATAATCAAGGCTTTTAACAAGAAAATCAGGTGTCGAGAATATCAATTCGGGGATCTGGTGATCAAACGCATCATACTGCCGCAAGGTGATCCCAGGGGAAAATGGACTCCCACGTATGAAGGGCCATTTGTGGTTAAGAGCATTTTCTCGAGAGGAGCTATGATTCTAACCACCATGGATGGTGACGACCTTCCTCACCCTGTAAATGCAAACATAGTGAAAAGATACTATGTGCTGTACCCCAAAATTTGCCCTCCCATATTCCTCACAATTTGTCAAGAATGATCTTCAAGTTGCTCAAGATGACTCAAGAGTTGGACAGTCAATTCACCTCCTAAGGCAGTCAACCTCAAATTAGGGTTTTGTGTTGCATCAAGGTCCTTACATCCAAATGGCCTCAAATTCTTCCCAATGTCCTAATATGCTCTCAAGTTCATCCATGTCAAATTTCAGACCTTGCAGAGGAAGTTTGGTCAGTCAATTGCTCAAGAGGCCCAAAAATCGACTGTGCTAGGGCAAAAGTCAATTGTGTCCCAAATACAGTCAAACCTTAAGATTTTTTGTCAACATTATCATTTTAAAGGACAATTCATCATTTGATCAAGGGTTGATCATGATTCATCAAGTATTGCTAAAGATTCATCAAGATTCAAAAGTTATTAAATTAGGGTTTTGTAGGAAAAGTCAACTCAACTTTGACTAAACATAACTTTCTCATACTTTATGAGAAATGACCCATCCAAAGCTTATTTTGAATAGGATGAAATTTCATACAATCCATATTCACACCCCAAGATCAAGAAATGATCTCACAAAAGTTACAAATTTGGACATTATAGGTCATTTTTGAAAGTCAACAAAAACACATTTTTTGCCAAAGCTTATAACCTGAGAATGGAATATCAAAATGAGATGAGACCAAAATGGTTGATTAGAGGACATCTCAAGGTTTCTAAAAAGTCAAAGAACACCTCCAAAGGTTCAAAATTGAGGAAGTTATGCATTGTTGAAGTTGTTCATTTTTCCAAATTTGTCAAAAGTCAACTATCCTCAAAACTCCAATTTTTGACAAAAGGGCCCACTTTTTTCCACTTGATATGGTCTTGTCATGCCACACAGGTGCCCCATATTTGATTTCATGGCCACTCATTTATTTTTCTATTTTATTTAATTTTTATTTATTTAATTCATTTTTAATCAATATTAAATCAAATAAAATCTAGAAATTGATGAAATCATATCTTTGTGATTGGTACAACTTTCAATTGGCATGATTCATCAAATCAATTCGTATCAAGGCTCATTCATGCATAAAAAATCAGATTTGAGCTATTTTTGGAAGTTTGATAATGGTGATCAAAATCAAATCATGAATCTTCAATGCACTTGGATTCAGACCAAAAGATCAAACTTAATTCATTCTATAACACTCACACAAGCCACACAGACCAAGAACACGCACAAAACACTGCTGAAACGTCCAGAAGAAGTTTGTGAAAAAGCTTGAAAACTTGGAGATCAAAAACAACATTGGAGCTCGATTCAAACAAAAAGTTGGACACTAATCCCTTGCTGGCAATCCCCTGAAGCGATACCAATCAAAATCAAGCCTTTTCATTGCCTAAAACTCGCTGTAAGTCATCACGAACCAAGCTCTGAACATGGAATCCAAATCTCCAATTCTTGCATCTTTTCTTTAAAAGCTTGGCATATTTGTGTTTGTTGTTTGATTTAGAACGTTTTGGCATTATTCAATTGTATTTTTAGGATCTATATCATGATGCCCGAACCTAGGGTTCTTGTTCTTGTTTTTTAGGCATTTTTGGTACGGGCAAAATCAAGGCGAATAATTGGTATATGGATACTCAGGAAGGAGAGACGAAGTCAGCCATGGCTTTGGATTGCATTTCTATGGCCTAGGGTGAATTCTAGGACACGCCTAGGAATTTAGCTGCGGACAAAATCCGCAGGTAAAAACCTGGTTATTTCAACGAAGAAGACGACTACGCGTCCTCTTCCCATTGGCCGGTTTAAACAGCGCGCCAATTTTTTTTTATTTTCCAAGCATAGTAAATGTTTTTCCATATATTATTTGTTTTGTATTCTTATAACGAATGAGAAGTTTGGTTGGGTGGTTGAGCACGCTGGCATGTGAGCAATAGGACCTGGGTTCGAATCCCAGGTCCCCCAAAATGCTTATTATTATTTTCTTGCAGCAATTCCAATGAATCTCCAAGCATAAAGACCACCATGCGCCTCAAGGATCAACGTGCCAGATGGCCTTCAGGCCAAATCTGTTGGTCGTGAATGAAGGACCACCATGGTCTCAGGTCAATGCACGCATAGCAAACCACAAAGGTCAAACAGGCTGGGACGAAAATGGGCCTGGAAATTGCAATTCAAACACCCTCTTTGGGCCCAACACCCCCTGAGTTTGTTCCATTTTATTTTCTTTTCATTATTTTCCTATTTTTGTTTTATTATTATTATTATCTTAATTAATTAATTAACCAATTAACTTTTTTTCATAAAAAATCAGAAACCACAAAAATGATATTTTTATTAATTCCATTAATTTTATTATTTATTTTTGTAAATAGCAATTAATTAATTTATTTAGTTTAAATAGTTTTAACATTAATATCTTTTTGCAATAAATTAAAATTAATTTAGAATTAGGTTTTTAATATTTTTAATCATTCTTATTTTATTTCCTTAATTAAAATAAAACCCAAAAATATTTTTATTTAATTAATTAATTCAATTATTAATTTAGACTAATTTTTAATTCAAAAATAACAAAAAAAAAGCTTTATTTAATAAAAAGGATCAAAACCCTAAGACACTCTGATTTAATTTTCTCGCGCGCGTATTATTTTTTATCCATATTTCAATATTGTAACTGCTTCGGGAATGTAATAGTTTTTAACTTAGGACTTTATTTACTTATTTATCGCTTTTATTTACTTTTCGCAATTTAATTCTAAAAGGGTTTGTCTTTGGCGATGTAAATACCTGACGCCTTGTAATAGTTTAGATTTATTTTCCACAATTTACATTCTGCAACTATTAACTATTAGATGTTTGATAAATAGGCAATGCATGACAAGATAAATCTTTAACCTAAAATCAACAGTAGCTCACCATTAACATGTACAAAGATAAATAACTGAAAAATAATACACTCGCACATGCGCACTCTTAGGGTACACCTCACTTGGTTGCCTTCTAAAGTGGTCATTGAGTATAGGAAGTTTTAGAGGTCACCCTCTTGTCCAAAGATCATAAGTTGCCTCGAAACGGTTGCCTCAGATAAAATGATCTAAGACATTAGGGTTACCGCTAAGGCGTCCTAACATTGCTTTAGTGACCACACGTCCCTTAATCGAATTGACCCTAAAACTCTAACGACGGTGCTACCTACTCCTCAATAGTGGGATAGCATTGTCTAAAGGACATTAGCACAGTTTAATTTCCTTTTCGAGTAGGTAGATGTTTCTTAAGTACTTGCTCCTTTTAAAACAAAACAAAACTTTTCGCACTTACACCCTCTTAAAAACAAAAACTCTTTTCAAACCCACAAACACAAAGAAAATCAAACTTTTGAAAACACAATGAGCGAGTACCTAAGAGCCCGTGGATAACCATGAATAGAAAGGGTGCTAACACCTTCCCTTTCTATAATCTACCTCCCGAACCCGAGAAATATCTCAAAAATGAATTTTTCTGTGCTTTTGTCCTTTCCTTGTTGGATAAAATAAAAGACGGTGGCGACTCTTGCTTACCGCGACATTTTGCAAAAACAAACACAAACGCGAACCAGCATTCCAAAACAGTCAGTTCTCATTCCCACCGATCACACTACGCATAATCAAAGACCCGCTAGGTCGACTGGCCTAGGAAAAAATAAGGGCTTCCCGGCGAACCAAAAGGGTTCAGGAAAAAGTAAGGGATGAAAATGAAAAAAATCTGTACACCCGACAAGTTGAAAACCCAAAAGGGAGGCTTGGGCAAAAAAGGGTATCCCGGTGGATTGAAAACCCGAATGGGCAGTCCAGGAAGAAGTTAGGGATTGAAGTGTATCACTATGTCTCATTGGATCATCTTGCGACCAGACTTCGGTATCAACTATCAAGCTCAGACGGCGCCAATCAATCTGATCAACCTTCGGACAAGTAGCAAAGTGATGAGACGCTTGGGGATATAAAGGCAATAGTAGAGTTGGAACCCAATGGGGTTGTTTCACATAGCTCTTTTTCCTTCTTTTACACAACTTTTATAATTCCTATCTTTCGGCGGTGTTCTCTTACTAGGACGTCAACCTCCTTGTACAAAACGCCTATTATAGGCCAATTTCAAAATCAATACAAGTCATTTTTACAAAATTTCAATTTGTTTCTTTTTCTTTTTCTATTTTGTTTTGCAAGAACGTCCAATGATTTATTTTTTATATATGCATTTGAAAATGATTGCTGCTCATAAATATTTATATAAGGGACAAAAGACAATTACTCATAATTCCAGAAACAGGGAAAATAAGAAGTGCCAAACCCGACGGTTCCTTTGCCCAGCAGGTATCGGGATAAAGTCATGCTTGGGAACATAATTTTTGGTACATACACTCCCCACAGAGTAGAGGTATCCAAAGACATTGATGTCAGTTTCCAAAAATAGGACATAATTATCCCTAGTCGAGGTTCATAATCGCAGGCGAGTCAATAAATCTTATTCCCCGCAGAGTTATTTCTCCAGTATCCCTTCCCGATAGAATATTTGCAAATCTCCAGCAACCGTTAAAGATTTATTCTCCCAGACACGAGCATACCCCGATAGTATTTCAGGAACATACATCATGACAGACGCATAAATATCATATACAGCATAATCTCATTTATTTTGAGAATATCATCTCGCCCTGCATTTCATGCATCGCATATAACTAACCCTGATATTTTTTTCAGGAAAAGACGATTAGCTTCAACGAATCCAGCAGTTATACATATCACATCTACAGACAACTAATGGAGACTCAGTTCCCGAAATCAAACGGGTTAACTAATCTATATTATCATATCAAAGTAACCTTACCCCGGTTCCTCCTGAAGTTTTACACAAACTTATGACATTACCCAGGTTCCTCCTGATGTTTTACACAAACTTATAACCTTACCCCGGTTCATCCTGAAGTTTTACACAAACTTATAACCTTACCCCGATTCATCCTGAAGTTTTACACAAACTTATAACCTTACCCCAGTTCATTTTGAAGTTTTACACAAACTTATCTTAAAGTAACCTTACCCGGGTTTTACACGAACTTAGCCCAAAATAACCTTACCCAGGTTCCCGCTGCAGTTTTACCCAAACTCCTCACGAAATAACCTTACCCAGGTTATCATATCAAAATAACCTTACCACGGTTCCTTTTGAAGTTTTACAGAAACGTATCACAAAGTAACCTTACCCAGGTTTCTTTTGAAGTTTTACACGAACTTATCACGAAGTAACCCTACTACCCAGGTTCCTTCTCACCGCCCTACTATCCAGGCTTTTCATATCAAAGTAACCCTACTACCTAGGTTCCTTCTCACAGCCCTACTATCCAGGCTTTTCATATCGAAGCAACCCTACTACCCAGGTTCCTTCTCACAGCCCTACTATCCAGACTTTTCATATCAAAGCAACCCTACTACCCAGGTTCTTTCTCATAGCCCTACTATACAGGCTTTTCATATCAAAGTAACACTACTACCCAGGTTCCTTCTCACCGTCCTACTATCCAGGCTTTTCATATCGAAGCAACCCTACTACCCAGGTTCCTTCTCACAACCCTACTATCCAGGCTTTTCATATTGAAGTAACCCTACTATCCAGGTTCCTTCTCATAACCTTACTATCCAGGTTCATTCTCTCTTATCTCCAAACAACAGTCCACAACACTCTAAGACCAGGACCTAATCGAACACGATTGGTTTCGCATGTCCCCAATAGAGTAACGGACAACTGAAGCTCCTAAAACTCTATTTCTTGAGACATATACCAACATTCCTTAGTAGATTCCTCCTCAACAACAGCAACAGGGACTCTCATCAAAGGAATATCTCAGGAAATCCACAGTCTCTAGATGGCATCTTTAAGCCCATATCCGACAATCTTCAATTATCGACCTCCAAATGACATCTGTAAGCCCATTCCCGATATCACAAATCAAGTGCCACTTCATGCGAGTGCAAACTTCTGGGCACTCTAGTGTTCAAATCATCTTCCACCTCCAGATCACGAAAGGCAGATCAGCCAATCTACATCCTCAGGTTTAAGAAGATTGAACAGGGGCAGCTGTTGTACCCCAAAATTTTCCCTTCCATTTTACTCAACAAATGTCAAGTGAGGTCCCCAAGTTGCTCAAGGAAGCCCAAGAGTTGACCAGACAAGCTCTGCCCTAAGGCAGTGTACCTCCAATTAAGGTTTCTATTTTCATCAAGATAGGAGAACCACAAAGGCCTCATATTCTCCCCATGTTCTTAATATTTTCTCAAGACCCTACATGTCAATTTTCATGCCTTGCACAAGAAGTTTGCTCAGTCAATTGCCCAGATGCCTGAAAATCAACTATACTAGGTCAAAAGTCAATTGTGACCCACATACAGTCAAAATTCAAGATTTTTGGTCAACATCAACATTTTGAAGTGACTTTCATCATTTGATCAAGGGTTGACCATGATTCCCCAAGGAATGCTCCAAATTCATCAAAACCCAAAAGTTGCTAAATTAGGGTTTTGTAGGAAAAGTCAACCCAACTTTGAACAAGCATAACTTCTTCATACTTTATCAGAAAGTTTCCATCCAAGGCTCATTTTGAAGAGGACGCAATTCCCTACAATTCATATTCATCCCTCAAGTTCAAAATATGCACTAATTTAAAGATATGAATTTTTACATTATAGGTCCTTTTGAAAAGTCAACAAAAACACCTTTTCGGTCAAAGCTTCATACGTGAACATGAAAGATCCAATTGAGATGAAACAAAAAGGGTTGTTTAGGGGACATCCTAAGCTTTCTAAAAAGTCAAAAAACACCCTCCTAGGGTAAAAATTGAGAGAGTTGGGCATTGTCAAAGTTGGAAATTTTTGGAAAATTGTCAAAAGTAAACATTGATCAAATTTGCATTTTTTTTCCAAAGGGGCCCGTGTTTTCTTGCTTGAAACACGTTTCTAATAGGACCCACGACCCCTGAGATTTTCCACCTATTATTTCATTACTTTTATCATTTATTTTGATTTTTTATTCATTTAAATCAAAATAAATCAAATTAAATGGTAAAATAATGAAATCAAATCAAATCTTGGGATTTTTGTGCACATTTGGAGTCTATGTACAGCTAGAATGATGATCAATTCGTGCAAGACTCATTAGGGTGGGAAAAGATTGGATTGAAGCTTATTTTAGAAAGATATCATACATGAAGCAAAACAAATCCAATTTCCATTATTTCTCAAGATTCATACCAATTTTATTAACCTAATTCAGTCTACTATATGTATACAACAATTGCAGATCAAGAGAAAGGGGTTAGCAGTTGTGAAAACACATAACAAAGTTCCAAAAAAGTGACAAAAAATGTTGGGTCGTTTTTGCATTTAGAGATCAATTCAGACCATTCCAACGCTGCTAATCACTTCTTGGCCATCTCCTGAGGCCAACAACATCATTTGAAACCTTCAAATTGTCAAGAATCATCGCCTAGACACGTCACAATTTGCCTCCTAAACTCAAATTCGATTTTTATGTTTTACGCATGATAAATCCATTATACCCATATATTCTTGTTCATAATCGTGTTTGCAAGCTCTCTGTATCACTTAATTGTACTAACAGTGCAAGAATCCATATTCACCATTGTTAGGGTTTAAGATCACGATTTGGAGATTTCTGATATAGGAAAAATTGGGCCATGAATGAGGTACCATGATACTCGTGAGACCAAGACGAGTTGATTGGTACCATCACAATTAATTTATCATGCTCGTATGAGATTTTTGAATTTTGTAGGGGCTATAGTTACAGTAAACGTCTGTAGGTATAAGTCTGTAACCTAAGACGACAGTTGCAGTGAAAGAGATGATGTGTGGCAGCCCATGACCGGTTGATTTGAATTTCGCGCATTTTTTTGGTCATCATGCGCTTTTTGTATTATATTATATTTCGTTTATATATATTAACAAAATAACAAGTAGCATTGAGAGACGCGCCTTTGATGCACACGTCCTGGATTCGATTCCAGGCGTGTGCATTTTGTTATTTTCCTATTTATTTCAGGCAAATCCAATGCTTCACTCCCTTACACGCCTTCCATGCAACCCCAGTATCCAGCCACTAGATGCACTGCTGGCCAGATCTAACGCTTCTCCCCTGAATGTCCTTGGTACACCTCAAGTCAACGCTTGCACAGGATCCAGCGTGGTTGACTAGGCTTGGAGCTTAATGGGCTTGGAAATTCAGAATCTCACCCCCAGAATTGCTAACAACACAGGCCCATATCTTTTTTTCTCAATTTATTTCTTTTATTTTAATTGTTTTATTTAATTATTTTTTTCACTAAATTAATTACTCTTTTTTTAAATCATAAAATCAACCAATCACAAAATACCAAAAAAAGCATTTTTATTTAATAAATTATTTAATTTAATTATAAAATTAGGTTAATTTAATTTCTTTCATAATTTAAAAACAATTAGGAATTAGGTTTAATTAATTTGCAATTAAACATTTTCTCAAATAATAGAAATAAAAAAAATACTTTTTCTGTCAAATTAGGGTTTTAGATTATTTCAATTGTCCTCGCATTTAATTTGACGCACGCTTGTTAATTATTTGTCCATTATTTTGTAACTGTTCAGGGTTTGTAATAGTTAATCTAAGGTTTTTATTTACTGTTTAAATCCCCGATTTTTGGCTATGTAATTAATCCCCCTCCCCGAAGCCTTGTAATAGCTAGGTTTATTTTTCGCACTTTAAGTTCCCGCAATCTTTAACGGTCTAGATGCATGGCTAATAGGATTGTATGAAAAGAATGCTCGAAATTTAAAACGGTAGATCACCTAATGTGCAAAGACTAAATAATTGGAAAATTTCACATGCACATGTTCACTCCTAGGGTTTGCCTCACTCCGGTTGCCTTTGGTAAACAGTCATTAAGCATAGGAGATTTTAGTGGTCGCCCTCCCGTCTAAAAGATTAAAATGTTGCCTCGGAAATGTTGCCTCGGAAAGATCTTAAGACTCTAGGGTTACTACTAAAGTTTTCTAACGATTGCTTTAGTGATTGTACTTGTCCCTTTCGAATGTCCCTTATAACTCCAACGAAGGTGCTACCTACTCCTTAATAGTAGGATAGTGTTGTCTAAAGGAAATAGAACAAATAATCTTTTTTCGAGTAGGTAGAATCTTAAGTACTTGCTCAATAAAAACTTTTCACACAAACAACCTTTCAAAACAAATTTTAAAAACAAACTTCGTCACATCCTTGAGGACCAATACAAGGGTTATCACGAAGTAAAACATTTCCAAGACAAACACACACAAGCAATTTGAAAAATGAAAAAGTACCTAAGAGCCAGTAGATAACTATGGATAGAAAGGGTGCTAACACCTTCCCTTTCTATAATCTACCCCCCGTACTCAGAATATCTCGAAAAAAGATTTTTTCTATTCTTTTTCCTTTTCCATGATTGGATGAAATAAAAGTCGGTGACGACTCTTGCTTACCGTGACATTTTGCAAACAAAAAAAGCAAACCAGTATAACAGTTGGTTCTTCCACTGTATCACAGGCATCATGAGATTCTGAGCGTGATCTCGCACCTATTTGAGATAAGGCTCCAAAGGAATGGAGTTCTTATGGCTCAAAGTCTTGCTATCAACTTTGTTAACCATGCCCCAAGCATGCACAAACCTTATATGATAACTTTAAACATTGTTCTCATAGTCGAATACAATACCTTGGATGTGTGCATCATGAGGACCATCTCTTCGAGTTGTAATATTCAGTTGAATATAGTGGATTAAGACCTCATTGGAGAGAGGCGAAATCACCTTGACGGGTGGACTGGAGTAGTTTGAGATCAAACGAACCAGGATAAAAATACTGTGTTGACTGTAATTGATTTCAAGTTTTTACAATTCAACCCCCCTTCTTGTGTTTTTCACTTCTTCAATTGGCATCAGAGCTCCTGGTTCTGAGCTAAAACACTTAACCGTGTCAGTACAAGATCCAGCGTCAGAAAAACACAATGGCAGGAACTTATCAACACACCAGCAATGACAACAATGAAGACAGAGACAGATTCAGTGGCAAACCTCCAGTCTTTGATGGAGAAAATTTTGATTACTGGAAAGACAGAATTGAAAGCTTCTTTCTGGCACATGATGTTGATCTGTGGGACATGGTGACAGATGGATACACGCACCCAGTGAATGCAAGCGGTCAGAAGATTGACAAGAAAGCAATGTCTGACCAACAAAATCGTGACTTTAAAAATCACCACAAGGCCAGAACCATTCTTCTCAGCGCCATATCTTACGCTGAATATGAAAAGATCTCTAACAGAGACACAGCAAAAAACATGTTTGACTCACTCAGAATGACGCATGAAGGCAACATTCAGGTCAAAGAAATTAAAGCTCTTGCGCTCATTCAGAAGTATGAGGCATTCAAAATGGAAGAAAGTGAATCCATTGAAACAATGTTCTCAAGATTCCAAATTCTGGTGGCTGGTCTCAAGGTTTTGGAAAAAGGATACTCTACTGCTGATCACGTCAATAAGATCATCAGAAGCTTACCAAAGCAGTGGAGGCCAATGGTTACAGCTCTGAAGCTAGCTAAAGATCTCAACAAAATTTCTCTGGAGGAACTTATCAGCTCCCTCAGAAGTCACGAGATAGAGCTGGAAGTTGATGAACCTCAGAAGCAAGGTAAGCCTTTAGCATTGAAATCTAACAAAAAATCTGAGTCTAAAGTTTTGCAGGCAGTTGAAGAAACATCTGATGGATCCTCATCAGAAGAAGACGAACTCTCACTCCTCTCCAGAAGAGTGAACCAACTATGGAAGCAGAGGCAAAGGAAGTTCAGGAATCCCAGAAGATCTGATCATAATGAGTCTTCTTCCAGATACAGAAGGACAAATTCTTCCTCTGGATACAGAAGATCTGAAGGCTCCTCAGGAAGCAGAAAGCCAAACACTAAGGACATCATCTGCTATGAATGCAATGAGCAAGGACACTACAAGAGTGACTGCCCAAAGCTTCAGAGGGAAAAGCCCAAAAAGAAGTTTGAAAGAGAAAAGAAGAAAAGTCTCATGGCTACATGGGATGACTCTGACTCGTCTGAAGCTGACTCAGAATCAGATGATGAGAGAGCAAACATAGCTCTTATGGCCAACATTTCAGAAGACAGTGAAGCTTCTGAATCAGACTCAGAATCAGATACTGAAGAGGTATTTCCTGACTTTGCAATTAATTTTACTAGGGCTGAACTTGCTGAAAGCCTTAACGAAATTCTGGAAAGGTACCAACAGATTAGAGTTAAATTCAGAAACCTGAAAAGGAATCTTGAATCTGACTCTGATAAGACTGAGAGTCTTAAATTTGAAAATTCTGAGCTGAGAAATAAAATTTCAAAATTAGAAAATGTTCTACAAAACTCTCAGAAGGAACCAATTTCTGAAACTCCCAGCAGCGCTGATGAGATCATCAAGGAGTATGATCATAGTTTCCAGAAGTTCCTTGCTAAAAGCATAGATAGAAGCAAAATAGCTTCAATGATCTATGGAGTTAGCAGAAACGGCAGAAAGGGAATAGGATACCAAGGTAAGGTTCATACACCAAAGAATGCCATGGATTTAACCATTAAACACACTCCTCTGAACTCACATTTTGTGTATGGTCACACACATGATATTAAATACACTAGCAGTAAGTATTCTGTGAAACCAAAATTCAACCAGAGTTTTGGTAAATCTAACAAATCAGGACCCAAGAAAATCTGGGTACCTAAGGATAAAATAATACATGTTGCAGATATCTTTAGCAGCAAATCAGAAACACCAGTCATGGTACCTGGACTCTGGCTGCTCGCGACACATGACGGGAAGAAGGCATATGTTCCAAAGCCTGGAACTTAAGCTTGGAGGCCACGTTGTCTTTGGAGGCAATCAGAGGGGAAAGATCATTGGCTCTGGAACTGTAGGTAATGGAAATCTTCCCTCTATAAATAATGTTCTTCTAGTAGATGGATTAATGCATAATCTGTTATCCATAAGTAAATTAAGTGATAACGGTTATGATATAATCTTTAATCAAAAATCATGTAAAGCTGTTAGTCAGAAAGATGGGACTATCCTATTTAATGGAAAGAGGAAAAACAACATCTATAAAATCAAACTTTTTGAACTGAAAAGTCAGAATGTAAAGTGTCTTCTATCTGTTAACAACGAGCAATGGATCTGGCACAGAAGATTGGGGCATGTTAGTATGAGAAGAATATCTCAGATTAATAAACTCAATCTGGTCAGAGGACTTCCTAATCTGAAGTTCAATTCAGATGCTCTGTGTGAAGCATGTCAGAAAGGCAAGTTTGTAAAACCTTCTTTCAAATCTAAAAATGTTGTTTCTACCTCTAAGCCATTAGAACTTCTGCACATTGACTTATTTGGACCAGTTAAAACTGCTTCAGTCAGTGGCAAGAAGTATGGGTTAGTAATCGTAGATGATTATAGCAGATGGACGTGGGTAAAGTTATTAAGACACAAGGACGAGTCACACTCTGTGTTTGTTACCTTCTGTAACCAAGTTCAAAATGAAAAGGATCTTAGAATCGTTAAAGTCAGAAGTGATCATGGTGGAGAGTTTGAAAACAAAGAATTTGAGTCATTCTTTAATGACAGAGGCATTCTACATGATTTCTCTTGTCCTAGAACTCCCCAACAAAATGGAGTTGTAGAACGAAAGAACAGAACATTGCAAGAAATGGCCAAAACCATGATCAATGAGACAAACGTTGCTAAGATCTTCCGGGCAGAGGCAATAAACACAGCGTGCTACATTTAGAATAGAATCTCAATAAGACCTATTTTGGAAAAGACTCCATATGAATTGTGGAAGAACAGAAAGCCCAACATTTCATATTTTCATCCATTTGGATGTACTTGTTTTATGTTAAATACAAAAAAAATTTTGAACAAGTTTGACTCTAAAGCACAGAAGTGTATTATGTTAGGATACTATGAACGCTCAAGAGGGTACAGAGTATACAATACAGAAACACAGATTGTGGAAGAATCAATCAGTGTTTGTTTTGATGATAAGCTTGACTCTGAAAAGTCAAAGCAGAATGAAGTTTTTGCAGGTATGGAAGTTGAATTTACAGGTTCTGAAGACAAGTCATCAGAAGCTCTCAACAAAGACACTCCTTCAACATCTGAAAGGAGCACTGCTAGCAATCCTACAACAACTGTTGATCAACCTCAGAAGAGACTACCCAGAAGCAGCTTGGATCACCCAGAAGAAACTATCTTAGGAAGAAAGGAAGATCCAATCAGAACAAGAGCCAGCTTCAGAAACTCTGAAGAATCCCTCATGGGACTTGTGTCTCTGATTGAACCTTCTTCTATTGATGAAGCACTTCTGGACAACGACTTGATTCTAGCAATGCAAGAAGAGCTGAATCAATTCACCAGAAATGACGTATGGGATCTTGTTCCCAGACCAAAAGGATTCAACGTCATTGGAACAAGATGGGTGTTGAGAAACAAGCTAAATGAACAAGGTGAAGTTATCAGAAACAAAGCACGACTGGTAGCACAAGGTTATAGTCAGCAAGAGGGAATAGACTATACAGAAACCTTTGCTCTAGTCGCCAGGTTAGAATCTATCAGACTTTTAATTTCATTTGTTGTTAACAAAGGCATCACTCTGTATCAGATGGATATCAAGAGTGCATTCTTAAATGGTTATATAGAAGAAGAGGTTTATGTGCACCAACCCCCTGGTTTTGAAAGTACAAAACATCCAGAACATGTTTTCAAACTAAAGAAGTCACTATATGGTCTGAAACAAGCTCCCAGAGCTTGGTATGAAATACTAAGTAACTTTCTGTTAGAAAATGAATTCACCAGAGGGAAGGTGGACACTTCCTTATTCTGTAAGTCGGTTAAGAATGAAATCTTAGTCTGTCAAATTTACGTAGATGATATTATTTTTGGATCTACTAATCCTTCTCTTGGAAGAAAATTTGCTAAGTGTATACAGACAGAATTTGAGATGAGCCTCATAGGAGAACTAAAATTCTTTCTGGGAATTCAGATCAATCAAAACCCAGAGGGAACTTACATTCATCGGAGCAAATATGTCAGAGAACTTCTGAAGAAATTTGACCTCTCAGAATGTAAGTCATCAAAGATTCCAATGCATCCCACGTGCATTCTGGAAAGAGAAGAGGTAAGCAAAAAGGTAGAACAGAAGGTCTACAGAGGTATGATTGGTTCTCTCCTTTATCTGACGGCTTCAAGGCCTGATATCTTATCCAGCGTATGTATTTGTGCTAGATTCCAATCAGATCCTAGAGAATCTCACTTAACAGCTGTTAAGCGAATTTTCAAGTATCTGAAAGGTACTACTAATCTGGGTTTATTTTATAGAAAATCTAGTGATTACAGCTTAGTAGGCTACTACGATGCTGACTTTGCTGGAGACAGAGTACAGCGTAAAAGTACTTCTGGAAGCTGCCAGTTTCTGGGAGAAAATCTGATCTCTTGGTCCAGCAAAAGGCAATCCACAATTGCGCTATCAACAGCAGAAGCTGAGTACATAGCAGCAGCAGGATGTAGTACACAAATGCTCTGGATGAAAAGTCTGCTTGAAGACTTCCAGATTTTTGAGAGTAACATCCCTATACTTTGTGACAATACGTCTGCCATTTGCTTAAGTAAAAATCCTATTTTGCATTCTAGGGCTAAGCATATAGAAATAAAACATCACTTCATTAGGGACTATATTCAGAAAGGAATTTTGAACTTAAAATTTATTGATACAGACCATCAATGGGCTGATATCTTCCTAAACCCTTTTCTGAAGATAGGTTCAATTTCATTCTGAAACATCTCAGCATGAAACTCTGCCTAGAGTGAAAATGTTTTAATTTTATATATTAACCTTCAGAATATGTTTTCTTTTTACTGTGAACTTCGGATCAATCTCTGTTCAGAAAGATAGACATGCAGATTGTATCAGATTCTATTCTTAAAGATATGAGCGGTTCAGCTCAAGGATAGACGTGCTGCTCACTAAATCAAATAAGTGTCATCCAATCATCAGCAAATCTCTGAAGCAGAACACGCGTGCACGCTTCTGAGAAGGCAAAACGCTGATTGGGTGCATTGAGACACATGTCTGGTAACCGTTCCAAGTATCTTTCTCAAATCCCCCAAAATCAGCAAGCATTTAATGCATGTAATCATGAATTAATTCTCTTTCTTAAAACCGTTTACATTTTCAAAACATATTTTGAAATCTATTTAAGCACATTAACATCATTCATTAAATTTTTACCGTCTCCTACATTCATACAAATATTTTATGCATTCTTCTTGTGTGTTCATCCCCTTTCAAAAGAAACCCTTTTCTCAAAAAAAAATTCAGAAACCCTAAGTGTGAACATGGCAACCTCTAGCAATGTTTCTGCAGGTTCTCAGAAGAAGGCTTCATCTGAACAATACCAAATTCCCTTCAGAACACTCCTTACACAAGTGAAGAACTTAGAAGTGCTGTCTGAACTGATTGTTGACTTCTCCAGTCTGAAAGATAATGGATTCGATTTGACATAAGAAGTTAGGGCACAAGGATGGGAGAGATATTTTGATAGGTTGGTGGGTCCAACGTTCCCAGTATTGGTCAAGGAGTTCTGGATTCATGCGTCCTCATCAACACATCAAGTTACCTCCTACGTAATGGGAAAGAAGATTGTGATAACTGAGGATCACATTGCAAGATTGATTGGATACAACGGTGGTGGCATCCGCTGTATCGACATGGCAGAAAGATGCTCAGATGTTGTTGTCATTGCAAGGAAGATTTTCACCCATGGGGTTCCCAGCAGCAAAATCAGAGACTTAAAGGATCAGCACAGAATATGGGCGAAGATTATTCTGGGGTGCTTTAATCACAGGAAGCCCACAAGCTCTCCTGATTATATAAATATAGATCAGCAGTTTCTGATCTATTTTATTAATCAGAAGGTAAAGATTAACTTGGCTCATCTTCTGTTTAATCACCTCAAGACCAGCGTCAAGGAGACAAGGGAAGAAGAAAGGACAAAAAGGGACTGGATACCCTTTGGCAGGTTAATATCAGATATTCTGACTGAGAATAGGCTGATAGAACACCTTACAGAAGCACATGAATTAAGTTCTATTGAACCTACTGTTGGCAAGCCTCTGAACGCCAAAAATCTGAAGAAAATGAAACTGACAGAGAATATCAGAAAGGAGCCCAGCGTTACTCCTCTTGCTGACATCACCAGCAGAAGAGTCCCTCTGGACGACTTTCCACTATTTTTTGAGATTGAATCTAAACCAGTCATTGTTCTCAAATACTTGAACGCTTGCAAGGCTGATGGTACAGATCCCAAACTGAACATTAAAGATCTGCACCAGCAAAATCCAGAAGTTACTGTGAAGAAGACGAAGAAAAGAAAGGCTACTTCAGAAGGACCATCCCAGTAGACCCCTAAGAAGAGAGGTAATATATCTGCTGCTAATGTTTTAAATTCTTCTGCTATTCCAACATCAATCCCAACCCCAACTTCACATGAACTTCCAATCCCCATACCAACCATTGATGAAACCGAACTAGAGGATGACCCTTCTGAGTCACTGACTCTCAGGAGATCCCGCACCAAAAATCCAAAACCCACACCATCAACAGAATCAGAACTTGACAAAGTTCTTTCTGAAATTGATCAACGTTCTTCCGCTCCCCTCTCAGAAAATCCAAACATTCAACCAGAAACTCCCCCCTCACCACAACCAGCAACTACACTATCCCCAATACCAGAACAACCAGAAATTCCTCCTCCCTCTCCATAACCAGAACTTCATCCACCTTCACCTCAACCATCACCTCCACAACCTGAGTTTCAACACTCTGAAACTCCATCACCTGAACATCAAACTCCTGAACCTCATTCTCCTCAATCCTCTGAACCACAACCCTTGGCAATCCAGCTGCCTTGTGGTACAACTATAAACATACCCCAGCTGCCATCCTCACCAGAAACTACCCCTCCAAATACTCCAAACAGTCCAATAATTATCTCTGATTCTCCCACTCCATCTCCCAAACAAACTACAGAAGACCACAGCAGGACCTTCATCGATTTAACAATCCTTGACCGTCTTGCTGATCTCAAAAATAAAATAGCCATTCCCAAACCCAAATAGCTAGATGTTGGTGCTGGCATTTTGAATTTTGAAACAGGCTTGCAGAATTGGATTGCTTCTCTAAAGCAGGTTTGTCCTGGAATGATTGATCCCGCTGCCTCAGACCAACTCTGGACACAATTCAGAATATGGGTACGCGCTGAAGCCCTCAAGCTGCAAGATATCAACTATGAACAGGCCCAACAGAACTTCAGCAAGCTGCTGAAGGAAGTTGGAAGTCAGCTGCTGAAGGAAGAAGTGCTCCTTTTGGATAGTGAGCCATGGTCTGACAAGCGTCCAGCCTCAAAAGTTCAGCCAGCAGAAGATCAGTCAACTCAAGCTGAAGAGGTTAGTCAAGCAGAAGATGTTGCCGAAAGCTCTCAGAAGCATCCTGCTTCTGACGTTTCTCAAGCTGCCTTGGACAGGCAGATTCTGGAAGAGCTGAAGCAGAATGATATTCGTCTGCAGCAAAGAATGGATGAGAATGATCAGAAGATGAAGGAAAGGATGGATGTGCAAGACATCAAGATTGATACAGTAGTCAGCATGGTGCACAAGCAGAATGAAACTGCTGATCAGATCAAGACAATGCTAGAGACTCTGTTCACACGCTTGCCACCCCAACCTTAGTTTTTCATTCATGATATTTTCATTGTTTTCTTTGCATATCATCTGTACTGTTTGTCTGGCTCTGAATTAAATATAACAGTTTTTCTGCTCTGATCATTTTAGCTCATATTACTTTCACTTTTTGATTGCTGACAAAAAGGGGGAGAACAAGAATGATATTCTTCAATAACGGATTACTGAGACAAATAGTCTCAAACATTCTAAACACTCTGATATACTTGAATGTTTTCTGTTTTGCATAAGCTTACAGGTACAAGAAGTTAATCATCTCTGATACACTGAAGCTCTGATATACTGATCTGAAGCTCTGATATTCTGATGTTCAAAGAAAGTCAATAAAGATCTGATCCTGAAGAACTCTTGGAATTAAAAAGGGAAGTAATAAATTCAGGGGGAGTATCTCCGATCTAAACTCTGATATATCTTTATCCCTTATCTTTGACAAACTCCTATTTAACTCTGATACAATTTATTATTTGGTTATCTCTGATACTTTTCACGTTATTTTCTCAATTAAAAATATCTAGTTTTTGTCATCATCAAAAAGGGGGAGATTGTTAGAACAAAGTTTGAATCTACTACCCTAAGTTTAAGTTTTGATGATAACAAAATGCAAAGATATATTAATTGTATGATTCATGTAAGACATATATGCTGCCTAAAAAATTACGTTCTATTTTACAGAAACTTTGATGGGTATCAGCAAGAGAACATCATCATCAACATCAGAAGATGTTGTATCAGATGCCAGAATCAGAAGATTAACTTGTGCTTACGCTGAAGCATGATGAACAGATCTGCGCGTAACAATCTGGACTCTGATCAAGACAACACTTCATCAGCACCTAAGCAGCGTCAGAATGAGCCAAAGCTAGAACACGCTTAAGTGGCAACGGTACTGTGCATTCAAGATGATTTATTACCAACGACACCATTCCAGACAAGATCTGCTTAATAAGGAAAGAATTTTATTGGCATTGAAACGGAATTACTACTCCAACGTACCTTATTTCCAATGCTATATAAATAACACAGTGAAGATTGAATTGGCTAATGCTCTACAACCTTCTACACGCCTAAAGCTATTCATCATCTTCCTCACTCTCAGTTTGCTAAAGCTCTTAAAATCTTTATTCAATTACTTTAGCACTCTAGTTCTCATAAGCTTAAATTGTGTAGTATCACAGTTGTGATAAACAGTTTTTGTAGAAAACATTCACACACCTAGATTTCAATTCTTTGTAAGAAAGTATTTCCTTGAGAAACCGGTTTGTGGTTTGACTCAAGAAGGCTTTAGTAGTTGTTAAAGCAGTTGTAATATTCAGTTGAATATAGTGGATTAAGACCTCGTTGGAGAGAGGCGAAATCACCTTGACGGGTGGACTGGAGTAGTTTGAGATCAAAGGAACCAGGATAAAAATATTGTGTTGACTGCAATTGATTTCAAGTTTTTACAATTCAACCCCCCTTCTTGTGTTTTTCACTTCTTCAAGTTGTTCAACTAAGGTTCTATGGTAAGTTAGTGCTTCATGACACCACACAGTGACCCCGTATTCTCCTTGATTTAACTCAAGGGACACCGGTACCAACAAATGTGTCACACTAACGTAGCCATCGCTTCAACAATATCGGTCTATGTTGTACAAATTCCACGATCTATTGCTACTTACCTAATGTGCCCCAGATCCGGGTATAGGATCTTTATAAGTAATAAACCAAGCATTACCCATAAATGTAAATTAAACAAGGAAAACTAATAAAGCAAATAAAGGTGATCTAACTCTTAAGGTAACCCCACTTTTAATTTATATACCTCCCCGGCAGAGTCTCCAGTTCTGTAATAAGGTGGGAGAACTGAATTGGGTATTTTGCATTTTATCACAAATGTTACGGATAGTAAGAGTCGCCACCGACTTTTCTTTTATCCTATAAAGAAAAGGGTGAAAAGAACAGGAAAGACCTTTTGATAATTTTCTTTAGTTCAGGGGGTAGGTTATTAAAAGGGAAGGTGTTAGCACCCTTTTCATTTGTAGTTATCTACGGGCTCTTAATTGCTATCTCACTTTGAAATGCTTTGTGTTTGTGTAAGTTTGAAAATATTTTGAAAACTCCTAAGTTTGGAAAACTTTGCAATGATTCTCACATCTTTGAGAATGTATACAAAGTGTTGGTTTTGAAAATATTTGTTGAAAGGAATTTCTTTTGAAAGATGTTTCAAAATTCCAATGTAAGGCCATTTTGTAATCATTCTTGTATCATTTTGAATGTATACAAAATGCTTATTTTTAAGAATGTTTTGAAAGTGTGAGGTGTAGAAAGGGTTTTGTTTATGAGCAAGAAATTACGAGCAATCTACCTACTCAAAAAGTCTTTGTTCTTTTCCTCCTTCTTTAGATAGTGTTTGTCTACCATTGATTGGTAGAGAGCCATATCATTAGATGTGAGGGACAAGCGTGGGTTATTGTACAGTCATAGAAGGAAAATTGTAAGATGTTTTAGCATTTGTCATAAGGGACTAATATTTTTTATCGAAGGCAACATTGAAGAGTCATCGAGGGACTAAAATCTTTTATTCGAGGGTCTTTGCTAAAATCATTTCATGCACTAGGGACCTGACTGTTTATATCAGAGGCAACAAGTGTGGGTTACCCTAGAGGTGCAATTATGCAAGTTGTTTTGTTTTCAAGTATATTATCTTTGAATTAGGGTTGTCTAATGTTGATTTTAAGGTCTTTCCATACAAACCCCAATTACTAGCAATAATATGGAAAGTGATAAATTGCAGAATTTAAATGTCCTAAGCTATTATAATACTTTTGGGGATGGGGGATACAAATTTACAAATGGTGATGACAAGTAAAGTAAATCCTAATTATTATTACAAACCATTGAATATGAATAATAGTGTGAAATAATAAAATGCGCAATAATAATGTAAAGAGAAAAGAAATTGTTTTTGTGGTTTTGATGGAAAAAGAGTTTAATGGTTAATCTAATTAACTAATTAATTTGGAAAGGAGAAGTTATTTAATTATTTAACAAAACCTAAAATCTAAGTTAATAAAATAAAACCTAAGTCTATTAGTTTTTAATTTGAAAAAAAAGGAAATTAATTGTTTGAGGAAATAAGATAAAATAAAAATAATCAAAGTATTTGAAGTCTATTTAAAATAAATATTTTTGTACTTTAATAAAATTGAAAATAAATAAATAAATATAAAATGAAATAAAAAGATGGATCTGGTGTTCAAAGAGTAGAAATGAGGTTGAAAATTATTTTTATTAGGCCCATAATATGTTTTTGTTGGAATCAGAAAACAAAATAGAAAAGAAGTGGGCCTGCGCTGAATGAGTAAAATGGGAGGTGATGGAAAGTAAAGAGGTCAGGGACCAAGGTTGGGAAGTCCCAATCGCGCTAGAAAACAAAAAAAAATGATGGGAAAAATATTAAAATGTGACGCTGGGACTCGAACCCATGTCACAAGGGTGAAAGGCGCGGGCTTTAACCACAGGAGTGGTGATACATCCGGTAATTAAGGGAACAATCACTAAATATATTTTAAACTCCTTTCCGACTGTGCTTCATCTTCTTCCTTGCGCCAGCCAACATAACAACATTTTTGAATTTCAAACTTGCTCATTTCTTAACCAAATCAGAAAATGTAAACGTAAAACTTGTTAGAAATTTCATCACGGTTTCAAATATGTAAATAACTTGAACTAACTCTCAAAAATGAACATGAATTTCTGTTGGTACCAAATTCTTACCTTATTTTTTCGTTAACTTCAACTTTAAAATTCGCATCACTCAGGCAAGATAAATGAAATATAAGGGCATGGTTAGCTTCAGGGCTATGATGTCTACATTTTTCATTCACAAAGTAACCATTAATGATGCTTGTAGAGAGATTTCAAAGTTGAGAAAACTTACCTCAAAACTAGAAATCGTGTTTTGAGTTTGAGCACTCCTGGATGTTTGTGATGATCTGAATAACTTCAGTGGAATCCTAGAAAGCTAATGCAAAGCTTACTTTATGCTGAGAGTACTTGAATCTTTCTAGAGAAGTCAATGTGCAAAACTCTATTTTTAGAAATGGAGGATGGTGATGGAGGTGTTACAGTTGTGCAACAGGGTCCTGGATCACTTCTATATAGTGTATGGATGATGTTTAAAGGATTAAAAGTGAAAGCGCACGAGTGAAATGTGAGTTTGGAATTCAAAGTCAGAAATGGCAAGTTATGGAGCTCTTGGTGCAATTTCTGGTTTGAGGGAGTTTGAGGGAGTTTCAAGGCTTGTGAAAATCGTCTGTTAGCTTGAAAATACATCCTCTATTTAAAGGCAAGAGGTTTAAGGGCCTGAAGTGATCAGATTCACAAGATCACATGTTATGGTTTTTTGACTTGTTTTTGAAGCAACCTTGACAAACATTGTTCCAATGCATAGTACAAGGCAATCTAGAGTAGTTAGAGACTTTAAACATGATTATATGATTGTTGTACCCCAAAATTTGCCCTCTCATTTCTCAAGGTATTTTCGACAAATATCTTTGATGACTCAAGCTTGTGCAAAGTACTGATTAGGTCAAGACGTCTCTTCACACCGATGCTTCAAATTAGGGTTTGAGTTTGCGCAAAGACAGTTGGACTCCTAACATTTTCAAATGACTTTCAGGGATCATCCTAGACCCTCAGGATTTCTTATATCAATTTTCAAGTCTCGGATTACAATTTTCCAAGAAAGTCATTCACAAGGGCAAAATGGTCAAACGCATACTGAAAAGTCAAACTTTGACTTTTTGGTCAAAATGAAGTTTCAAAAATCATATTTCATCAAGACATGAAGTTGGTTCATCAAGAAATCAAAAGTCAAAGATTACTTTGAAAAGTCAAATTTCTAAACACTTAGAAAATTTTCTAAGTGTTAAGAAAATATAATAATTTCATAACTTTGGGCCAGATTTTAATCATGATGCAAGATGATTGAATCAGAACTTCTGACATGAAAGTTATGAATATGAGATCTAAAACATCATAGAACATAACTTCTTCTAGAAAGGCTGGGATTTCAAGTTATAAATCCATGAAGACATCCTTGAAGCTAAAACACTTAGTAAATTCTGAGCATATTTAAGTCAGAATTTGGAAAGAACTTCTAAGCCAGTTTTCACATAAGTACAATAAGAATTTGCAAAAGTGATTTAAAAAGTGATGGAAGAACATGTTACAAGCTTTCTAGAGAACTCCTTCAGATCATGCTGGAGCAGAGAGAATCAAAGGTCAAAAGTTTGCTTCGTCCCACTCTTCGATCAGAACATGACCCTTCGAATCTCACTCTTCAACATATATAAGCTCTACTTATCGATCAGAACATGACCCTTCGAGTCTCATTCTTTTGCATATGGAAGCTGTGTTCTTCGATCAGAACATGACCCTTCAAATCTCATTCTTCAGCATATGGAGACTATTCTCTACTATTCGATCAGAACATGACCCTTCGAATCACATTCTTCGAGGTATGGAAGCTGTGTTCTTCGATCAGAACATGGCCCTTCAAATCTCATTCTTCAACATATAGAGACTATATTCTTCTCTTCGATCAGAACATCACCCTTCGAATTTAACTCTGGTCTTTCCACTCTTCGATCAGAACATCACTAAGCCCCAAAACCTCATTTTGAACAGTCTGTTGTACTACTATGACACAATCCTACATCCAGCTACCACAACACTCCAAAACTGTTGCTGACCCAGTCCACACCTACATTTTCTCAAACCCCATATTTGCACAAAATTAGCACATTAAAACTGTATTTAAAAAGCAATGATATAATATGCCAAAAGGGTTCAAATCATATTTGTTTTCCCCCCAAAACCACAACAAACTCATCTATAAATAAATTGTTCCACCACACATCTAAGGGGATGGCTTTTGGGGAGAGAGTTATTGAATACAAAAATAGAGAGAAGAAAACACTCAAACACTCTTAAACCCATAATTCTCAAAACAATACCCTTGTTCTTCCATTCAAATCAAAGAACATAACACTTCTGTTCTATTTCTTGCTAACCCCAGAACATTCGAAGCCAGCAGCTCAGGTCCCAAACACACGCTTCAGATTCAAGGTAAGTCATCCTGGCTTTGAAATTTTCATTCAGAACATCATTAAATATGTAGATATCATAGTGTTGAGACTGTACATATCATTGCCTAAGTATAAAAACTGTGGATCATAACTTCTTGAAGAAAACTAGGCTCGGAATTAGGACTAAAACTTCTAGGTTTTTCTCACTGTTGTAACACAACACACTGAACTTCTAGATTTTTCTCACTGTTGTAACACAGCATACAGAACTTCTAGATTTTTCTCACTGTTGTAACACAGCACACAAAACTTCTAGGTCTTTCTCACTGTTGTAACACAACACACTGAACTTCTAGGTTTTTCTCACTTTTGTAACACGGCACACAGAACTTCTAGGTTTTTCTCACTGTTTTAACACCTAGAACTTCAGCACACAGCAAGCCAGAACTTCTGGTTTCCTATAACATTTCTTTCTGAACTATAGCGTGCCTAGCATCAGAACTTTTGGTCCCTCTCAGTTTTGTTTTCAGCAACATGTTGATCCTGTTTTCTTTATTTTTCCTTTTCTTTCTTATTTTTTTTTATTTTTAGCATTAATACTATTTTTATTAATATAAAAAAGACATAAAAATTATTTTCTTTTTATTAACTAATTATTTTTCTTTTAGTTTATTAAGATAAAAAACCTTTTCAAAACAAATCCTTTCATTTTCTTGTATTGTACAATTCAATATGGTTGTAATAGATAATTAGGATTTAAATTCTTGCAATCACCATTTATAAATATGTATCCCCATCCCTGAAATGATGTAATAGCTTGGGATTTATTTTCCGTATTTTTATTGCTTTCATACATTGTTAGTAATTAGAGTGTATGGCAAGATAAAAACAACAAGCAGACAATCCCTAATCAAAGACTAAATGCATGCAAATCAAACACACCATTCACACATGCACCCTTAGGGTAATCCCACTTATTGCCTCGGAAAATAGTCATGTCCCTCGAATATGTGCGTTTTAGCAAAGACCTATAACAAAAGATTTTAGTCCCTCGATGACCCTCAATGTTGCCTTCGGTAAATGATCTAGTCCCTAAACGACATTACTAAAACGTCCCATAGGTTTATTTCTATGACTATACGAACGTCCCACGCCCGTCCCTTCACATTCAATGATGGGGCTTCTTACCAAAATCAATGGTAAGATAGAAACATCTAAAGGAGGAGGAAAAGAATGTTTAAGACCTTTTGTGTAGGTAGAATGCTCATAGTTGCTCGCTTGCTCACAACAAAAACATTTTATACATCAATACTTTCACTTTGAAACATGTTCAAAAGACAAAACACTTTGTACGCGTTCTTATAGAGACGAGAACCATTAGAAAGACATTTATTTTCAAAATACTTTCAAAACCCACACCACAAGCACATTTTTAAACAAAAGCAAACGATCTATCAAGCAACTAAGAGCCCGTAGATAACTACGGATGAAAAGGGTGATAACACCTTCCCTTTTCATAACCTACCCCCCGAACTCAAGAAATAATCTCGAAAGGTATTTCCTGTTCTTTTCAATCTTTCCTTTTGGATAAAAGAAAATTTGGTGGCGACTCTTGCTATCCGCAACAAATGCGATCAAACGCAAAACACCCTAGTCAGTTCTCCCACCGTGTTACAGAACTGGCGAATCTGTTGGGGATAAGGGTTTAAAAGTGGGGTTACCTTAGGGCTAGATCACCTTTACTTGATTTCCTTTGTTTGATTTGCTTGATTTACATTATGGTTCCTTGTTTGGGCTTGTTTTGATCCTCTACCCAGATTTGGGGGCACCTTTTAGGTAAGTAGCAATAGATTATGGAAACTGTACGGCATAGACCGACACGGTTAAACTAATGGCTACGCTAGTGTGACACATTTGTTAGTACCGGTATCCCTTGTGTTGAATAGAGGATAATATCGGGCCGCTGAGTGGTGTCATGAAGCACTAACTGGCCTTAGAACCTTAATTGAACAAATTGGCCATTAGGAAGTAGTGAGATAGCGCGTTTCAGTGGAAAGCTGAAAATTGGTTGATACTCGATACTACACCAATTGAGATCGAACTTTTGGGATATCTCGGCCGTAAGAAAAGATTGATTATGCTGAGACAATCCCTAAAAGAAAGGTCAATGAAATCGAGATCCCCTAGAACCTGGTTACTTTCTAGGACAGGTTGAGCCAACTAAACATCAAGAGGGTACTTACCTATAAACTCCATGCAAGCCTAAACCTAAGGATTTGTCTGCTTTGTGTGTACATAACAACTTTCTTGCTCTGCATACATGTACATAACATCATAAACATCATAACATCATAACATCATAAGCATTCTCACTAACCATTTCAAGGATTTAGGAATTTATCTTTGTTTTGTTATGCAGGTCATGAATCCCATCCGAAGGAATACCATCCGGATTAGCTTCGTGAAAGAACACCCTCAACTCCAAGAGTTAGAATGAAGGGTGACTGGAGATTCTCCCTTCACCGAGAAATATGGTCGACTTCTCAGCTTGGCTACCTCCAAATTCCCAGAAGAAATGATGTGTGTGCTCTTCCAATTCTTTGATCCCATGCATCATTGCTTCACCTTTCCGGACTATCAGTTGGTCCCTATGCTAGAGGAGTTCTATCAACTATTGGGAGTTCCCGTGCTTGATCAATTACCGTTCACTAGTTTATAAGGGACTCCAAAGCCTGAAGTCATTACCGAATCCCTGCATCTGAAGAGAGACGGCATTATAGAAAATTAGGAGACAAGAAGCAGAGTTAAGGGTTTCCTAGCCAAATTCTTGTTGGATAAGGCTCGCTTATTATGGGAAGATATGGATTTCCAAGCCTTTGAATATGTCTTGGCTATTCTAATCAATGGTTTGGTTCTACTTCCCAATCCAGACCAATTCATAGATGTGAATTCCATCAAGGTCTCCCTCTCTCGTAATCCTATACCTATTTTGCTTGGAGACATTTTACATTGTTTCCACACTCGCACAATAAAGAAAAGAGGTACTCTCTTGTGTTTCATTCCCCTACTCACTAAGTGGTTTACTTCGAACTTAACTCGATCAACATTGAAGAACGAGCAAGGATTAACATGGTCTCAAAGGATGATGTCTCTCACACACTTTGACATTTATTGGTGTTCTCGATCCTTTGAGGATACTACTATCATTGACCATTGTGGGGAATTCCCTAATGTCTCTTTTCTTGGCATTAGGGGAGGTATCACCTATAACCCTTCTCTTGCATTATGGCAATTTGGCTATGCACGAAGAGATGGTCCTCACGATTCACTCATCCAAGGTTTGGTGTTCGACTACGAGAGTGACGATCAAGGCTATCGTCATAGATTTATATGAGCTTGAAGGATGGTAAATAAAGTGGATAGCAAGACATTGGGGCGTAAGAACTCCATTCCTTTGGAGCCTTATCTTAAGTGGGTGCGAACTCGTGCTCAAAGACTCGGTATGCCATACCCTGCAACTTTTCCTATCATCATGGAGTCATTAGTTGAAGGAGATGTTCCTTATGCTATCTCTCACCCTACCATGCCTGCTTCTCTTGAAGACTTACAAAGAGCTTAGATCCAGCTGAAGGAAGAACGAGACACTTTCGAGGCCCAGTTCTATGCGAGTGAAAAGAAGGTCCTAGAGCTTACGAGACAGCTTCATGAGGAGCGAAATTTGAACGCCGACATCGCGCCAAAGAGGATGTGTTTGACCTTTTTGTCTTAGGAGTTTATTTTGCTTTATTTCCTGCATTGTAAGCCCAAGGGGTACAATTGTAATCAATTTAAACTTATTAATACATTTGATGTTTTCTCCTTTCTTTGTTTATAACAAATTTAAATTTTCTAAGTCCTTGAAAATATTGCATCCACATACAATGCATCATATCATGACAGGCTTTTCCACACAGGTCTCTCATCTGCTTACTGTTTATTTCAGTAGAGATAGCTCTAGAACAGAGTATCAAAGACATTCAGACTCAAAATGCCCAACTTTAAGAAATGTTTTTGAACCTGTCCAAGGGACAAGAAGAGGTGAAAGCACTCCTCACTAGGGGCATGATCATGGGGAATCCTGAGGACAACAAGGATGACCAGTTGGAACAGCTACAAACTGAATTGGCAACAATGAAGATCCAAATGATGGGACAACTGGTGGGCCAGATGGCTCTTATCCAAAATTTAGCTCGGGGACAAGAGGAGTTAAGGACCCTCATCAACAAACTTAATCAAGATAGTTGCAACCATATGAAGCAAACGGTCGAGATTGGGGATCAAGTCATTATTCAGCCTCCCATGAGACAGGAAACTGGTTTAAGGGAGAGCAAACCTTCCCAAATTATTGTTACATCACGAGCCTAACAACAACCTCGACAACAACAACAGGGTAATCAGAGTAAATGGGTCCCATCCGATAGGCATTTTACCAAACTCGACATGCCAATATCGCAAGTCTTGCGACACATGCTGAAAATGAAAATTGGTTACATTAAGGGATCCTCCTCAGAATCCTAATATTTCTTCTCCCCATTACAATCATGGAGAAAGGTGTGCATATCATTCCAACAGTCCGGGGCACAATACTGATAATTGTTGGACGTTGAAAAACAAGATCCAAGATCTGATCGACAAAGGGGCGTTGGAGTTTACACAAGACGGTCAATTGGAGATTTTTTATCACCCCTAAAGGGCATCCATATGAAGTGGCATTTTGGGAAGGAAATTTTTATTTATTCGAATTTTCAGTTGTAATTTCTTTGTTTGCTTAAACACATATCTTTATGTCAGACTTTGGTTACTTTCATTATTGCATCGCATAAGTTTGTCTTGAATTCATCCATTTGTTTTCACTATATTTAAGCTATGCTTTATACTCTCTTTATGACATTCAACTCTTGCTAAAGTTACAAGAATTTAGAGGGAGGAGGACAAAAATAATGCCATAATCTCATACAGTATGATTTTGGACAGACCTTGCTGACGATGTACATGCGTTCTTTCAATTCCTAAACACTGGAGTTATAAGGAGGATAATCCCTAGTCAACCCCTTTGAGCCAAAGAAGTAGGAGTTTCCTTTTTACACAAACTGAAACATTTAATCAAAACCTGGGGCATGCTAGTCTCTCAACTAACTCAAATGCACGTTCGGTTGCAAACCTTCACTTCATATACAATGAATGACATCAAAAACATTCCTCTGGAATCAAAAGACGGTGATGGTTCCCTATCCAACAGGCAATCATTATCTCTCAAAAATTCCACTTAGTCAACACCTATGAAGGAGACTTAAGAAAAACTGGGGCATCCCGCTGACTGTAATCTAAAAACAAGGACGGTCAGGAAAAATCAGGGATAATAAATAAAAAACAGGTCACTACAAATCCTCAACAACATCGGAAATATGGAAAAAATGACTGATTTCCATCAAATAAACTTCCAAATTTCAAAACCATCACCAAAACGTCATTCCATACTCAATTGGAGTTCAAAAGCATAATTAACTGAGTTTAGGACTGAAGAACATCACGAAGAATGGGCGGGTACAAATACACTTTGAGCCTTATCCTTTGTTTCTTAAACCGTGAACCAGACCACGATACAACCTTTCAAAGTCCTAATTGAAGCATAAGTTAATTCGAAAGCATACTGTTATAAAAGGTATCCTAACTCCTGTAAGGCTTTACTCCAAATTCTGAGTTGAATTCATATTCCTGCAAAACTCATTACTTGCTAAAATTGCATTTTCAAAACTTCAAGACAAGCATACACTTTGCATTATTTGAATATCGTTGTTTGCATATGGCTAATTGTTTAATAGCGGAGAAATTCACACGACGAATATCCAACGAACGAAAGCTCTCTCAGTGAACAAAATCATTTCAAATGGGATGAAACTTCCAATGAAAAATCTCTTATAAGCAAGGGGGAATGACATGTCACTGTCACACTCGTCTGGGGCAGTCAAGTCAAGATTCCAAGAAATCTCTCAAGAAGTGCTGAGTAACAAGGAGTAAGTATGTATCTAAATCACTTGGAGCATTGAACGTGAATTCCAGCAGAGGTTACGTGAAGTCAAGCAAACATTTCCTGGCAATACTACAAGCACTTGCTACTAGGGGCAGTGACAAAAGTCCCACAAAGTCCTTTTCATAGGTGATCCCCATCCAGAGTTTCAATCTCTGAAAAATTCTCCCCAACTGAGTTGATCTCAAGAATCCTCGAGGAGTTCTGCCAAAAGAAAACGCCTCTCCAACAGATTGGCAACAGGGTTTATTTCCCCAACAAACAACAAGATTCCCCAGCTTGAATTTACCTCCAAAACTATAACAAATCAAGGGACCACAACCCCTCTTACACAGTAGACTTTTCCATAATCCCCTGTAGGTTGTTGCAAAGCCCAGGAGATAATCAGATAGTAGTCAACTTCTTGCTAACTTTCCTTTCTATTCCATTAAGAGATAACTGCCTAATAGAGCAACAGACAACTAAAACTCCTAAACTCGTTTCCCCAAACAGGAATCAACACTCTCCACAAGAGTTTTCTTCTCAATAAAATCAACATCCCCCAGCGGGTTTATCCTCAAACAAGAAAAACAGGAATCCCCAGTTAAAACATTCTAAGCAAGGTTCGAAGATGTATATATTCTTCATCCCCAATAGAAGTCCGGGAATCAACTTCCCAAAACACCCCAACTTTGGTCAAGGATTTATTTTCTAAGACAAAATTACATTCCAACAACATTCCGCATTTCATGCATCATATTTACGTACATGATAAGTGCATACGGCATAATCTCATTTATTTTGAGAACATCATTATATCGCGCATTTCATGCAGCTTGACATTACATGCAGCTGACTCTTTTCAGGAAAGATCAATCAACAGATGACTATTAACCAACTTTTTTAAGTTCCATATTAATACCTATAACAAGCCAGGAAAACTATCTATGGACGACTGATTGTAGATTAATACCTATAACAAGCCAGGAAAACTATATACATGAAGAGATTGAAGATTAATACTTGTAACAAGCCAGGAAAACTATCTTTCTTTCTCATGTCAGAGATTAATACCTAAAACCAGGCAGGACAACTATCTCAACGACCGAGAAAAAACAAGTTCTAGATTAATACCTGTAACAAGCCAGGAAAACTATATATGGATAACTGATTGTAGATTAATACCTGTAACAAGCCAGGAAAACTATCTGCATAAAGAGATTTAAGATTAATACATGTAACAAGCCAAGAAAGCTATCTTTCTTTCTCAAGTCAGAGATTAATACCTGAAACAAGCCATGACAACTATCTCAACGACCGAAAAAAAACAAGTTCCAGATTAATACCTGTAACAAGCCAGGAAAACTATTTGTGGATGACTGATTGTAGATTAATACATGTAACAAGCCAAGAAAGCTATCTACATGAGGATATTGAAGATTAACACCTATAACAAGCTAGGAAAACTATCTTTCTTTCTCAGGTCATAGATTAATACCTGAAACCAGACATGACAACTATCTTAAACGACCAACCTTTTCAAGTTCCAGACTAACACCTGTAACAAGCCAGGAAAACTATCTCTCTTTCTCAGGTCAAAGATTAATACCTGAAACCAGATAGGACAACTATCTACACGGCCATCATGAAGTAACCCTACCCAGATTCCTTCTCATACAATTCCAGATGAAGTTTTACATAGGCTCATCTGGAAGTAACCCTACCCAGGCTCCTTCTCATACATTTCCAGATGCGGTTTGACACGAACTCATCATGAAGCAATCGTACACTGGCTTCTTCTCATGGACTCTTCAGATACAGTTTAGATACGCTCCAGAAATGGACACCATTATGATACTCATTCAGATTCATCTTTCAGATACAGTTCAGATACGATCTAGAAACGGATGCCATTCTGATACTCATTCAGATTCAGCTTTCAGATACAGTTCAGATGCACTCCAGATACAGATGCCATTCTGATACACATTCAGATTCAGCTTTCAGATACAGTTCAGATATGCTCCAGATTCAGATGCCATTCTGATGCTCATTCAACACATTTCTCAAATACGATCCAGATACGATCCCGATACGGATGTCATTCTGATGCTCCTTCAAGCCGTTTTTCAAATGCGAGTCAGATATAATCAATTTATGGATATTATTCTAATACTTATCCCACTACATCTATTGTTTTAGTATAAATCAACCAGAGATTTATTTCGATACTTCTTCCATTTCTACCAACAATCACTTTTGGGTGGCATCTATAAGCCCATCTCCGACAACTCTCCATCATCTTTCCAAATGAAATCTTTAAGCCCATTCCCTACACAATCAACCACCATATCATCGAGTGAAAATTTTTATGCACTCTAGTGTTCAATCATCTTCCACCTTCAAGTCACGAATGGCAGACCCGCCAATCTAACTCTTCAGGTTTAAGAAGATTGAACAGGGGAAGCTGTTGTACCCCAAAACTTTCCCTCTCATTTCTCAAGGTATTTTCCACAAATATCTTTGATGACTCAAGCTTGTGGAAAGTACTGACTAGGTTAAGACGTCTCCTCACACTAATGCTTCAAATTAGGGTTTGAGTTTGCGAAAAGACATTTGGACTCCTAACATTTTCAAATGACTTCCAGGGATCATCCTGGACCCTCAGGATTGCTTCTGTCAAGTTTCAAGTCTCGGATTACAATTTTCCAAGAAAGTCATTCACAATGGCAAAATGGTCAAATGCACACTAAAAAGTCAAACTTTGACTTTTTGATCAAAATCAAATTTCAAAAATCAAATTTCATCAAGACATGAAGTTGGTTCATCAAGAAATCAAAAGTCAAAGATTACTTTGAAAAGTCAAATTTCTAAACACTTAGAAAATTTTCTAAGTGTTAAGAAAATATAATAATTAAATAACTTTGGGCCAGATTTTCATTATGATACAAGATGATTCAATCAGAACTTCTGACATGAAATTTATAAATCTCAATGAGATCTAAAACATCGTAGAACAGAACTTCTTCTAGAAAGGCTGGGATTTCAAGTTATAAATCCATGAAGAAATCCTTGAAGCTAAAACACTTAGTAGATTCTGAGCATTTTTAAGTCAGAATTTGGACAGAACTTTTGGGCCAGTTTTCACACAAGTACAATCAGAATTTGCAAAAGTGATTCAAAAAGGGATGGCAGAACATGTTACAAGCTTTCTAGAGAACTCCTTCAGATCATGTTGGAGCAGGGAGAATCAAAGGTAAGAAGTTTGCTTCGTCCCACTCTTCGATTAGAACATGACCCTTTGAATCTTACTCTTCAACATATAGAAGCTCTACTCTTTGATCAGAACATGACCCTTCAAGTCTCATTTTTCGTCGTATGGAAGTTATGTTCTTCGATCAGAACACGACCCTTAAAATCTCATTCTTCATCATATGGAGACTATGCTCTACTCTTTGATCAGAACATGACCCTTCGAATCTCATTCTTCGACGTATGAAAGTTGTGTTCTTCGATCAGAACATGACCCTTAAAATCTCATTCTTCAGCATATGGAGACTATGTTCTACTCTTCGATCAAAACATCACCCTTTGAATCTCAATCTGGTCTTTCCACTCTTCGATCAGAACATCACCAAGCCATAAAACCTCGTTTTGAATAGTCGGCTGTACTGCTATGACACAGTCCTACATCCAGCTGCCACAAAACTCCAAAACTGCTGCTGATCCAGTCCACGCCTGCATTTTCTCAAACCCCACATTTGCACAAAATTAGCACATAAAAATTGTATTTAAAAAGAAATGAAACAATATGCCAAAAGGGTTCAAATCCCATTTGTTTTTCCCCCTAAAACCACAACAAACTCATCTATAAATAAATTGTTCCACCATACATCTAATGGGATGGATTTTGGGGAGAGAGTTATTGAATACAAAAAGAGAGAGAAGAAAACACTCAAACACTCTTAAACCCAAAATTCTCAAAACAATAGCCTTGTTCTTCTCTTCGAATCAAAGAACATAACATTTCTATTCTGTTTCTTTCTAACTTCAGAACATTCGAAGGCAGAAACTCGAGTCCCAAACACACACTTCATATTCAAGGTAAGTCATCCTGAATTTGAACTTTTCATTCAGAACATCATTAAATATGTAGATATCATAGTGTTGAGATTGTACATATCATTGCCTAAGTAGAAAAACTGTGGATCAGAACTTCTTGAAGAAAACTAGATTCAGAATTAGGACAAGAACTTCTAGGATTTTCTCACTGTTGTAACATAGCACACAAAACTTCTAAATTTTTCTCACTGTTGTAACACATCACACATAACTTCTAGATTTTTCTCACTGTTGTAACATAGCACACATAACTTCTAGGTCTTTCTCATTGTTGTAACACAACACACAGAACTTCTAGGTTTTTCTCACTATTGTAACACAGCACACAAAACTTCTAGGTTTTTCTCACTGTTTTAACAACCAGAACTTCAGCGCGCAGCAACCCAGAACTTCTGGTTTTCTCTAACGTTTCTTTCTGAACTACAGCGTGCCTAGCGTCAGAACTTCTGGTCCCTCTCATTTTTGTTTTCAGTAACATGTTGATCCTATTTTCGTTATTTTTCCTTTTCTTTCTTATTTTTATTATTTTTAGCATTAATAATATTTTTATTAATATAAAAAAGACATAAAAAATATTTTATTTTTATTAACTAATTATTTTTCTTTTAATTTATTAAGAAAAAAAAAACCTTTTCAAAACAAATCCTTTTCTTTTCTTGTATTGTACAATTCAATATGGTTGTAATAGATAATTAGGATTTAAATTCTTGAAATCCCCATTTATAAATATGTATCCCCATCCCTGAAATGATTAGGATTTTTTTCCCACATTTTTATTGCTTTCATACATTGTTAGTAATTAGGGTGTATGGAAAGATAAAAACAACAAGTAGATAACCCCTAGTCAAAGACTAAATGCATGCAAATCAAACACACCATTCACACATGCACCCTTAGGGTAATCCCACTTGTTGCCTCGGAAAAATAGTCATGTCCCACAAATATGGGCGTTTTAGTAAAGACCTTCAACAAAAAATCGTAGTCCCTCGATGACCCTCAATGTTGCCTTCGGTAAACGATCTAGTCCCTAAATGACATTGCTAAAACGTCCCATAGGTTTCCTTCTATGACTATACAAACATCCCACGCCCGTCCCTTCACATCCAATGATAAGGTTTCTTACTAAATCAATGGTAAGATATAAAAATCTAAAGGAGGAGGAAAAGAATGTTTAAGACCTTTTGAGTAGGTAGGATGCACCTAGTTGCTCGCTTTCTCACAACAAAAACATTTTATACACCAACACTTTTACTTTGAATGTTTAAGACCTTTCTCACTTTGTACGTGTTCTTATAGAGATGATAACCATTACAAAGACATTTCTTTTCAAAATACTTTCAAAACCCACACCACAAGCACATTTTCAAACAAAAGCAAATGATCTAGAAAGCAACTAAGAGCCCGTAGATAACTACGGATGAAAAGGGTGCTAACACCTTCCCTTTTCATAACCTACCCCCCGAACTCAAGAAATAATCACGAAAGGTCTTTCCTATTCTTTTCAACCTTTCCTTTTGGATAAAATAAAAGTCGATGGTGACTCTTGCTATCCGCAACAGATGCGGTCAAACGAAAAACACCCTAGTCAGTTCTCCCATTGCATTACACTGATCTTGTATGTTGAGTGTGTTCAGAGAAAACAAGTTAGAGGCTCAAGACAAGTTGACTTTGTGATTAAAGCAACTTTACAAGAATGGCAATTCAAGTGTTCATCATTAAAATGACCTAAAATTCAAGAATGGATGTCCAACTTCTTCTCTTCAATTCTCCTAGCTCAAGCATGATCTGTTCAAGTTCTTTGACATTTTGGAAAGCTTGAAACATTGTATACAACCTTCATGTTGACTACTTTGGCTAAATCAAATTGGAGCTAGGTGAAAATTTGTCAAGAAGTTGGGACAAAAAATCTGCCTAACTTGCCTAAATTTTCACTAAGTGTTTTATGAGAAATGTCATGAATTCATGGGCTTATATCTTCAAATATAAGAATTTTTTTGACATCAAACCTCTAATAAAAATTTGTAGAATTATTCAAGATCTACAACTTTTATGTTGAAAGTTTTCCTTGAATCATCTTGCATCTTGGTGAAAGATTGTCACGAATTATTAAAATTATCAAGGTTAAAAAATACTTAGAAATTTTCTAAGTATTGAAAACTTTGACTTTTTGTGGACTTTCTTGACTTTCTTGATTCTTGATGATTAAGTTTGATATTTTTGAGTATATTGATGAATCTTGATCTTTGAAATTCAATGTTGATCAAAAAGTCAAAGTTTGACTTTTTGTGTATTAGTTGACTTTTCATCAGTTGATCAAATTTCAACTATCAATTCATTGGTCTTGAGAAATGATTTGAGCCATGAAGTTAGGTCAATATGTTGTGTTTGATTCCTTAAGATTGTGTTCTAAGTCACTGATTCATGTACTAGGTCATAAGTTAATGATCAGTCATTCTCAGTCAAAACCCTAATTTTGACCATTTTGCCCCTTTTATGATTTGAGTGATTTTCTTGAATAATTGTGATCAAAACTTGTTCAATTTATTAATATGACTTCAAAATGTCTATGTTGATCAAAAATCATGAAGTTTGACTGTATATTGACCATAGTTGACTTTTTACCCAATATAGTTGATTTTCAGTCATCTGAGCAATTGACTGAGCAAATTTGTGGTGCAAAACCTGAAACTTTGTATGAGCAATATTGTAGACCGATAATGAACCATGAAAATCATTTGAGGCATCAAAATTCCAATTGTCCTTGAGAAAACCAAAATCCTAATTTGGAGGCTCAGTGCTTAGGAGGTGAGCTTGTCTGATCAAACCCTTGAGAATCCTTGAGCATTTGAGATCTATGGTGAGAAAATTTTGAGAAAAAAGAGGGAAAATTTTGGGGTACAATGGTGTCTAAGTGCATTAAGTTTGAAAATGGATTACGCCCTAAGATTAAGCAGGGTGTTATATATCTTGAGATTCGTCGGTTTCCTATGCTAGTGAACAAGTTCAGGATCTTCGAGCAAGATAGTAGAGATAAAGCTTCTCATTTTAAGAGTCTTAACGATAATAAAGGGAAGAAGCATGATCATGGTAAACTGTATAGTGCTTCTGGTGACAAAGGGAAGTAGAAAGCTTTTACTGAGAAGAAGCCAAGTGGGGGAGGAGCTCCCACTTTTGTCAAGTGTTTTAATTCTGGCGAGCAAGGCCATACTGCTGATAATTATATCAATAAGGTGATGAGATGTTACAAATGTGGTAAGGAAGATCATCATGCTTCAGAATGCAAGAATGAAGGTCCAACTTATTTCAATTATGGTGAACAAGGTCATATTAATACCGAGTTTCAGAAGCCAAAGAAGACTGCTACTATCGCTCAGGCTAATGGTAGAGTGTTTCTTTGAGTGGTTCTGAGATTCCGAAGAAGGATAACTTAATTTGAGGTAATTGTTTTATTAAGAATGTTGAGTTGATTGCTATTATTTATATTGGTGTTACTCATTAATTTTTTTTGATTGAATGTGTTACTATGTTTGGTTCGAAATTGTATTTTATGAGTGAGACTATGATGATCGATACTATGGATAATGGTTTATTGACTACTGCGTTAGTCTGCTTGAGTTGCCCTTTAACCATTTATTATAAGATCTTCGTAATGGATTTTGTGTGTCTACCCTTACACCAAATTAACGTTATCATGTGAATGAACTAGTTAGAGTTTAACTATGTTCATATCAATTGTTATAGTAAGATTGTGAGGTTACCTAAGTTTGGTGATAATGGAAAGCTGATGTTATTGTCTGCTAAGAAAGTGGAAGAACTTGTGGAAGGTGAAGCCTTGATGTTTGCAATGTTTGCATCATTGCAAGTTGATCACGAAGCTGCAAGTGTCGAGTTACCTCTTGTGTATGAATTTCCAGAAGTGTTTCCAAATGACATTAATGAGTTACCTCCAGAGCGTAAAGTGGAGTTTTTTATAGAGTTGGTACCAGGTACAAGTCCAGTGTCGATGGCTCCTTATAGGATTCCAGCCTCAGAGTCGGGTCAATTAAAGAAACAATTGGAAGAATGACTTGAGAAGAACTTTGTCTGATCGAGTGTTTCTCTGTGGGGTGCTCCTATGTTGTTGGTTAAGAAGAAGGACGAAAGTATGAGGTTGTGTATAGACTACATATAGTTAAATAAAGTGACTATTAAGAATAACTACCGACTTTTGAGGATTGATGATTTGATGGATCAATTAGTAGGTGCTTGTGTTTTTAGCAAGATTGATTTGAGATCGGGTTATCATAAAATTCATGCTAAACCAAATGATATTCTGAAGGCGGATTTCAGAATGAGGTATGTCCATTGTGAGTACACTGTAATTTTGTTTGGTGTATCTAATGCACCAGGTGTTTTCATGGAGTATATGAATCAAAATTTCCATTCGTATCTGGATATGTTTGTTGTGGTCTTTATTAATGATATTTTAATCTATTCTAAATCAGAAGAAGAACATGTTGAGTATTTAGGAATCATGTTGCAAGTGTTGAAAGAGAAGAGGTTGTATGTGAAATTGTCAAAGTGTGAGTTCTGGTTGAAAGAGGTGAGTTTCATTGGTCATGTGATTTCTAGTGGTGGAATTGTTGTTGATCCTTCTAAGGTTGATGTTGTGTTGCAGTGGGAAAGCCCGAAGTTTGCAATTGAGATTCGAAGTTTTCTTGGTTTAGCAGGTTACTATCATAGGTTTATTAAAGGCTTTTCTAAGTTGGCATTACCTTTAACTCCGTTGACTCGAAAGTGTCAAGATTATGTGTGGGATGTTGTGTGTGAAGAAAGATTTGTAGAACTAAAGAATAAGTTTATGACTGCTCAAGTATAGGTTTTTCCATATCCAAGTGAATCTTCTGTTGTATATTGTGATGTGTCGAAGATGGGTCTTGAAGGTGTGCTAATGCAGAATAATCAGGTTGTCGCTTATGCCTCTAGACAACTAAAAGTTCATCAAATAAATAATCATACGCATGATTTAGAGTTTGCAGTTATGGTGTTTGTGTTGAATATTTGGATACATTATCTATTTGGCTCCAAATTCGACGTGTTCAATGAACACAAGAGTCTGAAGTAGTTGTTTGATAAGAAGGAATTGAATATGAGGCAGAGAAGATGGCTTGAGTTGTTAAAAGATTATGATTTTGATCTGAGTTACCATCATGGTAAAGCAAATGTTATGGGAGATGCTTTGAGCAGGAAGTCCTTGCATATGTCAATGCTTATGGTGCACGACTTAGAATTGATCGATAAATTCAGAGACATGAGTTCTGTGAGTGAAGAAACTCCTAATAGTGTGATGTTGGGGATGTTGAAGTTGGCTAGTGGTATTCTTGAAGATATTAGAGAGAGTCATAAACATGATCCGAGTTTGGTTGATCGGTTGTTGCTGATTAACTAAGGTAATGAAGGTGAATTTCGAGTTGATGAAAATGGTGTAATGAGGTTGAGAAACTGATTTTGTGTTCCAGATGTGCTAGAACTTAAGAAAAGTATTCTTAAGGAGGGACATCTAAGTGGTATAAGTATTTATCCCGGGGTTACAAAGATATATCAGGACGTGAAGAAATTATTTTGGTGGCCCGATATGAAAATGGAATTTGTTGAATTTGTTTATGCTTGCTTGATTGTTATGCAGTCGAAGATTGAACATTAGAAGCTTATGGGTCTAATGCAACCGTTGAGTATTCCAAAGTGGAAATGGGACAATATTTAAATGTATTTTGTGTTGGGTTTTTTGAAGTCCGCTAAATGTAATAATTCTATTTGGGTGATAGTGGATAGATTGACTAAATCGGATTATTTCTTGCCGATGAAGATTAATCAGTCCATACAAAAGTTAGCTGAGATGTACATCGAAGAGATTGTTAGATTGCATGGTGTAACTTTGATTATTGTGTTAGATAGAGATTTGAGGTTTACGTCAAAGTTCTGGGAGGGTTTTCAGAAAGCTTTTAGTACTAAGTTGAGGTTGAGTTCTACATATCATCCTCAACGGTTAGACAGAGAGGACTATCCAGTCTTTAAAGGATTTGTTGAGGGCTTGTGTTTGAGAACAAGGAGGAGCTTGGGATATCCACTTGTTATTGATTTGGTTTACGTACAATAATAGTTTCCACACTAGTATTAGAATGGAAATGTATGAATAGTTGTATGATAGGAGGTGTAGGATTCCATTATGTTGGTATGAGCAAGGCGAGAATGTTGTGCTCGGACCTGAGATTGTGCAAGAGATGAGTGATAAGATTAAGATGAGTGATAAGATTAAGATGATCTAAGAGAGGATGAAAGCTTCAGAGTCATCAGAAGAGTTATCATGATAAGAGGATAAAAGTATTTGAGTTTCATTAGGGAGATCACGTGTTCTTGAGGGTTACTCTGGTAACTGGCGTTGGTAGAGCTCTAAACTCGCAAAAGATCACGCCGCATTTTTTTGGTTCATATCAGATTGCTGAAAGAATGTGTGAGGTGGCCTATTGGAATACTTTACCGCCGTCACACGTGAATCTTCATAATATGTTTCATGTATCTCAATTGAGGAGGTATATTATGGATCCTTCGCATATGGTCCAAATGAATAATGTACATGTGAGAGATAAGCTGATAGTTATAGCATAACCTGTGCATGTAGAAGGTCAAGAAGTGAAGTAGTTGCAGGGTAAAGATATTTCCTTGGTGAAGGTATTTTGGGGTGGACCAGGTGGTGGTCGTTTGACTTAGGAGCGCGAGGATCAGATGAGAGAGTCATATCCGACTTTGTTTTCCTCATGTAATTTTTGAGGATAAATTTTTTGTAAGTGGGGGAGAGTTGTAACACCCCAAATATTAGAATTATATATTTAAATGATTATTTGTGCTTTATTGTGAATTTATGTAATATGTGTGATGAATGTGTTGTGGGGTAATAAGTTAAATGGAAGTGATAATTAGAAATATTTAGATTTAAATAATTTTAGTTGTATTAATTAGATTTATAATAATTATTAAATAGGATAATTAGCTGTGTAGAGATGTTAGGGGTATGCCGGTCATTGTGTAAGATTAAGTGAGGGCATAAGGAGAATACCATAGAAAAGGTCCAAGGGTTAAACAAGTAAAAAGAGAAAATAAGGAAGAGATAGTTCATTCTGTACAATCGTAAGAATTGGGAGAACGTGCAGAAGAGCTAGGGCACAGAGAACCAAGAAGGGATTGGGTAGACCTTGAAGAGAGAATCAATTCGCTAAAGAATTCAAGGTAAGTGGTTTAATCTTAGCTTATTATTTTTGATAGATGGTTAAGGTAATGTAGGATTTTGTTGTGTGGTTGAGTTGATGAAACATTTGATTGAATTGATGAAATATGATGAAATTGTTGATGATCACGATATATGAATGTCATGGTTTAATCCCAATATGTGTTGATATATGTTTTGATGTTAATATGTGATATATGGTGATTGTTACACGTTTTGGAATGAGTATGGTATCTATAATCGAAATTGGAAGGGCTGGTATCAGTAGCGAAATCACAAAAGGAAAATGAGATGGTTTTTATTAGTGCATTCGTGAGGGTCTCGCAACCCTTTTCCTATGTATCCCATGAAGGAATTAGAACACCGTAGTTCTTCTAGAAAATGATGGTTTATTGGTGTTTTTTAGTGGGTGACGTTAGTGCATACATTCTAGCAATAGGCACAACCTGTACGGCGGTAGAACGGAGATAACATGCCCTTTTGAAGAAATATTTTAGTTGTTGAGTGTTTCTGTTAAGTTTGGAATGAGTTTGAATAATGATTAAGTGTTTTTGGATTTTTTTGATTAAGGAAATAAATTTTAACTTTAATAAGGTACAAAAGAAAAGTCTAAGGGGAAAGTCTACCCTAATGTTGTCATGTAATTAATGGACCTAATGTTAAGATGAAAGGGAGAATCTAACCTAAAGTTATCATACATAGGTTGATCTTAAGTCTAACTCAACACAAAATGATCAAAAATGAAATTAATCGCTTCGTGGAATCTCTTAAGGAAACATGAAAATCAAGCGAACAATCAAATAAAAACAAATAAAATACTACCAATATTTTTTACATTTCAAGTAAAGAAATAATAAGATCAAAGGAAATTAAAAACTAAATTCTAAAATTATTTATGATTGTCAAGTAGAGAAGTTCCAATATCAAAAAGAAATTAAAATTTCTAATACTAATTTATTCTAATACTTTTTTGAGTAAAGAAAATAATAAAACCTAATCCTAAATTATATATTTTTTTGCATTTCTTATATACGAAAATAAAATAAAATCATGAAATGAAATATAACGGTTAAAAGAAATAACGTGAAATGGGCTTAAAAATAGTAAAGCACGGGGGTCTGAGAAACAAAAACACTTGGCTTAAGCTGTAAGAAAATCGAACAGGGCTAGGGTTGGAGAAATTTCGGATGGGCTATGAGCCCATATGCTACAAATAAAAAGCAAATTAATAAAATAAAATAAAATCTGCTGGGCCAGACCGAGTCAATGGGGTCCGGACCCAGCTCATTTAAAACAAAATAATGGGTTAGTGAAACCTTAATCTAGCACCTCTTATCCCATTTCAAAAAGAGTTTGTACACTTGTCATGTTCTACAACTAAAACTCTGTTAACCATATTTGAAGAAAAAGGTTAAGAGAAAACGCTATTTGTTTCTGAAGGTCTAACAACAACAACGACAAATCTCTTGGCTAAATATCCTCCAAATGTTATCAGTCAACCTCTCTGTATCATTTTCTCAATCTCTCGTAACAACAAAAACGATATACTCGCCTCCCGAAATATTTCCTCTGTCTTTCACGGCTTCTCAACTGACTCTTACTTTCACTCACGATTTGACAATAACAAACATATCTCTGAAACAAGAAACCCCCTTAGATTCATGACTCTCTGCTCACCAAAATCGCTCATCTTCTAAATAACAAAAATAATTTATCGTCATGCTCTCACGCCTCTATTATCCTCTCCCTCGATTCAGATTCTCATACCAAATTAGCAAGCAAAACTTAACAAAATGAGAATGCATAGAGGAAAGACACGGAATCTACATCGATAATAAGTGTGGAATGGGATTGTTACCTATGACGAGGAGGTTTTGCCAGAATGAAAAGGTATGACGTAAAACTTGTTCTTTTGATGTGTTGTTTGGTTATTCTGAAGTTCGTGTTGTTGATTGTTGTGTGTGTATTTTCGTGTTGAAGAGTATGTTACGCATTAGTGCTAAAGCTTGAGTATCTGTATCATGAGTGAAATTTCGTATGGAAGGTTGTTAATTTATTGAACCGTGTATGCACTATGGTTGAACACCGAGGATTCAGGTTTTATTGAGGGTTATGGATGAAGAGGATGAATGGTTTAGGGTTAGCAAAGAGTTATTGAAGAGGTTTGAGAGAGGTTTTTGTGATGTATCAGGTTTGAGCAGAATTGGGAGAGTGTATTAGAGTATCTTTCTCTATAAGTTTATTGGTGTCCCCAACAAATGAAGAGAGGCCCTGTTAAATAGCCAGATCTTGATATCTAAGAGGTATGTTCTATTTCAAACTTTGGTGTTTTTCCTGCAAATTGACATTTTGGTGAATTTCTTGTCTTTATGGAGCAGGCCTGACAAATCTTATTTTTGGCATCTGTTTCTTTTCTTTCTTGAGGTAGGTTTGTTTTCTAGTTATTTTGATGCAATATTTGGACTCTCTTGCAGGGGAGGTTTTGGAGGTTTGTGGCAGCAGTGGAAACTGGTTTGAGCAGCATGGCATGGTATTTTTGACATGTTTGGTGTAGCAGCAACAAAGTGGACAACAGGGTTTATGTTTGGATTTTGGACTACTTTTGGCTTTATGATACGTTTTGGACAGCAGCTGCAACTTTGGTTAGCAAGATTGCTTGTAGAAGCAAGCTTCTTTGAAATGTTTGGACTGGTTTCAACATGATGTAATATGGGTTGTTGTTTATGTTGCAGGGTTGTTTTGTGCAGATATTGACTTGTTGTAGCAGGCTGTTTTGGCATAGGTTATGGTGCAGATTATGCAAGGCTGCAGGTCAAAGTGGAGGGATGGAATTTGTGGGCAGAAACTTTGGCTTGTATGGAATTATTTCAAGAACCATGAAGAGTTTAGAATTTTAGGAAATGAATTAGGATTTTGATTTAGGTTCAACTGTAGTGCTTGAAGTATTTTGTAATGCCTTTATTTGGACAAGGTTTTGTAGCCATGGAGCAAAGTAACAATGTCATGGATTTTGGTTTATGTTAAGACAAGTTTGATAAATGGTCATGAATGATATATTTTGAATGAATGGAAATCATCTCTTGAATGAATTTTGATCTTCGAATTTGGGACTTGTAACCTTGAAATTTATTTGAATGGTGAATTCATGTTGAATTGATATTGAAGGAAGAATGATTAATGAAACTTGAAATTGGGATTTTGAATAGAAGTTGATGGTAATTTGCAATTTGAATTGATGAATGAAGGGCTTACAACCTTGAACACTTGAAAATTTCTTGACTTGAGACGAATGAATTTTGGCCTTGAATGAAATGGTTTTAGATAAACTTTGAATCTGCACAAAAATGGAATGATAACTTTGAATCTTGAAATCCATGAATGAACTAACTTGATCTTAATGAATACTCTTGGATGAAATTGAAAATGATGAGCGAAGTAGTGTGAAATTATATTTTGAAATTTGAGCAAACTTGAATATAGCTTGAATTTGAATCTTTGAATTATGTAAATTTTTGCTGAACTTTAACACTTGCATCTTGTTTTCCAAGAGAACCTCATGAATGAATTATTCCTTATTGTATGCTTAAAATCTTAATAAAAAGATCTCTTGAATGAATGAATCCCACTTCACTTCTCAATGAAACCTAAAACTAGATTTTATATTTAAACCTATTTGTATTTCCAAGTAACAAACAGTTGAGTGAGCAACCACGCCTTAATCATAAAACGAGTCTACAATCAACATTTCTCGTATCATGCGTCAAACTTTTATAACTCGAACCAGAAACCCTTTGTCTTGAAAAATTCTTCCTTCACTTGGTAACTTTAATTACAAAATAATTCACTTGAAGAATCCTTGTAAGAAGATGATTGAGACTTGCAACATAGAAGAATATCCTTGAGATAAAACCCTAATCATAATCTTCACTTTGAGGAATATTAACAAGCTCAAACACGAATAAGGAACCCTAATCCACTCGTACTGGATGCATAATGATGAAGAAAGATAGTTCCTTTTCCTTATCTCAACTGATAAACACCACATATGAATAGCCATAAAGAGATCCTCAGATGGATGACCAAACCATAATCTCTTGATAAACAATAGGGAAATAAACCCTAATCCAAGATCTGATGAGTTTGAATAAGAAATGGCCTCATAACTTAATGAGAAATAAATCCATGATAACCATACTTCAAAAATTAATTCCACAGTCCACTGCTCGAGAACCAAATGAATTTGTTTTTATCTGATGAAGAAACTTCAAACCAAAATTAAACCCCGGATGGCACAACCACTGATACTTTGAACCAAAGTGCTTTATTCAATGAAATGCATGATATGCAAATGACTTAATGAGGATGATGAAAATGAATATGTGTGATACGGTGGCCAGAACCGGGACTTGTTTCCCTCTTTTTTAAGGAAATTTGCTGGTTTGCGTTTGTGTTTGCAAAATGTCGCGGTAAGTAAGAGTCGCCATCAACTTTTATTTTATCTAATATGGAAAGGAAAAAAGCACAGAAAATTCCTTTTTCGAGATATTTCTGAGTACGGGGGGTAGATTATAGAAAGGGAAGGTATTAGCACCCTTTCTATCCGTAGTTATCTACGGGCTCTTAGGTACTTGCTCATCATTTTCAAAATTGTTTTCTTTGTGTTTGTGTGATTTGAAAAGCTTTTGTTTTGACTTCGATTTAACTCTTGCTTCTGTCTTCAAGAGTGTAATGAAGTGTTTTTGAAAACTTTGTTTGTAAAGGAGTGTAAGTGTGAAAAAATTGTTTTGGATTGAGTAAGTACTTAAGAGCTAATCTATCTACTCGAAAAAAGAAACGTTCTATGTTCGTTTCCTTTGGACAACGTTATCCCACTATTAGTGAGTAGGTAGCATCATCGTTGGAGTTTTGAGGGTCAATTCGAAAGGGACATACGGTCACTAAAGCAATGTTAGGACGTCTTAGTAATAATCCTAATGTATTAGATCAATTATTCGAGGCAACTATTCCGAGGCAACTTTTCCGAGGCAACTTTTATGAATCGGGACTTTGATCTTTATTTAGACAAAAGGACGACCACTAAAGCATCTTATACTCAATAATCGTTTACCAAAGGCAACTAAGTAGGAGTGTACCCTAGGAGTGCGCATGTGCGAGTGATTCAATTTCAGATTATTTATCTTTGCACATTTTAGGGTTATCTAACCGTTTTAAAGTTAATCATACATTCTTGCCATGCATCCCTATATCATACATCTAATAGTTCAATAATTTGCAGAATTTAAAGTGCGGAAATTAAACTACGCTATTACAAGGCTTCGGGTATTTACATAGCCAAAAACAAACCCTTTAAATAATAAAGCGATAAATAAACGTCCTAATTAACTATTACAACTTGTGAGCAGTTACAATAATATGATAAATAATAAAACAATAAAGCGCGCGCGAGGAAAATTAGAAACGATACGAAATTAGGGTTTTGACCCCTTTTTAACCTAATTAAAAGAAAAATGTTTGTTGTTTTTAATATTTTTTAAGAAAAGAATTAAGGTTTTAAAATTAAATTAAAAGAAATAATTAGTAATTAAATTAATTAGTGAAAATAATTACATGACCTATTTTTTGTTTTTTTTTTGTTTTTAAGAAAAGAAAAATATAATTAAGTTAGAAATAAAATCCTAATTTTATAATTAATTTTAAGTATTTACAAAAAGAAATAAATATTTTTAAAATTAATAACCTAATTAAATTAATTTAATTTTTGTATAAAAAATAAATATCTTAAATTTAATTGGATAGAAAAATATTTTTGTGATTTTTTTGATAAAAGAAAATTAATTTGTTAGTAAAATAAATAAATAATTTAAATAAAACAAATATGAAAAAGAATAGAGAAAGAAATAATGGGCCTGAGAGGGATTTTTGAGGGTGCAAATAGCATTTTTGGGCCCAAGAAGAGTGAGGTCCACGTTGACTTGCATGATCATGTGCTTTGTGTTGACTATGCTTCATGATGCACCTTCAGATGATGGCCATCAGATTTGGCCATCTGGAGATCTAAGGGCTAGATCTTGAGAGTCTATGGTAGTCTCTTAGCTTGTAAACGCGTTGGATCCTGAAAAGAAAAATAACATGGAGAAATTAGGGGACCTGGGATTCGAACCCAGGTCCTGGAGCTCTTTCCACGCCCTCACTACCACTGCACCACTTGTGTTTTGTTGTACATAAGATAAATATAAAATATAATATGGAAAACAACAAAAGATTAAAACCCTGCGTGCGGAAAATCAAATGATCCAATGGGGAGGCGCCAACTTGTCATCTTCTTCATTTCTCCGTGGGTAAAAGTCCCAGACTTTTACCTACGGACGTTTGTCTGTCGCTATAAACAGAGCTCGTTCCAAAACCTTCCATGAGCAATATAAATGACACCTAATGCCTTGGATCGAACTGTCTTGTCCTCCTGAATATGATGGTACCATTCATGAAGGCTAATTTTACCTGCAAACAAAACCCCTAAAACGGAACCCAAAAACCTAACAATGGCAGTTCTCGATTCAGTCTATGAAAACGCAATTGAGTATTATAGAATGCTTGCAAATGTAAAGGTAAACAAGAATATATGATTAGAATTTGATGAATGTGCAAGAATTATGCAAACAGAATTCAAGAAAAGGTTGGTGTCGTGAATGTCTTACAGTGCGTTATAGGGCCCGGAAATGCTTGGTTTTGATTGGTTTTGCTTGCCTACAACCCCAGGAAGCAAATGGAATGGTCAAAGAGTCTTGAATTAGCCTGGAACAATGAAATCGTGTTGGCACTTTTTTGGTGTTTTTTCAAGTTTTTGTTCTTGATCATACGCCTCTTTCTCCGGCCTCTTTTGGTCTGCACACATTCTATATGTATTGAGGAATAAATTAGGGTTGAAAACCTGGCCTCAATCTTCCTCCATCAATGTCTTGATTTTTGATTTGATTCACTTTGAATATCATTCCGAAAATAGCCTAATTCAATATTTTTGTCCACACCATGCCTTTACACGAATTTGATTTGATGCTAGCTGGATATTAAGACCTGAATCATGTAAAAAATCTTTAAATTTCAATGTTTTGGATTTTATATGATTTATTTTGATTTAAAATGATTTAATTCAAATAAAAATCAAAATAAATAATATATATATAAGATAATGACAATTGGCAAAGGATAGGGCTCGTGGACCATGTTGCCAACTTAAAATAAGTGAAAAAGATTGGGCCCATTTGGCAAAAATTGAAGTTTTTAGGCATAGTTGACTTTTGGCAATTTTGCAAAAAAAGGTCAACTTCACCAATGCATAACTTCCTCAATTTTGACTCTTTTGAGGTGTTCTTAGACTTTTTAGAAAGCTTGAGATGTCCTCTAAGCAACCATTTTTGTCCCATATCAATTTGATATTTCATGCTCATTTATGAAGCTTTGAAAAAAAGGTGTTTTTGTTGACTTTTCAAAATGACCTATAATGTCCAAATTCATAACTTCTTGTGAGTGCATATTTTGAACTTTGGAGATGAATATGGATTGTATAGAATTGAATCCTCTTCAAAATGAGATTTGGATGGGTCATTTCCCATAAAGTATGAGAAAGTTATGCTTGGTCAAAGTTGAGTTGACTTTTCCTACAAAACCCTAATTTAGCAACTTTTGGTTCTTGAGGAATTATGAGCAATCCTTGATGAATCATGATCAATCCTTGATCAAATGATTAAATATACTTCAAAATGAGGATGTTGACCAAAAATCTTGAGGTTTGACTGTATGTGGGCCACAATTGACTTTTGCCCTAGCATGGTCGATTTTTAGGCCTTTGAGCAATTGATTGAGCAAACTTTCTCTGTAGGGCTTGAAACTTGACATGGATGATCTTGAGAACATATTAGGACATTGGTTAGCATTTGGGATCCCTTGGACTCAAGTGTCTTGATGCAACATGAAACCCTAATTTGAGGTAGATTGCCTTAGGAGAGAGCTTGTCTGGTCAACCCTTGGACTTCCTTGAGCAACTTGGGGATCTTTCTTGAAATGTTTTGAGAAATATGGGAGGGAAAATTTTGGGGTACAACAACTGCCCCTGTTAAATCTTCTTAAACCTGAGGATGTAGATTGGCTTTCGTGCCTTTCGTGATCCGAAGGTGGAAGATGATTGAACACTAGAGTGCCCAGAAATTTGCACTCGCATGAAGTGGTGTACGTCTTGCGATATCGAGAATGGGCTTATAGATTCCATTTGGAAATTGCTGACAGGGGATGGGATTAAAGATGCCATCTGAAGGAGTGTCGATTGCATAAGAGATTCCTTAGCGAGAGCTTGTATACCTGTTATTGAGGAAGATTCCGCTGGGGAATGCTGGTCTCTATCTTGAGAGAAATAGAATTCTAGGAGCTTCAGTCGTCTGTTATTCTACTGGGAAATCGTCTCTGTTTTGAGAAAGGTTGAAATTTAGGAACTTCGGTCGTCCGTTATTCTTTGTTGAGGAATCATCTCTGTTGAAACTTAGGAACTTCGGTCGTCCGTTATTCTACCGAGGAACCATCTCTGTTAAAATTTAGGAACTTCGGTCGTCCGTTATTCTACTGAGGAACCATCTCTGTTGAAATTTAGGAACTTTGATCGTCCGTTATTCTACTGAGGAATCATCTCTGTTGAAATTTAGGAACTTCGGTCGTCCTTTATTCTTCTTAGGAATCATCTCTGTTGAAATTTAGGAACTTCGATCGTCCGTTATTCTACTGAGGAACCATCTCTATTGAAATTTAGGAATTTCGGTCGTCCATTATTCTACTGAGGAATCATCTCTATTGAAATTTAGGAACTTCGGTCGTCCGTTATTCTACTGAGGAACCATCTCTGTTGAAATTTAGGAACTTCGGTCGTCTATTATTCTACTGAGGAATCATCTCTATTGAAGAGGAAAGTTGAGAATGAACTACTATCTGGTCGTAATCCAAGCTTTACAGTAACTGGCTGAGCTGTTATCCGGTTGTAATCTGGGCTTCACGGTGTTTGATACTACTATCCGGTTATAACCCGGGCTTTACAATATGCTGTAGAGATCAAGATAATATCCGGTCGTGCCCGGGCTTCATAGCTGGAATTTTGTGAGAACATGATTGTATCTTTCCTGAAAGGTAAAGGTTAATTGTATGTAATGCATGATATGTATCAAGCAATGATGTTCTCAAAATAAATGAGATCGTGTTGTATGATGCGTATGCGTATGTCATGATGTATGGACATGTAATGTTTTTGATGCTCTCTAACTGGGGAAAATAAATACCTGATTGCTGCTGGAGAAAAGAGTTGAATTCTTCGTTTTTGCTGGGGATAGTGAATGAAGATGATTTTGAGAATAAACCTGCTGGAGAATAAACCGGCAAGGAAATAATCTTGTGGGAAAGAATAACTCCGCTGGGGAATAAATTGACGAGGAAATGACTTTGTGGGGAAGAGATGCTTTTCTAAAGAATCTGTTGATTTGGAGAAATAAACTCAGCTGGGGATGAGTTATCATTGTGGGCGATGATACACTCTGTTGGAAATTGAGTTTTTGTTTGTGAAAGAAATGAACTCCGTTGGGGATGATTTTCCAATGTCGACTTCACTGGGGATAATGTTTTAGACTCTACTGGGGACAATCCTCCATACTCTACTGGGGATAATTCTCCAAACTTCACTGGGGGTAATTTTCTAGTGTTGATGATAGATAAACTCTGCTTGGGGAGAATATTGCCGATTCATTCGCGATTGTGAACCTTAGCTGGGGAGAGTGATGTCCTATTCGGGACCGCATATGTCACTGTCTTTTTCTTACTCTGCGGGGAATGAACGTACCTTCAATCATTTTCTCCAACCAGGTATATCCCTATACCTGGTGGATAGAGCAACTGTATGGTTTGGGCATTTCTTATTTGCCCCTGTTTCTGATATTACGAGTAATCGTCTTTTGTTACGCATGTAACTATTTATGAGCAGCAATTATTGTCAAATGCATATATCAAAATGAAACATTGGACGTTTTTGCAAAATAAAACAATTTGAAATTTCTTTGTGAAAATGAATTGTATTGATTTTGAAATCGGCCTGTAAAATAGGCATTTTTGTACAAGAGGCTGACGTCCTAGTAAGAGAACGCCGTCGAACAATATACAATTTGTGAAAAACAAAGAAAAACAGTTATGTGAACAATCCCACTGGGTTCCAACTCTGCTATTGCCTTTATATCCTCGAGCATCTCATCACTTCGCTACTTGGTTGAAGGTAGATCAGATTGATTAGTATCGTCTGAGTTTGATCGTCGATACCGAAGTTTGGTTGCAAGATGATCCAATGAGACATAGTGTTACGCTTTAATCCCTAATTTTTGCCTGGACCGCCCTTTCGGGTTTTCAGTCCACCGGGATACCCTTTTTTTCCCAAGCCGCCTTTTCAGGTTTTCGACTTTCCGGGTGTACTTTTTTTTTTCATTTTCATCCCTTATTTTTGCCCGAACCCTTTTGGTTCGCCGGGAAGCCCTTATTTTTTCCTAGGCCAGTCAACCTAGCTGGTCTTTGATTATGCGTAGTATTTTTTCACTATGTCTGCATTAACGGGGTGAGGAAGTTCGTTACCATCCATGGTGGTTAGAATCATAGCTCCTCCTGAGAAAATGTTCTTAACCACAAATGGCCCTTCGTACGTAGGGGTCCATTTGCCCATGGGATCACCTTGTGGTAGGATGATGCGTTTGATCACCAGATCCCCAACTTGATACTCTTGTCGTATAACTTTCCTGTTAAATGCCTTGATCATCCGCTTTTGATACGTCTGGCCATGACAAATAGCAGTAAGTCTCTTTTCATCGATAAAATTTAGCTGATCAAGCCGGGTATGGATCCAGTCGTCCTCGCTCAAACCTGCATCCTTCATAATCCGAAGAGAGGGAATCTGAACCTCAATAGGTAAGACTGCTTCCATGCCATACACTAAAGAGTAAGGTGTTTCCCATGTTGAAGTCCGTGCTGAGGTTTGATACCCATGAAGAGAAAACGGTAACATCTCATGCCAATCTTTGTATGTCACCGTCATTTTCTGCATAATCTTCTTGATGTTCTTATTAGCCGCTTCTACAGCCCCATTCATCTTTGGTCGGTAAGGAGAAGAGTTGTGATGCTGTATCTTAAACTGTTTGCAGAGCTCAGTGATCATCGTATTGTTGATATTTGTACCATTTTCCGTAATGATCCTCTCTTGTACACCGTATCGACAGATCAGATTGTGCCGAATAAACCGTGCCATGATGTTCTTGGTTACTGTAGTGAAGGAAGCTACCTCAACCCACTTTGTAAAGTAATCAATTGCTACCAGGATGAAACAATGCCCGTTAGACGCAGTAGGTCTGATCTCACCAATCATATCAATGCCCCACATTGCAAAGGGCCAAGGTGCTGTCAAGACGTTCAGAGGAACTTGAGGTATGTGCACCTTATCAGCATAGACTTGGCACTTATGACAGGTCAGAGAATGCTGATAACAGCCGGCTTCCATGGTAGACCAATAATATCCTGCCCGTAGGATATTCTTTGCCATGGTGTGTCCACTAGAATGAGTCCCGAAAGTACCTTCATGTAACTCTGCCATAAATCTTTTTGCCTCATTCTTATCCATACATCGCAGTAAGGTTTAATTCTGATTACGCTTGTAAAGGATGTCATTGCTGATGAAGAACTTTGCCGCAAATCTCCTCAGAAACTTCTTGTCATTAATAGATGCACCCTCGGGGTACTCTTGAGCCTCAAGATACCTCTTTACCTCATGAAACCAGGGTTTATCTGCTACCTCTTCAGTCTCAATGTCGCAGTAATGTGCAGGTTCGTCCAACCCCCAATTGTAATCTGGGGAGCTTCATTGTCCCACCTGACCTTGAACATAGAATACATAGTAGCTAGCGCGTTCGCTAGCTGATTCTGTTCTCTGGGGAAGTGTTCAAAGGTTATCTCTTTGAAGTGCGGAAGCAACATTAATACATACTCTTTGTAAGGAATAAGATTTGGGTGTTTCGTATCCCACTCGCCTTTGATCTGACTGATCACGAGAGCGGAATCTCCAAACACACTCAAGAACTTAATCCTTAGGTCAATAGCTGCTCGAAGGCCCATAATGCATGCTTCATACTCCGCCATGTTGTTGGTGCAGTTAGAACATAATCGGGCGGTGAACGGATTATGACAGCCTTCAGGAGATCTGATCACGGCGCCAATGCCATTACCCAATGCGTTTGAAGCTCCTTCAAAATACATATACCATCGGGATCCCTCCTCAGGTCCTTCATCCGGTCCAGGTGTTTCACAGTCAGTCACCAACATGATGTTCTCATCCGAAAACTCAAAGTTCATAGACTGGTAATCATCCACGGCTTGATGTGCCAAATGATCTTCCAACACACTCCCCTTGATTTCTTTTTGGGTTGTGTATTGGATGTCATACTCAGTCAAAATCATTTGCCATCTCGCTATTCTTCCGGACAAGGCAGGGTTCTCGAAGATATACTTGATTGGATCCATCTTTGATATCAATAGAGTAGTGTGAGTCAGCATATACTGTCTCAGCCAGCGAGCAGCCCATGCCAAAGCGCAGCAAGTTTTCTTAAGCAGTGATTATCGGGTCTCACAGTCGGTAAACTTTTTGCTAAGGTAATAAATAGCATGCTCTTTTCGTCCAGACTCGTCATGCTTCCCCAACACGCACCCCATTGAATTGTCAAGTACTGTCAAGTATAAGATTAAAGGTCTCTCTTCAACTGGAGGCATCGGAATAGGACGCTCTTGGAGATATTCCTTGATCCTTTCAAAAGCGGCCTGAAATTTATCATTCCATCTTACCACTTGATCTTTCTTCAGTAACTTGAAGATTGGCTCACAATTAGCAGTCAGGTGTGAGATGAATCGGGCAATATAGTTCAGACGTCCCAAAAAGCCTCTGACTTCTTTTTCAGTTCGGGGAGCTGGCATTTCCTGTATAGCCTTCACCTTTGCAGGATCCACTTGAATACCTTTATCACTAACAACAAAACCCATCAGCTTACCAGACCTTACCCCAAAGGTGCACTTGTTCGGGTTTAACCTCAGCTTGTACAATTCAACCTATCAAATAGCTTATGAAGATGGTCGAGGTGTTCTTCCTCAGTTAGGGATCTTGCAATCATGTCGTCAATGTATACCTCAATCTCATGATGAATCATGTCGTGGAACAAAGCGACCATGGTGCGCTGATACGTTGCCCCAGCATTCTTCAATCCAAACGGCATGACTTTGTAGCAAAAGGTACCCCACTACGTAATAAATGTTGTCTTTTCCATATCTTCGGGAGCCATCTTAATCTGATTGTAACCGGAGAAACCATCCATAAAGGAGAAGACCTTATGTTGTGCGGTGTTATCAACCAAAACATCGATATGAGGCAGAGGGAAATCGTCCTTGGGACTCTCCCTGTTCAAATCCCTATAGTCAACACACATTCAAACCTTAACATCTTTCTTCGGTACTAGAACCACGTTGGCAACCCACTGCGGGTAAGAAGTAACTGCTAGAAAACCGGCATCAAACTGTTTCATCACCTTAGCCTTGATTTTCTCAGACATTTCTGGGCATATTCGGCGGACTTTCTGCTTCACTGGAGGACAGTCTTCTTTAGTTGGCAAGTGGTGAACCATAATATTGGTATCCAACCCAGGCATATCTTCATAAGAACAAGCAAAGATCTCCACATAGTCACGCAACATTTGTATCAACCGCTGCTTGACACTAGACTCTAGATTTGCACCGATCTTGACCTCTTTCTTTTTTCTTCTGTACCTAGATTCACTGATTCCACCGGTTCTTCATGGGGCTGTATAGCCCTCTCTTCTTGTAGTAACAATCTAGCAAGTTCCCCAGGCACTTTGCAATCATCCTCACCTTCGTCCTCGGCTTGGTTGATCGGAATTTCGAAGTCATAACTGGCAGTAGCAGAATCGTTATCAGTGGGATCCAGAGTGGATGTGGACCTGTATTATGATATGTGAGTGTGTGTGTAAGACAATAGCTGTTTTGCAAGATAGAAAAGAAAAACAAGGAGCGCAATATTTGTAATGCAAGAAAACGTCCAATGCTTTATTGATGATATATGGAAATGACAAATATTAAGCCCTCACAAACAAAGCCATGGTGTCTCGGGCAAGGCACCGGGCCATAAAGTTTAAAACTGTCTGTTACAAAACTCGAAACAAAAGTCTATTAGTGTGTAATAAAAGAAATGGGCACGAAATCCTTCGCCGTCCAATTGCTTAACCCGTCGTCGGTAGTTGGGTAAATCCAGCTGTCAAACTCAGACTCTTCATCATCATCTTCAATTGCATTCACTTCCGGGTTACTGATACGCAGGGGAGGTTTTCCAATCCGCGCACGTCGAACCGCCCTTTGAGCTTCTGCAGTAAAACCCAAACCAAACTTGGCAGTCTTGTGTGCAAAGTCAGGGAGTTGGCCCCAATTCGTACACCCACCTTTTTCAATAACAGCCCGGACATCCTTGAGAGAAGCCATCTTCATTGGAGGATCTTCAGCAACAGTTTCAGTCGATGCCAGAGTCTAGGGGACTTCTTCGAAATTCTGACACGGGGTTTCGATGAACTCCCCATCCATTTCCACATACCGAAAAGAGTTAAGGTGGCTCACCATGTACTCCTCTTCTCCTCGTACTGTAAAGATTTTCCCCTTCACTGGATATTTTAACATCTGATGGAGCGTGGAAGTCACTGCCCCAGCTCTATGAATCCACGGGCGACCCAACAAACAAGAATAAGATGGTCGAATGTCCATCACATAGAATGTAGATGCGAAAGTCTAGGAACCAACCTTAACGGGAATATCCACCTCTCCATGTACCATCCTTTTGGACCCATCAAAGGCCCTAACCATAATATTACTTGGCTTGAGAACCAACCCTTCACAGTCCAACCGGTCTAACGCTTTCTTGGGTAAAACATTTAACGAGGACCTAATATCCAGCAGTACGTGGGCCAGAGTAGTGCCCCTGCACTCGATTGAAACATGCAGGACGTCATTGTGATTCTTTCCTTTGGCAGTCAGATCGGCATCGGAGAAACCCAACCCATTATCAGCGGTCAAACTAGCCACACAGTCTTTGAATTGATCAGCAGATGTTTCCTGCGGAACATGCACAGTTTTCAGGAAAGCAATTAAATCCTTAGCATGGGCTTCTGAGCACAATAATAAAGGTAACATGGAGATCTTCGACAGGGTTTTCCCCAGCTGTTCGACTATGTTGTAGTCGCTTTTCTTGATGATCTTCAAAATCTCCTCTATCTCTTGTCTAGAGGTTTCAACAATAATCTTCTTCGGTGCCTCCGTCCGGGAAGGCTCACCGGTGATCTCTTTGCCCCGAACGTCAGATGACTCGGTGACAGGGGTAATGATTGGAACATGAATAGGGACATTAGCAGATGTACTGGAAGGTGAAATAGCAACAGGCTTTCGAATAGTTGGTGGGGAGATCTCAGGGGAGAAAAGTCTTCCGCTTCGGGTGACCTTGATAGACCCAACAATATTGCTGACATCAGTATCAACCTCTTCAAACTTCAAGTCTTGTTTGATCCCATGATAATACACATCGGTCCCATAGTGCCACGGTACAGCCTTATCTGAAGCGTACGGGATAGGTCTAGGAATAGTAATAATCAACGGAGCAACTCTCGAAACAGATGTAATCCTAACAGGATTTCTCGAGGAAGCCTTGGAAGAATTGGCGGAAATGGTGATTATGGAAACATCTTCAAGAGGAATCAATGGAACCAAAGTTTTCTCGAACAAGATTTCTTTGTTATCCATCAGGCATTGAACACCTGACTTCAATAGATGGCAACCAGTAGGTAGGATGGAACACAGATGGCAACCTTCGCCACAGCCCAGAAATAAACCGGCTGATAATAAATTCTTCTTCACTATCATCAACGAAGTAGAAACATCTTCCACAGAGGTTACGAATGAATCATCATCCACAACATTTACTCCATGCTTGGGCATAGGAGCAGTCATGACATTAGGATTTTCTGGTGCGTCAAATTCAATCTCTTTAGCTTCAATCAAATCTTGCACTTTATTTCTTAAGGCCCATCTGTTATTTATGTCATTCCCTGGACTATCAGAGTGATAAGCACAACGGGCATTCGGATTATACAGCGGTGATGTAGTACTGGGATTCTTTGGAGCTTCCCTTAGAGTCACCAAGTTGGTTTTCAACAATTGCGGCAGAATTTGAGATAGGGTCATACTGAGCCGAGTATACTGCCTTTGCGGTCTCTCTGCTCTTTGCTGATTGTTGTGTTGTGGGGAAATAGTTGGTCTTGATATTACTACCGCATTAACTGCTTGGCAGCGTTCAGGTCAGTTTTGGTTCCTCGAGTTGTATACTACACTAGCTTATTTTCTGAAAGGCTTCTTTTATGTACTTGACGAAGCACCTTTCTGTATTTTTCCATTTTTGATACCGACTTCAACTCTCTCCCCAGTCAAAATCAGTTCAGTGAACCTAGACGATGAACTACCGATCAGATGATTGAAATATGGACCAGACAAAGTCCCAAGAAACATATCTACCAACTCCCTATCATACAGAGGGGGTTGCACTCTTCTAGCAAGATCTCTCCATTTCTGAGCGTAGTCCTTAAAGCCTTCGCCTGTACCCATAGATATACCCTGAAGTTAGGTACGCGTGGGGGCAAGGTCGGCATTATACTGGTATTACTTATAAAAAGCAGCAGCGAGGTCCTCCCAGTTGCGGAAGTTATCTCCTTCTAGTTGATAGAACCATTCAAGTTGAGTCCCTGACAGACTATCTTGAAAGTTATGAACCCACAGGTTCCTATCAGCAGTATATGGTTGAATCTTTTTGACATACGAGCGGAGGTGTAGCTTCAGACAAGATACTCCGTCGTACTTAGCAAAGACAGGAGCTTTAAACTTGTGGGGGATCACCACCCCATATGCCAAACCCAAATCTCCAAAGTCCAACCCAGGTATCTTCTAGATCTCCATTGCACTCAATCAGTCTTCAAGTTGCTTATATCTATCCTCGGCGGGAGGATACTGGTCTTCATCAAAATCAGTGTCATTGTCAGAAACAATAGGACTAGGAGCCTTCCTTTCCTCTTGATTCTCTCCTCCTCCAGATGAATGAGACAAATCAACTTCTTCTCGTAACCTATTCCCAAATCTGTGACCCATATTCAGAAGGACCACCTTCTTCTTCTTCTTCTTCTTCTTCTTCTTCTTGTCCTTCAAGATGAGAGTCTTCAAATCTTGTTGACTCTTGGCCAAGTTCAAGAACATCTCCTGGAACTGAGCATTCTAAGCTTGAAGAGCCTTGATAGCTTGATCAGTAGGTGTTTTAGAAGACATGTTGTGCTGAAATAAACAGCGAAGAAGATGAGAAACCTGTAAGGGTACCTGTAATGAGGTGCATGGGAATGGAATGCGTATGAAATGATTTCAAAGACTTAGGGAGATTCAAATTTGTAAACCAAAATAAAACACGCTTTATTAGATTAAAACTTGTAACAATGTTTAAAAAATGCCTTTAAGGTGTTACAAAAGAAATACTGAAAAGCAAATCTAAACTAGAAACAGTCAAAGACATCAGAAGTCCCATGGTCATTTTCCCTTCGTGCTGACATAATCGTTGATTGTCCTTTCATTCTCAAGTTGCCTTGTAAGCTTCAGGATCTTCCTCTCCTGCTTATGATACTTCTCTCTGTAGGTATCCCTTTCTTCCCTTAGCTGGATCCAAGATCTCTTCAATTCCCCAATATCAGTATGCATGTATGGATGGAGGACCGTATAAGGAACACCTTCTTCATCAGTATGCTCTATGATCACTGGCAAAACAGCTTCATATGGCATCCCCAGCTTTTGAGCACGGGCTCGAACCCACTGGAGATATGGTTGCATCGGGAGAGAAGTCTTCATTCCTAGCTCATGTGGATCAGACCTGTTCACCCTGTCCCAAGGTCATATAAACCTGCGGCGATGTCCTTCAACATCCCCCTTGAAGTCAAAGACAATGCCTGTAAGCATCAGCTCATGAGGACCGTCTCTCCGAGCGCGTCCAAACTGTCGTAAATCCAAACAAGGATTGTAGGTTATACCCCCTCGAATTCCAAGCAACGGAATATTAGGGTATTCCCCACATCGATCAATGACAGCTACTTTTTCCATATCTTTAGTACTCTAAAGGATGTCCGTGTGAGCAAGGGACATGATTCTGTAAGCCCAACCTACACCTTCCTCATTCTTCAAAATAGACTTGGGGAGGTGCGAAATAAACCACCTCGCCAGCAGCGGCGTACAACACAAGAGAGTCCCTCTTCTTCTCACAGTACGGGTATAAAGAGCATGTAGAATATCACCTAAGAGAGTAGGCACTAGGTTACGAGACATGAAGATTTTGACCGCATTCACATCTATGAAGGCATCTGGATTCGGGAATAGAACCAAGTTATAGATGAGGAGAGCCAGGATGTCTTCAAATGCTTGAAAGTTCAAACTATCCCAGAACTGTTGAGCTTGATCGATCAAAAACTTAGCCAAGAAACCTTTAATCCCGCTCTGAGTCTCCCAGTTAGATACTACATCAGCCATTTTTAGATGTAGGGCTGAAGTAATATCCTCTGGCCTAGGAGCTATCTCCAAACCTGTAAAGGGTGTCTGTTCGAGAATAGATATAACCAATAAATCAGAAAACTCCTCCAAAGTAAGGACTAGCTGATAGTCCGGGAAGGTGAAACAGTGATGCAATGGGTCAAAGAACTAGAACAACACGCTCATCATTTGCTCATCCAACTTGGAAGTGACCAGACTAAGGAGATGACCATGTCTTCTAACAAAGGAAGAAGTATCAGGAACTTTTGAAACCAACTCTCTGAGTTGAGCAGGGATTTGCACGAAGCTGATTCAAATGGTATTTCTGCGCATAGAGGCCATGATCTGCAAAACAGAACAAAGATGAATCCCCTCGGTCTTTGTAATGGTCAGTCTAATGAAATATGCATGTAATTTCATGATGCATGATGTCATGATAAAACACACAACAGGTATCACAAATAGCAAACATGGTAAAGGAAAACAAGAGCCCTTAAATTTCAGGCTGGCATGGAGTTTAGGTATTACCCTCTTGCAGTTTAGTTGGTTCAACTTGTCCTAATAATAGTAGCCGGGTTCTAGAGGTTCTCAATATCACTGACCATCCTCCATCGGTCATAATTCCAGTCATGCAATCTTTTCTTGCAGCTGGAACCATCTCGAGAGTATGGTCTCAATGAGTGTAGCATATTGCTACTTCCTATGGCCAAGTTGGTCAATTATAGGTTCTAAGGTCAGTTGATGCTTAATGACCCATTAGCAGCCCCATACTCTCCTTGTTGCTCCACAAGGGATATCGATACCGACTAATGTGTCACACTAACGTAGCTACTGCTTCAACCATATCGGTCTACACCGTGCAGTTCCCTCACAGTCTATTGCTACTTACCTAAAAGGTGTCCCTCAGATCTGGATTAGGATCTATAGTAACTCCGATACAAAGCCCACAAAGATAAAGCAATCAAATCAATCAATTGAAAAAATATGATGAACTAATCCTAAGGTACACCGCACATATTAATATCTCCAGCAGAGTCGCCAGTTTTGTGATACGGTGGCCAGAATCGGGACTTGTTTCCCTCTTTTTTTAGGAAATTTGTTGGTTTACGTTTTGCGTTTGTGTTCGCAAAATGTCGCAGTAAGCAAGAGTCGCCACCGACTTTTATTTTATCCAATAAGGAAAGGAAAAAAGCACAGAAAAATTCCTTTTTCGAGATATTTCTGAGTACGGGGGGTAGATTATAGAAAGGTAAGTAATTAGCACCCTTTCTATCCGTAGTTATCTACGGGCTCTTAGGTACTTGCTCATCATTTTAAAAATTGTTTTCTTTGTGTTTGTGTGATTTGAAAAGCTTTTATTTTGACTTCGATTTAACTCTTGCTTCTGTCTTCAAGAGTGTAATGAAGTGTTTTTGAAAACTTTGTTTGTAAAGGAGTGTAAGTGTGAAAAATTTGTTTTGGATTGAGCAAGTAATAAGAGCTAATCTATCTACCCAAAAAATTTGTTCAGGCTTTTTGGACAATGCTATCCCACTATTAGTGAGTAGGTAGCATCACCGTTGGAGTTTTGAGGGTCAATTCGAAAGGGACATACGGTCACTAAAGCAATGTTAGGACGTCTTAGTAATAACCCTAATGTCTTAGATCAATTATTCGAGGCAACTATTCTGAGGCAACTTTTCCTAGGCAACTTTTCTGAATCGGGACTTTGATCTTTATTTAGACAAAAGGACGACCACTAAAGCATCTTATACTCAATGACCGTTTACCGAAGGAAACCAAGTGGGAGTGTACGCTAGGAGTGCATATGTGCGAGTGATTCAATTTTAGATTATTTATCTTTGCACATTTTAGGGTTATCTAACCGTTTTAAAGTTAATCATACATTCTTGTCATGCATCCCTATATCATACATCTAACAGTTTAATAATTTGCGGAATTTAAAGTGCGGAAATTAAACTACGCTATTACAAGGCTTCGGGTATTTACATAGCCAAAAACAAACCCTTTAAATGATAAAGTGATAAATAAACGTCATAATTAACTATTACAACTTGTGAGCAGTTACAATAATATGGTAAATAATAAAACAATAAAGGGCGCGCGAGGAAAATTAGAAACGATACGAAATTAGGGTTTTGACCCCTTATTAACCTAATTAAAAGAAAAATGTTTGTTGTTTTTAATATTTTTTAAGAAAAGAATTAAGGTTTTAAAATAAATAAAAATAAATAATTAGTAATTAAATTAATTATTGAAAATAATTACATGACCTATTTTTTGGTTTTTTTGTTTTTAAGAAAAGAAAAATATAATTAAGTTAGAAATAAAATCCTAATTTTCTAACTAATTTTAAGTATTTACAAAAAGAAATAAAATTATCTAAAATTAATAACCTAATTAAATTAATTTAATTTTTGTATAAAAAATAAATATCTTAAATTTAATTGGATAGAAAAATATTTTTGTGATTTTTTTTGATAAAAGAAAATTAATTTGTTAGTAAAATAAATAAATAATTTAAATAAAACAAATATGAAAAAGAATAGAGAAAGAAATAATGGGCCTGAGAGGGATTTTTGAGGGTGCAGATATCATTTTTGGGCCCAAGAAGAGTGAGGTCCACGTTGACTTGCATGATCATGTGCTTTGTGTTGACTAGGCTTCATGATGCACCTTCAAATGATGGCCATCATATTTGGCCATCTGGAGATCTAAGGGCTAGATCTTGAGAGTCTATGGTAGTCTCTTAGCTTGTAAACACGTTGGATCCTGAAAAGAAAAATAACATGGAGAAATTGGGGGACCTGGGATTCGAACCCAGGTCCTGAAGCTCTTTCCACGCCCTCACTACCACTGCGTCACTTGTGTTTTGTTGTACATAAGATAAATATAAAATATCATATGGAGAACAATAAAACATAAAAACCCTGCGCGCGGAAATTCAAAGGATCCAACGGGGAGGCGCCAACTGGTCATCTTCTTCCTTTTTCCATGGGTAAAAGTCCCAGACTTTTACCTACGAACGTTTGTCTGTCGCTATAAACAGAGCTCGTTCCAAAACCTTCCATGAGCAATATAAATGACACCTAATGCCATGGATCGAACCATCTTGTCCTCCTGAACATGATGGTACCATTCATGAAGGCTAATTTTACCTGCAAACAAAAACCCTAAAACGGAACCCAAAAACCTAACAATGGAAGTTCTCGATTCAGTCTATGAAAACACAATTGAGTATTATAGAAAGCTTACAAATGTAATGGTAAACAAGAACATATGGTTAGAATTTGATGAATGTGCAAGAATTATGGAAACAGAATTCAAGAAAAGGTGGGTGTCGTGAATGTCTTACAGTGTGTTATAGGGCCTGGAAATGCTTGGTTTTGATTGCTTTTGCTTGCCTACAACCCCAGGAAGCAAATGGAATGGTCAAAGAGTCTTGAATGAGCTGGAACAATGAAATCGTGTTGGCACTTTTTTAACGTTTTTTCAAGTTTTTGTTCTTGATCATACGCCTCTTTCTCCGACCTCTTTTGGTCTGCACACATTCTATATGTATTGAGGAATAGATTAGGGTTGAAAACCTGGCCTCAATCTTCCTCCATCAATGTCTTGATTTTTGATTTGATTCACTTTGAATATCATTCCAAAAATATCCTAATTCAATCTTTTTGTCCACACCATGTCTTTACACGAATTTGATTTGATGCTAGCTGGATATTAAGACCTGAATCATGTAAAAAATCTTTGAATTTCAATGTTTTGGATTTTATATGATTTGTTTTGATTTAAAATGATTTAATTCAAATAAAAATCAAAATAAATAATATAAATAAGATAATGACAAGTGGCAAAGGCTAGGGCTCGTGGACCATGTTTCCAACTTAAAACAAGTGAAAAAGATTGGGCACATTTGGCAAAAATTGAAGTTTTTAGGCATAGTTGACTTTTGGCAATTTTTCAAAAAAGGTCAACTTCATCAATGCATAACTTCATCAATTATGACTCTTTGGAGGTGTCCTTTGACTTTTTATAAATCTTTAGATGTCCTCTAAGTAACCTTTTTGGTACCATCTCAATTTGATATTCCATGCTCATGTATGAAGCTTTGACTATAAAAGTGTTTTTGTTGACTTTTCAAAATGACCAATAATGTCCAAATTCATAACTTCTTGTGAGTGCATATTTTGAACTTGGGAGATGAAGATGGATTATATAGCATGGCATCCTCTTCAAAATGATCTTTGGATGGGTCATTTCTCATAAAGTATGAGAAAGTTATTCTTGGTCAAAGTTGAGTTGACTTTTCCTACAAAACCCTAATTTAGCAACTTTTGGTTCTTGAGGAATTATGAGCAATCCTTGATGAATCATGATCAATACTTTATAATATGATGAAATATACTTCAAAATGAGAATGTTTACCAAAAATCTTAAAGTTTGATTATATGTGGGCCACAGTTGACTTTTGCCCTAGCATAGTCGATTCTCAGGCCTTTGAGCAATTGATTGAGCAAACTTTCTCTGTAGGGCTTGAAACTTGACATGGATGATCTTGAGAACATATTAGGACATTGGTGAGAATTTGGGATCCCTTGGACTCAAGTGTCTTGATGCAACATGAAACCCTAATTTAAGGTAGATTGTCTTAGGAGAGAGCTTGTCTGGTCAACCCTTGAACTTCCTTGAGCAACTTGGGGATCTTTCTTGAATTGTTTTGAGAAAAATGGGAGGGCAAATTTTGGGGTACAACAGCTGCCCCTGTTCAATCTTCTTAAACCTGAGGATGTAGATTGGCTTTCGTGCCTTTCGTGATCCAAAGGTGGAAGATGATTGAACACTAGAGTGCCCAGAAATTTGCACTCGCATGAAGTGGTGTCCAGCTTACGATATCGAGAATGGGCTTATAGATGCCATTTGGAAATTGCTGACGGGGGATGGGCTTAAAGATACCATCCGAAGGAGTGTCGATCACATAAGAGATTCCTTAGCGAGAGCTTGTATACCTGTTGTTGAGGAAGATTCTGTTGGGGAATGTTGATCTCTGTCTTGAGAGAAATAGAATTCTAGGAGCTTCAGTCGTCCGTTATTCTACTGGGAAATCATCTCTGTTTGGAGAAAGGCTGAAATTTAGGAACTTCGGTCGTCCATTATTCTTTGTTAAAGAATCATCTCTGTTGAAATTTAGGAGGGTAATGAAGTAGGTGTTTATAAATATTGGTACCATATGTATTTGAGTTAGTTGTGTTGCATTAACATCTTATGTGACATTGCATAAATTTGGTTGATGAGTTATGATATGATAACAATTGTGAATTGTGTGATTATATGAAGTTTTGATGAATATAATGTGTTGTTATGTAATGATGTTGCTATTACTACTAATACTTACCTTATATCTTTTATAATGAATCACTATTACTCACCCTTTTTGTTTTAATGTTGCCTCCACGTGGGTAACTCATAGGTAACCAAGAGTAGTTTGTAGAAGCATTGAAGATAGCTTCAGAGTGTGTTATTTATTTCCGTTAATTAGAGGCGTCTTTCTCTGATATGTAACATCTGGTTGGGAACATTATATTATACAAAAATTTTATTCTTTTTGATGTTGACTTAGTTTATGGATGTTTTATTGGTTAAATTAATTTAATAATCGATGAGACAAAAGTATGATTTTTAAGAATTTAATTACTATATTATGAAGATGAATTCCGCTGCGATATTTCTAAGTGATGTGATGAATTATAAACATATGCATGTTTTAAATTAATGTAACCCGTGTTATGGAGCATGAATGTTAAATTGATGTTTTCTATGAAGTCTGACACCCTTGAGTGGTAATTCTTATTTGATTAAATTCATAAATTATATGAATAATATTGTGGGGTTAGAAGGGTGTTACAGCCTGCATTGACCGAAAGAATTACTCGTTGGCATATGTTTCTATTAGAATATGCAATTGAATATCATACTCAAAAAGCTATTAAAGGAAGTATAATGGCAGATCATTTGGCTCATCAACCGATTGAAGATTATCAGCCCGACAAGTTTTACTTTCCTGGTGAAGATGTTATGGCCATTAAAACTAAAGATTATGATGAAATAGGTCCTAAGTAAGGAACCGAGCCTAGATCCCGATAGGGTCTGATATTTGACGGAGCCTCTAATGCATATGGTCATGGAGTTAGGGAAATTATAATCACTCCTCGAGGATCTCATATTCCTTTTACAGCAAGAATTTGTCCTGATTGTATGAATAATATGGCAGAATATGGAGCGTGTATCATGGGCCTCGAAGAAGCTATTTATCTCAAGATTAAGATTCTCGATGATTTTGTGGATTCAACTTTAGTTATCAATCAGTTTGAAGGTGAATGGGAAACTCGTCATCCTAGTTTAATCCCATATAAAGATCACGCTAGATGATTGTTGCCTTTCTTTGATAAAGTCAATTTCCATCATATATCTGGAGAAAAGAATCAGATGGAAGATGCTTTAGCTACCTTGTCCTCCATGCAACGAGTAAATTCCCCAATGAGGTACCTCAAATTACGATCAAACTTCTGGATAGGCCTGCTCATGTGTTGGTAGCAGAAGAAGAAGTAGATGATAAATCATGGTATCATAATATCAAGTGTTTCATCCATAGTCAAGAATACCCATATGGGGCATCTGGTAAATATAAGAAGACCTTGAGGAGATTAGCATACAACTTCTTTGTCAACGAAAATGTGTTATACAAAAGGAATTACGACATGGTCTTGCTCAGATGCATGGATAAACACAAAGAAGACATGTTAAGGCAGGAATTCATGAAGGTCCCTTCGGTACTCATGCCAATGGACATTATATGCTAAGAAGATACTTAGTGATGGTTACTATTTTCAAGAAGTGTCATAAATGTCATATTTATACGGACAAGGTGCATGTTCCTCTGACTCTACTCAATGTTATTTCGTCTCCTTGGCTATTCTCTATGTAGGGAATTGGCATGATCAATATGATTGAGCCCAAAGCTTGAAACGAACATTATTTCATTATAGTAGTTATTGATTACTCTACCAAATGGGTCTAAGCAGTGTCATACACCAATGTGACCAACCAAGTGGTGGTCCATCTATCAAGAATCAAATCATCTGCTGATACGGTATTCCAAGCAAGATTATTACTGAAAATTGTTCAAACCTGAACAACAAGATGATGAGAGAACTCTATGAAAGCTTTCAGATTTAAAATCATAATTATTCACCTTACAGACCCAAGATGAACGAGGTTGTTGAAGCGTAAAATAAGAATATTAAGAAAATCCTGCAAAATATGATTTTAACGTACAAGGACTGGCGTAAGATGCTCCATTTTTCTCTTCATAGATACCGGACGTTCGTCCAGACTTCAACAGGGGAAACCCCATTCTCCTTAGTTTATGGATTGGAAGCAATGCTCCCTTTAGAAGTCGAGATACCATCAATACGAGTCTTTATGGAAGCCAAGTTGACAGAAGCTGAATGGTGTCAGAATAGATATGAATAGTTGAATATAATTAAAGAGAAGAGAATGACAGCCTTTTATCTTGGTCATTTTTTCAAAGATATATTAAAGAAAGCATTTGATAAGAAGGTTCGTCCTCACGAATTCAGAACAGGTGACCTCGCGCTCAAAAATATCTTGCCCCACCACAATGATTCCTGAGACAAATGTACTCCTAATTATGAAAGCCCATATGTTGTCAACAAAGCCTTCTCTAGAGGTGCATTGGTTCTTATAACTATGGGTGGTGAGGAGCTTCCTCATCCAGTGAACACCAATGTAATCAAGAAATACTTTTCCTAAATAATCAAAAGAAAAACACGCTAAGTTGAAAACCCGAAAGGGCGACTAAGGCAAAAATGAGTGTCTCGGTAGACTGAAAACCCAAAAGGATAGTCTAGGAAAAAATTAGAGACATAAACAGAAATAATCCATCCCGGTAGATTGAAAACCTGAAAGGGAAATCTAGGAAAATGTTAGGAATTTTATGGCAAGTAACTTCATGAGGCAAGGCTTGATCACTTGAAACAACAACATCATAGATTAGGAAATCCCAATTCAGTAACTATCAACGGAAGCTTGATTACGTGAATTCAAAACTCTTAGAGAGAATAGTGGTTATTGTATTTTCAATTTAACCTTTCTAGTTACCATTTTCCATGTGTTTTAATGATCTATGGGGTTATGCATTTTGCGAACTACCATTCTATTAATAAAATCCCGATCTTTTGCCCATTAATTTCAATTCTTATATATTTGTTTCTTTTTCAAAATGTCATTTATTTTCGATAATGATTTTTGAAACAAAGGTTTACTAATAAGCATGTTTACTAAAAATTGAAAAATGTTTCTCTTTTATTTTTGAATAAACTAAAAGGAATTTTTGCGGTTGTTCGAGGTTGTTCAAGTCTCGAAGTGTGGAACTCAGATTACGTCAATACAATAGTTTGTAAAATTCTCCTGTGAATCCTCTTGATTTGATTATCCAAATTTCTCCAACGGATTTTTGGCCGGATAGTGGTTTTCCTCAAGCCACTTTATTGTTGCAGTATTGATTTGGGTTCTCCCATAACAATTCAAGTAAAAATTTCTATGCCCTCAGAGGATTGTTGGTTTTTGAAGATTTGTTTTAAGTTTCCCCATGAGATCTTTTTGTCTCTAGGGAAGGATCTTTTGTCTTGGAATATATTACACAAGACAAGCTTTGTGGAAGGGCTCCATCTAGATGAGATTTGGCCGAGTACCCAGTTCATTGATATTTTGGTTTCCTTGTTTATTCAGTGTGTTTTTTGTTAGCATAAACATAACATTGCATACATTTAACATTCATATGGTCATTACCATGCATAGAAAAAGGAATATTCGTTCTCATTCGCATTTCCTCGAGCCTGGAAGAAGTTACTAGTTGATACCTTGATGTCTCTAAACCTACCTTCCTAGTGGTGCTTTCCCCTAAAGAGATTTTATTTTCTATCTCCCCCCTGAGAGTGTGCCTCATAGAAGAATCATGTTTTAGTCTTCCTTCCTAGATAATTTTCTGGATGGAAGAAATTCCCTGTCGAGTTTATTCCTCGTCGGGTAGAGTCACGTTTGATTGTTTCTCTCCTATTAGTTTTTGGAATGAAATCTTGGCCCCTACAACAATTTTTGATTTCTCTAGGATGGAAACCTAGATGGAGAAGAATGTATGTTTTACACCTTTTTGGGTCCCGCTTTCCTCAGTAGAGAAGACATGTTAATGGATAAAGAATCTAATTCCCCAACAGTTATCTTTCCAGCAATCTTTTTGAGATTTTGTTCAACAACAAGTGGTGGTCTCTTTATTTGAGAAGCTTATTTGTTCCTGTCATATCAAATTCTTATTTCCGCAGTAAATGGAAATATCTTCAATCAATCCCCTTCAGAGAAGATTGTTATGATTTAACAAATAAAGTTAACAGGTTCATTTTTTAATAGGTGGATGTCTCTTTATTTGATAAGCCTGTTCTGATCCCCGGTCAGAGTTAAGACTTAAGTCTCCACCAAGTGAAAACGGCTTCAGGTTGAAGACCCGGAGTCAAATAAAGCTTGTTTGTTACCCTTTCCAAGTGAAATACTTGGTTAAAGAAGAAGTTGAGACCCATTCCTGGTAGAAGACCAAAAGTTATGGGAAGTTTGTTACCCTTTCCAGGTGGAATATTTAGTTAAAGACGAAGTTGATCCCCGTTTCAGGTGGAAGACCAAAAGTTATGGGAAGTTTTCTACCCTTTCTAGGTGGAATAATTGGTTAAAGAAGAAGCTGAGACCCGTTCCTGGTGGAAGACCAGAAGTTATAGGGAGTTTGTTTTCCTTTCTAGGTGGAATACAAGGTTAAAGAAGAAGTCGAGCATCGTTCTAGATGGAAGATCAGAAGTCATGTGAAGCTTGTTATCAATTCAAATCCTGTCACTACCTTCATTTGTGAGTTGGTAGTATACCGTCATCTATGAATCGATATTACCCGTTTCTTTACCATCTTCTATGATTTAGTATTACATGTTTCTTTACTATAATTTATGATTCAGGATTACCTATTTCTTTACCGTCATCTATGATTCGGTATTACCTATTTCTTTATTATCATCTATGAGTTGATATTATCCTATTTACTGCCTTCAACTATAAGTTGGTAGTATGTCCAAATCCTGTTATTTCCTTCATATTTGATTTGGTAGTAGTTCCTTTTTCCTACACATCACTCAGGGTTTATTTCCCAGTAAGCTTAGTGTTCCTTTTTTATGTTTTGCATATCCCTGATTAATGTCTCCCATTATAGATTGTTGTCTCTTTCATCTTGATAACACGAAATTATATTGTATAATCAACTTGACTAACATGGATCTTTGTTTTGTTATTTATTTATTTTTGTCTTGTTATGCAGGTATTTTTGTCCCATTTTAGGTACCTCAACTAAAACTGGTCACAAAGGAGATTTGAGTAAAATGGAAAAGAAATGAAGTAAGAAAGGAAGAAAGTAGAACTGACGCCCAAAATGCAAGAACCAAAGCCCAAGTGGGGCCCACCACCACACTTAGTAGCGTTTGTCATGCACTAAGGGGTGTGGCACCCACCACTATGAATTATGGTGCCTGCCACCTTAAACAAGCAAGAAGAATGGCGATTACCGCTATGTGTGGCACCTGCCACATTTGTAGTGCCACATTTGAAGAGGTTGCGCCTGCCACCTATTTTTGTAGCACTAGCCACGTTCGAAGCAGTTCACCTTATTTTTCTCTCTTATTTCCTGGATTCTCTCCACGACCCCGTTTTCCCGTTCAACCCAACCATCCGAGTTACACGCCAACAATCAGCTTTTCAGAAAGAATTTGAGTATAAATGGGAAGCTTTGTCTTCAGTTCAGGCCCCTGATCTTTTAAGTCGAAATTTTGTTTCTTAGATTTTAAGCAGAAAGCTTACCAGAAATAGTGATAACTCTTTCACATTGGGGGGACTATCATGAATTTAGTTTTAGGCTTTATATCTGAATTCATTCTGTAAATCAGAAAAGTGAATCCTTTCGGCATTTGTGTAGGATCATGATTTTTAAAGTTCTAGTTTTAATTCAAGTTTGCATTCAATTCTTGGTGATTGTACTCGAAGATAGTTCCAGTTATTCAATTCCAATTTTCAGTTTTATTTCCAGGTTGCATCTTAGTTTACTATTTTAATGTTTATGATATTTATGATCTCTTGTATGTGTTGTGCCGTTTATTAATTCCCGTTTTAGATGTATGTTTTGTTTTGAATTTAATAAATGTAATACCATGTTTATATTTGAAAGTATGTCTGGATAAATCCTTTGATACATCTATGTAAAAGTAGTCTCACAAATGGGGTTCGGCAATTTATTGGCGTAAATATTTACAAACTATTTTTATGATCTAGTTTCTAATTCTAATTGAAACAGTTTTGGTACGAGAGTAAAAGACACACAAAGGTTATAATCAATAAAGGAAAAGTTTGATATTTTTAATCAGATAGTAGAAACTAGACATTAATTCTAAGCATAGCAAGAGTACTTTAGGACTAATTAGATTTTATTTGGTTTTCAAAAAGTAATGTTAAATCCAAATGAGACAGTGAGACCAAAGCGTTCTGGTTTAGGAGTATAGTCAGAGTCAATAACATGAGAGTGTGAGATAAAGGATTTTAAGTCAGTATTTTCTACTAAGAAGTATTTTCACATTTAAAACCGTGCAAATGATTTATCGAGTCCTCGAAGTTTGACGAGTTGCATATCAGTATCCTATCATTGATTATTTTTATTAAAACTTGAATTTATTTCTCGTTTTCCTCAAAACTCAAGATTAATCATTAGCCTTAGATTTACACAGTAACATTAGAGAGCATTAGTTTGATTTCCAGTCCCTGTGGGATCAATATCTTTTAAAACTACGTGATTAGAATGTGCACTTGTCGTTAGTAAACCCGATAGACTTTTAAAGTCACGATCAAGTTTTTGGCGTTGTTGTCGGGAACTGATTTAGTCAATATTATGATTCCTTTGTTACGTAGTATAGACTAAGGCATAAAATTTTATTAATTTTAATCTGTCGATTGTATGCCAAGAACTCACTCTCAAGGAAAAAAAATTAGAGAAACCAATCGATGAAATCGAGCATTTTGTTAGTATAAGACATCGAATTCGAGAATACCAAATAAAGTACAATCTTCCCGAATTCAATCTTCCCAACTTTTCTCTACCTGAACCTGAACCAAGAATGGTTGAAGGACCCCAAAATCATCCTCTCAAGGATTATGCTGTCCCATCACAAGAAGAATCTCACAACAGCATTGTTGCCCCCGCTATCACCCGAAACGATTTCGAGTTGAAACCTTCGTTGCTACAAGCGGTCCAACAAAATCAGTTTTCAGGAAGTCCTACAGATGACCCGAATTTACATTTATCTTTGTTTGTATAGTATGTGGACACAATGAAAGAAAATGGTGTCATCCCTGCATCAATAAGACTAGGTATTTTCCCTTTTTCATTAAGAGATAGAGCTAGAGCTTGGCTCCAATCTCTGCCATCCAACTCTGTTACCACATGGGACGAGTTGAAGAAAGTTTTCCTAGCACAATATTTTTTGCCAAGTAAGACGACTATGCTAAGAGCCAATGTCAATGGTTTTAAATAAAAGGAAAGCAAATCTCTTTTCAGAACATGGGAAAGATACAAAGACATGTTGCGACTTTGTCCACATCACGGTCTAGAAGAATGGATGATTATCCAAACCTTTTACAATAGTCTCTTGTATAACACAAGATTGACAATAGACGATGCAGATGACGGTGCACTGACAGATAAACCTTAGCATGACGCTTATCATCTTATCAAATGTATGGCTCAAAATCATTACCAATGGGGAAGCGATAGAATCATTATGGAGAAAACTCAAACGAAAGGCGGTATGTACGAACTCAATAGTTTAGACCAAGTTAACGCTAAGGTAGAAGCCCTTACCAAAAAGATAGAAAGCTTAACCACAAATCTCGCAGCCACCGTGGCTACAGTAGCTCCAACATGATATTTATGCGGACTTCATGCACATGCTTCCCCCGAATGTCCACTTTTGACAGAAGTACCAGTTGATCAAGTAAATTATGCTCAAGGGAACCCATATGGTAATACCTATAACCCTTCATGGAAGAACCATCCAAGCTTTTTGTACAAAACGAACAATGCATTATATGCACCTCGCCAAGCTCCTGCTACACCACCAGGATATCAGAAAACCGCCCCAATTGTTCCAAATGTCCCTAGGAAATCCAACATAGAAATCATGATAGAAAATTCATAGCCACTCAAGCTCAACAAAACAAGATTTTATAAATCAAAACATACACACTAGCGAACAACTCAAGCAACTATCAAACAAGGTTGATGCCCTAACCACTCATAACAAAATGCTAGAAACGCAAATCTCTCAAGTGGCTCAACACAAAGCAGCTACCGCTGCTCCGGATGGAACTTTCCTAGACAACCACAACTAAATCCAAAAGGTTGTGATGATGCTATAATACTTCAGAGTGGGACAGAATTAGATGGACCAACTAATCCAGGAACCAAAAATCCAACCATGTATCAGAATACTGGTAAACCAATTGAAAAGGAAGACTAACCAAAAGAAGATGAGAAGGAAGATTAAAGCAAAGAGTCCGAAGAGAAAGAAAACCTTATGTGCCTCTTCCACCATATAAACCACATATACCATATCCTCAACGGTTAGCTAAGTCTAAAAGTGTCAGGAAGTTTAAGAAATTCTTTAAACTTCTGAAACAATTGAATATCATTATACCTTTCATAGAAGCTATCACACAAATTCCCTCTTATGATAAGTTCCTTAAAGAAATATCATCCAATAATAAAAAGCTCAAAGACAACGAAGCCGTTATGCTTACTGCAGAGTGTAGCGGTATAATCCAAAATAACATGCCTTCTAAGCTAAAAGACCCTGGTAGTTTTTCCATACCATATGTAATTGAAAAAAGTTTGCAATAGACAAAGCGTTATGTGGCTTAGGAGCCAGTATTAGCTTAATGCCCTTATCAATTTGCAAAAGGCTCAACATGGGAGAATTGAGACCGACAAGAATGTATGTGCAACTAGCTGATCGTTCAGTGAAATTTCCTTTAGGTATGCTAGAAAATGTTCCAGTCTGTATCAGACATTTCTACATTCCCACTGATTTCATTATTATGGGCATTAAGGAGGACTCAAAAATCCCTATTATATTAGGAAGACCATTCCTCGCCCCCTCTAGAGCCATAATTGATGTAAAAAGGTGTAAACTCACTTTTGAGGTTGGCGAAGAAAAGGTCGAATTTATTTTCTAACAAATATTCAAGGCACGTGCTATAGATGATTCGTGTTATTTCTTAGATGTCATTGATGAATGTGTTAAAGAAATGGAGAAACAACAAACTACACACTCTAAAGTAATGAAAATCTGAATACCTCCTATTCTTGAAGATGATAATTGGTGTGATGAATACTATGATGACAATCTAAATAAATGTCTCGCACTAACTCCTGACCCTATGCCTTTCCCAAGGAAACCAATTGTAGAACTTAAAACACTACCAAGAGATCTAAGGTATGATTTCCTAGACACAGAACTTGAACAACCCATATAGTATATGCAAATTTAGGAAAAATAGAAACTAAAAAATTATTACATGTCCTAAGAAAATACCCAACTGCTTTAGGCTATAACATATCAGATCTAAAAGGAATAAGTCCCTCTATCATCATGCATCACATTATGCTTGAGGAAGACTGTAAGACCTCGAGATAACATCAGAGAAGAATAAATCCCATTTTGAGTGATGTAGTCAAGAAAGAAGTACAAAAGTTATCAGAAGCAGGAATCATATACCTGATATCCTATAGTAAATGGGTTAGCTCAGTACATGTTGTACCAAAGAAGGGAGGTGTTATAGTTGTCAGCAATGCAAAAGGAGAATCTGTAGCACAACGTACTCAAACCGGATGGAGAATGTGCATTGACCATAGGAAATTAAACAAAGCCACTCGAAAAGATCACTTTCCCTTACCTTTTATTGATCAAATGCATGAACGATTGGCTAAGCATTCTCACTTCTGCTATTTAGATGGTTATTCAGGATTCTTTCAAATCCCTATTCATCCTAACAACCAAGGAAAAACAACCTTCACTTGTTCTTATGGTACATTTTCCTATCGACAAATGTTGTTTGGACTATGTAATGCTCTCGCAACATTCCAAAGATGCATGGTGTCAATTTTCGCTGATTTTATAGACGACATGATGGAAGTATTTATGGATGATTTCTCTGTTTGTGGGTAAAGTTTTGAAGGATGCTTATCGAACCTAGAAATGGTACTTGAAATATGCGTAAAAGTAAATCTCGTGTTAAATTGGGAAAAATATAATTTCATGGTCTGACAAGGAATCATGCTTGGACACATAGTGTCTGATAAGGGAATTGAAGTTGATAAAGCTAAAATAGAAGTTATAGAAAACCTTTAACTTCCGAAAACCATAAAAGAAATGCGAAGTTTCTTAGGACACATCGGTTTCTACCGACGATTCATTAAAGATTTCTCTAAAATCACCAAACCATTAATTGGCTTATTAATAAAAGATATTGAATTCATCTTTGATGACAAATGCTTAAAAGCGTTTGAACAATTAAAAATAGCTCTCATTACTGTGCCTATTATGCAATCACCTGATTGGAGACTACTGTTTGAAATCATGTGTGACATTAGTGATTTTGCTGTAGGTGCAGTTTTAGGACAAAGAAAGGATAAAAAGCTTCATGCAATCTATTATACAAGTAGAACCTTAAATCCTGCACAGATGAACTACGCCACCATAGAAAAGGAACTTTTAGTTGTCGTGTTCGCTTTGGATAAATTATGTTCTTACTTAGTAGGAGCAAAGATGATTATCTATACCGATCATGCTACAATTTGGTACCTATTGAACAAAAAGGACGCCAAACTAAGATTACTCAGGTAGATTTTACTCCTATAAGAGTTTGATTTTGAAATCAAAGACAAAAAAGGCACTGAAAATGTAGTAGCTGGTCACTTATCTAGAATGGAAGGCATTAAGCCTGAACAAGTGCCTATCAATGATGATTTCCCTTACGAACAATGCATAGCCTAGTTGGAAAATAATATAATCGAACTCTCTGTAACTTATAATGATACCGAAAAAAATGAAGTTGTGGAAGCGATATACACTAAAAACACTGCCATGGTATGCTGACTTTGTTAACTACTTAGCAGCTGGAGTGCTTCGACCAAATTTAACTTACCAACAAAAGAAGAAATTCTTCCATGATCTTAAACAATATTACTGGGAAGGACATCTACTTTTCAAGAGAGGCTCCAATGGTATTTTCTGTCCATGTGTCCCCAAAACTGAAGTAGAAAGTATAATTTCCCATTGTCGTTATGCCCCCTATGGTGGGCATGCAAGCACTTCAAAGACTTGATCTAAGATCCTATAAGCTAGCCTCTTTTGGAAACATCTATAGACACGATGATAAATTATGACTGGTGCCAACGCACTGGCAACATATTTAGACGCGATGACATGCCTCTAAAATGAAATTTAAAAGTAAAAGTCTTTGACGTGTGGGGAATAGATTTCATGGTACCATTCCCATTTTCTTTTGGTAACAAATACATACCCGTTGTTGTTGTTTATATATTGAAATGGATCGAAGCTATTGCTTCTCCAACAAATTACGCATGAGTAGTAATTAAGCTCTTCAAGAATATAAATTTTCCTAGATTCTGTATGTCGAGACTTGTCATCAGTGATGGTAGCTCCCATTTCATTTAAAAGATCTTTGAAAAACTATTACTGAAATATGGAGTCTAACACCATGTAGAAACACCCTATCACCCAAAAACAAGTGGTCAAGTAGAGGTCTCAAATAGAGAAATTAAGCAAACCTTAGAAAAAATGTTTGCCACCTCTAGGAAAGGTTGGTCGTCAAAGTTACACGAAGCTCTGTAGGCATATATGACAACTTATAAGACCCCAAAAAGAACCACACCATTTAATCTAGTTTATGGTAAACTGTGTCATCTTCCAGTAGAATTAGAGCATAAAGCTTATTGGGCCATGTTACCCAAATTTTCCCCCCCAAGATCCCTTCATCATACCATGTTGATTCAATCACAGCAAGATCACGTCAGGACTTTTGGTTCTTCTCTGTATCTTTAGCTTTGCTCTTTGAGGAATCCCCAAGCCCTTTGACTTGTTTTATTTTGTGATCATGAATATTTTGTCTTGATTTTCTTTCTAATTAATAAAATAAAATGTTGGTTTGTCTTACTTGTTAATAATGTAGGTAAAGGCGGTTTAGCAAGTTGCTTCATGGGTTCATGAGTTTATTTCCATGCCATGGTCAATAAACCTTGAGAAATTCAAAACTCACCATTGAAGTTGTTTTGGAATAAATGGCATGGCAAGGATTATTTTGGTTCACCACATTTCAAAGTTATCAAAATTGATTCAAAAGTACAAGGGCTTGATGGAAGAAGTTGTCATGATTGGACAAGGTCTTGTTCCCATTGGTCACAAGTGCATATTTCTCTCAATTCTCAAGATATGGAAGTGGTTTTGGTTGCTATGAGTTCTAATTATCATCCTCAACAACTTATATTTATAAATAATGATTTTTGGTACAATAAGGTTGTTCAAAATTGTCAAAGTTCCTCAAAGCATTTTCTTGATCTAGGAGCTAGGGTTGTGAACTTCAAAGAAGTATATCTTCTTCATCTTTTGGTATTTTTGAGTGATTCTAAAGACATCCTTCTCTATAAAGGGTTATTAACAAATAACTTCAAAAGTTTCAAGGAGTTTTCATGTGGAAGAAACTTGATGATGAAGAAAGATTATAAGTCCTCCAGATGAATCCCTAATTTCTCATGTGTGACTTCAAATAATCATAACTTGGTAAAATTTTATCACCTTAAGCTCGATCTTTTTCCAAAAGGATCTTTAGGATGTGAAATTTATTCCTTATTTTATATGCAAAGTGAGAAAATGGATGGAAGATGCCCTAAGGATACAAAAGATTATAGGTCATTTCATGATTTTTTTTCCAACTTCAACAATTCATAACTCTCTCAATTTTTAGAGATTTTTAATGGTTCAAGTTTCAAAATGTCATTCAAAAGGTCTATTTCATGCCATCTTTTTTGGCCAAAAGCAAATTCTAAGTGGAAGGCCATGTTTGGATGCAAAAAATTATAGGTCACTTTTGAAGAAAAATTTGAAATATTTCTAAGTATGGAAAGTCAACCTTTTTCCCCCAACTTTGACTCAATGCAACTTTCAGCTCAAGCATCCATTTGATTCCATTCTTTTTCCATTGCAAAGCTTGTAATCGCGTCTTTCTAAAGCATCGAGAATCATGCCCAAAGACCCCTTGAGTTGAAAATGCCATTGTTTTGAAATTGGTAACTTGGAACTTAATTTCTCACCAAGTCAAAATTTTGAAATCCATAATGTGGCCTCTAATCACAAGATTTATGCATGTTTTTGATTTAAACTTGATTAACAAACTTTCCAGAAGTGTTTAGCACCTCAAAACGCAAAGATTTGATGAGTTTTGGTGAAAATGAGATCACACTTCACCCGTGCATCAGGTTCACACGAATTCCCTCCAAAATGCATCAGTCACTCTTTCTTTTGATCTCATTTGCTTCTCCTATAAATACATGAGCTATCCCATTCATTTTCTCAAGCTTGGATAGCCAGAATCACCCTGCCAAACTTGCTCCATAACTCAATTTTCTGTAACTTCGAAATCAATATTCAAGCCTTTTTCAATCCAACTTTTCTATCAATTCACCTTCCTCGATCTTCCGTGAATCTAACCATACAATTACCTTCAAGAATCGTTCCCTATATTGCTCCATAGAAGTCGAGTTTCAGAACTCTGCAACTCAACTTATATTTCTCCATCAATTACTCAAAACTTTTATATCATTGTGAAGCTTTCATTGCCCGGGTTCTAGTCGCAAGACTTGCTTTTATCTGGAAACACCTTTTGACCATGAAATTTCAAATCCCTTTTCAAAACTTTCCTTCCAATTTGCTTGAGCTACAGTTTATATAAATTTGTCGTGGAGGTGTGATTGTCTTTGTCTTGAAGAGACGAAACAAATGGCATAGGTCCGAGCTTCTGATTTTATAATTTGAGAGACTTGCAATTCACGTTGGCTGGAGGTTAAAGATGACCAACGTGTCATATTCCAACCAATGAGGGCACGCCACTTGTTATTTTTTAAAATCTGATTTAATTAATAATTCAGTGCTTTATTCACTAAAGTCCATAACATGCACAGCGCCAAGTCCACTTGATCTGTTTACTAACGCGTTTTGACATTGATCAGATGGCCCATATTTTTTTGGTTTGATATTTTATTTTCTGATTTTTATTTTAATTGTTTTAAATTTCAAAAAATCATAGAAAATTCATTTTTAGTCCATAAAATCTGAAATAATTAAGAAAAATATTTTTGATTTTTCTCTTTCTGATTTTTATTTTTTCACAAATTTATTTTGCGTTTTGATATTTTTTATAAATTTCCACTTTATTTGAATTTTTTTAAATGTTTAAAAATACCTTTATGCATTTTTAAATTTTGAAAAAATTGTGTAATGATCAAATGATATTGTGACAAATATTGGTGACCTCATTTATTTTTATTTCTGACTTTGTTATTTTTAATCATTTTTGGTTTATTCTACTCATTTCTTTTAATTTTAAAAAATAGTTTCTGACTTTAAAAAATTACCCAAAATTTTATGAAAATATTTGAGCCCTTTTCTGATCTTTCTATAGTCTTACTTTTTATTTCTTGATTAATTTGAACATAGTTGATATTTTTCTCTTTTATTTCTATTTTAAAATATTTTAAAACCTTTTTAATATATATATTAAATGCAATATTATTTTGTGATTATTTTCTAGCTGATCTTGGGTTAAATTTTTGATTATGAACTTTGTTAACATCATTGGATCCATGGTGTTGAGTTTAACTCCATAAAAATGGATGAATGATTTTAATAATAGTTTGATTAAAATTTAATTCAAATGTGGTTCGTATTCTTTCCTACCCCTCTTCATCTCATCCCTTTCTTGTTGCACTAAGTGTTATTGGAGCATGATCTCTATATCATGTCTCAAAACAAATGGTGCATAGATTGCTATAGACCGGCCTCAAAATAGGTGCGACTTCTATATAAGTCCACTTACGATTGCTTAACATAGCGCTAAATTTTATCCTAATTCGAATAAATGATCATTTGTGGCTCAAATCTATGTTTGCAAGCCCAAGTATGTTAATTTGATCCCTTTGATCCAATAACTTTGAGATTCATTGTGTGGAGGCTTTGGTTTTACCAATCCTCTAATGGATCTACAACACTTTTGGTCAACGCGGATCACTTAAACATCGTTGATCATTAAATGGTACTTGTGAGAATTCCAAATGGATGATATACTTGACAAAAAGCAAATGCAACTTATTGTGTGGAGGCTTTGGTTCTACCAATCCTCTGATGAGTTCCAAATGCAAGTTTCAAGATGGTCATCCAACTAAGTACTAATTATTAATTTGTTTTACTTTATGCTTTTATTTTCTATGCTTTATGTACCATTTACTTTAAGCATTACATTTCATATTATTTGTATTTTTCTCACTTGAGCATTTATATCCTTGTTATCTTTATTTTGCTCACTTGAGCCTTTCTTTTCTTTTTCAAGAAACCTAATAATCAACATGGACCATAAAAAGCTTTAATGATACTTGGACTATTTGGTTACTATCCTTGGCATTGTGGAGTATTGGACTTCTTGGACTTAGGGTTAGAAACCTTGGCCTATATTAGAGACCTTGTGACCTTAATTAATATTTTGTCTGGAGCTCTTGAGGTTTACCTCAAAACATTAGGTTGTTTTCTTATTTTGTGTGCAGGTTATCATGATTACACTCTTTGGTTGTAATATGAAATTCACCCGTATACAATCGTTACTCTGCCCAATTTTTGTGAAGACTTAATACACTTGAAGTTTGGTTCTCTCAAGAGGTCTAGTATCTTTGCTTGTTTGGTTTCAATCCAAGGAATTGGAATTCTATCTTGACTCATAATGTTAAGTATTGACTTCTTGTTGGTTATATGGTTCTTATCCCTAGCTTTTACCTTATGCTTTAAGATAGTCTCTTCTTCTCCTCCCATTTTCTTTAATTTAAAAAATCTTCTCCCTCCTTTTGAAAACTCTTCTTGTTTTTTAAACTTGAACCACTTTCATAATAAACTTGGACTTTTGTCCATGAATTTTTCAAAACATTTGCATAAATAAACTTCAATCAACTTAATAATACCTTGACATTTTTTGTGAGAATACTAAAAGTCAACCAATCTCATTTCAAACCATTTTGCCACTTTGGCTTTTACTTTAAACGTTTCTCAAAAGATTAGACTTTTGTCAATCCTTGTAGTGATGTAAATAACTATACTTCTACAATATGTAGTGAAGAGAGATATTTTCCACTTGGGTGTTGAGTGAGGCATTGTTGATTTTAAAATCCAAGCCATATCCTCCCCTTTGAGATGATGCAAATTCTCCTTTCTCATGATTGTGGGTAGTAAGTATGTTTTCCACACGGACAATGACGATGATGTATTATCTCATAAAATTAATCAACACATTTGTGTTTTAACACTTTTAAAAGGTGAACTACGTGTACCCTGATCCCCTATTGCACGAAAGGTGGTACGTAGGCACTAAAGGTTCACAACCGCGACGGGTGCAAAAATTATAAAAAATACTTCTTTTCTCACCTCCACTATCTATATTTTTATACAACATTTTATAGCCAAAATATACAGATTTTTACAAAGAGGTTCATGCGGAGTACCGTAGATGTTTAGGGTGTTAATACCTTCCCTTTGCATAACCAATCCCCTTACCTTGAATCTTTCCCCCTCTTTTTGGGTTACTCGCTCTTTTCCCATTCCTTTGGAAATAATAAAGTGCGTCGGCAATTTTTTTATTTTGATCTGTGTAAGTCTCGTCAATCAAATGGATTAGTCTTAACATTTCTACCGCTACAGACCATTAAGACCCTTAATTTAAATTATACTACCGCAGGCGAGAAGAGAATTTAAGATATTCATGAACTAGAAGAACTTATATCAGATGCATACGAGACTTCCCGGATCTATAAAGAAAGAACTAAAAAGTGGCATGACAGGCATATATCAAGGAAAGAGTTTAATGAGGGTGACGTAGTACTTATGTTTAATTCTCGACTTAAAATTTTCCCAAGTAAACTTCGTTCTAGGTGGTTCGGCCCCTTTGAAATTACCAAAGTTTTTCCAAATGGAACAGTAGAAAAAAGGGAAAATCTAGTGAACCATTTATCGTAAACGGGCAGCGCTTGAAACATTATCATTGCATTGACAACAAAGACTATTCCACAAGTCTAAAGCTTGAAGAGCTTCCCGCTCATTCCCAAAATTAATCTTTTGTGTAAACTTTGTTAAGCTATCGACGTTAAAATAAGCGCTGCGTGGGAGGAAAACCACAAGTTTTTAATTTAATGTTTTTGCCTTGTTTGAGTTTGCAGAAAATAAAGATATTAATCGCTTGAAACCTAACAGTTGCATGCAGGAAACTACCGAGACGAGCATTGATCAGGTTCTTATTCCTTTTCCCCCTTTTACTGAAACATTGAGGATAATGTTTGGTTTAAGTGTGGGGGAGGAACTTTACCGCTTTCCATTTATCGCTTTTATTTATGTTTGCTAGGTAGATTTAATTATTATGTTTATTTCCTTTATTTTAGTATTAATTAAGTCCAATTCATGTGTTTTCGAGTCTTTTTTCATAGTTTCTGCTAATTATTCGATTTTCCCAGTTTCTTGAGCCATAACAAAAATTTTAATTTTGGTCTGATGTATGACAGGAAACTCTAAGAGTATATAGGTTGTTTTGCACTTTAGGCTATGTTAGAAAGACTTGGGAAAAGTTTAATAAAATCAGTACCATTTTGACACCCTAAACCCCCTAAGTATGCAAGATCAATTTGAATACCTTTTATGCCGAGACCTTAAGTTTGAGTTTTAAATTATCCCTGAGTAGTTTATATTAGCGGCCAACACCATCTTAAGCACTAACTACATAGGGAGTCGACGAATATAAGTGAATGATTCCAAAAATTCAATAAAAAAAAATTAATTGCCATAATAAATTTAAAATAAGGAATGCACCTATTAAGTTAGGTGACCCTCACCCGGTCACTTAATCCAACGGTTATGGAACCTACAAAAATATAATTAAACAATCTACTGTTAGTTGGTTCAGAGGTGTCTGGTGCTGAACTTGATAGGGCTGACTACGGTCTGATCCCCCGCAACTGCGATTGGTTAATAAAAGGGGTTACCAAACTTATGTACCAGAACCCTGAGACAAAGGATCATAATCACTAACTGATTTCCTATACTATGTGTGTTTATAGATAAAGGGCTTAATGTGATTGCACGTGAATTAAATTGGATAAAATGAAACAAAATAAATAAGCCGAGTTATAATAGAATGTTTTCCGATTGGTTTGCATAGGGAGGGAGTTTTTTATTGCATTATATGATTTTGTGTCGCTACGGTACCCTTGGTGTTGATATTTAGTACATATCATTTTAACAAAAGCCTCGCAATCTCGTACAATTTGATTTTTGTCGTGTTTTCTGTTTCAAACTCGTGCTTAGTGCGATTACCACATTGGTTATTTGCTTGAGGACAAGCAAAGGTTCAAGTACTGGGGAATTTGATAATGCAAAATTATATCGTATATTCGACTTGACTAACATGGATCTTTGTTTCATTTTTTATTTATTTATGTCTTGTTATGCATGTATTTTTGTCTCATTTCAGGTACCTCGACTAAAACTGGTCACAAAGGAGATTTGAGCAAAATGGAAAAGAAATTAAGTAAGAAAGAAAGAAAGAAATCATAACTAAGGCCCAAAATGCAACAACCAAAGCCGAAGTAGAGCCCACCATCACACTTAGTGTCTCCTGCCATGCACTAGGGGGTTTGGCACCCACCACTATGCATTGTGGTGCCTTCCACCTTAAATAAGCAAGAAGAGTGACACTTGCCATTATGTGTGTCACCTGCCACGTTTGAAGTGCTACGTTTGAAGAGGTGGCGTATGCCACCTATTTTTGTGGCACACCCCACGTTCAAAATATTCACCTTATTTTTCTCTCCTCTTTCCTAGATTCGCTCCACGACCCCGTTTTTCCCGTTCAACCCAACCATCTAAGTTTCATGCCAACGATCAGCTTTTCAAGGAAGAATTTGAGTATAAATAGGAAGCTTAGTCTCCAGTTCAGGCCCCCGATCTCTTTAGTCAAAAATTTATTTCTTAGGTTTTAAGCAGAAAACTTACCAGAAATAGTGATAGCTCTTCCACATCGGGGAACTATCACAACTTTAGTTTTTAGGCATTATTTGTGAATTCATCATGTAACTCGGATAAGCGAATCCTACCGGCATTTGTAGAGGATTGTGATTTTTAAAGTTCCAGTTTTAATTCAAGTTTGCATTCAGATTGCTGGTGATTGTACTCGAAGATAGTTCTAGTTATTCAATTCCAGTTTTAAGTTTTATTTCCAGGTTTCATCTTAGTGCATTATTTCATCGTGTATGTGTTGTGCCATTTATTAATTCCTGTTTTAGAAGTATGTTTTATTTCAAATTTAATAACTATAATAGCATGTTTATATTTGAAAGTATGTCCGGATAAATCCTTTGATATTGGTATGTAAATGTAGTCTCACAAACGGGGTTCAGCAATTTATTGGCGTAAATATTTATAAACTATTTTTCTGGTCTAGTTTCTAATTATAATTGAAACGGTTTTGTTACGAGAGTAAAATACACACAAATGTTATAATCAATAAAGAGAGAGTTTGATATTTTTAATCGGATAGTATAAACTAGACATTAATTCTAAACACAACGAGGGCACTTTAGGATTAATTAGATTTTATTTGGTTTTCAAAAGGTAATGTTAAATCTAAATGAGACAGCGAGAGCAAAGCATTCTGGTTTAGGAGTATAGTCAGAGTCAATAACACGAGAATGTGAGATAAAGGCTTTTAAGTCATTATTTTCTACTGAGAAGTGTTTTCACATTTAAAATAGCACCAACAATTTATCGAATCCATGAAGTTTGACGAGTTTCATACTGGTATCCCATCATTGATTAATTTTATTAAAATATGAATCTATTTCATGTTTTCCTCAAAACCCAAGATTAATCATTAGCCTTAGATTTACATAGTAACATTAGATATCATTAGTTTGATTATCATTCCTTGTGGGTTCGATATCTTTTAAAACTACGTGATTAGATTGTGCACTTGCAGTCAATAAACACGATATACTCTTAAAGTCGCAATCACAGCTCTGACTATGCTTTGGGTTATTCCCTAGCATAGTGTCATGGTGCTCCCCGGCAAGTTATGTCTCCCTGTCGGACTCCTTTCAAGTTTTCTCTCCAGCCGAATCCGAGTCATAGTTCAATTACATCAAGTTTGTATCCCGTAGTGTATTCCTTGTGGAGTCAAATCAATTGAATTCATATCATAATCATCGTGCAACACATTAGGGAAAATTAGGGTCTTTTATATTTAAGTATCTTCAATCCTGTCGATATGAAGAATTCCAATCTTCATATCTCTTGATAGAAGAAACTTAAATAGGGACATGTATCATACTCTAATTTTTACCCCTAAGATTCCACCTATCATATCTTTTGCATCTAACCAAAGATCACAAGCATGGCATCCTCCTAACCTTGATCCCTTTGGTTCAACCTTTGTGGGAGATCACCAAGCACTATTTATGTTTTTTATTTCCATATATGCTTGTTTAAATTTTTACTTTGCTAACCTTATTCAAAATACAAAAACGTGTGTTGCTTTCTTTTCTTATTGTATAAGGTAGGACTTGCAATCAAATGATCAATCTTGGTATCTAAACTAGGGTTTTGGTTCCCAAGGTCAAAGTTTGGTCAACAAGTGATCCACAAGTGCTTCTACTTCAAGGCATGATCTATAATCTTATGTCATATTCATGACAAGCTTCATTCAATGTCATTTAATCAAAAGATGTACAAATTTGGTGCATGATTTCAAATTTGATTCAAGAATGGTTCATGTGTTTATTTTCATGCCATATCAATCTAGTTCTCAAGAAATTATTAAGATTATTCAAGGGACAATCAAGGTTCCTTCATTTTGTATTCAATTGTTCATCATTGGGCCTTTGGATGCAAGAGAATAGCAAAAATAACAAGTTGGTACATGTTTGGTTGACCTAAAATCAAGTATGGCATGTCCCTTGATCCAAACATAATAAATTTCTAATTTCTCAATATTTTTGAAATCTACTTTGAGCCAAATATCACATTTGAACTACTCTACAACTTTGTTTCAAGGGTCAAACATCAATTTTGCCTCTAAGGACCTCAATTTTGGAGTTGGACAAGATGTCCATGTGTGCACATAAGTTTATCCAAAACTTGATTTGACCGATTTCCTGACTTAGAAATAAGATCATGACCTGAACTTTTCATCCCTTCCATTTTCAAATCAACCATTCTTTTGATGTGATTCTTTTTTGAATTTTATTCTTCACCATAGAGAGATCATTTGGCACTAAGGACATCTCAAAGTGCATGAAGGAATATCATTTGGCTTAAGCTCCAACATGGTGTCATGGACTATGCAATTTACGTATAACCTGTAGCTTGAAATCATTCAAAATATTCACTTGGAACCACAAGCACATGTGCAAACTCAATTTTCCTTGCAAAACACATAGAGTGGAGTGCAAAACAACCAGATTTAAGGCGAAGCTCACACATTTAATCCTCATTCTCACATGGATTGCAAAATGAAAATTTCAAACTTGGTTCCACGTTCTAGATCTGAATTCACACGTACCATGACCTCATTTCATTTCCTATAATTAGAGGATCATTTTCCTTCCTTTGCAAGCTTATAAAGCCACTGAACCTTTGGCATTTTCACTCACTAAAAGCTTCAAAAATTAGAAAACCTCATTCCATTTTAAGTTTGTTTTAACTTCAAAATTCGCCTTGAATCACTCATCAACACCATCTGAAGCAAACTAAACCATTACAGAAGCTTGCAACCTTCTACAACCTTCCACTCGATTCACCATTGTTAACCTTCGAAGCTTCAAATATAAGGGTAGATACGAGTTAGATTTCTAAACAAACAAGTTACCACACTCTTCATCTTGATTCACAGATCAAAAGCCCTCACTTAGCTGGAATTTATTCTTCGTATTTGTCATTTAATTTTACTTTGAACCATTAGGGTTTCTTCTTGTTTTTGAGAAAATTCTCTTTTCTCAAAACCAATCCATGGTTCTGAAGCAAAGAGACATGAAGGATTACATGAGTAGAAGCACGAATGGGTGGTGTTTGAACTTAAAAATCTGAGCTAATGGGTTTGTAGAAATCAAACCAAGGTTGAAGACAATGAAGGGAAGCGCGCGTTCTGGTGGGAAATTCAAATCCTAGCCAATAAGGGCGTGCCACGCCTCCTAGCCGTTAACCTTTTATTTTATTTTGTTTTATTTCATTTTAATTTCCTTTTATTTTCATATTTATTTTAAATATCTCCTTTGACCTTTTTTACTCCAATTTTTTTCCCAAATCACAAAAATTATTTTCTATCACGTATATTTTTTCTAGAATTTTAAAATCGTTTTTGGCATTTTGTTACTATTTTCCTTCTATTTTCTTTTTATTTTCATTTAACAATTATTTTTCATGCGTTTTGAAATATTTTTCTCTCCAACTTTTGAGATCCAATTATTTGGAATATTTATAACTTTATCATTTTTTTGACAATATATTTCATGTTTGATGTCTCTTTGGAATTTTCCATTTAATTTCCATTTTAAATCATTTTTTTAAAATCTTTTTAATCATATTTTAGTCTTGAATTTTTTTGACTTGGATCATGACTTGGTTGATTAATGCTTCATCAATTTCAATTGGTCTTTGAATGATGTTTTAGTTGCATGAACTTTCATCATTTCAAACTTATCATTTAAATGATCATTTGATCATTTTCAGTACTTTGGATTAATGGTAAGCTTATCTCATTGTATTGTGAGCGTGAATGATTGAAATTAATGATATATGATCCCTTGTTATATTTCAAATATGCATGATTATCTTTCCTTCTCCATCTTCTTCTTTTTTACTTTTGTTTTGATCATTGTGTTACATTGGTTTAGGAAGATGATTTTGTATCATTCCTCTAACATGTTTAACACATAAATTGCTTTTGATCGACCTCACATAGGTATGACTTCTATAAGTCAACTTATGATTTCTTAACATAATGCTAAATTGTCTTGACTGCATTGATTTCTCATTAACACTAACATTAACATATTAATTGTGCTAACATCTAAGATTTACTTTTATGCTCTTTACTTTTTTTCCATTTACTTTCATGTCATTTACATTCTTTCCATTTCTAATTTTCTTTTTTACTTTATACCTTTTATCTTTGTTCTTCTCTTGCTTATTTAATTCAAAAGAATAAAAACATGATAAAATGGATAAAACCATCAAAAACTTTCATCTAATCTTGTGGACTTTGTGTTACTATCCCTTGCTTGAGGAGTATTTAGGACCTTGAACTTTAGGACTTAGTGCTTTCCTTTGATTGGAATGGTTGTATATGAGACTTTGTGATTCATCTGGACCTTTGACTTTAATGCAAAACTTGGCCTTATTATGATAAAATTTGATCTTTCCTTGAAGACTTGGGATTCTCTTTGTGGATCTGTGACCTTGACTTTCATTTGGATCTTTTGGTGTTCATCTGATGACTCATCTGCTTATTTGCTTGCTCATGTGATTTGCTTATCTTGTGGCTTTATCCAAAGGGAAGTGAATGTTCATTTTGACAATTGTCAAATTCTTGCTCCATCTTGTGGTTATTACACTTTCATACACAAAGGCTTTCTCTTGGACTACCTTACAATGAGACCTTTTATTTCATGTCATTTAATTTATGCTTTAGGATAGTCTCTTCATCTCCTACCCACTTCTTCAATTTTCAAAACTTCTCACTATTTTCAAAACTTCTTTTCTCAAACTTCAAACCTTTCTCAATAAACCTTGACATTATGTTGTGGCGCTATAGCGGCAAGCAACAAAAGTTTTGGAAATATTTATCTGGGAAGTTATCGTGTCCATAGAGATTAGTTATTGAATTGTCGTTTGATAAATCTCTTGTTAATGAGTTTGGGGACTAATGGGTTTGTAAATAAAATGTTATCAACAGAAAATAAATGTAAACAAAATTAAAAACTAAGGAAGAACTTATCAAGCCTGCATATAATATACTCATCACAGACTTAAATCTATCAACCAGTTACATTCAACCTAACAATACTCATCAATGTCACTACGTATCACTCACAAACTAAGTCATTTCTAACCCAAATTGAGAGACCGACTGAATCACTAAGGAAATGATCTTTCTGCCTCCTCAACAACACAAAAGACAACTTATGTAATCGCATTGACAATCTCTCAGTACATCACAACCACACATAGGCATTAAGCTTTGATACCCAAGTAGATGTCATATCTAAATCTATCTCTAGAGTTTATAAACTAACAGATAATCATCCTAGATATGAATCTAATAAGTATATGTCTATAACAACTCAAATCTCTAGCACAGAGCAAAAATCTAAGATAATAATCGACAAAGATTTGTAAAGCAAGTTTAATATAACGCCATGAGCGACAAATATACATGAGTTCAAAGTAAATACATATACAAACTCAACACATAAACAATACACAAATAAGAAGAGAAATGAACCACAAATCTACCGGTTTGTTAGCGCCGGTTGAAGAGCAATCCACCCCGAATCATCTGTATGCAAGCTTCAATGTTGTTTTCTAAGCTTTAACTATCAAAAAATGAAGGATGATGGAGTTGGGGTTGTAAGTGTTTGTTGGCAGCAATTCTGGTAAAACAATGACTTGATAATATTTTTCTAAATGTCTTTACATTTGAAGCAAACTATTTTGAATGATGTCAAAGCAAATGTCTTGACATATGCCTCCTGAGTTGAACGCAACTACATATCTGTTTAAGTTTTTTGTTTCCTGTTTTTATGCTCGCCATTATTCAGGATTTATGACTGTTAGCTTGCGAAAAATATGGAGGAATATTTTTATATTTTAATTATCCTTATGTATAATATCTTGGCCTATTTTCATGAAAATATTCAAAAGATTGGAATATTTGTTTTTCAGCCCAAGCCCACTGTTGTGCCTTTATAAGGACTTGCTTCCTTATTCAAAAAATTGCAACTTTTGAAGAAGAATATATTCTTTATGTTTTAGAAGTCTAAACCTTCTTAATTGTAATACACTATGAGTATTTGTTTAATACTTGAGTTGTAATTTGAGTTATTAATTTTGCATTATTCATAAGCTTTTAAGTATTGAATGATTGAAGCCTTTAAAACTTAATAATTATGTTGTTCTTAACTGTTAGTGATTGAAGGGATTTGAGGAGGGCCTCATACCTAGGCGTATCTTAGGTAGATGTATAGCACATGTAGTGATTAAGTGATTAGATCATAAACTGGTTGTTTACTGAGGATCTATGAATTGATACTATTTAGTGGACTTGTCCCTGGCTTGGTAGCCCCGAGAGTAGGTGTTGTTGTACATTGAACTGGGTTAGAAATCCTTTGTGTTTTTACTTCCTTTGTTATTGTTGCACTTTACATTTTCCTTAGATATTTGTGTCGTGACATCTCCTTCGACATCACATATCTGATACCAGAATTTCAATTGGTATCAGAGCAAGCGTCCTGCTCTATATCTGGGTGAGATCCAGAGAAGATACTTTCTGGTACTATAAACAAGGAAGGAGGATTTATGAACAGACCACCCATTATGGATGGAAGTAACTATGACTATTGGAAACCATGCACGGTGGCCTTTTTAAAGTCCCTAGACAGCAGAGCTTGGAAAGCTGTCTTAAAAGGATGGAAACACCCCGTCAAATTGCGAGAAAATGGAGAACCTACTTCTAAGTTAAAACTAGAAGAAGACCGGTCTAAAGAAGACGATGAAATTGCTCTTGGAAATTCTAAAGCATTGAATTCTATATTCAATGTAATTTATAATAACATTTTCAGATTAGTGAACCCGTGTGAAGTTTCTAAAGATGCATAGGGAATTATACAATCTACTCATAAAGGCACGTCTAAAGTTAAAATGTCAAGACTTCAGTTGCCCACCATAAAATTTGAGAATTTGAGAATGAAGGATGATGAAAGTATTAATGACTTCCATATGAACATTCTTGAGATTGCTAATGCATCAAGTGCTTTAGGAGAGAAAATATCCGAAGACAAATTGGTGAGAAAGATGCTCAGGTCTCTTCCCAAGAGATTTGATATGAAAGTGACTGCTATAGAAGAACCTCGAGACATTGACAAAATGAAAGTTGATGAACTTGTTGGATCCCTTTTGACATTTGAATTAAGCATCAATGAAAGATCTAAAAAGAAGAACAAAAGCATAACCTTTGTATCAAATGCTGAAGATGAAGAGGAGGACTAGGATTTGGATGGAGGAATATCAAATGCCTTAGTTATGCTTGGAAGACAGTTTAACAAAGTGATAAAAAGAATGGATAGGAACCCAAGATCAAATTTCAAGGACATCTCATCTGACATCCATAAGTCAAATGAGTTTGGAAGAAAAAGGGCTGAAGAAAAATCCACTCAAGGGAAGGGAATACAATGTCATAAATGTGAAGGCTTTGATCACATTAGGGCTGAATGGCATACATATCTTAAGAAATAGAAGAAGAATCTATCTATTACTTGGTCTGAAAAGGACTCAGAGAGGGATCTTGAAGAATTTTCCAAGCATGTTAAAGCATTTACAGGAAAATATGTCTCTGATGAAGAGTCTAGTGATGGGGAACTAACCTTTGATGAGTTAGCTGCTTCATACAAAGAATTATACCTTAGAAGTGCAGAAGTGTGCCAAGAAGGGGAGAAATAGAAAGTCCGCATAACTCAGTTGAAGGCAGAAAGGGAAGAGCATCTGCAAAACTATTTATAATTTGGAAAGTGAAGTGACTTATCTGAATTCAAATCTTGATAGAATGGTTAAATCTCTCAAGATGCTGAATAATGGGTTTGACACATTAGATGAAATTCTTCACGTAGGAAGAGTGAAAAGGGACAAGAGTGGCCAATGAAAATAATTATATCTGATGAAGCCGTGAAAGGGATTCCTAAGCTCAAGATAGAAGAAGGAAGAGTATGTGGTGACTGTCAGATTGGAAAGCAAACTAAGATGTCACATCAGAAGATCCAACATCTTACTACATCAAAAGTTTTGGAACTTCTTCACATGGACTTGATGGGACCTATGCAGGTTGAAAGTATTGGTGGAAAGAAGTATGCATATGTTGTTGTAGATGATTTCTCTAGGTACACATGGATAAGTTTTATTTAGAGAAAAATCAGAAACTTTTGAAGTATTTAAAGATCTCTGTCAAAAACTTCAAAGGGAAAAAGATAGTCATGTCATCATAATTAGAAGTGACCATGGAAAGGAATTTGAGAACAATAAATTTGTTGACTTTTGCTCTTCTAAAGGAATCAGTCATGAATTCTCTTCTCCCATTACTCCTCAATAAAATGGGATTGTGGAACGTAAAAACATAACCCTTCAAGAATCTGCCAAAGCAATAATTCAAGCTAAGTTACCCTACCACTTTTGGGCTGAAGCTATGAATATTGCATGTTATATCCATAACAGGGTCACTCTAAGAAAAGGAACTTCAGCCACCTTATATGAAATATGGAGGGGAAGAAAACCAACTGTCAAATACTTTCATGTTTTTGGAAGTAAATGTTACATCTTAGTTGATCGTGAACAAAGGAGGAAGATGGATCCCAAGAGTGATGAAGGAATATTCCTAGGCTAATCTACAAATAGCAGAGCTTACAGAGTCTTTAACTCCAGAACCAAGTTTATGGTGGAATCCATAAATGTTATTATTGATGATAAAGGATGGAATGATGAAGAAGATGTCTTAGAAGATGTTGGAACAACTTTATCTGATATTACAACAGAATCCAATGACAAAAGTCTTGATTCTAATCTCCCTCAAGAAGACCCTAAGCCCAGTCATCTCAATAAAGGGCCTTCAATTAGAACTCAAAAAGATCATCCTAAGGAGCTTATCATATGAGATCTAAATAAAGAAGTTACTACCAGATCAAGAGAAGGGATATAAGACTCTTGCTTTGTGTCAAAAATTGAGCCTAAGAATGTCAAAGAGGCCCTAACTGATTGGTTCTGGATTAATGCTATGCAGGAAGAGCTAGAAAAATTCAGCAGAAATGAAGTTTGGGATCTAGTTCCAAGACCTGAAGGGACAGATGTGATTGGCACTAAATGGGTGTACAAGAATAAATCGGATGAAAAAGGGGTGGTCACTAGAAATAAGGAAAGGTTAGTTGCACAAGGATACACTCAAATTGAAGGAGTTGATTTTGATGAAACATTTGCTCTTGTGGCCAGACTTTAATCAATCAGACTACTCTTGGGAGTTGCATGCATACTGAAATTTAAATTGTTTCAAATGGATGTAAAGAGTGCCTTCTTAAATGGCTATCTGAATGAAGAAGTTTATGTGGAACAACCTAAGGGATTTGTTGATCCTAGTTTCCTAAACATGTGTATAAACTAAAGAAAGCTCTTTATGGATTAAAGCAGGCTCCAAGAGTTTGGTATGAGAGATTGACAGAATTTCTTGGTGAGAATGGATATAGGAAAGGCGACATAGACAAAAAAAAATTGTCAATGAAGAAGAAGGGAAGATCATGATTGCAAAGATTTATGTTGAATATATTATGCTTGTTGGGATGTCAAATGAGATGGTTCAACATTTTGTCAAGCAAATGCAGTCAGAATTTGAGATGAGCCTTGTTGGTGAATTAACCTACTTTCTTGGTTTGTAGGTTAAACAAATGGAAGATTCCATATTTTTATCTCAGAGCAACTATGCTAAGAATATAGTAAAAAAATTGGGATGGAAAATGCCAGTCACAAAAGAACTCTCGCTCCCGCACATCTGAAGTTGTCTAAAGATGAAAAAGGAGTAAGTGTGGATCAAAGTCTTTACAGAAGTATGATAGGTAGTCTTCTATATCTCACAGCTAGAAGACCTGACATTGCCTTTGTTGTAGGGGTGTGTGCTATATATCAAGCTGATCCTAAAGTTATCCATGCCAACCATGTGAAAAGAGTTCTTAAATATGTGAATGGGACAAGTGACTATGGTTTGTCATACTCTCATGGATCCAGTTCTGCATTAATTGGTTATTGTGATGCTAGTTGGGAAGGAAGTGCTAATGATAGAAAAAGTAAATCAAGAGGATGCTTCTTTCTGGGAAATAATCTCATATCTTGGTTCAGTAAGAAGCAAAATTGTGTGTCTTTGTCCACTGTTGAGGCTGAGTATATTGTTGCAGGAAATGGTTGTTCTCAATTGGTTTAGATGAAACAAATGTTAACAGAATATAATGTCAAACAAGATGTCATGACATTATTCTGTGAAAATCTAAGTTCCATAAACATATAAAAAATCCTATTCAACACAGCAGGACCAAACACATTGATATCTGTCATCACTTCATAAGAGAGCTTGTTGAAGAAAATATTGTTGCCTTAGAACATGTAGCCACTGGATTGCAACTGGCTAACATTTTCACTAAGGCTTTGGGTGCAAATCAGTTTGTGAACTTAAGAGGAAATTAGGGATTTGCTTATATGAGGGTTTGTAGCAATTAAGGGAGTGTGTGAATATCATTAAAGTGATACTATATTATTTATGTTTCCAACAAATAAAATTTCGAAAGCAATCATTACAAGATTGTCTCAAAGTTTTTCCCACACGCTATGAAAGCACATATTTCTACTTTCACAAACTCTTCATTCTCCTTTACAGAAAAAGAACCCTTGTCATTCTTCATCTCTTTGCTCAAAAATATTCAAAGATATCTCAACATCATACATCGTCTCCATCAAAATCTATCAACCACCCTGAGAAACTCTCCCTTGATAGAGTACTTGACGTTACTCCTCTAACAACTATCCCACCTCTTGAGAAGAAGGTCAAGAAACCCAGATCATCCCCTGTAAAGAAATCCAAAGACGATAAAGGTAATGCATCTACTGCTATTGATGATAGGACATAAGAAGAGATTGTTAATGTTGATAGAAACATTAGAAGGCTAGTAGATAGAGTGTTAAATTAAGGTTTTGTTGTGCCTGGGATTTATACTCCTCTTGCTCGTATGCCTGCTCCGGCTGACAAAGGAAATGACCCTAAAAGTGTTACTGAATCATCCATCTTCAAGAAAGATGTTGCTGAAAGCAAACTTGACAAGCTTGCTACTTCTGCTCTAAAAGAAGTGGAAGCTAATGTTGAACAAGATGTTGAGAAGAACTCCCCTACTAAGAAGATACTGCTGACTCCAAAGCTGCAGAAGGTTAAAAAGATGAGAATATGGTTAATGTTGATGAGATGTATGACAATGAGCTCATTTGTAATGTGGTGTCTGGAATTGCTAAAAGGCTCAAATCCAGGAAAGTGAAGAATGTGAATATCACACACCCTACCAAGACCTTCAAGAAGAAAACTATGTATGGTCCCCCAAAGCCCAGAAGTAAAGTGGTTCCTCCCTCTAACAAAAGAAAAGTTAGACCTGATAGCTCCACAGATGATGATGATGATGATGCTGTAAAGAGATCCAAAGGTAAGAAGAAAGTTAAATTGGTAGAAGAGGATAACTATGATTGTGATATCGAGGAAGATGTCCAGCACATCTCTCCTATGAAAAATTTTGCAAGCAAGAAGCTCTCTTTTAGGGTTCCTGAAGCTCCTCTTGACAACATTTCCTTCCATTCTGTTGGGAATGCTGAAAAGTTGAAATATGTGTTTCAAAGAAAAATTGCCCTTGAAAGAGAATTGGGAGCTGGTGCTCTGGAATGCAAAGAAATTATGGAGTTGATATCTTCTACTGGATTGATGAAAACTGTAACTAGGTTTGCAAAATGATATGAGACTCTTGTTTAGGAATTTATTGTTAATAGTCATATTGACTGTGCTGATCATAAAAGTAAGGAGTATAGAAAGGTGTTTGTTAGAGGTAGGTGTGTAGAATTTTCCTCTGCTATCATCAATAGATTTCTGGATAGGCTAAAGATGATTCTTATGAGTTGGAAGTAACTGATAATCAAGTGTGTAAAGCCATAACCGCTAACTAAGTGAGTGAGTGGCCCATGAAGAATAAGCTTCTTGTTAGCAAGCTAAGTATGAAATATGCTTTCTTGCATAGAATTTGAGCTGCTAACTAGGTTTCTACCAATCATACCTCAACCATCACTATTGGGTTAGGAAAGTTTATTTATGTTGTTGGAAACAAGAAGTTGTTTGATTATGGTACTTACATTTTTTATCAGACTATTAAGCATGCAGGAACATGTGCCATCAACATGCATATTGCCTTTCTGTTGTACATAAAAAATTTCCCTCTCTTTTTCAAGGATTCTCAAGGAATTGATCAGACGAAATCATCTCCGAAGCGCTGGGATCCCAAATTAGGGTTTTGACTGAGAATGACCAATCTTTAACTTTTGATCTAGTACATGACTTATTGGTTCGAAATCATCTCAAGGATTCAAGTACATCATTTTGACCTAATTGCATATTTTAATTCATCCGCCGATTGATAGATGAAATTTGGCCAGCTGATGAAAAAGTCATTTGTACACTGAAAAGTCAAACTTTTGACTTTTGGTCGAATTTGAGTTTCAAAAATAACATTTCATCAAGACAATTTAAAATATGGAATTTGATCATAAAAAATCAAACTTGGCAAGATTTGGAAAAAATTTCTAAAGTATTTTTTATACATGATTAATTTCATTACCTCATGACATCTTTCTTCACTACAATTCAAAAAAAATCAAGATGTTACAAATAATTCAAGTTATTACAAGACTGCATTTTTTAAGTTATAATTTATTAAGTTACAAATCCTAAAGCCTTGTCTTGTTTGAACTTTTCCCTTTGACTAAATCCACAAAAACAACCATGTTATGTTGTCACAATCTGCTCCAAAACCTGCAATGGTACCCTGAAAATCTGCATCATATCAGTCCCATGTTTGCACCATATAAGAGCTGATCCTAAAAAGGATATGAAACAGCATACCTAAAAAGTTCAAAAATTCATTTGTTTCCCTCCCAAACTTCAGCCAACTTCATCTACAAAAAAATTGTTTCCATAACACAAAGAAAGAGTATTGAGAGATAAAAGAGTGAAAAACAGAAGTCTTTGTAACCTTTGTTCATTCAAAAAACTCTGATCTATTTTCATTCACTAAACAGAAAATCCTCAACCATTTGTTCCACCTTGCAAACTTTCCCATAAGCCAGCTATCCAAACACTTCATATCACATAGAGATTGTTCAAACACAAGAACAGTTTCTATAGTGCCATTATCGTCTCCTTTCAAACGCAAACAAAGGACAGTATTGTATAACTTGGCTGAGTTAGAGAGTGGTCCAACAGCTTCCAATACATAGGGAGGACTGGAGCAGTATCCTGGAGGATCACTGGAGCCACCACAACATCTTGAAAGAAGTTCATATTCAAAACAAAATGTTATCTCAAGGTGAGTCTTCTTAACTTTGAGATTTTCATTCCAAACATCATAGTGATTCATTGCTGAAGATAAATGTAGTAATCATTGCCTTTTGAAGCTAACCATTTACTTGATGTTCATTTTTATCAATTATATGTTGATAACTGACTTGTACAGACAATAGAACAATGTTTAAGGAAATAACTGCAGCATGAGTCTACACATACTCACATGATTCGACTCATTTTAGTGACAGAATAGGGTATGAGTCGACACATGGACTTATGAGTCGATACATACTGTTATCCAGACCCAAAAATAGAAAGACAAAAGGTGCATGAGTCGACACAAAACACGAATGTGTCGACACATACAAGAAATGAGTCGATACATACCATTATGTATCGACTCATACTAAGTTGATTTTGGTTTTATAGGAACAAGAAAGTTTATGTGTCAATGCAAATAAGCATGTGTCGACACATAATGGTTAAAATATATGTTTTCCTTTATTTTACATTATTTTTATGTTTTCTATATATTTTCTTCATTGCTATTCAACATGGTTGTAATAATTAAACTTGCTTCATCCCCATTTGTAAATTGTACCCCCGTCCCCCAAGTGATGTATTAGCTTAGGATTTTAATTTCCGCAATTTACCGTTTTAATATAAATTGTTAGTAATTAGGGTGCGTATGGCAAGATAAAATGAACCGTTAGAAAACCCTAATCTCAAAGACAAAAATGCATGCAATCAAACATACTTCACACAATGCACCTTTAAGGTAATCTCGCTTGTTGCCTCGGAAAAATAGTCATGTCCCTCGAATGTGGGATGCTTTAGCAAAGACCCTCAATAAAAAGATCGTTGTCCCTCGATGACCCATCGATGTTGCCTTCGGTAAAACGATCTTAGTCCCTACGAAAATTGCTAAAGCGTCTCATAAGTTGCCTTCTATGACTATACAACGACCCATGCCCGTCCCTTCACATCCAAAGATAGGGCTTCTTATCAATCAATGGTAAGGTATAAATATCTAAAGGAGGAGGAAAAGAACAAAGACCTTTTGAGTAGGTAGAACGCTCGTAGTTTCTTGCTCACAAACTAAAACCATCTCCACACTCACACTTTCAAAAACATCTTCAAAAACAAACATTTCCTTGAACTATTTTCAAAACCAACACTTTGTATACATTCTTATAGAGATGAGAATCATTACAAAGTTTTCCGAAACAAAGGAATTTTCAAAATATTTTCAAACTCACACCAATCACAAACACATTTCAAAAGAATTTTCAAAGTGATCAAGCAACTAAGAGCCTGTAGATAACTACGTATGAAAAGGGTGCTAACACCTTCCTTTTTCATAATCTACCCCCCAAACTCAAGAAAATATCTCAAAAGGTCTTTCCTATTCTTTTCACCCTTTCCTTTATTGGATAAAAGAAAAGTCGGTGGCAACTCTTGCTATCCGCAACAATTGCAATAAAACGCAAAACAACCAAGTCAGTTCTCCCACCGTATTACAGAACTGGCGACTATGTTGGGGAAAGTAACTTAAAAATCGGGTTACCTTAGAGCTAGATCACCTTTAAATGCTTTCATTATTTGATTTGTTTGCTTTACATTTATGGGTCCTTGTTTGGTTTTTTTGATCCTCCACCTGGATCTGGGAACATCATTAGGTAAGTAGCAATAGATTATGGAAAGTGTACGGCATAGACCGATATGGTTGAAGCAATAGCTACGTTAGTGTGACACATTTGTTGGTACCGGTAGCCCTTGAGTTCAGGAAAGGAGAATACGGGGCCGCTGTGTTGTGTCATGAAGCACTAACTAACCTTGGAACCTTTAATTGAACAACTTAGCCATTAGGAAGTACTGAGATAGCCGGCTTTGGTGCAGTCTGAAGTTGGTTGATACTCGATAATACACTCATTAAGATTGGACTTTCAGGATATTTTGGTCGCCAATAAAGAGGCTTATGATGAAACAATGCCTGATGAAGAAAGATCAATGATATTGAGATCCCCTAGAACCTGATTACTTTATAGGACAGGTTGAACCAACTAAACTTCAAGAGGGTACTTACCAATGAAACCTCATGCAAGCCTAAACCTAAGGACTTGTTTGCTTTGCTTGTGTATGTTTACTTGTACATAACATCATGACATCATGCCATAGCATTTTCAATAACCATTTCAAGGATCTCAAGGGTTTGTGATACAGGGTTATATTGAACTAGATGTCTATCAAGGGGAAAGAGGGTTTATTTTCCTCTAGCCAAATGCTATCAAAAACCAAAGCACGACAACTTGATTCAAGGGCTATGACCCACTCGACATGGTGAGCTTGATTTTCATGGAAGGACATTCAACGATACATAGTTCTTCACTCAAAGCTGTGATCAAAGTCCAACTTCTAACATTTTCTTCTGTTTACCCCGCGAGATCTTTGAAAACATTGCATCCACATACCATGCATCATATCATGACAGGTTTTCCCCATACAGGTCTTCTCATCTGCTTACTGTTTATTTTAGTAGAGATGGCTTTAGAACAGACTATCAAGGATCTTCAGATCCAAAATGCTCAACTTTAAGAAGTGTTCTTGAACCTATCCAAGGGGAAAGAATAAGTGAAAGCACTCCTCACTAAGAGCTTGACCAAAAAGAATCCCGAGGACAACAGGGACGACCAGTTGGAATGATTGCAAACTGAAATGGCAACAATGAAAATCTAAAAGATGGGTCAAATGATAGGTTAGATGACTCTTATCCAAAACTTAGCTCAGGGACAAGAAGAGTTGAGAGCCCTTGTCAACAAGCTTCATCAAGACGGGTGCAACCATACGGAACAAACGGCTAGATTTGGGGATCGTGTCATTAATCAACCTCCGATAGGACAGGAAGTTGGTTTGGTCAAGAAAACACCTTTCAAAATGGCTACTACATCGCAAGTCCAACAACGACCTCACCAACCATGACAGGGTGGTCAGCATAAGCAAGATACGCTCAAAAGATAATTTACCAAGATCAACATGTCCTTGAATCAAGCATTGCATCATATGTTGGAAGCCGATCTGGTTACATTGAGGGAGCCTCCTCAAAAACCTAATACTTCTTCTCCATGCTACAAACACAATGAAAAGTGCGCATACCACTCCAACAGTCGAGGACACGAAAGTAACCACTGTTGGGCATTGAAGAACAAGATTCAAGACCTGATTGACGAAGGAGTGTTGGAATTTACACGAGATGGTCAACTAGAGTTTTTCTGTCACCCCTCAAAGACACACCATATGAAGAGAGATGTTTAGGCAGAGAAACTTTTGTTTATTCGAATTTTCAGTTGTAATTTCTTTATTTGATTAAACATTTATCCTTATGCCAGACTTTTGTTATTCTCATTAATGCATTGTATATGTTTGTCTTAAGTTAATCCATTCGTTTTCACTATACTGAAATTATGTTTTTACCTCTTTTGGTATGATATTCAACTCTCGACTACAAGCCTTAAGCCTTTAGAGGGAGGATGACAAAAATAATACCATAATCTCATACAGTATGCTTTTGGACAGACCTTGCTGATGATGTACAAACGTTCTTTCAGTTCCTAAATAGTGAAGTTATAAGGAAGATAATCCCTAGTAAACCCCTTTGAGCCAAAGAAGTAGGAGTTTTCTTTTTCATACAAATTGAAACCTTTAATCAGAACCCGGGGCGGGGTAGTTTCTCAGTTAATCCAAATGTGCGTTCAGTCGCAAACCTTCACTTCATACACAACGAGTGTCATTAAAAACATCCTTCTGAATCTAAAGACGGTGGTGGTTCCCCATAAATAGGCAGTCATTATCTCTCACAAGAAAAGCCCACTGAGTCAAAACCTACGAAGGAGACTTAAGAAAAACTGGGACATGCTACTGACCGTAGTCTCAAAACAAAAAAAAAATTGTCTGGCAAAAATCAGGGATAATAAATCAAAAAGATGTCGCTACAAACCCTCTACAACGGAAAAATGTTATAAAATTGACTGTCTTTTCAAATAAACTTCCAGTATCCGGACCATCACCAAAGTATCATTCCAGATTCAATAGGAGTTCAAACGCACAATTAACTGAGTTTAGGACTGTAGAACATCATGAATAACAGGTGGGTACAAATAAACTTTGACCCTTATCCTTTGTTTCTTAAACTGTGAACCAGGCTACGTTACGACCTTTTAAAAGTCCTAATTGAAGCATGGGTTAGTTCGAAAGAATATTGTTACAAAAGGTATCCTGACTCCTGTAAGGCTTACTGTAAATCCTGAGTTGAATTCATATTCTTACAAAATTCTTTGATTTGCCAAAAATGTATTTTCAAAAATTTCAAGACAAACATAGAACTTTACATTATTTGAATACCATTATTTGCATATGGCCAATTGATCAACAATAGAGAAATTTTCATAGTGAATATCCAATGAACGGAAAATTCTCTCAAGAAACAATATCACTTCAAATGGGAAGACATTTCTAATGACAAATCTATCATAATCAAAGGGGAGTGACATGTTATTGTCCAACTTATCAGTGGTAGTCAAGTCAAGATTCCAAGAAATCTCTCGTAAAGTCCTGAGTAGCCAGGGGCAAGTCTCCATAGGAACCACTTAGGATATTGAACATGAATTCCTATAAAGGGTCATGTACGACCAAGAAAACAGTTTATGGAAATGCTACAACACTTACTTCTATGGACAATGACAAATCACCACAAAGTCCATTTCATAAAGTGATCCACGGTGAAGTCGCCAGAGCCACCTCTACAAGGTTATCCCTGACAAGTGTAGAAGCGTCTTCAAATAAAAATGGGGCATCCTCCAGCCGATGACGTAGTCAAACCCACCTACAAATAGAGGAGTTTGATCTTCTCCCGGCGAACACACATCACACCAGTTCCCAAACAGAGGGTGAGTGCCAAAAGTTTACCATATTCTAGATACAGTACAGATACAATCTAAATATAGATACAGTTCAGACACAATCTACATGCAGATTCATTCTGACACTTATTCTAGATTTTCTTCCTGATATAGTTCAGATACGGATGTCATTCTGATACTCGTTAAACATTTCCTCGGATAAAATCAAGGCTCAGATTCATTCTGACATTCCCCAACTGGGTTGGTCTAAAGAAAGGGCCTTATGGATTTGTCCCTAAAGGAAACACCTCTCCAGCAGGTCGTCGAATTTTCTCTTCAACAGGGTTTATTTCCCCAACAAACTGCAAATTTTGCAGCTTGAGTTTGCTTCTCAAACTATTACAAGTTAATGGATGAAACCCCTTAATCTCCGGCAGAATCATTGCAATCCCCAATGGAGTCATTATTATCCCTGAAAGTGACTGTAAAGCCTGGAACCCGACCAGATAATAGTTGACTCCATTCCTCTAAAGAAAGTTACTATGAAGCCTTGACCCGACTAGATAATAGTTCAACTTCATCCTTCCCAATAAGTTATTATGAAGCCTGGAATCCGACAAGATAACAGTCAACTTCAGCAAGTGGTTTTGAAGCCTGGAATCCGACCAGATAATAATTGACCTCATCTATTTCATAAGTTACCGTGAAGCATGGAATCCGACCAGATAACACTTAACTTCATTCTCTCAGATATTTGCTGTGAAACCTAGAATCCGACCAGATAACAGTTAAATTCAGTAAGTTACTGCGAAGCCTGGAAACCGACTAGATAACAGTTACTTCAATTTTCTACAAAGCCTGGACCCGACCAGAAAACAGTTTGAGTTGCTAAAACCTAAACCCGATCAGATAACAGTAAATCTTAATTTTAAGTTACTAAAGCCTGGACCCGACCGGATAATAGTTTAACTTCTTCAGTTACTGCAAAGCCTGGACCCGACTAGATAATAGTTCGAGTTGCTGAAACCTGGACCCGACCAGATACCAGTTAACCTCAAAGATCAAATTGCTAAAACCAGGACCTGACTAGATAACAGTTTGAGTTGCTAAAACCTAGACCCTACCAGATACTAGTTAACCTCAAGATCAAATTGCTGAAACCCGGACCCGACCAGATAATAGTTTGAGTTACTATGAAACCTAGACCCGACCATATAATAGTTTAACTTCTTCAAATCACTTTCAAAACTCCTCCTCCCTAGTAGAGTTTGCCACTATCCCTGGTGAGTTGCGGCAAAGCCTGGAATTCGACCAGATAATAGTTAACATTATTACCCCTAACAAGTTATTGTGAAGCCTGGAATTGACCAAATAACAATTAACTTCCATTCTCTCCAATCAAGAGATAACTCTGCAGTAGAGAAACAGACAACTAAAACTCCTGAACTCTTTCCCTCAAGCAGAAATCAACACTCTCCACAGAGTTTTCTCAAACCAAAGTCAATATTCCCAGCGGAGTTCTTCTTAAAAAAACAGGAATACCCATCGGAAACATTCTAAACAAGGTTTGAATATGTGCATACTTTTCATCCCCAACAACATTCCAGGATTTAACTTCCCAAAGCTTCCCAGCACTTGTCAAGGATTTATTTTCCGAGACAACGATACACTTCTACAATATTTCACATCCATACATCATATTACATATATGATAAATGCATACAACATAATATCATTTACTTTGAGAACATCGTCAAGCCATGCATACATCTGTGTGCAACTAACCCTCTTCCTTGTAGGAAAAGTTAATCAACAAAACAAAAGTCCTCTTCTAGACAGATTCGCCTCTTCTAGTTAATGATAGGCGAATCAAATACCTCTTCTGGCAAATACCACCAACGTTTCTCAAAAAGGTCAGAGATTAATTCATGAAACAAGCCAGGGAAACTATCTCTACCACCAACAAAAAGAGGGTTCCGGATTAATACCTAAAACAAGACATGAAAATTATATGTGAACAACTGATTATAGATTAATACCTGAAACAAGACAGGACAACTATCTACCTGAACAGATTGAAGATTAACTCTCGAAACAAGACGGGGAAACTGTCTTTCTTTCTTTTTGGTCAGAAAGAGATTAATTCCTGAAACAAGCCAAGGAAACTATCTCTACGACCAACAAAAAGCGGGTTCCGGATTAATACATGAAACAAGATAGGACAACTATTTATGAACAACTGATTGTAGATTAATACTTGAAACAAAACAGGATAACTATCTACGTGAGCAGATTGAAGATTAACTCCCGAAACAAAACGGGGAAACTATATTTCTTTCTTTTTGGTCAGAAAGAGATTAATTCCTGAAATAAGCTAGGGCAACTATCTCTATGACTAACAAAAAGCGGGTTCCAGATTAATACCTAAAACAAGACAGGACAACTATTTGTGAACAAATGATTGTAGATTAGTACTTAAAATAAGACAGGATAATTATCTACATGAGAAGATTGAAGATTAACTCCCGAAACAAGACTGAGAAACTATCTTTCTTTCTTTTTGGTTAGATAAAGATCAGTTCCTGAAACAAGACAAAACAACTATCTGCACGACCAGACGAAGCAATCTTACACGGGTTCCTTCTAATTTCCAGATGTAGCTTCACACGGGCTCATCATGAAGTAATCTTACACGGGTTCCTTCTCATTTCAAGATGCAGTTTCACACTGAATCATCCCGAAGCAGCCCTACACAGGCTAATTCTCGTACATTTCTAGATGCAGTTTCACACGGACTTATCCCGAAGCAGCCCTACACAGGCTCATTCTCGTACATTTCCAAATGTAGTTTCACACAAACTCATCCTGAAGCAGCCCTACACAAGCTCATTCTCGTACATTTCCATATGCAGTTTCACACAAACTTATCCCGAAGTAGCCCTACACAGACTCATTCTCGTACATTTCCATATGCATATTCACACGGACTCATCCTGAAGCAATCTTACACGGGTTCCTTCTCATTTCCAGATGCAATTTCACACAGACTTATCCCGAAGCAACCCTACACATGCTCATTCTTGTACATTTCTAGATGTAGTTTCACACTGACTCATCCCTCAACAATCTTACACAGATTCCTTCTCATATATCTCCAGATTCAGCTTCACACGGGCTCATCCAGAAGCAATCCAACATGGGTTCCTTCTAATACATTTCCTGACACGGCTTAACACGGGTCTATTCCAGCATATCATTCAGATAAAATCGACCAAAGATTTATTCTGATATTTCTTCTAACTTCTACCAACAGTCACTCTGGATGGCATCTGTAAGCCCATCTCTTACAAATTCTTTATCACCTCTACAAATGGCATCTTTAAGCCCATTCCCAACACAATCAAGCAACACATCATCGAGTTCAAATTTTTGGGCACTCTACTGTTCAATCATCTTCCACCTTCAAGTCATGAATGGCGGACCCGCCAATCTAACTTTTTAGGTTTAAGAAGATTGAACAGGGGCAGCTGTTGTACCCCAAAATTTTCCCTCTCTTTTTCAAGGATTCTCAAGGAATTGATCAGACGAAATCATCTCCGAAGCGCCGGGACCCGAAATTAGAGTTATGACTGAGAATGACTAATCTTTGACTTTTGACCTAATACTTGACTTATTGGTTCAAAATATAATCTCAAGGATTCAAGTACATCATTTTGACCTAATTGCGTATTTCAATTCATCCCTTGATTGACAGGTGAAATTTGGTCACCTGATGAAAAAGTCAACTGTACACTGAAAAGTCAAACTTTTGACTTTTGGTCGAATTTGAGTTTCAAAAATCACATTTCATCAAGACAATTCAAAATACGGAATTTGATCATAAAAAATCAAGAAGTTCAAAAATCAAACTTGGCAAGACTTGGAAAAAATTTCTAAGTATTTTCTATACATGATTAATTTCATTACCTCGTGACATCTTTCTTCACTACAATTCAAAATAATGCAAGATGTTACAAATAACTCAAGTTATTACAAGACTGCATTTTTTTAAGTTATAATTTGTTAGAATTTTTTATGATAATGATGCGTTAGACATTCCAAACATTGGAACATTGACTTTAGTTTTGCTCGTACGAGAGGCATTAAGTCGTTCACTTCGTATTGGAATGGCTAAGACACATTCGTTTATGAAAAGAGTTTTAAAAGAAGATCCAAGTGGAAAAAGGAGTTTGAATTGGTTGGTTTTTTTTACCTTGAAAAAAATATTTGGTGATTTGAACCACTTAAAGTCTACGACATGAGAGACTTTGGATGGTTGAGCCAGATGTCTCGTACCCAAAGTACACATGTAAGGCTCATGGTACATGGTTCGCATTATTATTGTTAATTGTTTTGAGAGGTTTTGAGAAGAAAATAAGTTTTACTTTTAAGGATGCAAAAGGGGAATGAAAAATTCTAAGGGAGACTAGAGATCCTAATGTTGTCATACAATGATGGTCCTAAGGTTAAGATGAAAGGGAAACATTTACCTAAGTTAGAATGCATAGATAAGAACCTAAGGTCTAGTTGATTCACCTTAAACAAGATGAGATCAAAGTCCTAAGGGGACATGTTATCATGCAAAGAAGAGGGAAAAAAAGGAGGTAAGCAAATGAGTGCTTTTGAGTAAATGAAGAAAAGATGCAAGTAAGCAATGATCAAACAAATAAGGAATGATCAAGATGATAGAAATACAAACTCAATGAGGCAGAAGAAAAGTCATACCCTAAAGTATCTATCATGGCATACTAAATACACAAGGTAATAATGCTCAAGATACAAAACTAGCTAAGGAAAACAGTAAACAAAGCTTAAAAGGAGAAAACTTGCATAACAAGCAAGGAGGCATATATACATGAAAGAGATGCATGGTTCATATACATGTTTAAGCATACCTTAAGTATTAACCCTAATCTGGGATCCTAAGATTTATGAGCTACACCAATTAAAGAAGAATGAAATAAGGTGGAAGAAAGCAAACTATAGCTCCTAAATAGTCACCATGTTGAATTGATAATTAAGTATCAATCAAGGATCAAAGGAGAAAAGCACAAGAGGCCTTAATTATTAACCCTAATCTTGGATCCTAAGCTTTAGGAGCTACACCAACTAAAGTAGAATGAAACAAGGTGGGAGAAAGCAAACTATATCTCATAAATAGTCACCATGTTGAATTGATAATTAAGTATCAATCAAGGGTCAAAGGAGCAAAGCACAAGAGGCCTTAAAATCATAGAAATCAGAGGCTAACACGATTATAATCAATCATTAAATGACTTAGAAACATCAATTTGAAATGCTCAAGGTAAATACCAAGTCAAAGTCTCATTAATGAAATGATAAGAAAACAAAACAAACAACAAATGAAATGCATCAAGTAGTGTTAGCATTATCCATGCACATGGGCTTCAAGACATCATTACTTAAGCATAAAATCACAAATGAAGTGACAAAGGTGTATCATGTGCGTTTGAGACATCAACAATCAAAGAAGAAATGAAAACAAGGTTGAAAAGAAGAGAAATTCTGCTCCCAATTGTAATCAAGATGGACTTGTAATTGAATGCAAGTCATATAATCATGGGAGATATTACTTAAAGGCATGATGACCTTAGAAGTCAGTAGCAAAGACACAAAGCTTCATTCATTATGTACCTTGATCACATTTGGCGAATTTAAGCACATAAACAAACACAAGTTAGAATGTTTAAATGTTTCAAAAAATTTGAAATTAAGGTCCTAAAAAAGTTATGAGAATAGGGTAAAGAGAGGGAAGTTTGATTCCTTGTATGTTGCACAAGTTCATTCACTATATCTCACATAATCATCAAAGAAGCATAAGAAAGGATCAAGCTCAAAATAGAATGATAAAAAGAGAGATAAAATTCCTCTAAAGCCTTTTTAAGACTATCATTGACTTTATCATATCTCCAAACCTCAATGAATTCATAATCATAGCAAGAATTGGCTCAAAAGATTACAAGAATCACAAATTAGGGTTTTTGCAAACCACACAAACTTTATGCTCAAGGTAAAAACCAAATGATCAACATATAATTTCCAATAAATGAAAACAAGTTGACATATCATTAGAGCACTCAAATTATCATAATATACCCAAAAGTTGGCCTCAAATTATGTCCATAAGTTTCAAAATGAAGCTTGACTCAATTACACTAGGCCAAAGGGACATGCTCACTTCAATATTCCATGAAAAGTAGAAAAATAGGATCTAAAATCCAAACAAAAATTATCAAAGGAGCTCAAGTCTCTTACAAGTAAGAAACTATTCATAGCTTAACTTGAAAGTTCATGGAAATATCAAAATTAAATCAAAGAACTCAAACTAGTTCAAAAATAGGCCAAAATGACCCCTAAATAAAATAAATTTGTATAAAATATAAAAATCAAAAGTAAAATTCAACTAAAATGAGAAACATGATCTTAACATCCTAAACAAGCTTAAGCATATTTTTGTAAAAATTTTGAGATCAATGGAAGTGAGTGAATTATATTGAAACTTCAAAAAGAAGGAATAAAACCTCAAAAACCATTAAATCATTTCTCAAAATTTGAAAACCAAACAAAACCTAAAATAAATGAGGTCTAAGACCATCAAAAATTCAGGAAAACTCGGAGGAACATGAAAATGTTTTTTTGTGAATTTTAAGGGTTCCTAAATTGGACAGAATTAATTTTATACTAAAAATATATAAAATAAGATCAAATAGAACATATTAAATCAAATAAAATATGAAAAATAGCAAATAAATGTTAAAAATAAAATAAAAATCACATTTAGAAAATAGACTGAATTATCTTTCAGTCTGTTTTTTTGTATTTTTTCAATCAGTAAAAATATTTTAAATAATTTAAGAAAAAACAAAAGAAATTAATTGTAAAATATAACAAAATAATATGAATAATATAAAATTCTGGTCAAAAAGTCCACATGATTCCACGCATGGGCCCACCAGAAAATGTTATCCAATCATATGTATGCTCCAATGATTGGCTATCTGAGACAAAATAGGGAACAGGACAAGCCAACCTTGGAATTCGTGCCCAGAATTTTCACCAAAACATGCAAAAATTGTGATTCTACTAGCCTCACTTCAAATCCATTTTTCTCACTCATTTCTCAACGAAATTGAAAAGTGTAAAAATCAAAGTTGTAGATCTCGAAAGATCTACAAATTTGCTTCAAGAAATGTTTTAAATGGTATAGAAATGAGAGAAAAATCTAGACGATAAGATGAAAAAAAATAAAAAATCACACATTACTTCAAGATCCAAAAACACAAAATCAAGCAAACATCAATGAATTTTCCCTTGAGAGAGGGACTCGGAGGATCATCATGAACATACACAAGCAAAGATTAGATCTAAGAATGTATCGTTTGAGAGAAAATAGGACCTACCTAGTGGAGAGAGTTAATTGTACCTTCTATCTTGATTTAAGTAGAGAAACCTTGAAACTTCTCTTTGTTCTTCCTCTTGAGGCTTAAATAAAGAGCTTTTATGTTGAAGATTCTTCAAGAAATTGCTTGTACAAGAAAAGAGAGAGATAAGGCTCTTTGAAGAGAATTTCGTGGGAGAGGAAGAGAGAGCTTGTTGTATGTGTAATGAATGAGCATGACCTTTTATATAGACTCCAAGAGTGAGGGTGGAGTATTCCTTTTGCACTCATAGCTGTTGGAGGGCAAGATTAGAAGAAAATTCACAAATATTCCATGGAGTCAAAGCTTGTGTTTTATGAATAGTGATGGAGGAAATTTCTGCGTTTTGGCTTACTTGTGGGGTCAGTTGCACATGGCCAAAAGATGATTCAAGATAGTGGAGTATGGAGAGACAAACAAGGAAGTTGCTAATCTTGGCAATTTTAAGGTTTATTATTCAACCCATGTGAAATTCCTTGAATGGGTGCAAATAAAAGGTGCTCTTATCTCAAGCACGACCCAAAGAGCTAATGGTCCTGATTGGAGTCAACAAGAATGGCTAAAATTGGAGAAATCAAGAAATGGAAAAATTTGACTTGGCAAAATTCAATAAAAATATGTCCCAGCCTTTATGGTATAACTCTCTCAATTATTTGAATTAGCTCATGAACTAGGACTTTTTGGAAAAAAAATTGATTTCCTACAACTTTCATGTTGTAAGAAAATTCATTTGAAACCATTAAGATCCCCAAAATTGTCCACGAAAACTGCCTGAGTTGAAAAATGACTTTAAATTCAACAAAGTGACCTATAAGTCTTTGCTCTGTAACTCTCAAAATAATCACTTTTTGGGCATGGGACCATATTTCAATGTTGTAGATCTTATTTTTCTCTTTCGAAGCATGTAAAGTTTCAAATTTTCAATATGAAATGAAGAAATTATGAATTTTTGGAATTTAGTCTTATGACTTTCCATACTTAGAAAATTTTCAAATTTCACCAAGATACCTTTATGAACAAGTTAACTTCAAAATCAACATTTCTCTTGAATTTCTTCAATCATAGGCCATATGATGTTGAAACATGATCATTAACCTCAGCTTTGACCAAAATTCCACTTGGTCAACAGTTGACTTTTGCTTAATTGACCAAATCATCAAGATCAAGCAAATGGATTCCAATTTATATAAATAAATGGTCAATATAGTATGTAAGGATGCCTTTGAAAGGGGCTAAAACCCTAATTTTTGACTGAATAGCTTAGGAGATGGTAACTGAAGAGCAAACCCTAATTTCTCAGATATTCTTGAGAAATCCAAGGAGCCAATGAACTTGAATCAATAAGAAGCCCATGAACATGAGGTCCCGCACAACTTGACTTGAGAAACTTGATATCTTACTTGATGGATAATCTTGAGTTAATAATCTTAACCTCATGAGTGTAACAATGAGTATGGCCTAATGGTAAGTATGCAAATGCAATGCAATAAGCCAGATGAAAAGATATAAGGGTAGGACAAATTTGGGGTATGATAATATGATTATGACTTTTGCTTATGGGTTTTGTATTTCAAATCGTTATTTGTGGCTTTTATAATCGTATTTGTCATTTTGCTTTTCGTTTATCTGCATTTTAACTTTCATGTGTCGTATGCGTTGTTTTGAAGATAATCTGGTATATGTATAAGCCCCTCGGATACAAAGTCCATTGGGTTGAACGTGTCCAATCATGTAGTGCCAGACATTATCTTTAAAGATTCCTTAGTCACCTTTTATGTCATTTTGTATCGTTCTATGGGTACCACTTAAAATGCGGTTATACCCAGTTCGACACTCTATACGTTCATGAACTCGACCATGACGAGGGGAGTTGTTTGAAGAACTCGACCCACGTGAGGGGAGTTAATTTATAGAACTCGACTCATACGAGGGGACTTGTAGAACTCAAACCATATGAATGGAGTAGTTATAAGAACTCGACCCTGATGAAGGGAGTAGTTTTGAAAAACTCAACCCAGCTGAAGGGACTTGTTTAAGGAACTCGACCCAGATGAGAGGAGTTGTTTGAAGAACTCGACCCTGATGAGGGAAGTTAATTGTAGAACTCGACCCAGATGAGGGGAGTTGTAACGCCCGTAATTTAATTAGTTATTTAATTAAATTATTTTTGGAATAATTGTGAAGAAGTGTTATTAAATTGGATTTATTTTATTAAATGGAGAAATAATAATATATTTGAGGTATTATATTATTATGTGAAATAATGTTAGAAGCTAATATTATTTAATGTGGGCCTATATGGTGTGAGTGGAAGTAATAAGGGGGTGTGGGTTTGGAGCCCAATAAGGAATAATATAATAATATTAGGTTATTTTATTATTTGTTGAAAGAATAGAAGGAGGCAGTAGTAAGAAGAGAAATAAGGATTGTGAAGAACGTGAAGCTGCTGGATTTTGAAGGAAACGGCAAGAACAAAGATTCAACCCGGAAATTGTAGAGCGACCTTCGATCCAAGGTAAGGGTGGGGTTCTGGCTTTATAATTGGGTTCATGATGTTTGATATATGGGGTTCGATGTATTTGATGTTTGTTCTTGAATTGAATGCATTATGAATGATGTGTGGTGAAAATTGATGAATTTTGATGAATAAGAATGTTATTATGTTGTTTGATCAATGGAGTAATAAAGTATAATGATTAGGTGATGAATTACCATGATCATAATAAGGTTTTTAGGGCTGTAGTATGATTCCCGTAGCGAAATACAGTAGAAAACGCATAAAATTATGCAGAAAATCGCAGGATGTGTCGACCCAAAGCTGCATATGTCGATACATGAAGGATATTCGACTCAGGATGAGTCGATGCATCCAGGGCATGTGTCGATACATGAAGGATGTTCGACTCAGGATGAGTCAATGCATGGAGGGTTTGCGTCGATACATGATGAGTACAAGACTCAGGATGAGTCGACACGAAGAGTGCATGTGTCGATACATGCTGTATTGAAAGCCAGAATGAGTCGATCCAAAGGAGGATGTGTCGACTCATAGTATACATATGAAGCAAGATGAGTCGATGCATAGTGTTTTGTGTCGATGCATACTGAATAATTTTGGCATAATCAGTTTTTAAATTGTTGTAACTTGAGTTTTAAGATGCTGTTTGAGATGGCGTTCAAAGTGTTGATTAGCTAACGCGATGAACTCTATTCTAGATAATTAAATGATGATTAAGAAGTGTAATCCTAGTAACTAATTTAGGATTTAGGATTAATTCCCGTAGATGACAGTTATGCTGGATTTTGGACAGAATGATAAAAATGAGATGTTAGAGACTGCTGTTAGGAATTATGACAGCAAGATTAGTATCAATAATGATGTACAGTAGCAGAATAGCAGTATGGATTACTGTAGTATTAATATACAACTGATTTATTAGCGAGATGTGGTCATTAAAGTTGTGTTTGATAAGTATGATGAACCAATGACGTTTAATAAATTATTTTGATGTTATGAGATGTTGTTATTTGAGATGTTTTGAGATGTTTATGAGATACTGTAATTGAGATGTTTTGAGATGTTTATGAGATGTTGTTATTTTGAGATGATTGAGATGTTGTTATTCCGAGATGTTTATGAGATGTTGTTCTGAGATGTTTATGAGATGTTGTTCTGAGATGTTTATGAGATGTTGTGTTTTGAGGTGATTGAGATGTTGACATTACATTCATCGCATACATTGCATTTTTTTAGATGGAGCTTATGCTCGTTGAGATGGCCTGGATTGGCAAATTTTGAGATGAAGGCTATGCCTTGTTGATGCCTCTATTAATTGGCAGATTAGATTTTTGAGATGGGAGTTCTGCTCCAATGGTACCACATGCATTTGCATAGTTTTAAGTCGCATCATATGAATGAATAATGAGATGTATTTTATGTTTATGAATGAGTATATATGTTGTAATTGTTGTTGATTATGAGATGAGAAGTGGTGATATTATTGATCTAATTTAATATATTAATTATCATGCACTTTATTATATTGTTAGATATCTCACCCCTTCTGTTTGAATGTTGCCCCTATGTTGGTAACGTGCAGGTAATCGAGAGTGAAGGTTGTATACCTTCAATAGATCGAGTCGGTGTCATTGCTCTGATATGTAACACTCGGGGGGATGAACGCTTGCTGATTTTTGATTGCTGATTTTTAGTTGTTGAACTTTAAATTGTTTATGTACTAAATGTGAGATGATTCGAAGTTGCTGTTTTATTTAAAGATGTTATTGAAGAACTCTGCTGCGTAGTTGTTGAATTATTTTATTAAAGATTCTATATTGATGGTTCATCCGATGTTTTATTAAAAGTGTTATATATCCATGATGAATGCAATGAATTTGTTAGAAGAATTTGTGACGTCCCGGTTCGTTTGTATGAATGAAATTTTATAACTCTGATTTATTTTGCATAATTTGCGTGGGGTAGAATTGGGGTGTTACAAAGTTGGTATCAGAGCAAAAGGTTGGTCTGACCTTGTCGTTGAGTCTTAGTTGTCTAACAATTGAGTATTGTTATTTTGAGTTCTAACAATTGTTTGTGTTGTAGTGATAAGTTGAGATGGCTGGAAGGAATGATGTTGCTCTTGCTGCTGCTTTAGAAGAAATGTATCATGCGATGGAAAACCAGCCGAATGCTGACGGGAATGCTGGATCTCGTAGCTTGGCGACTTTCCAGAGAGAGAATCCACCTACGTTCAAGGGAAAATATGATACTGACGGAGCATTGGAATGGTTGAAAGAGATTGAGAGGATCTTTCGCATGATAGACTGCACTCCAGCGCAGAAGGTTCGTTATGGGACTCATATGCTAGAAGTTGAGGCTGATGACTGGTGGCTAGAGACTTTCCAGAAGTTAGAAGCTGCAGGTGAGAATGTCACTTGGGCTGTGTTCCGTAGGGAGTTTTTTAGAAAGTATTTTCCTGAAGATGTCCGTGGTAAGAAGGAAATTTAATTCCTTGAGCTGAAGCAAGGAAGTATGTCTGTTGTTGAGTATGCTGCCAAGTTTGCTGAGTTGGCCAAGTTCTATCCACATTACGCTGAGGAAAATGTTGATTTTTCAAAGTGTATTAAGTTTGAGAATGGGTTGCGCCCGAAAATTAAGAAGTCAGTTGGATACCAGAAGATTCGTGTCTTTGCTGATCTGGTTGATAGCTGCAGGATTTTTGAGGAAGATAATAATGCACATTACAAGATTATTAATGAGAAGAGGGGTAAGCACCCGCAGAGTCGTGGTAAACCATATGATGCCCCAGTTGGTAAGGGTAAGAAAAGAGTTGCTCACGGTCAGAGGACTAGTGGGGGAGATGCTCCTGCTGGTGTGATTTGTTTTAAGTGTGGGAAACCTGGACACAAGAGTAATGTGTGCACTGCTAAAGTGAAGAGATGTCACCGTTATGGTAAGAACGGACATATTGTATCTGAGTGCGAGCACAAGAATGTTGTTTGTTTCAATTGTAAGGAAGAAGGGCACATTGGTAGCCAGTGTCTGAAGCCGAAGAGGGCTCAGTCTAGTGGTAAAGTGTTTGCTTTGGTGGAGGATCAGACAGCTTCCGAGGACAGACTTATTAGAGGTACATGTTTAATTAATAGTACTCCTTTAATTACTATTATTGATACTGGTGCTACGCATTGTTTTATTGCTGCTGATTGTGTTGAAAGATTGGGTCTTGTGTTGTCTTCTTTGAGTGGAGAAATGGTCGTCGATACTCCAGCCAAGGGATCGGTGACTACTTCTTTTGTGTGTGCTAAGTGTCCCTTGTCTATCTTCGATAGAGACTTTGTTGTTGATTTGGTTTGTTTGCCGTTAAGAGGTTTGGATGTGATCCTTGGTATGAACTGGTTAGAGCATAACTGCGTTCATATTAATTGTTATGACAAGTCGGTGGAGTTTTCTACTCCTGAAGAAGAGGAAGGTGGTCTGTTGTTTGCTAGGCTGTTGAGAAAGTTGATGCAAGAGGAAGCACAGATGTTTTCGTTGATGGAGTCGCTATCTATAGAGACTCAAGCTATAATTGAGGAATTGCCGGTGGTATGTGAATTTCCTGAAGTTTTCCCTGATGAGATTCCTGATGTACCGCCAAAGAGGGAAGTTGAATTTGCAATTGATCTTGTACCTAGTACCAGACCTGTGTCTATGGCACCATACAGGATGTCTTCGTCTGAGTTGTCTTAGTTGAAGAAGTAATTGGAAGAGTTACTTGAGAAGAGGTTTGTAAGACCAAGTGTATCGCCGTGGGGAGCTCCAGTGTTGTTAGTGAAGAAGAAAGATGGAAGTATGAGGCTTTGTGTTGATTATAGACAGTTGAACAAGGTGACAATTAAGAACAAGTATCCGCTTCCAAGAATAGATGACTTGATGGACCAATTAGTGTATTCTCGTGTATTTAGCAAGATTGATTTGAGGTCGGGTTACCATCAGATTAAAGTGAAGGATGAAGATGTTCAGAAGACGGCTTTCAGAACGCGTTATGGACATTATGAGTATTCGGTGATACCTTTCGGTGTTACTAATGCGTCGGGAGTATTCATGGAATATATGAATCGTATCTTCCATACTTATTTGGATCGGTTTGTAGTGGTGTTCATTGATGATATTTTGATTTACTCTAAGTCAGAAGAAGAGCATGTTGAACATTTAAGAGTAGTATTGCAAGTTTTGGAAGAGAAGAAGTTGTATGCAAAGCTGTCCAAGTGTGAATTTTGGTTAAAAGAGGTTAGTTTTCTTGGTCATGTGATTTCAGGTAGTGGCATTGTTGTTGATCCGTCGAAGGTTGATGTTGTGTTGCAATGGGAAACTCCAAAGTCAGCTACTGAGATTAGAAGCTTCTTGGGATTAGCTGGTTATTATAGAAGGTTTATCGAAGGGTTTTCTAAGTTGTCACTTCCGTTGACTAAGTTTACTTGTAGAGGTAGAGCTTTTGTTTGGGATGTTCATTGCGAATAAAGTTTTACGGAATTGAAGAAGAGGTTGACGTCGACTCCGATTTTGACGTTACCTAATCCATAAGAGCCTTTTGTGGTGTATTGTGATGCTTCCAAGATGGGTTTAGGAGGTGTGCTTATGCAGAGTGGTAAGGTAGTTGCTTATGCGTCGAGGCAGTTAAGGACTCATGAGAAGAACTATCCTACGCATGATTTAGAGCTTGCTGCAGTTGTTTTTGTGTTGAAGATTTGGAGGCATTATCTTTATGGTTCTAGATTTGAAGTGTTTAGTGACCATAAGAGTTTGAAGTATTTATTTGACCAGAAGGAGTTGAATATGAGGCAACGAATATGGTTGGAATTGCTAAAGGATTATGATTTCAGTTTGAATTATCATCCAGGAAAGGCGAATATGGTAGCTGATGCATTGAGTCGAAATACTTTACATATGTCAGCAATGATGATTAAAGAGCTAGAATTGATTGAGCAGTTCAGAGATATGAGCTTAGTTTGCGAGGTCACTCCGCAGTGTTATGTTGGGTATGTTGAAGATTAATAATGAATTTCTAGACAGTATCAGAGAAGCTCAGAAGTTGGATGTGAAACTGGTAGATTTGATGGTTGGGATTGATCAATCTGAGAGTAGTGATTTTAAGCTAGATGAGAAAGGTGTGTTGAGATTTCGTAACCGGATTTGTATTCCTGATGATGCTGAGATGAAGAAAGTGATACTTGAAGAGAGTCATAGAAGTAAGTTGAGTATTTATCTAGGAGCTACAAAGATGTATCAAGATTTGAAAGGTTTGTTTTGGTGGCCTGGGATGAAGATTGATGTGGCTCGGTTTGTGTATGCATGTTTGACATGTCAGAAGTTGAAAGTTGAACATCAGAAGCCTGCAGAATTGATGCAACCGTTAGAAGTTCCTGAATGGAAATGGGATAGCATTTCAATGGACTTTGTGATGGGGTTGCCTAGTACTTCGAGAGGACATGATTCGATTTAGGTGATTGTTGATAGGCTTATGAAGTCAGCTCATTTTATTCCTATTAACATCAGTTTTCCAGTGTCGAAGTTGGCTGAGATTTATATTAGTGTGATCGTGAAGCTGCATGGTGTTCCTTTGTGCATTGTATCAGATAGAGATCCAAGATTTACTTCTGATTTTTGGAAGAGTTTGCAAGAAGCGTTGGGTTCTAAGTTGAGGTTGAGTTCAGCGTATCATCCTCAAACAGATGGTCAGACTGAACGGACGATTCAATCGTTAGAAGACTTGTTGAGGGCATGTGTTCTCGAGCAGGGAGGTTCGTGGGATACTTATCTTCCATTGATAGAGTTCACTTATAATAACAGTTACCATTCTAGTATTGGGATGGCACCTTTTGAAGCGTTGTATGGTCGGAGATGTAGAACTCCGTTATGTTGGCATGAATCTGGTGAGAGTGTTGTACTTAGACCTGAACTTGTTCGTGAGACTACTGAGAAGGTGAAGTTGATTCGAGAAAAGATGAAAGCTTCACAGAGTAGACAGAAGAGTTACCATGACAAGCAAAGGAAAGATTTATAATTTCAAGCTGGTGATCATGTGTTTTTGAGAGTTACACCTGTGACTAGTGTTGGGCGAGCATTGAAGTCTAAGAAGCTCACTTCTTGTTTGATTGGACCGTATCATATTTCAGAGAGAGTGGGGAATGTTGCTTATAGAGTGGCTTTACCGCCTAATCTTTCGAATTTGCATGATGTGTTTCATGTGTCGCAACTTCGGAAGTATATTTCAGATCCATCTCATGTGATTCGTATGGACGATGTGCAAGTACGGGATAATCTTACGGTGGAGACGATGCCTGTACGGATCATGGATCGTGAAATGAAGACTCTGAGGGGCAAAGAGATTTCCTTGGTTAAACTGGTTTGGCTAAGAGCTGCAGGAGAAAGCATGACTTGGGAATTGGAGAGCAAGATGCGAGACTCCTATCCTGAATTGTTTGATTGAAGTAAATTTTCGAGGACAAAAATATTCTAAGTGGGGGAGAGTTGTAACGCCCGTAATTTAATTAATTATTTAATTAAATTATTTTTGGAATAGTTGTGAAGAAGTGTTATTAAATTGGATTTATTTTATTAAATGGAGAAATAATAATATATTTGAGGTATTATATTATTATGTGAAATAATGTTAGAAGTTAATATTATTTAATGTGGGGCTATATGGTGTGACTGGAAGTAATAAGAGGGTGTGGGTTTAGAGCCCAATAAGGAATAATATAATAATATTAGGTTATTTTATTATTTGTTGAAAGAATAGAAGGAGGAAGTAGTAAGAAGAGAAATAAGGATTGTGAAGAACGTGAAGCTGCTGGATTTTGAAGGAAACGGCAAGAACAAAGATTCAACCCAGAAATTATAGAGCGACCTTCGATCCAAGGTAAGGGTGGGGTTCTGGCTTTATAATTGGGTTCATGATGTTTGATATATGGGGTTAGATGTATTTGCTGTTTGTTCTTGAACTGAATGCATTATGAATGATGTGTGGTGAAAATTGATGAATTTTGATGAATAAGAATATTATTATGTTGTTTGATCAATGGAGTAATAAAGTATAATGATTAGGTGATGAATTACCATGATCATAATAAGGTTTTTAGGGCTGTAGTATGATTCCCGTAGAGAAATGCAGTAGAAAACGCAGAATATTATGCAGAAAATCGCAGGATGTGTCGACCCCAAGCTGCATGTGTCGATACATGAAGGATATTCGACTCAGGATGAGTCGATGCATGCAGGGCATGTGTCGATACATGAAGGATGTTCGAATCAGGATGAGTCGATGCATGGAGGGTTTACGTCGATACATGATGAGTACAAGACTCAGGATGAGTCGACACGAAGAGTGCATGTATCGATACATGTTGTATTGAAAGCCAGAATGAGTCGATCCAAAGGAAGATGTGTTGACTCATAGTATACATATGAAGCAGGATGAGTCGATGCATAGTGTTTTGTGTCGATGCATACTGAATAATTTTGGCAGAATCAGTTTTTAAATTGTTGTAACTTGAGTTTTAAGATGCTGTTTGAGATGCCATTCGAAGCGTTGATTAGCTAATGCGATAAACTCTATTCCAGATGATTAAATGATGATTAAGAAGTGTAATCCTAGTAACTAATTTAGGATTTAGGATTAATTCCCGTAGATGACAGTTATGCTGGATTTTGGACAGAATGATAAAAATGAGATGTTAGAGACTGTTGTTAGGAATTATGACAGCAGGATTAGTATCAATAATGATGTACTGTAGAAGAATAACAGTATGGATTACTGTAGTATTAATATACAACTGAGTTATTAGCGAGATATGGTCATTAAAGTTGTGTTTGATAAGTATGATGAACCAATGACGTTTAATAAATTATTTTGATGTTATGAGATGTTGTTAATTGAGATGTTTTGAGATGTTTATGAGATACTGTAATTGAGATGTTTTAAGATGTTTATGAGATGTTGTTATTCTGAGATGAATGAGATGTTGTTATTCTGAGATGTTTATGAGATGTTGTTCTGAGATGTTTATGAGATGTTGTGTTTTGAGGTGATTGAGATGTTGGCATTACATTCATCGCATACATTGCATTTTTTTAGATGGAGCTTATGCTCGTTGAGATGGCCCGGATTGGCAAATTTTGAGATGAAGGCTATGCCTTGTTGATGCCTCTATTAATTGGAAGATTAGATTTTTGAGATGGGAGTTCTGCTCCAATGGTACCACATGCATTTGCATAGTTTTGAGTCGCATCATATGAATGAATAATGAGATGTATTTGATGTTGATGAATGAGTATATATGCTGTAATTGTTGTTGATTATGAGATGAGAAGTGGTGATATTATTGATCTAATTTAATATATTAATTATCATGCGCTTTATTATATTGTTAGATATCTCACCCCTTCTGTTTGAATGTTTGCCCTATGTTGGTAACGTGCAGGTAATCGAGAGTGAAGGCCGTATACCTTCAATAGATCGAGTCGGTGTCATTGCTCTGATATGTAACACTCAGGGGGATGAACGCTTGTTGATTTTTGATTGCTGATTTTTAGTTGTTGAACTTTAAATTGTTTATTTACTAAATGTGAGATGTTTCGAAGTTGCTGTTTTATTTAAAGATGTTATTGAAGAATTCCGCTGCGTAGTTGTTGAATTATTTTATTAAAGATGCTATATTTATGGTTCATCCGATGTTATATTAAAAGTGTTATATATCCATGATGAATGCAATGAATTTGTTAGAAGAAATTGTGACGTCCCGATTCGTTTGTATGAATGAAATTTTATAACTCTTATTTATTTTGCATAATTTGCTTGGGGTAGAATTGGGGTGTTACAGGAGTTGGTAATAGAACTCGACCCAAATGAGGGGAGTTAGTTGTAGAACTTGACCCAGATGAGGGGAGTTGTTTGAAGAACTCGACCCTGATTAGAGGAGTAGTTATAAAACTCGACCCAGATGAGGGGAGTGTTTGAACGAAGTTTGCGAGATTCTTGAAGTACGTTTCGACTTATGCCATATCAGAGCCTAATGAAGATGACCAAGTTTGCGAGAGGCGTAAAGTGCGCTTTGACTTTTTACCGGATCAAAGCTCCATTGTAAGGTTAGTCGAGTAGTTCCAGAGCCTTAGCGAGGGTGAAGCCGAGTTTGCGAGAGGCGTAAAGTGTGCTTCGAGTTTTTGCCATATCAGAGTCCCATTGTAAGGGTGACTGAGTAGGTCTAGAGCATTAGCGATGGTGAAGCCGAGTTTGCGAAAGGCGTCAAGCGTACTTCGACTTTTTTTCAGATCAGAGTCCCATTGTAAGGGTGGTCGAGCAGGTCCAGAGCCTTAGCGAGGGTGAAGCCGAGTTTGCGAAAGGCGTAAAGTGTGTTTCGACTCTTTGTCGGATCAGAGCCCCATTGTAAGAGTGTACGAGCAGGTCCAATGCCTTAGCAAGGGTGAAGCCGAGTTTGCGAGAGGCGTAAAGTGTACTTCGACTTTTTTCCAGATCAGAGCCTCATTGTAAGGGTGGCCGAGTAGTTCTAGAGCCTTAGCGAGAGTGAAGTCGAGTTAGCGAGAAGCGTAAAGTGTGCTTTGACTTTTTGTCGGATCTGAGCCCCATTGTAAGGGTGGCCGAGCAGGTCCAAAGCCTTAGCAAGGGTGAATCCGAGTTTGCAAAAGGCATAAAGTGTGTTTCGACTTTTTGCCGGATCAGAGCTCCATTGTAAGGGTAGTCGAGTAGGTCCAGATCCTTAGCGAGGGTTAAGCCGAGTTTGCGAGAGGCATAAAGTGTGCTTCGACTTTGTTGTACCCCAAAATTTTCCCTCCCATATTTCTCAATACATTTCAAGTGAGGTCCTCAAATTGCTCAAGGAAGTCCAAGGGTTGACCAGACAAACTCTCTCCTAAGTTAGTCTACCTCAAATTAGGGTTTCAGTTTGCATCAAGATGTTTGAGTCCAAAGGGCCCCAAATTCTCACCATTGCCCTAATATGTTCTCAAGATCATCCATGACAAGTTTCAAGCCTTGCAGAGGAAGTTTGCTCAGTCAATTGCTCAAAGGCCTGAAAATCGACTGTGTTAGGGCAAAAGTCAATTGTGGCCCATATACAGTCAAACTTCAAGATTTTTGGTCAACATCCTCATTTTGAAGTATTATTCATAATTTGATCAAGGTTTTATCATGATTCCTCAAGCATTTCTCACAATTCATCAAAGCCCAAAAGTTGCTAAATTAGGGTTTTGTAGGAAAAGTCAACTCAACTTTGACCAAGCATAACTTTCTCATACTTTATTAAAAATGACCCATCCAAAGCTAATTTTAAAGAGGATGCAATTCCCTACAATCCATCTTCAGCTCCCAAGTTCAAAATAGGCACTCACAAGAAGATATGAATTTGGACATTATAGGTCATTTTGGAAAGTCAACAAAAACACCTTTTGGGTCAATGCTTTATACATGAACATGGAAGACCAATTAAGATGAGACCAAAAGGGTTGCTTAGAGGACACCTGAAGCTTTCTAAAAAGTCAAAGAAAACATCTCTAGGGTCAAAATTGGAGGAGTTATGCATTGGTAAAGTTGACCCTTTTTGCAAAATTGCCAAAAGTCAAATGTGCCCAAAATTTCATTTTTTGTCAAATGGGCCCAACTTTTTATGATTGCACTGAGTTTGTAACATGACCCACGACCCATGAGCCTTCCACTTGTCATTCTTTTATTTTTGTCATTCATTTTGATTTTGTTTCAATTAAATCAAATAAAATCAAAATAAAATAATGAAAAAATCAAAAACTAATCAAATCTTGAGATTGTGTGCATGTTTAGGTCTATTATACAGCTGGAAGTGAGATCAAATCGTGCAAGGCTCATATGGACACAAAAGATTGCATTTTGCTCTATTTGGAAAGATTTACACAAATGATCAAATCATGAACCAATGATCTTAATTGGAAAAGATTTGATACAAGTTTGCAACCCTAATTCGTTCTAGGGTACATAAGAAACAGGTTCAGATCAAAAACAGGGGATTGGAGGCGTGTAAAAGAGAAAGCAAGTTTCAAAAAATTGGAGAAAAGTGGCAAACTGATTTCCACATTTCAGATCAATTCAAAGCATTCTAGTGATCCCAATCGTTTGCTGGAGGTCCTAGGATCCTATTTCAATCACTAGCAAGCTTCTCCACGCCTTGAAACGCACTGTAAGAGTCACACGATTTCCATACTTTCTTGAATTCGAATATCATAATTCTGGCATATTTAGCAAGATTCATTGATATATTCTGAATCCTTGAGTTATTTGCAAGTTATTGATCATATTTAATTGCGTTTTCAGTGACTATACAGCAAGTTGCCATAGTTAGGGTTCTTGCTTTGTTTTTAGGGTTTTTCTGTACAGGAACAATTGGCCATGGATAATGGTACCATGATGCTCGTGAGGTTGCAACGAGTTGATTGGTACCATTGGTAGTGATTTATCATGCTTGCATATGTTTTTGGAGATGCACAGGGCTATACCTACGTTTGGTGTTCGTAGGTAAAAGCCATATAATTTACAGCGACGGTGGGAGGAACAAGAAAGTAACGTGGCACTCCCTGACTTGCCCATTCAAAATTTCGCGCGTTTTGTAATATTATTTTGTTTTTTCCATATAATGTTTGTTTGTTGTTCTTTGTACAATTAACAAAGTTGGCTCAGCTGGTAAGCGCGCAGGGTAAAAATGCCAAAGGGCCTGGGTTCGATCCCCATGTCCCCATATTGCTTCATATATTTTTTCCTTGCATAATCAGGTACACGAGTCTCCCATGTGACTACCATGCGTCATCAGCATTCAACCATCAGATCCCTAACATGCGAGATCCAAGGCTTCCCACATGAGGGTCCACCATGCGCTGGAGTCAAGCGTATGCATGAGATCTGGCAAAGTCAAACAAGGGCTAGAGTTATTGGGCTCAGATCTGCCATCAACACCCCCTCCTTTTGCTATTTACCTCAGGCCCATTCCTTTTCTTTTCTAATTTTTATTTTATTTAATTTCTTTTATTTAATTATTTTCTAACACAAATTAATTTCCTTTTTTGCAAAAAAATCATAAAATTAAATTTCAAAAATTTAGAATTAGTTTTTTTATTTTATCAAATTAAATTAAATTTTAGTTTAATTTATTTTAGGATAATTCTAACCTTTTTTATAATTAAAATCAATTAGACAAATTAGGATTTAACTTTTGACTTAATTTTTATTTTCTTTCTCAAAACTAAAAAATGCAAAAATAAGTTAATTTAATTATTTTTCTAAGTTTAAACTAATTAGTAATTATTTATTTATTTATTCAATTGGACTTTATTTTCTCAAAATAACCAAAAACAACACAAAAAATGATTTTTTTTTTCTTTTAATTAGGCTTAGTCGGGGTCAAAACCCTAATTCCTTTTCATTTAATTCATCGCGCGCGTCTTATTATTTTTGCAATATTAATGTAACTGCTTACGGTATGTAATAGTTTAATTAGGATTTTCTTTTATTTATCGTTTTTACGGGTTTTTTGGCTATGTAATTAATCCCCTATCCCGAAGCCTTGTAATAGCGTAGTTTTTATTTCTCGTATTTTAATTCTCGCAAATATTAACTGTTAGATGTATGATAATAGGATTGTATGACAAGATTGCATGATAATTTAAAATGGCTAGAAAACCCTAATGTGCAAAGATAATAATTGAAATCAAATGACTCGCACATGCGCACTCTTAGGGTATACTCTCACTTCGATTGCCTTCGGTAAACGATCGTTAAGTATAGGGTGTCTTAGTGGTTGCCCTCCTGTCTAACAAAGATCAAAAGTCCCGTTCGAAAATGTTGCCTCGAATATGATTTTAAGACATTATGGTTATTACTAAGACGTCCTAACATTGCTTTAATGATCGTACGTCCCTTACGAACTGACCCTTACAACTCCAACGACGGTGCTTCCTATTTCTCGATAAGTAGGATAGCACTGTCTAAAGGAAACGAGAATAGAAACAATTTTTTTTCTCGAGTAGGTAGATGCTAGTAGGTACTTGCTCAAATCAAAAACTTTTCACACTTACACTTTTCAAACAAATTTTCAAAACAACTTCGTAACACTCTTGAGGACAAAAACAAAGGTTAAAACGAAGTAAAACAAACTTTTCAAAACAAACATACACAAGCAATTTAAAAAGATGAGCAAGTACCTAAGAGCCCATGGAAAACCATGGATAGAAAGGGTGCTAACACATTTCCTTTCTATAATCTACCCCCCGTACTCAAAATCTCGAAAAAGGAATTTTTCTTTGCTTTTTCTCTTTCCAGTTGGATAAAATAAAAGTTGGTGGCGACTCTTGCTTACCGCGACATTTTGCGAATACAAACGCAAAACGCAAACCAACATTTTTTCCAAAACAGTCGGTTCTGCCACCGTATCACAGACTTTTTTCTGGATCAGATCCCCATTTTAAGGGTGGCCGAGTAGGTCCAGAGCCTTAGCGAGGGTCAAGCCGAGGTTGCGAGAGGCGTAAAGTGTGCTTCGACTTTTTTCTGGATCAGAGCCCCATTGTAAGGGTGGCTGAGTAGGTCCAGAGCCTTGGCGGGGGTGAAGCCGAGTTTGTAGGTCGAGTGGTTATATTTATAAAACCCGACCACGTTCGATTACATATTGCTTACATTTTATTCTAAGCAACTTCGAATCCCTCGTAACTTTGAGACTTTAATAAGAGTAAAGTGTCTCCCGCCCACGCAAGGGAAAAGGACGACAGTCTTTACTTCTTTTAACAAATCTAAATGATCTAGTTTACAAATGGCGGAGACAATCCCTCGCCTTATACATCAATGCTAATCAGTTTAAAGTATACATTTGTATTTTGCACGGTTTTACTAACTTATAATCGGGGTGTCTACGCCTAACCGGACTGTCTATATAATCCCCTCGAGCGTGAGACTTTGTCAAAACAAGATAAAACGTTTTGACCAAAAATCATTATGCCTGAGGAAGATTTTTTCTTCTCGGTGTTTGTCAAAGATCTTGATAGATTCATACTTTTGTTTAGCAGTCCTTTCAGTCTTTTTATGATACTGATCCGACTATTTATAAGTGTGGTCTAAATCGTTAGTCGAATTGACTCGCCGATCAACTTGTTGGTTAAGCTGTTTTCATTTGCGAGCCCGCACCTTAATGAAGCCCATTGACACTTCATTTCTTGTGGAACATAATTGTTATCATGCATATTTAAGAGATCAACTTAGGCATCTCACCACTAATCGTATAATACTCGGTAAGCATTTAGTTTTTTTACGAGTCCATAACAGTCAATATGATTGCCAATGAATTAGTCCATAGGAATGTGTTTGATGCTGCAAGTGTTATATGCCTAAGATCTTTAGCACATTAGACGTAAGCTAATTTTATAATGTGTATAGTTATAAAAGATTAACATTTTAAACATAGATTAACATTTGAACATTGAAATCAGCCTAGTCACCTCTTAAACATCAACGTTAAACAAGATATTATTGGCATAATAATTAAAACCACCTCATGAATAAAACCTGGACAAAATGAGTGGAAATATTTTATGCCAGTACAGACCACTATATACACTATGCTAAAATTGACTTTTGACATCACCAAAAAGACAGCGCTTTAATGAGAAAATATTGTTGTAGGTCTTTTAAAAAATTCGCTAAAAAAAAAACGTTGCTACAGACAGCTTTTAGAAAGCATTTTTAAAAAGTGCTGCTAAATGCCCTACCTTAGAAAACGCTTTAATGAGAAAACGCTGCTGTAGGTCTTTTAAAAAATTCGCTAAAAAAAAGCGCTGTTACAGACAGCCTTTAGAAAGTGCTTTTAAAAAGCGCCGCTAAAGGTCTTAAATTCGCTCCACTTAAGAAAGCGCTTTCTCGTGAAAGCGCTGCTAGATCTTGTATGATAGAAAGCGCTTTTAAAAAGTGCTGGCTTAGGTCAAATTATAAAATTAAATTATAAAATTTCTCCACTTAAGAAAGCGCTTTCTCGTGAAAGCGCTGCTAGATCTTGTATGATAGAAAGCGCTTTTAAAAAGCGTTGTCTTAGGTCAAATTATAAAATTAAAATATAAAATTTTCATAACCCTATTCATTCATTTCTAATCGTTGTCTTCTTCTTCGCGACTGTTTCTTCTCCGACTGATTCTTCTCCGACCGTTCCTAATCGTTTCTTCTTCGACGAAAACGAAAAAGTTGTAACATTGTTCTTGCTGACGAAAACAAAGAAGTTGCTTGACGAAAACGAATAAGTTATTGACCGCGTAGTTCAGGTACGTCATTCTTGTTGTTGTAACATTGTTCTTGTTGTACATTGTTGTTGTTTTCTACATTGTTGATGTTATTGTTCTTGTTTTCTACATTGTTGTTGTTGTTAAGAAGTTTGCTAAGAAGTTGAAGTTAACGTTTTTGTTTAGCTTAATTAGTATAAAACCATTTGAATGAACTGCTATGATGAATGAGCATTTCATTTTTTTATATTTCCTTAATGGATTTTTATATTTGTCATTTTATTTTTATTTTTTCTTTATTACAGGTCAATGGCTAGTAATCAAGAAAACTCACAAGATACAAATACTCCAGATAAGACATCAGAGGGAGAAATTACACGAGACATCACTGTTATAAGAAAAATCATTCTTGATAGAGATAAAGGAGTAAAATATGATGTACATTGGAATGATGATAACCAATTAACCGATCCTAATGGTGCAAAGTTGACAAGCTACATTGGTACACTTGCTCGTATGCACGTTCCAATCACCTTTGATAAATGGACTAATAAAGATTTGGATTCCTACAAAGACAAAATTTGGACTGATATACAGGTACCATATAATTTAGCTTTAAAGTATAATGTTTTTGTTATTTTAGTCCCTAACTAAGTAAGGCTTGAGAATGTCTTATATGTATGCTTAATATTTTTTCCCTTAATCAAGATCACATGGTAATGTCTTTAAATTACTTATACTATTACACTATAATGCGTATGTTTTTTCGTAGAGGTCTTTTAACATTGAAGATAACCGGAAAAAATATTGTCTTCAAGTGGCCGGAAAAAGACACAGAGGGTGGAGAACTTTTTTAACAAACAAATTTCTTAAGGATGAGCAAGGAAATCTTGTTAAAGCGGATTGTCCAATGAAGTATAGTAACTTCATTGGACCCGAAAAATGGGATGAATTTGTATCCAAACGAATAGAAAATGAGAAATTTAAGAAAGTGAGTGACACAAATCGCGAGAGAGCATCAACACCCACGTATCCATACAGAAAAGGGTGTTTGGGATATGCACGCTTACAACAAAAAAATATAAGTATATATAAATGCTACGATCTTATTAATTGTCTCAATGTGTTATAATTGATGATCTTATGATTTGTGTCAATGCGTAGTTAGAGGAGACAAAAAGTGACGAAACATCACTTCCGACGCATGTTTTGTGGAAGGAAGCTCGTGTGGGCAAGGATGGAGTTGTTAGGGAAGATGTTCAACATATTTATGATGAATATGTAAGTATAACATTGTGTCTTTAAGTAAATCAAAAGTTTATTAGTATATACTTAATTTTTTATCTCCACTAATAATTTTCGATATATATGTAAACGAATTTCAGGAGACTCTATCTCAATCGGTAACCACAGATGAGGACCAGGATAACAGGAGCGTACTTAGTCATGCACTAAATGTTGCTGAGTATCCCGGTCGGGTGAGGGGTAAAGGACATGGTGTGACTCCATCTTCCTTGTATAAGCATCCAAGGAAAAGTAATCCTAGCAATCAAGAAGTGATGCAAACGTTGGAGGAATTAAAGGCGCAAGTCCGTGAATTGCAACAGGATAGAGAGAGAGAGAGAGAGAGATATGACGCAAAAGTGCAGTTCAAAGGAGAAAGAAACTGGTGACAAAGCTAGTATCAATTGTCAAAATAAATTTCCTGAGGTAATTATATATGTTATTATGAAATTAAACTAGCACATTTATTTTAATTGACATATATACACATTAACAGTAACATATTTATTATTGATTTAGGGTATTTCATCTTGTCAGCTATACTTATTGTCACTGACTTATCGCTTAGTTGGCAAGGGAAAAATGCATAACACTTTGGGAGATTTACTTCACCATAGACCGCTCCCTGATGGACATCTGAAAGTATCGGTTGATGTTGCATTAGATCTGGATGCATTGCTACCGATACCTGACATTATTTCAGAGACAACATTGCTACGAGAAGCAATAAGATCATTTGTTGCATGACCGTCAGACCTCATTTTCATAGATGATGAGGTATGTTGAAAACCATTATGAATCTTTTAGTATTCAAGTTTCAATTATGAACCATTATGTACATTTTTATTACATGTTAATTTCAGACTCCTACAAAACCCACATCTAAGGATAAAGAGATTTTGCGGCACAGTGAGTCTATTGCATCACAAAAAGAGGTATATTTAAAGTGTTAATTATATGATCTGAATTCAAAAACTGCATGATTTTATAATTTACTTAAGTTATATGATTTTTAGGTACCTGCTCAACGGTCACAAAAAGTGAGCAAGAAATTTAGTAGCGTACCCAACAAGAAAAATGATCTTCCGAGAACCAGGGCAAGAAAACCTTTTGTACCTCGATTCCGGATGTGTCTTGAAACACTTGTGGGAACATCATATTTAATGAATGGTGTTATTCGTCAAATGGATATGGAGGAATGTATATTTCGTTTTTATTACTTCGAAACAATTGCAAAAGAGGAAATGGAACAAATTTTTCAGCATACAGAGTTAGGCATCGGTGTTGTACACTCATACATCCGGTAATACGGTCAATCTATTATTTAATTAGTCGAATAATTTATTTACACATTTCAATGAAAGTAGTCTAATATTTATTGTTTTTATTTAAGGTTCCTGTATGAAAAATTGATGCGCGGGAATCAATTGTCAAATAGATTCCATTTCGTGTCTGCCTCCCGTGTCAACGGAGCGTCAATTATTCAGGATCCAGATTCAGTAAGAAATCACTTAGTTGAGAGATTCATGGCCAGCAGTACAGAAAGCTTGTATCTTTTATCGTATAATATGATTTCTGTGGGGTTAGTACTTCATTCTAAGTTCATTATAATCTTTGTATCTTTTGTGTTGAAGATTTTCATCTAAACTTTTGTTTTAATTTATAGACATCACTGATTGTTGGTTGCTAGTGATCCTTTCAAAGAAGTGGTGTATTATCTGAATTCGGTAGATGGTGAATTGACAAATTATCTAGATATGAAGTTAATGATTGATACGTGTTGTACCCCAAAATTTGCCCTCTCATTTTTCAAGTATTTGCTCACAAGATATTCTAAGACGTCAAGTTTGCAGCATTGATACATCAATTTAGGCTTGAAATTAGCACAAGGGCACAATGGTCAATTGCATACTAGAAAGTCAAACTTTGACTTTTTGGTCAACATTACAACCCAAAGATCAAATTTCATCAAAACGTTCAAAAATATCAAGCTTGATCATTAAGAAGTCAAGAGAATCAAAAATCCAACTTTGCAAGACTTTGAGATTTTTCTAAGTATTTTCTATACTTGGTTCATGGCATTTTACTACAACTCCAAATAATTCAAGATGATGCAAGTAATTCAAGTTATTACAAGGTGACATTTTTGCAAAATTACAAATTCTAAAACTATGCCTTGATTAAAACCTTGTCACAATATTTTTTCCTTTTGCATAATATGCACAAGCCCAAAATTGTGACATGCTACAAACTATGTTGTCCAAAGTTGAAGAAAATGTGATATCACATTGCCACAACACACTATGCTACCCTGTAAGAAAGCTTGTGCCATGCTACAGTCTAAAACTGCTCTATGCAGTCTGCCAAAACCTGCACCACAACAGCCCCAAAATTGCACCAAAATGGCAAAGGAAATTTGTGTACAAAAAGTGTCAAAGCAGTAACTAAAAAGAATTCAAAATAACTTATGTAGTTTCCCCCCCTAAACCACAGTCAAATGGTCTACAAAAAGAGGACAGTCTCATAAAACAAGGGTTGGATTCTGAAGAGAGGATAGAGAGAGAGAGAATAGAGAGTCTCATTGAGCAGAAAAACAGTATTCTTGTTAACCTTGACTGATTTTTTTAAAAATCAAATATGCTCTTGTTCAAAACAGAACCCCAACCTCTTACTCCACCAAACAAACTCTCCCTAAGCCAAATATTTCATACAAATTTTGTCCAAACATAAAACTAGTCCTGATAGTGCTACTCACCTTCATCATCAAAAATACCAAAAATATTACAGTACAGTCCAACTCAGTTCTAGCAGTCAAGAGCAGCTTCCTGGAGACTCACAAGGTTATCACATCATTTGGAAAAGCATTCAGATCTAAAACAACCAGTGCAGCCCAAAGGTAAGTCCTCTTGACTTGATATCTTGTCATTACATCATTAACAAGCTGTTGTTCTTTGAAGACAAGATGTAGTACTTTATTATCCTGTTGAACTGGTCATTTGCTTAAGGTTTAGGTTTATTCAATCATTTATTATTCATGTTTATCCATCATAGGCCATAAGCTAACCTGTACATTCAGTAAAACAATGTTTAAGGCAGGAAAATGCAGCATGTATCGACACATATCCTCATGTGTCGACTCATCCTAGTGAAAAAATAGGGTATGAGTCGACACATAACCCCCGTGCATCGACTCATACTGATTTTAGGTTACAAAATAGAAGTGGGAAAAGACTATGGGTCGACACATACGCGTTTCGCATCGATGCAAGAAGGTGCATGAGTTGACACATCCCATTATGTGTCGACTCATACTGAGCAGATTTTGTTTTAACAGGAGCAAGGACTATGGGTCGACACATACGCGTTTCGCATCGATGCAAGAAGGTGCATGAGTCGACACATCCCATTATGTGTCGACCCATACTGAATTGATTTTGTTTTACAGGGGCAGAAAGAAGCTATGTGTCGATGCATAGCAACATGGGTCGACACATAGCAGTTCAAAATGCAGTTTTCCTTTTATTTTACACTGTTTTTACATTGTTTTCATTAGCATTTGATATGGTTGTAATATTTTAGTCTCCACTTCACCCCCATTGTAAATTTGTACCCCCATCCCCCTAAAGTGATGTAATAGCTTGGGATTTATTTTCCCCATGTTTACTTGCTTTCATATATTGCTAGTAATTAGGATGTATGGCAAGATAAAATCAACAAATAGACAACTTAAAAATCAAAGACAAATGCATGAAATAAAACACACTTTGCACACATGCATCCTTAGGGTAATCTCACTCGTTGCCTATCGGAAAATAGTCATGTCCCTCGAGCATGGGCGTTTTAGCAAAGACCCTTCGATAAAAGATCGTAATCCCTCAATGACCCTCTATGCTGCCTTCGGTAAACGATCTAGTCCCTAAAATGACATTGCTAAAACGTCCCATATGTTGCCTTCTATGACTATACAAACGTCCCAACGCCCGTCCCTTCACATCCAACGATGGGACTTCTTACCAAATCAATGGTAATATAGTCACATCTAAAGGAAGAGGAAAAGCACATCTAAGACCTTTTGAGTAGGTAGGTTTGCTCTCAGTTACTCGCTTGCTAACAACGAAAACATTTACACCCACACTCTCATCTTTGAACTATTTTTGAAATAAACACTTCGTAGGCGTTCTTATAGAAACGAGAACCATTACGAAGTTCCATTTTCAAAATACTTTCAAAAACACATCTCACAAACACACTTTTGAACTATTTTCAAAACAAACACTTTGTAGGCGTTCTTATAGAAACGATAACCATTACGAAGTTCCATTTTCAAAAATACTTTCAAAAACCACACACACAAAATACAATTTCAAACAAAAGTAAGTGATCTAGCAAGTAACTAAGAGCCCATGGAAAACCATGGATGAAAAGGGTGCTAGCACCTTCCCTTTTCATAATCTACCCCCCGAACTCAAGAAAACATCTCTAAAGGTCTTTCCTGTGCTTTTTCACCTTTCCCTTTGGATAAAAGAAAAGTCGGTGGCGACTCTTGCTAAACCGCAACATTTGCAAACACAAACGAAAAACCTCAAGTCAGTTCTCCCACCGCATCACAGAACTGGCGACTCTGCTGGGGAATATAACTAAAAAAGTGGGGTTACCTCAGGGTTAGATCACCTTTACTTGCTTTCATTGTTTGATTTGTATGCTTTACATTTTGGTTCCTTGTTTGGGTTTGTTTTAAATCCTACACCCGGATTTGGGTACACCTTTTAGGTAAGTAGCAATAGACTGTGAGGGAACTTTGTGGGGTATATCGACATGGTTGAAGCAGTAACTACGTTGATGTGGCACTTTGGTTGGTACTGGTAACCCTTGAGTCGAATCAAGGAGAGTACGGGGCCGCCGCGTGGTGTCGTGAAGCATCAACTGACCTTAGAACCTTACTTGACCAACTTGGCCATTAGGACGTAGTGAGATGACCGGTTTTGGTGTAGAGCTGAAAATTGGTTAATACTCGATGCTACACTCATTGAGAATTGACCCTGAGTTTTGTTCGATTGCGAGTCAATTGCTTATTGAACGAAGCTTGTGGGAAAGTTCAGTGATATTGAGATCCCTTAGAATCCAGTTACTATTAACTAGGACAGGTTGAGCCAACTAAACTTCAAGAGGGTACTTACCTACAAAACTCCATGCAAGCCTAAAATTAAGGATTTGTTTGCTTTGTGTGAATATGATTATTTTTATATAAACTTGCTTACCTCGCATATCTGTACATAACATCATAACATCATACCATAGCATTTTCAATAACCATTTCAAGGATCTCGAGGGTCTTTGATGCAGGGTCACGTTGAACCAGACGTCTACCAAAGGGCAAGAGGATTTATTTTCCTCTAAAACAAATGCAGCCAAAGATCAAGTACAACAACTTGAGTCAAGGGCTATGACCCACTTGATATGGTAAGCTTAATTCTCGTGGAAGGACATCCACTGATACAAAGTTCTCCAATCAAAGATGTTGATCAAAATTTAATCTCTAACTTTTTCTTGTGTTTACCCCGCGAGATCCTTGAAAACATGCATCCACATATCATGCATCATATCATGACAGGTTTCTCCCATACAGGTCTCTTTATCTTCCTACTTTTTATTTCAGTAAGATGGATATGGAACAAACGGTGAAAGATCTCCAAGCTCAAAATGCTCAATTCCAACAAATGTTTCTGGCTATGGCTAAGGGGAAAGAGGACCTGAAAACTCTCCTCCTCGAAGACAAGAAGAAGAAGTCCAAGAAGTCAGTAGGCATCCTGAACTTGAGAAGAAGACCTAGAGGACCAGTCAAAAGAGCTCTAGATCTTTCAACTCCATCCAACATGGGGGATAGTCATAAAGAAGACAACAGTCTGGAGATTGATGAAGTTGAAGCTGACTACTCCGAAGAACAACATCCTCCCACTGATGACAAGTACAAACAGTTAGAGGATCGCCTCAGTGCTATGGAGATTCAACAAACACCTGGCTTGGATTTAGGAGACATGGGTTTGGTTTCTGGAGTGGTCATCCCGCCAAAGTTCAAAATCCCTACCTTTGCCCTGTACGATGGAGTCTCTTGCCCTAAGATGCATTTAAAGTCTTATGTCCGCAAGATTCAACCATACACAACTGATCCAAAGCTTTAGATCTATTTCTTCCAAGAAAGCCTGGTAGGGACTCAACTCGAGTGGTTCTATCAATTGGATAGTTCTCTCATCCACACCTGGGAGGATTTAGCTGCTGCTTTTTACAAGCAGTATCAGTACAATGTTGATCTTGCACCAAGTCGTGTGCAATTGCAAAACATGACCATGGGTTCCAACGAGAGCTTCAAAGGATACACCCAAAAGTGGAGAGATCTGGCTGGTAGGGTGCAACCCCCTTTAACTGATAGGGAGTTGATTGACATCTTCATGGGAACTTTGACAGGGCCTTTCTTCAAACACTTGGTCGGAAGCTCCTCAGCCGGGTTCATCGAGCTGGTACTGACTGGTGAAAGGGTCGAAGCCAGCATCAAAAGTGGAAATATCCAAGAAGTTACACCCTTTGACGTTCAGAAAAAGCCAGACAATGGAAAGAAAGAGTCCAATGTTGTGTACAGCCGAAAGAGTCGTCATGATCAACAAGTAGAGGCAATCATGATCTATAATCCTACATTTGTTCAACAAAGACAGGGCAATAGGCGTAGCGTAAGATATCAAGAAAGGCAGTACACTAACATCAACATGCCTTTGTCTCAAGCATTACAACAATTGCTAAAGGCGAAACTGATCACACTAAAGGATCCTCCTCAAAATCCTGATACCTCCTCTTCTAAGTACAATCCGAGTGCAAGATGTGCCTATCATTCTGACAGTCCCGGACATGACACCGACAACTGTTAGACTTTGAAGAACAAGATTCAAGACTTGATTGATGCCAAGGAGATCGAGTTTGACCCTTTAGAGACTCCAAACGTGATCACTGCTCCTATGCCAAATCATTGAAGGCTTTTGTTTCATTTAAATTTTCAAGTTGTAATTTCTTTTGTTATTCAAACAATTACCTATTAATGTTAAACTTTGTTTCATTAATGCATTGCATATGTTTGTCTTGAATTATTTCATTTTCATTACATTTAAACTATGTTTTTACTCACTTTATGACATTCAACTATTGCTAAAAGTTACAAGCCTTTAGAGGGAGGATGACGAAAACAATGCCATAATCTCATACAGTATGCTTTTGGACAGACTTTGCTGACGATGTACAGGCGTCTTTCAAATCCTAAACACTGGAGTTATAAGGAAGATAATCCCTAGTCAACCCCTTCGAGCCAAAGAAGTAGAAGTTTTGTGTATACAAATTGAATCCTTTAATCAAAACCTGAGGCAGGGTAGTCTCTCAGTTAATTCAAACGTGCGTTTAGCCGCAAACTCTCATTTCGTAATACAATGAAAGACATCAAAAACATTCCTATGAAATCAAAAGATGGTGATGGTTCCCTATCACATAGGCAGTCATTATAGAGAAAAACCCACTAAGTCAAAACCTACAAAGGAGACTTAAAGAAAACTGGGGCATCCCGCTGTCTGTAATCTCAAAACGAGAACAGTCAGGCAAAAATTAGGGATAACAAATCAAAAGAAAGTGGTCACTACAAATCCTCAACAACATGAAAAAAAATGTTGCAAAAATGACTGCCTTCCAACAAACTTAACTTATTTGAACCATCACCAAAACGTCATTCCAGACTCAATTGGAGTTCAAACGCACAATTAACTGAGCTTAGGATTGAAGAACATCACGAAGAACGGGTGGGTAAAAATATACTTTGAGCCTTTATCCTTTGTTTCTTAAACCGTGAACCAAGCCACGTTACAACCCTTCAAAAGTCCTAATTGAAACACGTGTTAGTTCGAAAGCATACTGTTACAAAAGGTATCCTGACTCCTGTAAGGCTTTACTCTAAATCTTGAGTTTGAATTTTTCTTACAAAAATTTCTTTACTCGCTAAAACGCATTTTCAAAATTTCAAGACAAACATAAACTTTGAATTTCTTGAATGTCACTGTTTACATATGGCTATTTGTTTGATAGCGGAGAAATTCACACAATGAATATCCGATGAACGAAAGCTCTCTCAGTGAACAAAATAAATTCAAGTAGGATGACACTCCCATTGACAAATCTCCTATTAACAAGGGGGCATGACATGTCACTATCCATCACACCTGGGGAAATCCAGTCAAGATTTCACGAAATCTCTCAAAGTGCAGAGTAACCAGGGGAAAATCTCCATCTGCGTCACTTGGGGCATTGAACGTCAATCCCGACAAAGGGTTACATACATCAAACATTTCCAGGCAGTGCCAGAAGCACTTGCTATTAGGGGCAATGACAAATCTCCCCAAAAATCCTTCTCACAGGATGATTCCCCAGCCAGAGTTTAATCTCTGAAAACCTTTCCCCAGTTGAGACAACTTCAAGAATCCTCGAGGACTTCCTTAACAAAGTCTTCCCCTTACAAGCAGACCGACAATAGGGTTTATTTCCCCAACAAAAGGCAGAAATCCCCAGCTTGAGATTGCCTTTCTGACTACTACAACTCAAAGGACCGCAACTCCTCTTCCCCAGTAGACTACTATACAATCCCCAGCAAGTTACTGTGAAACCTGGACTCGACCAGATATCAATTCAACTTTGATTCCCCAGTAAGAGCAATAGACAACATAGACTCCTAAACTCTTTTCCCAAGCAGGAATAAACGTTCTCCCCGCAGAGTTTTCAACTGTCCCCAACGGATTTCTCCTCAACAAAACAGGGATCCCCGGTGTAAACATTTTGAGCAAAGTTTGAAGACACACTTACATCTCAATAACATTCATAACATATGCATACAAAATACATATAACGTAAATCTCATTTATTTTGAGAATATCATTACACAATGCATACATCATGACATTGCATACAACTAACTCTTTACCTTTTCAGGAAAGATCAATCGACAGATAAAGGTTATCATTACCTTTTGGAGTAGCAGTCATCAAAGATTCCTTCATCATCTTGTTGAGGTTGTAGTCATCCAAGATTCCTTCATCATCCTGCTAAGGTTGTAGTCATCCAAGATTCCTTCATCATCCTGCTGAGGTTATAGTCATCCAAGACTCCTTCATCATTCTGTTGAGGTTGTAGTCATCCAAGATTCCTTCATCCCCCTGCTGAGATTGTAGTCATCCAAGATTCCTTCATCATCCTTCTGAGGTTGTAGTCATCCAAGATTCCTTCATCATCCTGCTCAGGTTGTAGTCATCCAAGATTGCTTCATCATCCTGCTGAGGTTATCATCATCCAAGATTCCTTCATCATCCTGCTGACGTTGTAGTCATCCAAGATTCCTTCATCATCCTGCTGAGGTTGTAGTCATCCGAGATTCCTTCATCATCCTGTTGAGGTTGTAGTCATCCAAGATTCCTTCATCGCCCTGTTGAGGTTGTAGTCATCCGAGATTCCTTCATCATCCTGTTGAGGTTGTATTCATCCAAGATTCCTTCATCATCCTGCTGAGGTTGTAGTCATCCAAGATTCCTTCATCATCCTACTGGGGTTATAGTCATCCAAGATTCCTTCATCATCCTGCTGAGGTTGTAGTCATATGAGATTCCTTCATCATCCTACTGAGATTGTAGTCATCCAAGATTCCTTCATCACCCTGCTGAGGTTGTAATCATCCAAGATTCCTTCATCATCCTGCTGAGGTTGTAGTCATCCAATATTCCTTCATCACCCTGCTGAGGTTGTAGTCATCCGAGATTCCTTCATCATCCTGCTGAGGTTGTAGTCATCCATGATTCCTTCATCATCCTGCTGAGGTTGTAGTCATCCAAGATTCCTTCATCATCCTGCTGAGGTTGTAGTCATCCAAGATTCCTTCATCATCCTGCTGAGGTTGTAGTCATCCGAGATTCCTTCATCATCCTGCTGAGGTTGTAATCATCCAAATTTCCTTCATCACCCTGCTGAGGTTGTAGTCGTCTTTGATTCCTTCATCATCCTGTTAAGGTTATATTCATCTAAGATTCCTTCATCATCCTGCTGAGGTTATAGTCATCCGAGATTCCTTCATCATCCTGCTGAGGTTGTAGTCATCCAAGATTGCTTCATCATCCTGCTGAGGTTGTAGTCATCTGAGATTCCTTCATCATCTTGCTGAGGTTGTAGTCATCCAAGATTCCTTCATCACCCTGCTGAGTTTGTAGTCATCCAAGATTCATTCATCATCCTACTGTGGTTGTAGTCATCCGAGATTCCTTCATCATCCTGCTGAGGTTGTAGTCATCCGAGATTCCTTCATCATCCTGCTGAGGTTGTAGTCATCCAAGATTCCTTCATCACCCTGCTGAGGTTGTAGTCATCCAAGATTCCTTCATCATCCTGCTGAGGTTGTAGTCATCCAAGATTCCTTCATCATCCTTCTGAGGTAGTAATCATCCAAGATTCCTTCATCATCCTGCTGAGTCCAGATACAATCACCTTCGGATGGCATCTTTAAGCCCATCTCCAACAACTTTCTATCACCTCTCCAAATGGCATCTTTAAGCCCATTCCTCCTATCATCGCATCGCCGAGTGCAAATTTCTTGGCACTCTAGTGTCCAATCATCTTCCACATTCGAGTCACGAATGGAAAAACTCGCCTATTTAACTCTTCAGGTGTAAGAAAATTGAACTGGGACAAATGTTGTACCCCAAAATTTGTCCTCTCATTTTTCAATTATTTGCTCACAAGATATTCTAAGACGTCAAGTTTGCAGCACTGATACATCAATTTAGGCTTGAAATCGGCACAAGGGAAAAATGGTCAATTGCATACTGGAAAGTCAAACTTTGACTTTTTGGTCAACATTACAACCCAAAGATCAAATTTCATCAAGACATTCAAAAATATCAAGCTTGATCATTAAGAAGTCAAGAGAATCAAAAATCCAACTTTGCAAGACTTTGAGATTTTTCTAAGTATTTTCTATACTTGGTTCATGGCATTTTACTACAACTCCAAATAATTCAAGATGATGCAAGTAATTCAAGTTATTACAAGGTGACATTTTTGCAAAATTACAAATTCTAAAACTATGTCTTGATTAAAACCTTGTCACAATATTTTTGCCTTTTGACATAATGTGCACAAGCCCAAAATTGTGACATGCTACAAACTATGTTGTCCAAAGTTGAAGAAAATATGATATCACATTGTCACAACACACTATGCTGCCCTGCAAGAAAGCTTGTGCCATGCTACAGTCCAAAACTGCTCTATGCAGTCTGCCCAAACGTGCACCACAACGGTCCCAAAATTGCACCAAAATGGCAAAGGAAATTTATGTACAAAAAGTGTCAAAGCAGTAACCAAAAAGAATTCAAAATAACTTATGTAGTTTCCCCCCTAAACCACAGTCAAAGGGTCTACAAAAAGAGGACAGTCTCATAAGACAAGGGTTGGATTCTGAAGAGAGGATAGAGAGAGAGAATAGAGAGTCTCATTGAGTAGAAAATCAGTATTCTTGTTAACCTTGACTGATTTTTTTCAAAATCAAATCTGCTCTTGTTCAAAACAGAATCCCAACCTCTTACTCCACCATACAAACTCTCCCTAAGCCAAACACTTCATACAAAGTTTGTCCAAACATAAAAACAGTCCTCATAGTGCTACTCACCTTCATCATCAAAAATACCAAAAATATTACAGTATAGTCCAACTCAGTTCTAGCAGTCCAGAGCAGCTTCCTGAAGACTCACAAGGTTATCACATCATTTGGAAAAACATTCATATCTAAAACAACCAGTGCAGCCCAAAGGTAAGTCCTCTTGACTTGATATCTTTTCATTACATCATTAACAAGCTATTCTTCTTTGAAGACAAGATGTAGTACTTTATTATCCTGTTTATCCAATCATTAAGGTTTAGGTTTATTCAATCATTTATTATTCATGTTTATCCATCATAGGCCATAAGCTAACCTGTACGTTCAGTAAAACAATGTTTAAGGCAGGAAAATGCAGCATGTATCGACACATATCCTCATGTGTCGACTCATCCTAGTGAAAAAAATAGGGTATGAGTCGACACATAACCCCCATGCATCGACTCATACTGATTTTAGGTTACAAAACAGAAGTGGGAAAAGACTATGAGTTGACACATACGCGTTTCGCATTGATGCAAGAAGGTGCATGAGTCGACACATCCCATTATGTGTCGACTCATACTGAGCAGATTTTGTTTTAACAGGAGCAAGGAAAAGACTATGGGTCAACACATACGCGTTTCGCGTCGATTCAAGAAGGTGCATGAGTCGACACATCCCATTATGTGTCGACCCATACTGAACTGATTTTGTTTTATAGGGGCAGGAAGAAGCTATGTGTCGATGCATAGCAACAAGGGTCGACACATAGTAGTTCAAAATGCAGATTTCCTTTTATTTTACACTGTTTTTACATTGTTTTCATTAGCATTCGATATGGTTGTAATATTTAAGTCTCCACTTCATCCCCATTATAAATTTGTACCCCCATCCCCATAAAGTGATGTAATAGCTTAGGATTTATTTTCCGCATGTTTACTTGCTTTCATATATTGCTAGTAATTAGGATGTATGGCAAGATAAAATCAGCAAATAGACAACTTAAAAATCAAAGACAAATGCATGCAATAAAACACACTTTGCACACATGCATCCTTAGGGTAATCTCACTCGTTGCCTATCAGAAAATAGTCATGTCCCTCGAGCATGGGAGTTTTAGCAAAGACCCTTCGATAAAAGATCGTAGTCCCTCGATGACCCTCGATGTTGCCTTCGGTAAATGATCTAGTCCCTAAAATGACATTGCTAAAATGTCCCATATGTTGCCTTCTATGACTATACAAACGTCCCAACGCCCGTCCCTTCACATCCAACGATGGGACTTCTTACCAAATCAATGGTAAGATAGTCACATCTAAAGGAGGAGGAAAAGCACATCTAAGACCTTTTGAGTAGGTAGGTTCGCTCTCAGTTACTCGCTTTCTCACAACGAAAACATTTACACCCACACTCTCATCTTTGAACTATTTTCGAAACAAACACTTCGTAGGCGTTCTTATAGAAACGAGAACCATTACGAAGTTCCATTTTCAAAATACTTTCAAAAACACATCTCACAAACACACTTTTGAACTATTTTCGAAACAAACACTTTGTAGGCGTTCTTATAGAAATGAGAACCATTACGAAGTTCCATTTTCAAAAATACTTTCAAAAAGCACACACACAAAATACAATTTCAAACAAAAGCAAGTGATCTAGCAAGTAACTAAGAGCCCATGGAAAACCATGGATGAAAAGGGTGCTAGCACCTTCCCTTTTCATAATCTACCCCCCGAACTCAAGAAAACATCTCTAAAGGTCTTTCCTGTGCTTTTTCACCTTTCCCTTTGGATAAAAGAAAAGTCGGTGGCGACTCTTGCTAAACCGCGACATTTGCGAACACAAATGCAAAACCTCAAGTCAGTTCTCCCACCTAATCATAATACGTAAGTGAGATTGTTCTAAATATTCGTGTGTATTTGTATATTTAATTATTTCTGTGAGATTATTCTAAATATATGTTTTTATTTTGGTAGATCAATACAAGTATTCCACTCTCAAAGAGAAGCTCGAGTATCACGGTCTAGATCAAGCAACATTACATGGATCAAAGTGGAGGTACATTAATTTTCACAATTTTGCTTATAATAGTGATGCTACTTGATAAAACAAGACAATTATACATTCTTATTTGTTTTTCTATGTAGTGTGGTCAATAGTGTAACAGTATAGATTGCAGATACTTTGTTTTGAGGTTTATGAAAGAAATCTTTCTTTTTAATCGAATAGAGATTCCAATCACGGTATGGATTTATAACTTAGGATTTATTTTAATATTTATCAGATATTTCATATAATTTATTACTTTTAACTAAATCATGCATATTATGTTTTGTTATATAGTACTTTGATGAATGCAAGTGTGCTCATTACACGAAAAATCAATTGGAAGAAATCAAGGAGGAATTGTGTGAATACTTTATTCAGAAAAGAATCATATAAGGTATTGGAAGTTGAAAAGTGTTATGAAAGTTTCTAATTATGTTGGACCCAAGTTAGTTTAATTGACCGTGTTGTTCTGTCCATACCTTATTTACAGGACCAAGACCGTCCGCTCGTCGGATTTTGGCGATTTCAGGCTGAAACGAATTTGGAACATATCATATATAAGCGGATTCGAATAGAAGGTTTTGTTGTAATTGAGTACTATCACCTTTATACGAAATTCTTGGAGTTTGTTGTTCGAAATAGTTATAAATTTGTCCTTAGTATAGTGCATCCTCCTCCTACTTAGTAGCAAATATGTAAATTGAATTATAATGGTGTTTATATTTTGGTATATAATGGTATATAATGGTATTATAATGGTATATAATGCCTTTTTTTATGTAACGACTTCTTTGTTGAAATAAAGGGTCGTTGAAATGTAAGGCTTGAAATACAAGTTTATGGGATTATTCCTAAAAATATGCCTTCTAAAAAAGAAAGAATATGCAACATTTTTACATAAAAAATGCTTAAATTTACGTGAAGCAACGAATGCCCATTTTAGGAAAAAGCGTTATTAAACGCCTACTTTAGAAAGCACATTTCCTAGAAAAGCACTGCCTAAAGATGCCTTAAAAAATAGATTAGACAGTGCTTTTGAAAGCGCTGTCTAAAGAGGGTCAATAGAAAGCGTTTTTTCAGGAAAAAACGCTGCTAGAGGCTTACCTTAGAAAGCGCTTTTCCAGGGAAAAGTGCTGCTAAAGAATACATATGGCAGCGCTTTTGCGTATAAAAAAGTGTTGTCTATTCCTACGGCAGCGCTACTAAGATGCAAAAAAAACGCTTTCTTAGGTATTTTTTGGCGTAGTGATACAAGCTCAAGCCAGTACGGGACTACTGCATATTCACGTTAATAAGCGTTTATGTGTGGATTGATATATGTATGGCAAAAAAGATCATGTAATAATCTGAGAGGATGTTCGTCATCCTACTGTTGATACAGAATTTTGTTGACGATCATTTCGATGTTCAGCTTCATCCTGGAACAGTGTCATAAGTCATCTGACTCGCAACTTTTAACGCCACTGTAACTCTGCTAACACGATTAGCACCTCCTGCTATCTTCCAAACTTGAGCTTTGATGGCTATCGGTTGTAAATTCGAGTTGGACAGCTTGACTACTACATAAACATCAAATCAAACTCATTCATGAATATATATTTCAATTGCTGACCTAACTTTCTAATTTTGCAAAATTGGTATTGACTGTTCGTGAGAATTAGGCCTCCGGAGTAACTAGATGTTATTGATTAGGGTTTCGTTTTCCTCGGCATTAGAGATAGCGGCTACATCGTCCCCTGATGGAGATCACCTCTGATCTTGCAAAGCCCATGACTTTGAAGTTCATTGATTTCTCATGCGACCTGTTGAGGTATAAATGAATTAACGCGGTTACTCCGACGCTGGAAAATTGAAAGTGGATAGTAACTTGATGGAGATGGGTATGAGATTCGCCTTCTTTCAATAAGAAAAGTGGTGGTTGAAGTATGGATTCACGTGATGCATCACATTCCATTCCATGAATTATATTAGAAGACGCATGTGACCTCTATTATCTCACCGTCCCCTAGGTTCAACGTGCACCACCTTTTAAAAAGGTGATTGTTTAAGTATGATTGGTGTAGTCGGGTAAATTTATACCGGGTCTCATGGTAGACATCAATGTTTCTATGTAGAATAAATATCTAATCGACTTTTTGTTATAAATAGGGGAAATCGTCGAAACGGATTTATGAGGGAGAATTAGGTGTTACCATAATGATATGTATCGACCCAAGAAACGATATCTTGCTTATGTTTCATGTGGGAGTCTATTTATGTGATGTATGGTGCCTCTCTTGTGCATGTTGCAAAGAGAGGTAATGAAAGAGAGATAGGTGGGAGAGATGTCCACAGAGGCAACGTACTTATTGAATAAACACGATTAATGACCATAATAACGCAATCACCATAAATATTTGCAACATTTGTAACTGCCCTTTAATGACTTTGTAACGTTTGTAACCGCCAGTCTCATTATTAGGTTACGATTACAACTCTTCCCCTCCTCGTGACTGACTTCTTGTACATAAGTGGCACTGTGTCGAGCTCATACTTGGTTGTGCCTCACTAAGTAATTGGTTCCAGTCTCTTTAGGGATACTCTCGTACGTCATCATTTATCCGAGTTCATATCTTGGCATTGACATAAATATTTCGGGATGTACACCAATGGGGAGTCCGGGAGAGTCAGAAGCATCAATGGACCAATGCTCAAGGACCACAAGAAAAACATCACAATCCAAAATCTTAAGATGTTAGGTAAATGTGTCATCTCTCTTATAATTCAACATTTCATTCATTCATAGGCAATGTGGAACTTTAACCACTCACATTTACATCCAACATTCTCTTCCACAAGTGTGAGTCCCCCACATCCTATAACATGATCCAGCTCCTGTTCCTCCACCAAGTCGGCTCTAATTCCACTGTTGGAAAGTTCGGGAGAGTCTGGAGCACCAATGGACCAATACTCCAAGACCACAAGAAGGGGAGACGCCACATCTCAACCAAAAATCTTAAGATATTAGATAAATGAGTCATCTCTCTTATAAATCCAACATTTCACTCATTCATAGACAATGTAAAATTTTAACCAATCACACTTACACCCAACAAATACGATAACACAAAAATAGTTGCTTTTGTTATACTACTCAATATTTACTCATCCATTCACTTACTCGTCCATTCATCAATGATTCATCTATATATCCTTGATTTCAGTTTCATTATTCTTATTATTCTTGCTCATTTAGCTATTCTTTTCCTAGGCCTTTAAAAGCCTGAATTCTAAATAAACTTTGATGAAAACCTTATCCATATTCTAACTTATATATTCACTTTTTTTCGTTGTTCAAATTTACACAACATTATTTTAACTACTGTAATTGTTACATTTGATATGTATTAACTTTGATGTTATAATATTGTCAATAAAAGAATATTATTCTATTTTAGTTTTAATTTCTAAATAAATGTGTTTCCTTTTCATCACTATTATTTCTCTTTTGATATGTTTTTGTTGTCTATAATCAAAGGCTAAAGGAGAAATAAATAAATAAATATTGAAAGTTTAAAATCGAAGAAGAATGAACTTTGATGATTATGTAAGGTTTTTATATGAGATATTTACTAGATTCATTTAACAATAATTCCAATTCCATGAAAGGTTTTTAAGTGATCAATTAAGCCCATTGTTGTTCCTTAGAGTCATTTAACAATAATTCAATTTCATATATGAATGGCTTCTCTTAACTCATAAGGGCTAAAAACTTCTTATTTAATGTTAAAACAACATGCAATTGTTTACTTAAAGTGATCATGCAATTTTATGTTTATTAAATTAAAAGGAAAAATATGGCTCGAATTAGTAGTTTTTTAAATATTTTGATCATCTTTTTGTCTCTATTCGTTGTCACAACCATTGAGGGTAAGTATATTTTAACATCATTTTGAATCTTCAAATTTAATCTTATATTCAATATTTCATCATATTTTTTCAAGATTTATTTTATTATTATTTGAAATTATAGGTCATATTCCGTGCCATACAGACAAGGATTGTCCAAGATATTTTTGCCCCCCTCCTTTAACTCCAATATGCGTTAAATATTTTTGTAAATGTAAGTAAGTGTAATAATCAAGTTTGTAAGTATTCTATGTTACTTCTAATAATGTATAGTTTTTATTGCAAGTTATAATATTGGTAATCTTTTAATTTTCCTCACACTTTATGATTTTTAACCATTTGATTTCTTTGACAAAGTATGTGTTACTTATAGATATTAGGGTAGAAACAAAAGTTATGACCAAACAACCACGTTATTAAAGTGTTGTAGTAGGCAATCATACGACACCACTTTTATACAAAAGCAATGTTAAGTTTTATTCATTTTTTTTTTAATATCACACACCAACTCTTTTAATAAATAGGTTTTAATCTTTGTTAAGAGGTTTCTTTATAAGCGCTATCAATTTAATTTTGTTTTATTTTTTACTTTTTAACACCAGAGAATAATACTGCATTCAGAAAATATATTGGATATCAGATACAAATTCACCATATATTAAAGAATACTTGAAAATAAGGCATCCATAATACACATTAATAAAATAATTTCACAATAGTAATATATTCATAAATTAGAAACAAGCTCTTTGAATGAAGAACAAAAGACTGCAAATGATTTTAACAAGAATTTGATGATTGAGAAAGAGTTACCTAATGATAAGAGCGAGAAATATGATTATGATTTTGTGGTTATGAAAAATAGTAATAAAAATTTGGTGAGATATCCCTATGATGGTTTTAATTTGAAGAAAAATAATATTCTTTAGGGTGATGAAGACAATTCTCGTGAACCCTATAAATTTTTTTTTACTATGGTTAAGAAAAAGGGTAGGGGAAGACATAAACTTAGTCAGTCTAGGATGGAAATTAACACTCAAGTCATGTTGGGTAAACAGAACATGTACACCACTCAACGAAAGTTATTTATTGAAATTTTAGATAAGTAGGAAACCATGATACTAGATTGACTATTAAAAATCTTTGTGATCAACAAAATTATGGCTTGCTTTGGATTACTGAACCAACGAGTCCTTATGTCCATTTCTCTGCTGAGTGTCTTAAACAAATCAGACGTAAGATATTTGCATTAATTTTAGACACAATCATAATTCAAACCTATAGGCTTTTTGGTGTAATAGGCTTTTTGCATTAAACTTTTTTTTGTATTAGTGGATCAAACTGAATTCTTCATTGTAGTTGTGTATGCAAGTCATGTGATTCAATTGCAATTATGGAATGAACTTATTAGTCTTCAACAGGCCAATCTTGGCCCTTGGTGCAATGTAGATGATTTCAATGTAGATAGTGGTTCTGATGATAAATTTGGTAGAATCTCTCCAAATAAAATTTTCACTAATGAGTTTCTTAGTTTGATAAATAAAAATGAGTTTATGCATCTTGACACTAATGATAGCTTTTACAATTGGATCAATGGGATAAATGGTGGTGCTTACTCTTCTGTTAAGCTTGATAGAACCATTTGTAATTGAATAAATAATTTAAACACGGTCAATTATTCCACTTTGATCAAGAATGAATCATACCATTACCCTATTCTTCTCCATTGTGACAAAGGTAGATTTGATATAGCTAGGCCATTCAAATTTATAAAAGTTTGAAATCTATATGATAGATTCTGACATCTAATGGTTGATAATTAGAATACTGGTGTGGTTGATTTCTTTATGTTTGTTTCATATGATAAGTTAAGATATCATAAACACATTCTTAATAAATGGAAAAAATAAATATTTGGAAATATTTCTTGCAATGCGAAAATAAGTACGTAAATTATTGTATCCACTAGGATTTGTTGTGTTTTAAAAATCGTTCAACAGTTTTTATGATTCTAAGCAAAGGGTTGTTTTGAGTTGTTTGTTTGTGAAAATAAATTGAAATTTTTGTGTTAACAATGAGAAAACTTGTTGGAGTTAGATTTCATCATCCTTATCCTTATGTATAACCATCAGTCAGTAATATACTCTTCTAGTTAGCTATAATACTCCCACCTGTTGGTAGCATCGCAACATTAAGTTTTAATAGTGAATGCGTATATTAATGCGCCCTTTCACCAATATCGTTATTTGTGCAGATATTAAACCTACCCATATCTCTAAGGATTAACATATAATAGGTGGGGACTTAGATCTAGTAAAGACCAACACCTCTCGAAGGCTAAGGCATACCATGAGAACTTGGTTTAGGTAGATAATTGTATTACTATCATCAAGAGTGAAGAATCATCAATATTAAAGCTTAAGTAGAATTACATAAAACTCCATGATCGTAATTAATACATGAGCATAATGATGACTACAACTAATCCCAACAAAATATAACTAGTTAAACATTGTATCTTTACAATTAACCCTATAAGAAATAGTGTGGACAACATCTGCAATGATTCCTCGAGCAATGCTTTCGCCTTCAGTCTTCCTCTACTTATTCTCTCCCATTGAGATTTAAGATGAACCTAATTTCTTTCAGAACTACATTGAACCCACCGAAACTCCCTTTGAACTAAAAAAGACACTCCTATTTATAATATTAGGAAAGGTAGGCTCGCTAGGTACACCATCCATTTTTTCCTAGCGTGCATACTTTCTTCCTTGTTAAGTAATACCAGTTGTCCTCCTTCTTTCTCTAGTTGCTATATTTAGCTAGGCACATCACCCATCTTTGACTAGTACACAACCCTTGGAAGTATAAAGTGCATAATATAAGAGGGGAGGGGGCTAATTAGGTTTTTTGAAATTATCCAATTATTTTTACTGATAAACATATCTTTTATTTTTATGGTTTAACAATGGATAAAATGCAGAAAAAAGTGCATAAAATTAAATATCTTTTATTTTTATAGTTTAACAATGGATGAAATGCAGAAAAAAGTGCATAAAATTAAATAATCTAGAGATTTATCTTTCTAACAATATTAGTCCGGCCACTCACACCCCATGAGATATTTTCACTATTCTCAGATCTTTGTACAATCCTACCTCTAAGACTTCTCTTACAATCTTCTAACAACAACAAAGAAGCACATCACTTCCTTGATTCCAACAACACCAATAACTATGGTGTACTTTGAATCACCTCAATTCAAAGGACTTTCCAACAAATAGAAAAACAACTCTTCCTATTTGTAAACACCTATATAAGGAACAACCATGTCCTTACAGACAAAAATCACCACACACATTTGGTGAATAAATTAATAAAAATGAGTACATATATATTTTGCAAGAGACTAGATAATACTTGAGAATTTTGTTGTTTCTCTAATATATTAAAAATTCATTCTTCTTCTTCAATGAAAAAATCAAGATGATATAAACATTTAAGGACTCAAGTGTTTCACTAAACTTTTTTAGATATAACTGAAAATTATGCAGAAAAAAGTTTCTTTGTCAATATTTGACTAACACTTGAAACATATGAAAATTGTTCATGAAAAAGGTGAATTTGAAATAAAAAAATCCTTTTATTTATAATAAACCAAATACCTCTATAAAATCAGATATAATGGTTGAAAAATAATCATGAAATCATGCAATGATATGGAAAGGTTTCATGACCATTTGAGATGAAGAGGTATAGCAAAGTTTCAATATTTTTTTAAAACAAACAGAGGAAAACCGATTTACTTGATGGTGTTAATTGATTAACCATTCCTCAACGTTCAAAAAATATATGAAAATACACTATGTTAATCGATTTACTGGGGAAGGTTAATCGATTTACCAAGTTCAAAATTGGAATGGTAAATTGACTTACATAAAAGGTTAATCGATTAACATGTTAAAAAACTCCAAATCTCATTTTACATAACCAATGTAAATCGATTGACATAACTTGGTTAATCGATTTACCTCATCCAAAACTTGAAATTTGACTAAGTTAAAATGCAATTTTGAAATTTGCATGTTTAAAAGTTGATGATTAATTCTCGAGCACATAAATTTTATAATAAGTTAATTGCATAATGTGCCTTGGTATCTGATCCAATTCCATTGAAATTCAAACACTTATGCAAGTTTGGTACTTTTATTCCAATTTTTTTCCTTTGATCTTTATTCTAAGATAAGTTTTTGAAATTCTGGTATATCAGACTTCATATGTCCTATGATATGTCGAGACATCTGATCTGAATAAAACACACAGGTAAGGTATAACCATACATAAACAATACTGAAAAGCATAAACAACACACATGAATTGTTAACCCAATTTGGAGAAACTATCCTACTATAGGGGCATACCAAGCCATGGATAAAGTTCACTATAATAGTATCAATTCAAAGTTAAACTTCCCCGTTTACAACTTCTCACTTAATCACTACTCGTGCTAACTTTCTATCTAAGACTCATTGATAAGTGCAAATTGTAGATATTTTTGTATATACTTTTTATTGCACTTATCGACTCTTTGTTGTCAATGATCGTTGAATGAACTCGACTTTTGTGTAAATACGTTTAGTTTGTATATATTTTTATTTCTGATTCATTTGTGTATCGTTTGAGAGATTTTACTTATTTTATAAGTATTTGTTGCATTTTGGAGCATTGAGGAATAAAGTGTCGAAGGCACAGCTCCAGATGCGCGTTTTCGGAATAAAAGGCCCAGTTTTGAGAAGATCTGCTTAGGGGACCGTGCTAAGCGCATCCTCTAGCGCGCTACGCGTAATTTTGACAGATTTGGCATAAGTGATTTTTTGAGCCCGCTTAGCGCGCAAGTCCTGCTAAGTGTAGTTTAGGGAGGTTTAGTGTGTTAAATAAACGCAGCTCGCTTAGCACGGCGAGCCGGCTAAGCATGGTCTGTTGAGATCAGTTTTGTATAAATAGTTTAGAAACATATTTTCTAGGTTTTTATCATATTTTTCCCTCTTGGAGGAGATCTGATCCAATTCTTTGTAGCTTAGAGGTTCAATCAACATCATTGGGTGGTTCATCATGTCGATTGGCTATGGGTGGTCTCGGATTGTATTGACACCACGAGAAGTTTCCTATTCATCTTCTTCTTCCCTATGTATCATTCCTATGGTGAGTGTTGTATGTATATCTTTACTCTTATTGTATGTACATTTGTTGATCATGAGATTGTGTGAAATCTCTTTTACAAATTATTACCGATGTTTATTCTTGATTTTTTCTTAATCGCAAAGTTTTGGTTTATCGTAGACATATGCTTTCCGAATCTCTTTCTTGAATGAATATCTATTAGGTCCTAGACTCTAGATATAGATTTAGGCTTAATATCTATGTGGGTATCGATTATGAAATACATTTGGGTTATTTGAGTCAGTTGAGAGATCGCCTACGAGAGTAATATAGGTGATTTCTCACTTTGTGTTAGAGATAGCCTTAGTGTGAGCGATACATGATGTTATTGACAAGTGATTTAAGTCGCGTGCAATTGATCCGCAAGTTTAAGTATTTGATGGGTAGAGTGAAATGTGATTCCATAATGAATTCTCTTAGGCTGCAGATGATTGTTTATCGCTTTCTTTATTTGCTTTATTTACTTTTCCTGCACTTTTTCTGCAAAACTGTTTTCCAAACATAGAAGGATTGAAACTGTTGAACGGTAGTTTTTTCCTCTCAACAATCTCTGTGGACACGATACGATATAACCTATATCATCCGGTAAAAATAATACTTTACTTTTCGCTTGTCGCTTTACCACTCCAAGACTTATCTAGATATGAGACCCTCCCCAATACCTCATCAATCACAAACAACGATTGGATAATAACAGGAAGACACACTTCCATGATGAAAAACTAGAAGACATATTTCCAGGACAATACCTAGCCAAGACTCTTGACTAAGAATACAATTTTGAGTTACTTAAAAGCTTCCTCCAAGAATAATACTCACTCTTGCTTCACAACTTCGAGGAGAACAATAACAGAGATTATAACTCTGTAACACAGTCCAACTCACATGTCGAGTGGAACACACAAACAACTCTCCTAGAGAATGGTACAAACTCAGCCTTAAAGACTACATCTTTTCAATTCACAACTAGTTCTTCTTCTAGGTTATAATACTTATATTTATAACCTTTTCAAAACTGGATCCAAGGTCATCACACTCATATGAATGCTTTGACATTGATTGATCTATATTCCAGTTTCAGCCTTTTCTTTAGCATCACAGATATGTAGAAGTCAATGCAGATGTTCTGGACATTTGGTCTAGACATCCTGTCCAATATCTTCAACACCTGATTGGATTGCCTTCGAAGGAACATAATAGTAATAAGAAACCCTTCATTAGAGACCAGGGCATAAATTCTGAAAGTTGAAAAATAATGCTCTTGTTGTTCTTCAATAGTTTGTCACTTTGATGTCAAACCTCTTAATTAGAAACCTAAGAAAACTTCTTCTTGATCATCTTCACACATGAATTCTTCTCTTCCAAACACACTTAGATGTGCCTTTATGAGTGTTCTTGAGAAATACCCAAGTATCTTTGGCTACAATACAAATGATGTAGAGAACTTATCGATTCCATAGAACATGAAGTTGATAATTTCATAGTGACAAAGAGCCAACTCAAACTCTTCCCTTCTATCTCATCAGCACCAGGAATCTCCTACCATGATATTTCTTCAATATCTATTGTCCATAGATAACCAGAATACAATCATTCCAGCCTTTCCATAAGAAAAATAGTATTATTAAAAACTCCTTGAAGCTCACCCAATTAACCAGGGCACTTGCTCTGATACCAATTGAAATTCTGGTACATGCAACATATATTAATACTGAAGTTCCAACATCAAAACAATGTCAAGACAAATGTTACAACATATGTTGACAGACTGAACACATTTTTCAAGATGCAAGTGATACTGAAATAAAAATTGCAAAATGATAAATAACACATAGATTTGTTAATCCAATTCGGTGCGGCATCACCTACTCTGGGGGCTACCAAGCCATGAAGGAAAATCACTATTAGTAGTATCAATTCAAAGCCTAAACAGTCCCAGTTTACAACTTCTCACTTAATCCCTACCTAGTGCAAATTCTACCTAGAAATCATCAGCTAGATATGAGAAATCATAATCTCACTTCTTAAATCACCTCAGTGATATCTAATATTCCCAATCCCAATGATTGTATAAAAAACAACCCAATAAGAAGATTACACTTCCAATACAAAACTCAACTCTCTTGCTTAAAAACTTTACTAGTGAGAACAATATACAACTCATTACCTAAATGTTTCTGAGTGACAACATTACGTCTACCACAAGTATCAAAAGATACAAGGGTGACTTACAACTACACAAGAGACTCTCAAAAACTAAGACTCTAAGAATCCCCTAATTTACACATTATTGAAAGATTAAATTACATTAGGTTAGGCCTTCTCTTTAAATGCACCTATGTAGTCCATAGGCTTCAAAATCTGCATCCAGATATTTCTTGATCCACAAGCTGAGTGATGCACCAATTGTGCAGCAAAATTTCCTTAAACGTTGGAACAAACAATACAAAGTTTCCTAAATTGTCTCAAGGCCCAATTTAGTAACTAATGTACAACTGGAGATATAAAACCTGTTCTAGATTAAATCTTCTTGACTTGCAAAATTTAATAAGACATATCCAAAAGAAATATCACATAATCCAATTAAATCTGTCAAGATTTAAAACAGCATTGCATGTTGTACCAGACCAAGATGTCATGACATCTGTCTTCGACATCTGGTTGAAAAAGACATAATATCTGAAATGTTATAACAATTGATGCAGATATTAAAATAACTTTGCTCAACATCAGTAGAACCATGTTTTAGCAAAATTATTTTCAATCCTAAAACCACAATACTAACAAAATTGTTTTCCTGTTTGGCAACATTGAGAATTTTATCGCTAAACATGCTGTAAAAATGGTGACTGGTAAAAATTTGAAATTAGAACATGATATGTTACTTTGAATTTTTTTATCATTCACCAAGTTTTACTTGAAACTTATTACTTCGGTTTTTTAATAAAATAGAGGGGTTTCCTTATTTTATTTTATTAGTTAAAAAGGAAAATACTTTTCCCCTCAATGTTTTAACAAAGTTGAGGGGTCTTCTCTCCAGCTATTGCAGTTTATGTTTTTATTTTTCTATAAGAGTAAACTAAATGATCTCTCCTTTCGGTTTCCTTAATAACCGAAGGTTAAAATAATCAAATTTTACTATAAAAGCACTTGTTAAAAAGATTATATCCTAAACCTAATTTATACGTAGCCGCTCCAAAATCTATTTTTGAATAAAACTTTTTTTTTGTCCTTGCAATCTATCTCAAGTGCAGAAAAAGCATCTTCCAATGTTGTTGTTGTATTTTTCGAATAAATTTCCTATGATGGATTGCAAGTACGGAAAAAACATCTTCTAATATTTGGAATAGATAATTTATTAGAAGTTGGATGCATCCAAATCATTGAAAAAAGAATGTGCATAAAATATGGATTACAACAAATATTTATTATTCTGAATAACAACAACGATGATAAATCTAGATTTGTTGTAACCAATGTATTTTAACTTTCTGTGTAAACAATATGAATTTTAAATAAAAGATATTCACCTCGGATTTCTACTAAAAATGAGGGGTTAACATATTTTACCTCGGTTTTTGTCAAAACCGAGGGGATAATTTAGCGAGATTATTGAGGAAATAGATCATCGTCCTTAAAAAAAATCTTTGCCAACCACTTAATGACTATCAACGCTCAAGACACTATCATTAGTGATCCGCGTGAAACATAAAAAACTTCCATTATAAAAGCATTACGAATATTAAAAATTGATAATGAAACATCATGAGGCGCTTGAAACTATCTACACCTACCACTTTAGTTTTAAGGTTTGTCTTCTTAAATATTTATTTGAGTAAAAAATCTATTATTTATTTAACCTTTTTTATCAAAAACAAATGCAAGGTAAAGCAATTGAGAGTATAGTGGCACCAAGCCTTTGATGTTACCCAGAATATCAAGGATTTGAAGATCCAAAATATAATTTTCATCGACAAATTAATTTTTATTTTATTATTCTATATAAACAATGTAATATTCTGGGTAAAAATTGTAGTTTGTAAAAAAAATAATTTTATTAATATTATGTATAAACAATGTAACAAATTGTAAAAAAACATCTATCTTACCCTCTTGGTTATATTATAAACTGAGATGTATGATCAACTAGTTTTAAAAATATTAAAAGTGCATAAATTGGGGTTTGAATCCATATGTAGATAACCTTACCCCTAGATTTTAAAACACCTAGCACCACAACGAAAAATGCATTTAACAACGGTTGGAAAATACATATAATCACACGGGTCTAGGCATTGTTATGTACAATGTTGTTGTAAATTTGTTACTTACAATCACAGTCCTGGAACCGTTGTGGTATACTGGAAAGTGCGTGTGATATCACAACAGTTATTTAAATCAACCATTGTTGTATGTCTTTTAATAAAATAAAATAAAATAGTAGTAGAACCAAAATAGCAGTAAGAACAACAAGAACAACATGAGCAACAACAAGAACAACAAAAACCAGAAGAAAAGAAGAAGAAGAAGAACATTAACAACAACAACAAGAACAACAACAACAACCATAACAAAAACAACAAGAACAACAATAATAATTGTTGTACCCTAAAATTTGCCCTCCTCTTTTTCACAAGAAATCACAGCTTCGGGGTTTTCCATGATTTTTCAGATTGGCTCAAGAATCGGTCAAACAGATTATTAGGGTTTCTATTGACTTGGTTGAGTTTCACTCAGGGTTTGATCAAGCAGATGTTTCTTTGATAGTAAATCCAAAATTAGGGTTTGCACACGCATTCTCAAAAGGAATTGAATCCACAGTTATTTTCAATTGACTGTTACATTGTTTTACGTTTGTTTAAGATTGTTGTTTGTTTCTCAAAACCTAAACATCCAGGCTAAGAGCTGAGGCTTTTGAATTGAAAGGTTGGAGCGTTGGTTTGATCAGTGAAGTGAAAGGCGTATGGATGTTTGTTTGTTTAACTGTACAATGCATATGGTTATTTGGAATGTCGGGTGTATTGTGGTTAATGCAAGATTGTGAGACTACAACCTTTGTTGATTATTTATTTTATCTGAGTTACAATTATTGGGATGCATTTCCAATTATTTTAATTCAAGAAATTTAAATAATTAAATAAACAGTGCAGAAGAAATAAAGAATTATCTGACAAAGATTTTTATTTATTTTTAATTATTGTTACAAATGTTATTTGGATACTGTAAATTTATTTACAATATTTACAATGATGTTTATTACAAATAATTGAAAAGAAAATAAATCTATATTCTAAGCCTCTTGAAGTCTTCATCTTCTACTGCTGCTTCCCTAACCCCAACTGGTATTTACCTGCAAAGACAGAAAAAAGAAGTCATTACAGTTAAATTGAAAAGTATTTTCAGACAGATAATTAAAAACTCATCATTAAAGATTGTTGGCGGGATTCAGATTGTTTTGGGTTTTCATCATGTTTTACTCGTCCTCTTTGCAAATCACAAGAAGATTTCTCTTCTTGGTTCACAAAGAGGAAAGTAAAATAATTTTTTTTGCAAGCATATAAATCAATTAAATAGAAGGCACAAGGTTGCACAAGCTGCACAAGTTCAAACTAAGCAAACCAAGTTGCACAACCAAGTTGCACAAGTTCAAACTGAACAACCAAATTGCAATGTCAAACAAAGCAAACCAAGTTGCACAAGTTCAAACTGAACAACCAAATTGCAATGTCAAACAAAGCAAACCAAGTTGCATAAAAGCAAACCAAGCTGTCAACAAGTACACAAAACTGTCAAGGCAGGAAATATGGAAGTACATTGCAGAGGAAAACCAAGATGCAAGCAAGCAATCTTTTTCAAAACATTTCATCATTTCCCTGGCCAACAACTTTTCAGAATAAAAAAGATATTAAGCAATTAAATATGCTTTTTATGGAGAGAGAAAGAGAGAGTGAAGCAGGTTTGCAGTTTGGCAGGCTTAAGGAATAGATAAATATAACATTGTTCTAACAGTTCAAAAGGGGGGAGAACAGTTCCGAGCAAAAAAAACCACAAACAAGTCTGCTCCCAAAAACCAACAAACCTGTTTCAAAGCTGCAAGTTATCAACAAGCAAAAACCTGCATAAAACCTCCAAACAAACTCAAACCAACAGGAAGCCTAAAGCCAGTTCAACTGTAACTGCAATTAAGCCTGCATAACAGCAAGCCTGCCTGTACCAGACAAACAAAAAAAACCTACCTTACCAATACCAGAACATCAAGCCTGTCCAAAAAACTACACAAGCACAACAAGCCCGTTTCCTCCAAATCCGCCTCAAAGAAATAACAAACAACAAAAGCACAAGCCTGCCTGTACCAAAACAAGCAAACTCGGACTTGCAATCCAACACAAAAACACCAAACTTGCCTTCAAAGAAAAACAACTCAGAAGCAAGTGTCCTCAGAACATCATCATCAAACATCCAAATCAACAGCAATAATAACAAACATTCTCAGAATCAAAGTTCATCACAGAATCAACAAAGACCAAAGAAGAGGGAAGAGTCAGAAGCAAATAAACATTCTCAGAATCAAAGTTCATCACAGAATCAGCAAAGCCCAAAGAAGAGGGAAGAGTCAGAAGCAAATAAACGTTCTCAGAATCAAAGTTCATCACAAAAATCATAATCCAAATCAACAGCAACAACAACAAGCATCTTCAGAACCAAACTCATCATCAGAATCAACAAAATCAGAAGAAGAAGAGAAATACTCAGAAACAAGCAAGTCTCAAAGTTCATCATCAGAATCAACATAACCAAAGCCAACATTCAGAAAATCAGAAGAAGGTACAAATACTCAGAAGCAAGCATGTTCAGAAGTAGGGTTTTCAGAATATAACATCATCACAAAGCAATTCAAGGAGAAAGATACAAGTTACCAGGAAACAACGCAAGCTTCATCACACTCTCCCTCCTCCGGCCACCCTAGAACGCCTCCATTCCAAGCTCTCTCTCCATCGCCTCTCTAGGAACAAGGTCAGAAGGGTGTCATTTTTCCCTTTTCTCTTTCTGCATCTCATATCACAAACACAAGCATCCAAGATCAAAATATGTAAAAGCTTAAACATGCAAAGAACAAAAACCCTAAAACGCGTTAGAAGGAATACGTTACCTTTTTCGCCGCCTTGTACAAATCATGAGAAGGAGAGATTGGAGGTGGCTTTCTGGTGGCCTAAAGAGAGGAGAAGAAATCAGTTGCTGGGTGTTTGAGAACGATGAAGAGGATAAAGATGAGAGGAGAGCGGCACCGTTTCAAACTGTAAACCTAGGTTCTGAGCAAAACAAACGAAAACCCTAACAAAAACTTTGTCAAGCGTCGTTTGGGCCTGCCCCTCAAACCAAATCACTAAGCCCATTAATTCTGGTGCCATACCCCCCTTTTTTCTTATCTTATTTCTATTCTTTGGGCAAAATACATTCTCCAAGCCCATCTAACTTCTTTTCTTATATTTTTCTTTTGAAAACCAATCCTTCTTATTTTTATCATCATATTTTCATTTTCTTCTATAAACTAATTCTTTTGTTAAATAAAAATAATATAATAACTTTTCTTATTCTTAATAGCTCTTTTAATATTCATTACATTTAAAGGTATATAAATAATAGATTTTAATAACTTGTTTTTTTGTTTTAAAACTTTTTGTTTAATTAAACTTTTTATATAAGTTTCTAAAAACATTAACAAAAATACATAAAATAGAATTTATTAAGTTAAATAATTTTCTCTTTAAAACCCCTTTTGTTTATATAACACTAACAAAAACACAAATAATAATAAACACTTAATTTACATAAGGTTAATATTTTATTTTGATCATTTGTAAATAATCATATGCATTTCACAATACTTTTGATTCTCTTTGATTCTTATACCTTGTTATACTTTTACATTGAGAATGTGACGATTCGATTTGGTTGTAAATAACATTTGGACATTACTATTCCGATAAGACTCATCCCCATTTGTAAACATTTTTACCCCCATCCCCGGATACTTATTTGTAATAATTTATACTTTAAATTCCCGCAATTTATCGCTTTCCATATATTGTATAGTAATTAGGGTTTGTATGCGAAGATTCAAAATCAACCGCTAGATAACCTAATACAAGATAAATGCTTGAAAATCAATACACCATTCACACTTGCACCTCTAGGGTTACCTCGCTTGTTGCCTCGGAAAATGCAATCATGTCCCTCGAGTATGAGACACTTTAGCAAATGTCCCTTCGATAAACAAAGATCGTAGTCCCTCAATGACCCTCGATGTTGCCTTCGATAAAACGATCTCATCCCTTACAAAATTGTTAGAGCGTCTCACAAGTTGCCTTCAATGATTGCATACGATGACCCGCGCCCGTCCCGTTCAACATCCTAAACGCAAGGTTGTTCATCAAACACAATGATGAAACAACACTGTTAAAAGGGTTAAAAACATAAGAAAATCTTTGAGTAAAATAGGGTAGACCAACTCTTAGTTACTTGATCAAAAATCTTGCAAAACATCCTTGCCATTATTCAAACACACATCACAACGCAACTTCAAAAACAACTTTCAAAACATTGAATTATCTTTTCGAAAAGACACACACCTTTGTATATATTCAAACAAGAATCATTACAAAGGGTGCCTAGACAAGGCATCTTTTTCAAAACATTTTCAAAACCACACACACAAAGCACCATTTCAAACAATTGAAAAGCAAAGGCAAGTGATCTAAAACAAGTAACTAAGAGCCCATGGATAACCATGGATGAAAAGGGTGCTAGCACCTTCCCTTTTCATAATATACCCCTCGAACCCACGAAAACATCTCAAAGGTCTTTCCTGTGCTTTTTGACCTTTCCTTAGGATAAAATAAAAGTCGGTGGCAACTGTTGCTAAACTGAACAAGTGCAAAAACAAATGCAAATCCCAAGTCAGTTCTCCCACCGTATCACAGAACTGGCGACTCTGCTGGGGAAGTTTCTAAAAGTGGGGTTACCTTAGGGTTTTAGATCACCTATACATGCTTACTTTGATTGCTTTGATTGCTTTACTTTTTGGGTTCATTGTTTGGGTTTGTTGTAAATCCCACAGCCGGATTTGGGGGCACCTTTTTAGGTAAGTAGCAATAAACTGTGAGGGAAATGTGCGGGGTATACCGACATGGTTGAAACAGTAGCTACGTTGATGTGGCACTTTGGTTGGTACCGGTAACCCTTGAGTTGAATCAAGGAGAGTACGGGGCCGCCGCGTGGTGTCGTGAAGCATCAATTGACTTTAGAATCTTACTTGACCATCTTGGCCTTTTTAGGGGTAGTGAGGTGACCGACTTTGGTGCAGTCCGAAGTTGGTAGATACTCGATACTACACTCATTGAGGATTGTTTTCTTGGAATATTTCGGTCGCGATTTAAGTGGCTAAACCAAAACAATGAACATAGAAAATAATCCAGTGATATTGAGCTCCTTAGAACCCGGTTTCTATTTTAGGACAGGTTGAGCCAATAAACTTCAAGAGGGTATTTACCTACAAACTCCATGCAAGCCTAAACCTAAGGACTTGTCTGCTTTGTGTGAATATGATTACCTGTATATACACTTATTTACTTTTGCATACATGTACATAACATCATAACATCATATCATAGCATTTTCAATAACCATTTCAAGGATCTTGAGGGTCTTTTGATGCAGGGTCACGTTGAACCAGACATCTACCAAAGGGCAAGAGGGTTCCTCTCTAAAACATCGTCAAAGATCAAGTGCAACAACTTAAATTAGGGGCTATGACCCACTTGACATGGTGAGCTTGATTCTCGTGGAAAGACATCCACCGGTACAAAGTTCTCCAATCCAAGATGTTGATCAAAGTTCAACCTCTAACATTTTTCTTGTGTTTACCCTGAGAGATTCTTGAAAATATGCATCCATATATCATGCATGGTATCAGAACTGGTTTTCCTTTTCAGGCTTCCTTATTCTCCTACTGTTTATTTCAGTAGAGATGGCTCTAGAGAGGACTGTCAAAGATATCCAGGATCAAAATGCTCAACTTCAAGAAATGTTCTTGAACCTGTCCCAGGGGCAAGAAGAAGTGAAAGCTCTCCTCACAAGGGGCATGGTCCTGGGGAATTCAAGCAGTGTCAGGAATGATCAGTTGGAAGAACTTCAGTTTGAGCTGGCAACAATGAAGATCTAGATGATGGGACAACTGGTGGGCCAGATGGCTCTCATTCAAGGCTTGGCTCAAAGACAAGAGGAGCTCAGGGTTCTCGTCAACAAACTGCTTCGGGACAACCAAGTGGGGCAAACACCTAAGGTTGAAGATCAAGTCATCATTCAACCCCCTTTGAGACAAGAAGACAAGGGAAAAGCTCCTCAACTTGCTTCAGGGTCACAGGCCCAACAACAACCTCGTCAGCGTCAACAGGGTAATCAGCATAAGAAAAATACGTCTAGAAGACATTTCTATGAGACTGACATACCATCATCTCTAATACTGAAACGTCTGTTGGAGGTCAATCTGCTTGCTTTAAGGGATCCTATTCGGAAGCCCAATACCTCTACTCCTAGCTATCACCCCGATGCGTTTTGTGTATACCACTCCCATAGTCCTGGACATGACACCGATGACTGTTGGGCTTTGAAAAACAAGATCCAAGACTTGATCGACGAAGGAGTGTTGGAATTCATGCCGGATGGCAAGATGAAAATCTTCCGTTAAGGGTTCTCCACCTGAAATGACAAAGATCGAACTGAGAGACTTTTGTTCCATTTGAATTTTCAAGTTGTAATTTCTTTTGTTATTCAAACAATTATTTGTTGATGTCAAACTCTGTTTCATTAATGCATTGCATATGTTTGTCTTGAATTCATCCATTCGTTTTCACTATTCTTAAACTATGCTTTCTACTTTCTTTATGATATTTAACTCTTGACAAAAAGCTACAAGCCTTTAGAGGGAGGATGACGAAAACAAAGCCATAATCTCATACAGTATGCTTTTGAACAGACCTTGCTGACGATGTACAAGCGTTTCTTTCAAATCCTAAACACTGGAGTTATAAGGAAGATAATCCCTAGTCAACCCCTTCGGGCCAAAGAAGTAGGGGTTTTCTGTTTTTAAACAAATTGAAACCTTTGATTTAAACCTGGGGTAGGGTAGTCTCTCAGTTAATTCAAAAAAAGATGCGCATTGAAGTCGCGAACTCTCAGTTCATAATACAACGAATAACATCAAAACTTTCCTTTGGAACCAAAAGACAGTGATGGTTCCTTATCTCATAGGCATTCATTACCTCTCAAAATAAAAATAAAAAAAGCCCACTAGGCCAAAACCTACAAAGGAGGCTTAAGAAAGCTGGGGCATCCCGCTGACTGTAATCTCGAAACAGGAACAGTCAGGAAAAAGTTAGGGATAACAAATCAAAAAAAAGGGGTCATTACCAATCCTCAACAACATGAAAAATGTTGCAAAAATGATGATTGCCTTCCAAAAAAATTCAACTGGTGTGAACCATCACCAAAAAGTCGTTCCAAACTCGAATAGAGTTCGACACACAATTAACTGAGTTTAGGACTGAAGGACATCACGAAGAGCGGGTGGGAACAAATATACTTTGAGCCTTTATCCTGTGTTTCTTAAACCGTGAACCAAGCCACGTTACAACCCTTCAAAAGTCCTAATTGAAGCATGGGTTAGTTCGAAAGCATACTGTTACAAAAGGTATCCTGACTCCTGTAAGGCTTTGCCCTAAAATCTTGTGTTGGATTTGTCTTATAAAAAGTTTTCTGCTAAAAAATGCATTTTCAAAACTTAGAGACAAGCATAAACTTTGCATTATTTGAATATCGTTGTTTGCACATGGTTTACTTGTTTAAACAGCGAAGAAATTCATACAGTGAATGTTCGGAGGAACGAAAGCTCTCTCAGTGAGTAAAATCACTTCAAGTGGGATGATACTCCCGTTGCAAAAATCTCCCGTCAACAAAAAGAGACTTGGTTTGGTATTGTCCAACAAATCTGGGGCAGTCCAGTCAAGATTTTAAGAAATCTCTCAACTTCAGATACGCACCAAACATAGTTTCCATTTTGTCACTCATTTAGATACCAGTTACAGTTTTAGATACACTCTAGACACGGAAGTCATTCTGCTACTCATACAGATCTCAACACCAGATACAGTCCAGATACGCACCAGACACGATTGCCATTCTGTCACTCATTCAGATCCCAGTTACAGTTTCAGATACACTCTAGACACGGAAGTCATTCTGCTACTCATACAGATCTCAACACCAGATACAACCCAGATACGCACCAGACACGGTTGCCATTCTATCACTCATTCATATCCCAGTTACAGTTTCAGATACACTCCAGACACGGAAGTCATTCTGCTACTCATACAGATATCAACTTCAGATACAGTCCAGATACGCTCCAGATACGGTTGTCATTCTGTCCCAGTTACAGTTTCAGATACACTCCAGACACAGAAGTTATTCTGCTACTCATACAGATCTCAACACCAGATACAGTCCAGATACGCACCAGACACGGTTGCCATTCTTTCACTCATTCAGATCCCAGTTACAGTTTCAGATACACTCCAAACACGGAAGTCATTCTACTACTCATACAGATCTCAACTTCCGATACAGTCCAGATACGCTCCAGACACGGTTGCCATTCTGTCACTCATTCAGAATTTATCCTCAGCCCAGAGATGCTCCAAACGCATATACCTTCCTGCTTCTTAACATACAATTCAACTTCCTGATATTCCCGACAGAATGAATTTTCTCATTCTTAAAGTGGCATACAACCTAAACCTGAACTTCTTCCAGACAGGAATAAGCTTTTCCCAGAGTCCTGAGTTTTTACTCTCCAACAGGATAGCCACTCCGCAACAGTATGACTATTCCCCACAAAATTCTTATTCCCCAAGTAGAATGAAGAATCTCATTCTCAGTTCCTCATAGAGTATTCAGATATTCCCCAGTGAAGATCTTCTCAAAACAAGAATCCCCAGTAGATTGACATACAACCCAAACTCTTGATTTCCCCAACAGTGGTCCCAGGATTTATCATCTTCAATGATCAAAGGATTTTCAATCCCCAGCGGCAGTCAAGGATTTATTTTCCCCGACAACGGTCAAAGATTTTATTATCTCCAGCTATCCAGGATTTATCTTCCTCAGCAAGACAATTCATCATCCTACATGCGCATACATCACGTTCATAAATCATGAGCATTGATAAAACACATATATTGCATCATACATTTCATGCGAAATAACTTTGTGTTTCAATTAACAATTTACCTTTTTCAGCAAAAGGTCGACAACAACTTTTTTAAGTTCCAGATTAACACCTGTAACAAACCAGGACAACTATCTACTTGACCATCATGAGGCAATCCTACACCGGTTCCTTCTCAAATTCAGATGCAGTTTTACACGGACTCATCATCAGGCAACCCTACACCGGTTCCTTCTCAATTCTACATGTAGTTTTACACGGACTCATCATGAAGCAACCCTACACCGGTTCCTTCTCAAATTCAGATGCAGTTTTACACGGACTCATCATGAGGCAACCCTACACCGGTTCCTTTTCAAATTCAGATGTAGTTTTACACGGACTCATCATGAAGCAACCCTACACCGGTTCCTTCTCAGATTCAGATGCAATTTTACACGGACTCATCATCAGGCAACCCTACACCGGTTCCTTCTCAAATTCAGATGCAGTTTTACACGGACTCACCATGAAGAAACCCTAAAACCGGTTCCTTCTCAGATTCAGATGCAATTTTACACGGACTCATCATAAAGCAACTCTACACAGGTTCCTTTTCAGGAAATTTCGAATGAAGTTCTACACGGACTGATCACTATTCAAACTCAAGACTTCTGAAAACAATTTACGGATTCTCCAAACATGGATGTTAATCTATCGCTTGTTCAGACTCAACTTCGGAAAATAGTTTACGGACGCTTCCCAACATGGATGCTGATCTATTGCTTATTCAACTTCAAGACTTCGGAAAACCAGTTTACAGATTCTCCAAACACGGATGTTAATCTATCACTTATTCAGATCCCAGTTATAGTTTCAGATACACTCCAGACACGGAAGTCATTCTGCTACTCATACAGATCTCAACACCAGATACAGTCCAGATACGCTCTAGACACGGTTGCCATTCTGTCACTTATTCAGATCCCAGATACAGTTTCAGATACACTCCAGACACGGAAGTCATTCTGCTACTCATACAGATCTCAACTTCAGATACAATCCAGATACGCTCCAGACACGGTTGCCATTCTGTCCTTTACACCAGCAGCTTGATTCTCCCCAGTGCAATCGCCACGGAAGTCATTCTGCTACTCATACAGACTTCAACTTCTTAAAATAGTTTACGGATTCTCCAAACATGGATGTCAATTTATTGTTTATTCAGACCCCCAGTTCAGGGATGTTCCAACAAACATTCTTGGATCGCATCTTTAAGCCCATCTCCAGTAAGACTTCTTTCACACCTCCAGATGGCATCTTTAAGCCCATCTCCGGCAAGATTCTGTCACATCTCCAAATGGCATCTTTAAGCCCATTCCCTCAACTACGCTTTGACGAGTGCAAATTTTTTTGGGCACTCTAGTGTCCAATCTTCTTTTACCTTCGAGTCGCGAATGGAAAAACTGCCAGTCTAACTCTTCAGGTCCAAGAAGATTGAATATGGGCAACTGTTGTACCCCAAAATTTGCCCTCCTCTTTTTCACAAGAAATCACAGCTTCGGGGTTTTCCATGATTTTTCAGATTGGCTCAAGAATCGGTCAAAAAGATTATTAGGGTTTCTATTGACTTGGTTGAGTTTGGCTCAGGGTTTGATCAAGCAGACGTTTCTTTGACAGTAAATCCAAAATTAGGGTTTGCACACGCATTCTCAAAAGGAATTGAATCCACAGTTCTTTTCAATTGACTGTTACATTGTTTTACGTTTGTTCAAGATTGTTGTTTGTTTCTCAAAACCTAAACATACGGGCTAAGAGTTGAGGATTTTGAATTGAAAGGTTGGAGTGTTGGTTTGATCAGTGAAGTGAAAGGCGTATGAACGTTTGTTTGTTTAACTGTGCAATGCATATGGTTATTTGGAATGTCGGGCGTGTTGTGGTTAATGCAAGATTGTGAGACTACAACGTTTGTTGATTATTTATTTTATCTGAGTTACAATTATTGGGATGCATTTCCAATTATTTTAATTCAAGAAATTTAAATAATTAAATAAACAGTGCAGAAGAAATAAAGAATCATCTGACAAAGATTTTTATTTATTTTTAATTATTGTTACAAATGTTATTTGGATACTGTAAATTTATTTACAATATTTACAATGATGTTTATTACAAATAATTGAAAAGAAAATAAATCTATATTCTAAGTCTCTTGAAGTCTTCATCTTCTACTGGTGCTTCCCTTGACCCAACTGGTATTTACCTGCAAAGACAGAAAAAAGAAGTCATTACAGTTAAATTGAAAAGTATTTTCAGACATATAATTAAAAACTCATCATTAAAGATTGTTGGCGGGATTCAGATTGTTTTGGGTTTTCATCATGTTTTACTCGTCCTCTTTGCAAATCACAAGAAGATTTCTCTTCTTGGTTCACAAAGAGGAAAGTAAAATATTTTTTTTGCAAGCATATAAATCAATTAAATAGAAGGCACAAGGTTGCACAAGTTCAAACTAAGCAAACCAAGTTGCACAAGCTTCACAAGTTCAAACTGAACAACCAAATTGCAATGCAAACAAAGCAAACCAAGTTGCATAAAAGCAAACCAAGCTGTCAACAAGCTGTCACACAAGCTATCAACAAGTACACAAAACTGTCAAGGCAGGAAATATGGAAGTACATTGCAGAGGAAAACCAAGATACAAGCAAGCAATCTTTTTCAAAACATTTCATCATTTCCCTGGCCAACAACTTTTCAGAATAAAAAAGATATTAAGCAATTAAATATGCTTTTTATGGAGAGAGAAAGAGAGAGTGAAGCAGGTTTGCAGTTTGGCAGGCTTAAGGAATAGATAAATATAACATTGTTCTAACAGTTCAAAAGGGGGGGAGAACAGTTCCGAGCAAAAAAAACCACAAACAAGTATGCTCCCAAAAACCAACAAGCCTTTTTCAAAGCTGCAAGTTATCAACAAGCAAAAACCTGCATAAAACCTCCAAACAAACTCAAACCAACAGGAAGCCTAAAGCCAAGTCAACTACAACTGCAAGCAAGCCTGCATAACACCTAGCCTGCCTGTACCAGACAAACAAAAAAAACTGCCTTACCAATACCAGAACATCAAGCCTGTCCAAAAAACTACACAAGGACAACAAGCCTATTTCCTCCAAATCTGCCTTAAAGAAATAACAAACAACAGAAGCATAAGCCTGCCTGTACCAAAACAAGCAAACTCAGACTTGCAATCCAACACAAAAACACCAAACTTGCCTTCAAAGAAAAACAACTCAGAAGCAAGTGACCTCAGAACATCATCATCAAACATCCAAATCAAAGCAATAATAACAAACATTCTCAGAATCAAAGTTCATCACAGAATCAGCAAAGCCCAAAGAAGAGGGAAGAGTCAGAAGCAAATAAACGTTCTCATAATCAAAGTTCATCACAAAAATGATAAGCCAAATCAACAGCAACAACAACAAGCATCTTCAGAACTAAACTCATCATCAGAATCAACAAAATCAGAAGAAGAAGAGAAATACTCAGAAACAAGCAAGTCTCAAAGTTCATCATCAGAATCAACATAACCAAAGCCAACATTCAGAAAATCAGAAGAAGGTACAAATACTCAGAAGCAAGCATGTTCAGAAGTAGGGTTTTCAGAATATAACATCATCACAAAACAATTCAAGGAGAAAGATACAAGTTACCAGGAAACAACGCAAGCTTCATCACACTCTCCCTCCTCCGGCCACCCTAGAACGCCTCCATTCCAAGCTCTCTCTCCATCGCCTCTCCAGGAACAAGGTCAGCAGGGTGTCATTTTTCCCTTTTCTCTTTCTGCATCTCATATCACAAACACAAGCATCCAAGATCAAAATATGTAAAAGCTTAAACATGCAAAGAACAAAAACCCTAAAACGCGTTAGAAGGAATACGTTACCTTTTTCGCCGCCTTGTACAAATCATGAGAAGGAGAGATTGGAGGTGGCTTTCTGGTGGCCTAAAGAGAGGAGAAGACATCAGTTGCTGGGTGTTTGAGAACGATGAAGAGGATAAAGATGAGAGGAGAGCGGCACCGTTTCAAACTGTAAACCTAGGTTCTGAGCAAAACAAACGAAAACCCTAACAAAAACTTTGTCAAGCGTCGTTTGGGCCTGCCCCTCAAACCAAATCACTAAGCCCATTAATTCTGGTGCCATACCCCCCTTTTTTCTTATCTTATTTCTATTCTTTGGGCCAAATACATTCTCCAAGCCCATCTAACTTCTTTTCTTATATTTTTCTTTTGAAAACCAATCCTTCTTATTTTTATCATCATATTTTCATTTTCTTCTATAAACTAATTCTTTTGATAAATAAAAATAATATAATAACTTTTCTTATTCTTAATAGCTCTTTTAATATTCATTACATTTAAAGGTATATAAATAATAGATTTTAATAATTTGTTTTTTTTTTGTTTTAAAACTTTTTGTTTAATTAAACTTTTTATATAAGTTTCTAAAAACATTAACAAAAATACATAAAATAGAATTTATAAGTTAAATAATTTTCTCTTTAAAACCCCTTTTGTTTATATAACACTAACAAAAACACAAATAACAATAAACACTTAATTTACATCAGGTTAATATTTTATTTTGATCATTTGTAAATAATCATATGCATTTCACAATACTTTTGATTCTCTTTGATTCTTATACCTTGTTACACTTTTACATTGAGAATGTGACGATTCGATTTGGTTGTAAATAATATTTGGACATTACTATTCCGATAAGACTCATCCCCATTTGTAAACATTTGTACCCTCATCCCCGGATACTTATTTGTAACAATTTAGACTTTAAATTCCCGCAATTTATCGCTTTCCATATACTGTATATTAATTAGGGTTTGTATGCGAAGATTCAAAATCAACCGCTAGATAACCTAATACAAGATAAATGCATGAAAATCAATACACCATTCACACTTGCACCTCTAGGGTAACCTCGCTTGTTGCCTCAGAAAATGCAATCATGTCCCTCGAGTATGAGACACTTTAGCAAATGTCCCTTCGATAAACAAAGATCGTAGTCCCTCAATGACCCTCGATGTTGCCTTCGATAAAACGATCTCATCCCTTACAAAATTGCTAGAGCATCTCACAAGTTACCTTTAATGATTGCATACGATGACCCGCGCCCGTCCCGTTCAACATCCTAAACGCAAGGTTGTTCATCAAACACAATGATGAAACAACACTGTTAAAAGGGTTAAAAACATAAGAAAATCTTTGAGTAAAATAGGGTAGACTAACTCTTAGTTACTTGATCAAAAATCTTGCAAAACATCCTTGCTATTTTTCAAACACACATCACAACACAACTTCAAAAACAACTTTCAAAACATTGAATTATCTTTTCGAAAAGACACACACCTTTGTATATATTCAAACAAGAATCATTACAAAGGGTGCCTAGACAAGGCATATTTTTCAAAACATTTTCAAAACCACACACACAAAGCATCATTTCAAACAATTGAAAAGCAAAGGCAAGTGATCTAAAACAAGTAACTAAGAGCCCATGGATAACCAGGGAAGAAAAGGGTGCTAGCAACTTCCCTTTTCATAATCTACCCCCCGAACCCACGAAAACATCTCAAAGGTCTTTCCTGTGCTTTTTGACCTTTCCTTAGGATAAAATAAAAGTCGGTGGCGACTCTTGCTAAACCAAACAAGTGCGAAAACAAACGCAAATCCCAAGTCAGTTCTCCCCCCGTATCACAATAATAATAAGAACAACAACAAGAACAACAAAAACAAGAAGAAGAAGAAGAAGAAGAAGAAGAAGAAGAACAACAACAACAACAATAACAACAACAACAACATTAACAACAACAACAAGAATAAGAACAACAACAACAACAATAACAACAACAGCAACAACAATAATAAGAACAAGAACAAGAACAAGAACAACATGAGCAATAACAAGAACAACAAAAAGAAGAAGAAGAAGAAGAAGAAGAGCAATAACAATAACAACAACAATAGCAACAACAAGAAGAACAACAATAATAAGAAAAAGAACAAGAACAATAATAGTTAAAAAATGAACAATAAGAACAACAACAACAACAAACATTAATAACTTGAATCCATATTTTCCTTGTCTTATTCAAGTTGGAGAATAGATGATGGAGTTCTGAAATTTGTAAATTAAAGAAATGATGCTTTCGAGTTTTCTTACGGAAGAATTGATATTTTCAAGGGTTGTTTAGTGGAGAAATAGAGTGTCATAAATGAAATATGATATTTCAAGGTACAAGATGAATTGTCTAAGATGTAAGTTTATGTAAGTTTTAGGTTTCACGCGGATCACTAGTGGTAGTGTCCTGAGCATTGATAGTCACTGAATGGACGACTAAAATTTATTTAAGGATGGTAAAGAAACTCAATAATCATGTAACATACAACAACAGTTGTATTAAATAACCATTGTTGTATGTATTTTAATAAAATATAAAAAAATGTAGGAGTAGAACAATAACAACAAGATTTGAACTAATGACCATGCGCACTACATACAACAATGGTTGTATTAAATAATCGTTGTTATATGTCTTTTACTAAAATAAAATAAATGTAACAGTAGAAAAACAATAGCAGCAAGATTCGAACTCATGATCATGCGCCACCTTTTACCACGGTTGGAACTTCCAACCGTGGTGAAAAGTGACTTAAATATGAAAATAAATAAAAAGCGCATAGTTGAATAGATTCTACCATGGTGGATCCTTTGACGTGGTGACTTGGGCGTTGTTGTTTGTGCGTTTTGTAGTAGTGTAGGTATAAAGTGGTAGCTTTTTATGACTCCCTTTGTTACTTCGCTTTAGTATCCGATGATAAATGCATTTAGCGTCCGAGGTGAAACGTGTTATTTGTAGTAGTGTTTTATTCTAAAACGGGTTGTCAAAGGATCACACTATCACAAGGTAGGATTTTTGGTCAAATGGTTTTTACTCAAAATCAAACAATGCCTTGATCATATTCATGACTTCAAATATATCAGGTAATAGCAAGACTGATGCAAATATACATAGTTAATATGCATGTCCACTCTAATTTTTTATGTAAAACACGGGGTTGCACACATCTCAATTTGGTAGACTTATGATTCTTGACTTGCATTAACATGTTTTCACTAGCCATTAGTAAAATCAAACTTTCTGTAAGCAACTAGTTCATAGTCATGCTATAATTCACAGATTGTCAAAATATTAATCATCAATGAAGAATTTAAAAGAATAAAACCTTGTTTCATTTCATTTGTTCTTGACATTTATCATTAATGTGGAAGTTCTTGACATTCAATTGGAGTTTTCACTACGAAAAAAACAATTTTTGGCAGCGCATCTACGAAAGCGCTTTTAAGAGAAAGCGCTTTCGTAGCCTTTAAAAAAAATTCGCTTAAAAAAAGCGCTTTTATAGGGTTTCCTACGAAAGCGCTTTTCAGAAAGCGCTTTCATAGGTATTTGAAATATCTAACCTACGAAGCGCTTTTGAAAAGCGCTCTTATAGGTGGCCCTATAAAAGCGCTTTTGAAAAGCGCTCTGAAAGGGGGACCTACGAAAGCGCTTTCTAAAGCGCTCTTATATGGGGGGCATACGAAAGCGCTTTTTACCTTAGAAGCGCTCTCATATATGGGTCTTAGAAAGCGCTTTTAAAAGCGCTTTCGTAGGTTATTTTATAATTAAATTAAAAATCCCTAAATCTGATATTTGCCCTCAGTTGTTCATTTCTTCGTCTTCTTCATTTCTTCCGTCTTCTTCAGTCGTCTCCGCCGTTCGTTCCGTCTTCTTCAGTCGTCGCCGTCGTTCGTTCCGTCTTCTTCAGCCGTCGCCACCGTTATCTGTTCATCTTGTCCATCTTGGTAAGTTTCTTCTTCTTCCATTATCTTCTTCCATTATTTGTTGTTCATCTTATATTATTACTACATTTTACTAGTGTTAAACAAAAACCTACATCTTGAACAAGCTTAACCAACCTTGGCAAAATAGTCTTCAAATCCTTTTGTTGTTGAGAAGGCAAGTTATATCCTTCATTAAAAAGATCATCTATGGCTGAGAAAATAGGGAATCCAAGATTCTTGTCAACTACAGATGTTCTTAAAACAGGCACAAGCGCGTGGAGAGCCGACTTTAACGTATTTACAGAAAATGTAGCTTGCTTTAGTTAAGTTTGTTAAGTTTGTTATTACTTCACTATGATAAATATACCTTGTTGGAGAAAAATACTCTCAAATCAGGGTTGTCAAACTTGGAATGAACCCAAGAATCACAAGAAAATTTAATAGGACCAGTGAGAAAGCCATCTAGAACAATTTCTTTCATAAATGATTCTCTTTTATGCTCATTTTCCACAAGAACAACACCAATCTCACCAAAATTTGCTGGTACTTCAAAATCAGCTTCATACTTAATCTCCTTTACTGATCTATGCGTCAAGTGAACGTAACCTTTGATTCTTTCCTTCTCCAATTTTGTCTCTTTTTCATGCAAAACAATGGAACAAAATTACAAGTAACTAATTAGTAACTCTTTTGTTAAAAATTTAAACTAATTAGTATTTCTAGGGATAGATAATGCTGTTAGTATATGTTTGGATTCTTATGTGTTTCTTATGTTTTATTTCTCCGGGTGCATGCTACATAATTTTGGTGGTAACATTGAAATGGTTTGTGTTTTGGATTACATTTGTGGGTTTATGTTGACTTTGTGAATTCACTATTTCTAATATTTGTGTTGTATTATTGTCATAGCTTTCCCAAACATTGAAAATATATATCTGACATTTATTGTGAACCTTTATGTTAAAATAGTATATATCTTTCGACAATCGATCCAAAATATTGAATAACATTCTATGAAATTGTAGCGTTTCCCGGCCTAGTTCGACGTACGACGCTCATTCTCCACGTTTCTTAGAGTTCGAAACATCTGAGAGGTAACTTTCTTCCTCAAATTACTGGTATATATTGTGATGAATTTGTCTTAAATTGTCTTTCGTATGTTGCATTTTCTTGATACGGATTCATTCCGTGTATACTTTACGTTTTGACAGAAACGCAGTATACTACTGTTTTGTGCACTAATTAGTTGATATGGATAAGACATGGATGTATTCCAATCGATTGTCGAAAGACTACGAGAATGGTGTTTCCGAGTTTGTTAAGTTTGTTGTTGCGCACGCCAAAGACCCCAGTCGTATGACATGTCCCTGTTTCTATTGCTGTTATGGGAACCGGGTTGACGCAGTTCAGTTGGCATCACATTTAATTCGGTATGGAATTGATAGGAGTTATACATGTTGGAATATGCATGGTGAGAAAAGTAACGGGAATGTTGAATCGGGGTATGCAAGGACCTATGTTTCAAATGATGATTGCACAGATACATACGATTATGATCGAGTCGAAGAAATTGCAGAAGCGCTTGAAGAAGATCTTAACGATTGTCCCAAAATGTTCGAGAGGTTGGTAAGCGATGCAGAGAAACCGTTGTATAATGGTTGTACAAAATTCACAAGATTGTCTGCGGTGTTAAAGTTGTACAACTTAAAAGCCGGCAATGGATGGTCGGATAAAAGTTTCACAGAGTTATTAGCCCTTATGAAAGATATGCTACCAGAGGATAATGTTCTTCCCAATCGAACGTATGAGGCCAAAAAGATGTTGTACTCCATTGGCATGAGCTATGATAAGATACATGTGTGTCCAAAAGATTGTGTTTTGTTTCGAAACGAGTATGCATCGTTAAATGAGTGTCCTAAATGCGGTGCCCCTCGATATAAGAAAAAGTTATCTCCGACAAAAGTCTTATGGTATTTTCCTATAATCCCTAGATTTAGACGGATGTATCGTAGTGAAACCGATTCAAGACACTTGACTTGGCATTCAGATGAAAGAATTATTGATGGAAAATTTCGACATCCGGCAGATTCTCCACAGTGGATGAAAATTGATAATGATTATCCTGAATTTGGAAAAGAAGCAAGAAACCTTCGCTTGGCATTGTCTACTGATGGAATGAACCCACACGGTATTCAAAGTATCTCGCATAGCACATGGCCTGTGATTCTTATGATTTATAACCTACCTCCATGGCTATGTATGAAGCGTAAGTACATGATGCTGTCTATGTTAATTTCTGGGCCTAAACAACTAGGAAATGACATAGACGTATACTTGGAACCACTAATCGAAGATTTGAAGATTTTGTGGGAGAACGGTGTGGAGGTTTATGATGGTTATAGGAAAGAAAGTTTCAACTTGAGGGCGATGTTGTTTGGAACAATTAACGATTTTCCAGCATACGGAAATCTATCCGGGTATAGCATTAAAGGTGAAAAAGCGTGTCCTGTTTGTGAAGATGGAACCGATACCATGCGATTGAAACTTTGTCAGAAGAATGTCTTTCTTGGTCATCGTAGATTCTTAACTTCTAAACATCAGTATCGTGGATGGAGAAAAGCGTTCAACGGAGATACCGAACAACGTAGAGCTCCGCCTGGTTTGACAGGTGATCAAATTTTTGAAAAGGTGAAAGATGTGAATATTCAGTTTGGCAAGCCTTTTGCACATAAAGTTGTCCCAGGTGGGTGGAAGAAGAGGTCGATTTTTTTTGAATTGCCATATTGGAAATCTTTGTACGTAAGACATTTTCTTGATGTGATGCATATTGAAAAAAATGTATTTGACAGTGTTATTGGTACGTTACTCAATATAAAAGGGAAGTCTAAGGATGGCCTTAAATCAAGGGAGGACATGGTAGACATGGGAATAAGAACTGAACTGGGACCCGTGAAGAAAGGAAGACGGACATACCTACCACCTGTTGTTTACACTCTATCTAGAAAGGAGAAAAAAATATTGTGTAAGTTTCTGAGTGAAGTTAAATTTCCAGAAGGCTACTCATCAGATATTAGAAGACTTGTGTCTATGAAAGACCTCAAGTTAAAGAGTTTAAAGACGCATGATTGCCATGTTATAATGGAACATTTTCTACCGATAGGTATACGTTCTATTCTGCCAGAAAAGGTAAGAAGCGCAATAACTAAATTGTGTTTTTTCTTCAAGTCAATTTGCAGTAAGGTGATCGATCCTGAGATCTTGCCAACATTGCAAAAAGAAATAGTTGTTACTTTGTGTGAGCTTGAAATGTATTTTCCTCCCTCGTTTTTTGACATAATGGTTCATCTTGTCGTTCATCTTGTGAAAGAGACACAATTGTGAGGACCAGCTTATATGAGATGGATGTACCCTACTGAACGTTATATGAAAATATTAAAAGGGTATGTGAAAAATCGGAGTCGACCAGAGGGTTGTATTGCCGAAAGATACATTGTTGAAGAAGCGGTTGAGTTTTGTACTGAATATTTGTCAAATGTTCAGTCAATTGGACTCCCCAAATCTCATGTTGTTGAAAAAAAAGAAGGTAAGAAGCTAATTGGAAATAAAGTTGTGACAGTATCAAGGGTCGAACGGGATCAAGTGCATTTGTATGTTCTGCACAATGAGATTGAGGTTGAGCCGTATGTCGAAATACACAAGGGTGTTCTTCGAGGTTTAAATTCGAATAGAAATGAGAATTGGATTGTACGAGAGCACAATCGAAGTTTCATACCATGGTTTAAGGAACATATGTATTCAAAGTATCATTCAGATCCCGCCTCAGTGACAGAAAGGTTGAGATGTTTAGCATATGGTCCAAGTTTGGTTGCGTTTTCTTATAGCGCATACACAATTAATGGATACACATTTTATACCAAAGAACAAGATGATAAAAGTACTGTGCAAAATAGTGGTGTCACCTTGGTAGCTGAAGCAATGCACATATCTAATGTGAAGGACTTAAACCCGAAATTTGCAAATCTATCGTATTTTGGGGTTATCGAGCGTATTTGGGTCTTTGATTACGAGAAATTTCAGATTCCTATATTCGGTTGCAAGTGGGTTGAAAATAATAATGGTATACAGATGGATAAGTCAGGATTTTTGCAAGTGGATCTTAACAGGGCGGGGTACAAAGATGAGCCTTTCATTCTAGCCTCTCAAGCTAAACAAGTGTTCTATGTCACTGATCCGACAAGTACGAAATGGTCTATAGTGCTTTTCTCTAACAAAGTAATTGATGAAAAGATTGGAGACCAAGGCGATACTGGTGTTGACATTGAATCTTTTACCAGAAATGATCAAAATGAGAATGAATCATGCATTAGAAATGATCATCATGAGGGTATTTGGATCAATCCAACCGTCCGCGTTGTTACGAGACGAGTAGAACATATTCCTACCAAGAAAAGAAAGAGATGTTAGTGAAAAAGGTAATAGTATATATAATTATAGACAATGTCATTCAATAAAATGTATATATATGCCATTTCATTTTTTTCATTATAGTATAATATATATAGCCTATATCATTTCATTTTTTTCATTATAGTATAATATATATAGCCTATATCATTTCATTTTTTTCATTATAGTATAATATATATAGCCTATATCATCTAGTAAAATTTAAATATACGTCATTTCATTTTTTTGCTTTATGGAATTTTATACATGTCATTTAATTTAATCTAATTTTTCTTTATTACAGGTCAAATGGCTAGTAACCAAGATAATTCAGAAAATGTTCCACAAGGAGATGTTCCACAAGATAATGTTCCACAAGATAATGTTCCACAAGATAATGTTCCACAAGACACTTCAGATAAGGACATCACACGAGGCATAACTATCATGCGGGGAATCATCCGTGATAGAGATAGAGGTATTAAGTATAATGTGGATTGGAATAATGATGACCAACTAATTGGGCCTAATTCTGCAAAGCTGACAAGCTACATCGGTACGCTTGTTCGTATGCACATTCCGATCACCACCACTAGCTGGAAAAAAGGAGAGTTGGATGCTAAAGAAAGAATTTGGATCGAGATAAAGGTATCATATATGGTTGTTGTTATTTGCTTTATTTTGACGAAAATATTGTTTTTAAATTACATATACTAACACCCTCTATGCGTATGTTTTTTTGTAGAGGTCTTTTAACATTGAAGATGCCTGCAAAAAGTATATAATGGGCTTGGCCGGAAAAAGACATAGAGGGTGGAGAAATTTTTTGACAAATAAGTTTCTTAAAGACGATGAAGGAAATTTTGTTGAAGAGGATCCTGAACGACCAAAAAAATATGAGAGCTTCATTACACCCGAAGAATGGGTTGCTTTTGTGGGCCAAAGAAGAGACGATAATTTCAAGAAAGTGAGTGCTGTAAATCGGGATAGAGCGTCAAAACCCGCATATCCATATAAAAAAGGTCGTTTGGGATATGCACGCTTACAGGAAAAAATTGTAAGTAAATCTCAATTCTACGATCTTATTAATTATCTCAATGTGTATTATTAATTTGTAACAATGTGTATTGATGATTTTATTATTTGTAACAATGCGTAGTTGGAGGAGACGCAGAGTGACGAAACATCACTACCTGCACATGTGTTGTGGAAGGAAGCTCGTGTTGGCAGAGATAAAGTTGTTAACCCCGATCTGCAACATATTTATGATGAGTGTGTAAGTTTACCATTATGTCTTTAATTAATATATAATTAACGTTGTGTCTTTAATTATCGATATTTAAATGAATTACAGGAGACTATATCGCAATCGGTATCCTCGGGTGATGAATCGAATATCAGGAGCGTACTCAGTCGAGCACTATGTGTTGCTGAGTATCAGGGACAAGTGAGGGGTAAAGGCCATGGTGTGACTCCTACCTCTCTGTATAACAATCCAAGAAAAAGAAATCCTAGCAATGCAGAAGTGATGCAAACATTGCAGGATTTACAAGCACAAGTCCGTGAACTGCAGAGGGACAAAGAGAGATATATGGAAGAAAGGAGCAGTTCACAGTTGAAAGAAACTAGTGACAAGGCTAGTATCAACCGTCAACAAAATTTTCCCGAGGTAATTAAGATGATAATCCATTATATTTAGAGAAAGTATAATTATAACAGTTATTATTGTCAACATTAAAGGAAGTCTAACGGTTATTATTGGTTTAGGGCATTTCATGTTGTCAGCTGTATCTAGCATCTCCGACTTATCGGGTAGTTGGCAAGGGAAAAGTGCACAACACCTCGGGAGATTTAATTCACCATAGACTGCTCCCGGATGGCCACATGAAGGTATCGGTTGATGTTGTTTTAGATATGAATGCATTGCTACCGGTACCTGACATTGTTGCGGAGACCACATTGCTGCGAGATGCAGTAGGATCTTTTGTGGCATGGCCATCAGACCTCATCTGCATAGATGATCAGGTATGTTGAAAACCATTATGAATCTTTAAGTATTCAACTGACAGTTCTGACCTGAATTTTATACATGGTAATTTTAGACTCCTACAAAACCCGCATCTAAGGATAAAGGGATTTTGCAGCGCGGCGAGTCTATTGCATCGCAAAGACAGGTACTTTTATAGTGTTTCATTTATGATCGGAATAAAAAACTGCATAACTTTGTATCTTACATAATTCTATATGATTTTTAAGGTACCTTCTCAAGATCAGTCACAGCAGGTGAGCCAGAAAGTTAGTAGGGTTCCACCTAAGAAGAAGGTTCCTGTCCGTAAATTTGTGCCTAGGTATCGACAGTGTCTGGAGACACTAGTTGGCACATCAGATTTGATGAATGATGGAATTCGTCAAATCGATGTGGATGAAATTTTCTTTGGTTTTCCATGTACCGAAACAATTGGATTAGAGGACATGGAACAAATCTTTCATCATCGAGAGTTAGGCATCAGTGTGATTCACTCGTACATCCGGTAACCCGATCAATATATTATTTAATTGGTTGAACATTTTTTTTAAACATTTAATTGAAATAGTCTAATATTAATTATGTTTTTATTTAAGGATGTTATTTGACAAATTGATGCGCGGGAATCAATTGTCAAATAGATTCCGTTTCGTGTCTTCCTCCCGTGCCAGCGGAGCAACAATTTCTAGGGAACCTAATTCAGTAAGAGAACACTTGGTCGAAAGATTCAGGACAACTGCCAGTACAAAGAGCTTGTATCTTTTGCCTTATAATACAGGGTTAGATTTTCATTCTAAGCTCCTTTTAATATTTGTATTTTTTACATTAAAATTCACTTCTAAATTGTTGCTTTAATTTATAGATGTCACTGGTTGTTGCTTGCAATCAATCCCATAAAAGAAGTGGTCTATTACCTGAATTCGGTTGACGGTGATTGGACAAATTATCCGGAAATGAAGCTAGTGATTGATACGTAACTGACATTATTCTAAATATTCGTTTGTGTTTATATATTTAATTATTTCAATGTCATTGTTCTAAATAAATATTTTAATTTTGTCATCAGTTCAATACAAGTATTCCGATGTCAAAGGGGAGCACGAGTACCACGGTCTAGATCAAACAACATTAATTGGATCAAAGTACAGGTATATAAATTTCAACAATTTTGCTTATAATATTTATGCTACTTGATAAATCAATAGATGTTTATAATCTTATTTGTTTTTCTATGTAGTGCCCTCAACAACAAAATGGCATAGATTGCGGATACTTCGTTTTGATGTTTATCAAAGAAATCATTCAAATGAATGAAATCGCGATTCCAATCACGGTATGGATTTATACTTTGTTTTATTACTTATCAGATTTTGCATATAATTTATTACATTAAACTAAATCATGCATATATTTTGTTTTGTAATGTAGTATTTTGATCAATACAATTGTCCATATTACTCGCCACGTCAATTGGAAGAACTCAAAGAGGAGTTGTGCCAATATTTTATTGAGCTAAGAATCTTATAATAAGGTACGAATACATTATTGTGTGAAAATTGGTTAATTATGAATGTATTGTTTTGTGTATACAACACTGACCGTGTTATTATGTTCATATTGCAGGATCATGACCTTGGATATATATGTAGATTAGGATTGATTTACTTAGTGTTATATAGCTGATTTCTTAGGGTGTATTTTGTTACGTTTAAAAACATGTTAATATTGAATTACCATGGTGTATATATATTTTGGATATGAATTGATTATAATGGTATTTGTATATATATATATATATATATATATATATATATATATATATATATATAATATTTGGTATTTGAATTACATTTGGTATTTGGATTAAAACTAATATATATTGGTATTTCTAGATTAGATTGTAAAATACCGGTTTAAGAATTACAGGTTTGCTGCAAAAAAATGCAGGTTTAGAAATTTTTTAAATTTTAGATTTTTCAGTAGAAAACCTATGAAAGCGCTTTTAAGAAAAAAGCGCTCTCGTAGGCCTACCTATGAAAGCGCTTTTTTCTTAAAAGCGCTTTCATAGGTAGGCCTACGAGAGCGCTTTTTTCTGAACAAAAAGCGCTCTTATAGGCCTACTTTATACGCATTCTGAATACACCTATGAAAGCGCTTTTTCAGAAAAAAGCGCTCTCGTAGGCCTACCTATGAAAGCGCTTTTAAGAAAAAAGCGCTTTCATAGGTAGGCCTACGAGAGCGCTTTTTTCTGAACAAAAAGCGCTGCTAAAACCTTTAGCAGCGCCACCTATGAGAGCGCTTTTAAGCGCTTTTAAAGCCCAAAAAAAGCGCTTTCGTAGGTTATTTCTGGCATAGTGTTTGGTTCCCTTCGAATCAGCATCTTTCAAGCCCAACTCTGAATCCTTCGACGCAATCTTCTTTAATACATTTCCGGAACTCTTTAAAACAAGTGGAAAATAGGATTCTGAAAGGAAACTGACCAAATCTTTGGACCCTTCTACGCGATCTTACTTTACAAGCCTTAATGCTTGTATTTCACTCCATAATTAATTGCTTACATTTTGGATTAAGCTATTGTCTAGGTGATTAAGCCTTTGTCCAGAAGTTTTTTGTAAGAAAGTGAACTTGCTAGTACAAATATTTTCCCAAGCCCATGCTTTGCTTAAATATTGTTTGCACTTCACCATAAGTCAGGGGAGTCAGCCCTTTTAACTAACGACTTCAGTACTTCACCTTGGGATCTTGGAAAATCTGACATAGCTTAATATTCACGTTTCAGCCAAGCCACCTTTTTGTTTAAACTCCCAAACCTTTTATCTATAAATAGAGGAACCATTGACAAAGAAGAGGGCCAGATTTTTTTGCGAGAGAGAAAAAATCATAAAAATCCTCAAGCACTAAAACTCTCCCATTTTCTCAAACTCTCCAACATTCTCAAACCTTCAAAACTCTAAGATTTTTTTCATAAAAGCCTCAGTAGTGTACCTTTCGATTTACTTCCCCTAGACTGTAGCAACCTTCGATTCATGCATCACCATCATATACTCTCTTTCGATTCAGTGACTGCCCAAACCAAGCAGTAACATAACTAGCTTCAGGAAGATCCCAGCGAAGCTCCCTCTACCATCAAAGAAGTCACCTACAGATCTTTCGATTAAACACTTCAAGAGGTAAGTTCTCTCTAAACTTGGAACTCTTTCATTTAAACATCATATGCACATGCCAATAAAGAAAAATGTAGATATTTCTAGACCATGTTTTAGCATTCGATTCTAACTGCCCATATGCTGAAAACTCAACCCTAATTAGTTATACTTTGGACTTTGTGACCCATTGGTTTTTGTGCTAACCCCTGGACTGTAGCTATGTTTGGATGTTGCATTTTAAGAACTTGAGACAGGTTTGTTATACCCTTCGATTGACTAGCTACATAAGCCTTTCGAATCACAACTTGAGGGCCTAATATGCTTATAAGGAGTCAACAAGGAGCTTGTGGAAAATCCAGAATCTTGTTGCTTCCAGGTGTTGTACCCCAAAATTTTCTCTCTCATTTTATCAAGATTTCCCCTCACAAGACTCTTTGGACTCCATACAGGATTAGGGTTTACTCTGCTCAAGACATCTCATTGCACTGAGAACCTGAAATTAGGGTTTGAGTTTGCACAGGGATTTTTGGACTTCCAATAACTAATTTGACTTTAATACTTCATGTTGGACTTATAAGATTTCCCACACAAAGTTTCAAGCCTTGAATCAAATTTTTGCCCAGCCAATTGGACAGTTGACCTAAAAATCAACTGTATTGGGGAAAAAGTCAAATGTGGCCAATTTAAAGTCAAACCTCATAATTTTTTATCCACATCAACATTATAGATTCATATGAACCATTTTATCAAGTTTGGACCACAACTCCTCAAGAAATTTGATCAGATCATCAAAAGGGCAAAATGGTCATTTTTAGGGTTTTTGACTACAGAAGGGCAATTTCTGATTTTTTTTCACTTAGCCAATGGAAAAGTGGGTTCAATCATGGATTCAAGGACTCAATGGCATCATATTTACCTAATCACAAGGTTCAAAAGATCTCAAATGCATTGGATTGACAGATGAATTTTCCAATCAACTGATCAAAAATCAATTGTACACTAAAAAGTCAAACTTTGACTTTTTGGTCAAAATCAAGTGCCAAGGGTCATTTTTTATCAAGATGTGTCAAAACATGAAACTTGTTCACCAATAAACTTAAATTTGGAAATTAGGTTTTGAAATGGAAATTTTTCATAACTTAGAAATTTTCCAAGTTATGAAAATTTCTTATTTTTTCCCAACTTTGCCCAACTTTTTCACCATGATGAAATTGTATTAAAAAAAAACTTCCAACATGAAAGTTGTAGTCCTCCACAAAATCTACAACTTTGATTCATAAAGTTTTCCCAAAAGATGCTTGGATCTCAAGTTATGATTTTATGAATAAGGGTCCATGAAACTTTTAACTTAGTGAAATTTTGCCCTAGTTTAGGCAGGATTTTGACCTATATTCATGGAAATTTGACACATAGTTCAAAGTGGAATATCAAAATTAATTTCAAAGATAGATTGTAGAGCATGTTACAATATTTCCAAAATATCCAAGAACTCTCCAAAATCATTTATGGTTAGGGAGAATTGAAGAAAAGAAAATGGCCATTTCTCACTTTTGTCCATGACATTTTTCATGTTGCTACAAGTTGCAAATTTTGTCCAACCATGCTTGTACTTGGTTTAAAGGTCCTTAAACCATTCCACACTCAAAAATTTAATGCAAACACAATGGATTAAGGCTTTATTCTGAGCTTTAGAAGATTACACATTGAATTAATCCATTTTTGGCAAAAAGGCAACAATGCCATTTACATAAAGCACAACTTTTGCATTTTTGTTTGTCTTGAGCATTGGACTTAATCTTTTGCAGAAAACCACATCCACAAAGATAGGGAAAAGTATACAAACCATGTGCAGACCCTAAGCTAGATTGTACAAGCCTTTGCATTGTCAAAATCACCTTTTGCTTCAAAACTAAGTCATTATGCCAAAAGTCCATATCTTGGCAATCTGATAAAACCAAAGCTGGTGAACATTTGAACCAACTTGAACACATTATACTAAGCCATAAACACGAGCTAGCAACCTCTCAAACACCCTTGTACACCAAAAATACCATTTTCTTCCAAAACAGGGCAGGATCTGTAAATCATAAGCCAAATCACAATCCACTCGTGCGTTTTGCTTGCAACCAGTTCCAACACACTCCATACAACATACCTAAGCTATCCCAACCATTCCCAAGTCACTGTAACTCCATTTGCACACTTCACCATTTTCAAATTCTGACTTTGCAGGTTGAGTTCTACAAGCATATTCAAGCTATTTCAAAGCAGGCTAAGCATTGGGAAAGCTCAAAGGAACTTCAAGCAAGCTCACAAGTATCTCAGGCCTCACTCATAACCCCTACATTTCCATACTCGAGCTTGACTGAAGCAGGTATTTCACAAACTTCTATCTCCTTATTTAGGAACCATTAGTCTTAGGTTTGTGAAGCAAAAATGTAGTCCCCATTGCCCTTGAGTTGTACATATACATATAATTCATTTAAGTTAATTGAGCTGGGAGAATTTGAATAATGAATTTTCTGAAAAAACTAGGTTAGAAATTAGGGCCAGAGAAATTATCTTTGGTCTTTGAGAGTTAGATTAAGTTTTTTACATGGTTAGAATCGTGTGATCATGCTCTATAACTTTCATGTTGCAAGTTTTTGTTTTTGAGCACGTATGCAGGATTTCCAGGTTTGAACAGGGCGCGTGTTTTTGTTTGATCAGAGGTTAGAGATGAAGTGGAAATGGGATGGGCCTGATTTGCCTTTATTTTTGACACCCCCCATCCTGCTTTCTGCACCCCCTTGGCCCATTTGATTTTTTTTTGCATATTTTTCTATTTTCTTTTACATTTCTGACTTTTATTATTTTTTCTAAATATAAAAAATCACCAAAAATATTTTCTTTAATTTTCACATTTTATTTTATTATTTTTATTATTTTTTTGGACATAGAAATAGTTTATTTAAATAATATACTTTTATTTTCTTAAAATAAAAACTTGTAAATACTATAAAAATATTATATATTTTTATTTTTATTATTTATACACTTAAATAATATATTCTCACACATTTTTATTTTTTAATATTTTGTATATATTATTTTTATTTTCTTTGTACATAAATAAAATAAATAATTAATATAAGGCATATTTTCTTTTAAAAAAAAAAATTAGGGTATTCACCCTCTCCAAAAATGATCTTTTTATTTTCTTATTTTTTAAGACTTAAATAATTTATTTTACATACCTAAAATAAAATACAAAAACATTTTTTGCATATTTATATTTAATTGCATATTTAAATATTTTGCTTATCTTTTTATTTGTACAATGAATTCAATTTGGTTGTAATAGTTGAATTAGGGCTTTTATTTTCTTGCAAATACCCCCTATTCAAACTTGTATCCCCCTCCCCATAATAATATTGTAATAGTATTAGATTTACTTTTACGCACTTTATTGCTTTCAAATATGCCATGATATAAAGATTAGGGTTTGTATGATAAACAAAATCAAACAAATAGCTTGACCTAATACAAGACAAAAAGCATGAAAAATGACAACACAATGCACACAAGCACCCCTAGGGTTTCATCCACTTGTTGCCTTAAAAATGGCCATGGTATGCATGCAAGGTATCTTGGCAAAATAATCAAAAACAAAAAGATCATAGTCCCTCGATGACGATATCTTGGTTGCCTATACAAAAATGATCTAGTCCCTCAAACAAAAACTTGCTAAGATACTTACACCATTGCTATCATGATCATACGATGACCCGCGCCTGTCCCGTTTAACATCCAAACACAAGGTTGTTTACCAAATACAATGGTAAAACAACAATGTCAAAGGGTTAAAAATGTATAGGAAATATCTTTGAGTAGGTAGGTAGATGCTCCTAGTTACTTGATCAAATTTGCAAACATCCTTGCTATTTTCAAAAACACATCACAATACAATTTCAAAACATTTCCCAAAACAAACTTTCAAACATTGAAACATTTTTCAAAAGACAAAACACCTTTGTATACATTCAAACAAGAATCATTATAAAGGTTTCCACAACGATGGCCTCTTTTCAAAATACTTTCAAAACCACACACAAAAGAACCATTTCAAACAATTGAAAAGTAAAAGCAAGTGATCTAAAACAAGTAACTAAGAGCCCATGGAAAACCATGGATAAAAAGGGTGCTAGCACCTTCCCTTTTCATAATCTACCCCCCCGAACCCAAAAACAATCTCAAAGGTATTTTCTTTGCTTTTTTACCTTTCCTTTGGATAAAATAAAAATTCGGTGGCGACTCTTGCTAAACTGAAACATTTGCGAACACAAACGCAAAACCTCAAGTAAGTTCTCCCACCGCATCATAAAACTGTTGACTCTGCTGGGGATTCATCTAAAAGTGGGGTTACCTTAGGGTTTTAGATCACCTTTACATGCTTATATTGATTGACTTGATTGCTTTACATTTGGTTCTATTGTTTGGGTTTGAAATCCTTTACCCGGATTTGGGAAACATTCATAGGTAAATAGCAATACGTTGTGGAAACTGTGCGAGGTATACCGACATGGTTGAAGCAATATCTATATTAGTGTGACATGTTCGTGGGTACCGGTAGCCTTTGAGTTAATCAAAGAGAATACGAGGCCGCTGAGTGATGTCATGAAGCACTAATGGACTTTTAGAACCTTTACTTGACCAACTTGGCCTTTTTAGGGGTAGTGAGATGATTGGCTTGGGTGCAGTCCGAAGTTGGTAGATACTCGATACTACACTCATTGGGGGTTATTTTCTTGGAATATTTAGGTCGCCGGTAAAGTGGCTAAACTGAAACAATGAACACATAAAATAATCCGGTGATATTGAGCTCCTTAGAACCCGGTTACTATTTATAGGACAGGTTGAGCCAACTAAACTTCAAGAGGGTACTTACCTATGGAACCCCATGCAAGCCTGAAACTAGGAACTTGTGTGATTTGTTTGTACATATATACTTGTGCATAACATCATAACATCATGAAGCATCATATGCATCCACTAACTATTTCAAGGATTTGGATCTTCATCTTTGTTCCTGTTTTGTAGGTAATGGATTCACTTCGCAGGAAAACCATCCAAGTCAACCTTGTGAGAATTCCTCCTCAACTCAAGGAGCTTACTTCAAGGATTCCTGAGAATTCTCCATTCACCGAGAGGCATGGTCGTCTTCTCAACTTAGTCAACACCAACACTGAGGAAGACATGGTGAAAGTTCTCTTCCAATTCATTGACCCCCTACACCACTGCTTCACATTTCCTGATTACCAGCTTGTGCCTACTTTGGAGGAATTTTCTCAACTCATGAGGATTCCTATTCTCCATCAACTACCCTACAACGGTACAAAAAGAGATCCAAAGCCTAAAGATGATGCTCAAGCCCTACACTTGCAACCATCTGATATCATAGGCCATTGGGAAACTAGAAGTGGTATCAAGGGTTTCTTGTCAAAGTTTCTGTTTGAGAAGGCCCAAAGCTGCTGGAATTCATTGGACTTACAAGCTTTTGAGGAGATTGTGGCTCTTCTCATATATGGGTTGGTCTTGTTTCCAAACCCTGACCAGCTTATAGATGTCAATGCTGTCAAAATTTTCATGGCTCGCAACCCAGTGCCTATATTGCTTGGGGATATCATCCACTCATTTCACACTCGAACAATGAGGAAAAGAGGTATTCTCATGTGTTGTACTCCTCTTCTAGCAAGGTGGTTTATTTCTCATCTTCCCCAATCAGTATTGAAGAATGAGCAAGGTTTAAGGTGGTCACAACGATTGATGACTCTTACACATTCAGATGTTCATTGGTGTTCTCGATCCAGAGAAAGTGTTATCATCATTGATCGTTATGGGGAATTCCCTAATGTCCCTCTACTTGGCATTAGAGGAGGCATTACCTACAACCCCTGCTTGGCTCTGAGACAGTTTGGGTATGCCCGAAGGGATGGCCCTCATGACATGCTGATTCCAGACTTGGTTTTCGACTTTGATGATGACGATCAAGGACTTCGACAAAGGTTTATCCGAGCTTGGAGAATGCCCAACAAGGTTGACAATAAGACCTTGGGACACAATAATTCCATACCCCTTGAGCCTTACCTCAAGTGGGTACGAACCCGCGCCCAAAGTCTTATGATGCCTTACCCCTACATCCTTCCTGTGATCAAAGAGCCTGTTATGGAAGGAGAGGTCCCATACACCCTCCTACATCCTGACATGCCAACATCACTTGAAGATTTTCAAAGGAGTTGGATACAACTCAAGGGAGAACACGATACTTTTGAAGCCCAATTCTACGCCAGTGAGAAGAAGGTTTTAGAACATACTCGTCAGCTTCACGAAGAGCAGACTCTCAACACCTACATTTCACCAAAGAGGATGTGCAACGTCTTTTTACTTTAGAATTTTATATTATTTTTATTAATATGATGTGTGTTCTTTTTGTTTAAAACAAATTTGAATTTCTTAATCCTTGAAAGCATTACATGAATACATATCATTCATCATATGCATAAGCAGGCCTTTACAACAAGTCTCCTCATCTTCTTGCTGTTTATTTCAGTAAGATGGCTCTAATGCAGACTATCAAGGACGTCTAGACTCAAAATGCTCAACTCCAAGAAATGTTCTTGAGCCTGTCCAAGGGACAGGAAGAGGTGAAAGCTCTCCTCACAAGGGGCATGGTCATAGGGAATCCAGAGGGCATCAGGAATGATCAATTGGAAGGGCTATAGATTAAGATGGCAACAATGAAAATTCAGGTGATGGGACAACTGCTGGGGCAGATGACTCTTGTTGTACCCCAAAATTTTCCCTCTCATATTTCTCAAGACATGTTAAGAATAATCTCCAAGTGGATCAAGATTGCTCAAGAGTTGGATCGTCAAGCTATCTCATAAGGGAGTTAATATCAAATTAGGGTTTTGTTTTGCATTAAGGTCCTTGCATCCAAGTGACCTCAAGTGCTCCCCAATGTCCTAATATGTTCTCAAGTTCATCCATGTCAAATTTCAAGCCTTGCAGAGGAATTTTGCTCAATCAATTGCTCAAGAGGTCCAAAAATCGACTGTGCTAGGGCAAAAGTCAACTGTGACCCAAATACAGTCAAACTTTAAGATTTTTTGTCAACATTCTCATTTTGAAGGATATTTCATCATTTAATCAAGTGTTGATCATGATTCATCAAGGATTACTCAAAATGCATCAAGACTCAAAAGTTGTTAAATTAGGGTTTTGTAGGAAAAGTCAACTCAACTTTAACCAAGCATATATTTCTTATACTTTATGAGAAATGACCCATCCAAAGCTCATTTTTAATAGGATGCAATTTCCTATAATACATCTTCATACCCCAAGATCAAAAAATGCACTCACAAAAAGTTACAAATTTGGACATTATAGGTCATTTTTGAAAGTCAACAAAAACACCTATTTTTCCAAAGCTTATAACTTGAGCATGGAATATCAAAATGAGATGATACCAAAAGGGTTGGTTATAGGACATCTCAAGATTTCTAAAAAGTCCACGAACACCTCCAAAAGTTCAAAATTGAAGAAGTTATGCATTGTTGAAGTTGGGAATTTTTGCAAAATTGCCAAAAGTCAACTATCCCAAAAACTTCAAATTTTGTCAAATGGGCCCATTCCTTTTCACTTGATTTGATCTTGTCACACTCCACACGTGTCCTATCTTCAGCCTTGTGTCCATTTATTAATTTTTCTATTTTATTTGATTTTTTATTGAATTAATTCATTTTAAATCAATTTAAATCAAATAAAATCCAAATATTGATGACTTAGGATCTTTTTAGTTGTTACAGGTCTTAATTATCATCATGATCATGATCAAATCCGTATCAAGATTTTCATGTACAAAAATATTGGATTTTGGACAAGTTTGGAAATTTATCAATGGAGGATCAAATCAAATCCTAAAACATCAATGCATAAAGATTTAAGTCCAAATTGTTGACCTAATCCAATGCTACATACATATACAAGCCAAAGGGACACGAATTAGAGGTTGGAAGCTGCAAAATCACAAGAACAAAACTTGAGAAAACTTGAAAAAAGCTTGAAACTGAAATCCTTCTTAGAGGCCAATTCAGAACCAAAACTCAACGTGAATCAATTGTTCGACATCCACTGAGTCAGCATCAATCAAAAGCAAGCTCCCAGACCCTCTCAATAGCGCTGTAAGTCTCTCAAAACCTCGCCCTGTATTTGAAATTGCAACTCCATATTTCTGCATCTTTTGAACAAATCTTTGGTATATTCATGCTTATCGTTCAATTTCTGAGCTTTCTGCATTATTTGATTGCATTTACACAGCTTGTAACCCCCTAGCCGAATCTAGGGTTCTTGGTTCTTGTTTTTGGGCGTTTTATTTTTAGGCAAAATCAAGGCAATTGATGGAGATAGACATGTTCATGAGGGAGAAACGAGCATGACTATGGTCTTGGTTTGAGTTTTGATGGCTTGGAATTGGTTTTAGGTTTGACCTAGGGATTCAGCTGCGGATTTGAATCCGCAGGAAATATCACAGGGATGAACGAGGAAGACGATGACGCGTCTTCCCCTGGTTGGCCGGTTTAAAACTTCGCGCATGTTTTTTTGTATTGCTGGCATATTATTGTTGTTTCACATATAATATTCTTTGTCTATTACACTAACAATTAAAAGGCATTGGTTGAGTGGCAAGGGCGTGTGCTTGGTGACTAACACGACCTGGGTTCGAATCCCAGGTCCCCATATTATTTGTTGCATTTTTCAGCCAAGTGATTCCATGCAATATCAAAGGAGTAGCATACCATGGTCCCTCATTCAGATGCTTGCCAAATGGCCCCAGGCCAGATCTGGTGGTCCAAAGGTGATGTCCACCATATGCTCTAGTCAACGTGCACACGTGGAAGCAGGAAAAGTCAACCAGGCCAACTCAAATGGGCCTTGAAATTGCTAATTTCACCCCCTAATCAGGCCCATATATTTCTAACATTCTCTATTTTCTTTCTTTTATTTATTTATATTGTTTATTTATTTTTAATAATTTCACTAACCAATTAATTTTTTTCCTCATAAAATCAAAAAACCAAAAAATCTATTTTATTTATTAAAATTAATTTCAGTACTTTATTTTTATTAATAAATATTAATTGAATTAACTTAGTTTTAATTAGGTATAACTTTAATATCTTTTGCAAATAATTAAAATCAATTTAGATAATTAGGTTTTACTAACTTTAATTAATTTATTTTTATTTCTTCAAATACTCAAAGATCCAAAAAAATCTTTTTTTTTAATTAACTAGTTTGTTTATTAATTTAATGTTAACCTACTTTAATTTCTTCCATTAATTCAAAAATAACCAAAAAAAATCTTTCTTTAATAAACAAGGGGTCAAAACCCTAGAATACGCCCGATTTAATTTTCTCGCACGCGATCTATTTTGTTTCAATATTGTATCTGTTTCTGGAATGTAATAGCTTAATTAGGACTTTAATTATTTTATCACTTTATTTACTTTTCGGATTTTAATTTCAAGGGTTGCTTTTGGCGATGTAAATACCCGACGCCTTCTAATAGTTAGATTTAATTTCCGCAATTTAACTTCCGCAACTTATAAACTGTTAGATATTTGATAAATAGGGAATGCATGACAAGGTCAAATGTTAAACCTAAAATCAACATAGATAACCATTGACATGTACAAAGACAAAATAACTGAAAACAACACACTCGCACATGCACACTCTTAGGGTACACCTCACTTGGTTACCTTCGAACGTAATCATTGAGTATAGGAAGTTTTAGAGGTCGCCCTCTTATCCAAAGGTCATAGTTGCCTCGAAACGGTTGCCTCGGAAAAATAATCTAAGACATTAGGGTTACCGCTAAGGCGTCCTAACATTGCTTTAGTGACCACACGTCCCTTAATCAAATTGACCCTTAAAACTCCAACGGCGATGCTACCTACTCGTCAATAGTGGGATAGCATTATCTAAAGGACATTAGCACATATTGATTCCTTTTTCGAGTAGGTAGATGGTTCTTAAGTACTTGCTCCTCTCAAAACAAAATAAAACTTTTCACACTTACACCTTTCAAACAAAAACTTCTTTCAAACCCACAAACACAAAGAAATGCAATTTTTGAAAACACTTTGAGCAAGTACCTAAGAGCCCGTGGATAACCACAGATAGAAAGGGTGCTAACACCTTCCCTTTCTATAATCTACCCCCCGGACCCGAGAAACATCTCGAAAAAGGAATTTTTCTGTGCTTTTTTTTCCTTTCCTTGATGGATAAAATAAAAGACGGTGGCGACTCTTGCTTACCGCGACATTTTGCAAAAACAAACGCAAAACGCGAACCAGCATTCCAAAAATAGTCAGTTCTCTCCCACCGTATCACAGAACTGGCGACTCTGCTGGGGAATATTAATAAGTGAGGTGTACCTTAGGATTAGATCTTTGTGTTTTCAATTGTTTGCTTTGTATGCTTTATATTTGTGGGCTTGTATCGGAGTTACTATAGATCCTAACCTGGATCTGGGGAATACCCTTTAGGTAAGTAGCAATAAACTGTGAGGGAACTGTACGGCATAGACCGATACGGTTGAAGCAGTAGCTACGTTGGTGTGGCACTTTAGTCTGTACCGATATCCCTTGTGTTGGAACGAGGGGAATATGGGTCTTCTAAGGGGTCATTAAGCACCAACTGACCTTAGAACCTTTAAATTGACCAACTTGGCCATAGAACAGTAGTAGTATGCTATACTCATTGAGACTAAACTCTCGCGATGATTCCGGCCGCAAGAAAAGGTTGCTAAACTGGAATTATGATCGATTGAGGGTAGTCAGTGATATTGAGATCCTCTAGAACCCGATTAATATTTTTAGGACAGGTTTAAACCAACTGAACTGAAAGAGGGTAGTACCTAATCTCCTTGCCAGCCTGAAATCTAAGGGCTCTCTGTGTGACTTGTGTGCCTTTACCATGTTTGCTATTTGTGGATACTTGTGGTGTGCTTACCATCATGACATCATGACATCATAACAATGCATACATCTTGCATTGGACTAACCTATTTCAAAGACAGGAGGGATTCATGTTTGTTCTGTTTTGTAGGTCATGATGCCCATGCGTAGGAATACCATCCGGATCAACTTTGTCCAGGTTCCACTATGCTTAAAGAGTTGATTGCAAAGATGCCTGACACTAATTCCTTCATTAGAAGACATGGTTATCTTCTCAGTTTGGTCACCTCCAAATTGGACGAGCAGATGATGAGTTTCCTAGTCCAGTTCTATGATCCACTGTACCATTTCTTTACTTTCCAGGACTACCAGTTAGTCCCCACCCTAGAAGAATTCTCTGAGCTGATCGGTATCTCTATTCTGGAGCAGACCCCATTTACTGGTTGGGAGAAGATTCTTAGGCCCGAAGAGATTGCTTCAACCCTTCATTTGACAAAGGATGAGGTAATGGCTAATTGGGAGACTATAAGTGGAGCAAAGGGCTTTCTGACTATGTTCTTGGTTGGTAAGGCCAACTATTTCTTGGATAGTCTAGACTTCAAGACATTCGAGGGTATTCTGGCTCTTCTGATATACGGCTTGGTATTGTTTCCGAATTCTGACTCCTTTGTTGATGTGAATGCCGTGAAAATCTTCATCTCTCGTAATCCTGTACCCACTCTCTTGGGTGACATCCTTCATCAGCTTTATGCTCGTACGACCCGAAAGCGGGGAACCTTGATGTGCTATGCTCCATTATTGGCGAGGTGGTTTATTTTGCACCTCCCCAAATCAGTGCTGAAGAATAAAGAAGGCATGGGCTGGGCTTATAGGGTTATGTCTCTCTCTCATAATGACATCATCTGGACTATCAAGGGTATGGATGAGGTGGCTATTATTGATCATTGTGGGGAGTACCCTAATGTTCCACTAATAGGAACCAATGGAGGAATTTCTTACAATCCGTGCTTAGCCTTACGTCAGTTTGGGCGTGCCAGAAGAGAAGGACCTCATGAGGTGCTGATGCCTAGTATCATCTTTGATTTTCAAGGGGATAACGACGAGCAACGCTGCAGATTCATAAGGGCTTGGGATAGAGTTCACAAATCTGATCCACATGAGCTGGGCCCAAAGAATTCTCTTCCAAATGGAGCCATATCTCAGATGGGTCCGTATCCGTGCCCAAAATCTGGGTATGCCATATGAAGTCGTCCGACCTATCATTGTTGAAGTTGCTAATGAAGAGGGGGTTCTCCCTACCATCCTCCACCCTTACATGCCCACTGACATCGGGGCACTGAAAAGGTCTTGGATGCAGCTGAGGGAAGAACGAGATGCTTACCGAGAAAAGTTTAACGAGCAATAGCAGAAGATCCAGAAGTTGACTAGGCAGCTGGAGAACGAGCGGATTCTCAATGATTATGTCCACACCGACAAGAAGAGACCATGGGAGCACTGATTGTTCTTTGATTATTTCCTTTCCAGATTTATTTACTTTTTAGTATTTCCATTCTTGTAACGCCTTAAGGGCAATTTGTTGAACAATTTGAATTTCAAAGTTTATCTAATAAAGTGTGTTTCATTTCTTGTTTACAAATTTGAATCTCTCGATTGTCTTTGAAATCATGTCATACGCATTTCATCCCATGCACTTCATAACAGGTACTCATTACAGGTCTCTTATCTTCTTCGCTGTTTATTTCAGCATCGTGTCTGCTGAACCTTCTACTGAGCAAGAAATCAAGGCACTACAGGCACAGAATGCCCAATTCCAAGAGTTGTTCATGAATCTAGCTAAGGGTCAGCAAGATCTGAAGACCTTGATTCTGAAAGAGAAGAAGAAGAAGAAGAGGACAGTCCTGTTTAACACAGGGCACAAGTTTGGAAACAGGCTACGGGATGAAGTTGATTTGACCACCTCATCTGGAGGGAAAGATAGTCAGGAAGAAAGGAGGGCTCCTAGCCCTGTGGTCTCCGACAATGAGACGGACTTCGATGAAGACCAGTATCCTCCTGCCGAGGATAGATACAAACAACTGGAAGATCGGTTGAGTGCTATGGAAGTTCAGAAGGTGCCTGGTCTAGACTTTGGTGATCTAGGTCTATCATCTGGGGTGGTGATTCCCCACAAATTCAAGGCACCAGCTTTTGCTAAGTATGACGGAGTTTCTTGTCCGAAGCTGCACCTCCGGTCATATGTAAGGAAGATTCAGCCATACACTGCGGATAAGAACCTATGGATCCACTTCTTTCAAGACAGTCTCTTAGGGACTCAGCTTGAATGGTTTTACCAGTTGGACGGAGCCAATATCCGCAGTTGGGAAGATTTGGTTATTGCTTTCTACAGGCAGTACCAGTACAACTCCGACCTTGCTCCCACACGTACCCAACTCCACGGTATGTCAATGGGAACGGGTGAAGGTTTCAAAGATTATGCTCAGAAATGAAGGGACCTCGCCGGAAGAGTGAAACCACACTTGGCTGATCGGGAACTCGTGGATATGTTTCTGGGGACCTTATCTGGTCCATTTTTCAATCATCTGATCGGAAGCTCTTCGTCTGGGTAACAGAGCTAATTATGACCGTTGAAAGGATTGAGGCTGGTATTAAGGCCGGGAAGATACAAAAGGGTGCTTCATCGAGCACCGAGAAGAAGCCCTTTAAGAAAGAGTCTGGTGTTGTCTACAGTTTGAAAAACCAGAATATACCTGAACGCCACCAAGCTATTAATGCGGTTGTTATTTCAAAACCTGCTGGTGCTTCTCAGCACAACAATCAACAAAAGGACGAGAGACCTTGAAGGCAATTCACCCGTCTCAACATGACCTTATCTCAGATTCTGCCACAGTTGCTGAAGACCAATCTGGTGATTCCAAGGGAAGCCCCGAAGAATCCAAATACAAACATCACCGAAGTATAACCCTAATGCCTGTTGTGCTTATCACTCTGATAGCCCGGGGCATAATACAGATGATTGTTGGACTTTGAATAATAAGATACAGGACTTAATTGATGCTAAGGAGATTGAGTTCGAGGCGTCCGAAAGACCTAATGTTGTGACTGCTCCTATTCCCAAGCATGGAGTGAATGCTATAGATGCAGACTCGTTCGTGGTTTCTGTGAACGACATTGTTACCCCTTTGATGACTGTGAAGAAGAACCTTTTACTAGTCGGTTTATTTCCGGGCTGTGACGAAGATTGTCGTATGTGTTCTGTTCTACCTACCGGTTTCCCACTTTTGAAATCAGGTGTCCAACGCCTGATGGATAGTAAAGAAATTCTGTTTGAGAAGACTGTTGTTCTTCTAGTTCATACTGAAGAAGTTGCCATTATCACCATTTTCGACAATTCTTCCAAGGCTCCCTCGAGAAAGCCTGTTAGAATTACATTTGTTCCAAGAATCGCACTTGTGATCATCATTGTTCTGGGGCCCATCCCCTATACCTCTGATAAAGCTGTCCCTTGGCACTATGGGGCTGATGTTTATTTTCATGGAGTTAAGCAAGAGTTGGATGTTGATACTGACATCATCAATATTGTTGGACCTGCTAAAGTCACCCGCAGCGGAAGACTTTTCTCACCTGATATCTCTCCACCATCTTCCCGAAATCTCGTTGTTATTACACCTTCCAATGTACCTGCTACTATTCCTGTTCAAGTTCCTATTCTTACCCCTGTCGCCGAGTCATCTGACGCTCGGGGCAAAGGGATCACCAGTGAGCCTGCCCAGACGGAGGCACCAAAGACGATTACTGTTGAAGCTTCTAAACAAGAGATGGAAGAGATTCTGAAAATCATCAAAAAGAGTGACTACAATGTAGTTGAACAGCTGGGGCAAACCCCGTCCAAGATTTCTATGTGGTCACTGTTGCTATGCTCAGAGGCCCATGTCAAGGCTCTGATTACCTTCTTGAAGACTGCCCACGTACCACAAGAGACATCAGCTGATCAGTTTACAGATTGCATGGCCAATTTGACTGCTGATAATGGGTTAGGTTTCTCGGACGCTGACTTGACTGCTAAAGGGAAGAATCACAATGATGCCCTGCATGTCTCCATTGAATGCAGTGGCACTACTCTGGCTCATGTATTAGTGGATACTGGTTCCTCATTGAACGTTTTGCCTAAGAAAGCTCTAGACCGGTTGGACTGTGAAGGGTTGGAGCTGAAACCAAGTAACATCGTTGTTAGGGCCTTTGATACATGGAGAAGTGGATATTCCGATTAAGGTACATGGAGAAGTGGATATTCCGATTAAGGTTGGTTCTCAGGTTTTCAATTCTACATTCTATGTGATGGACATTCGACCATCTTAATCTTGTTTGCTGGGTCGTCCATGGATCCACAAAGCTGGGGCCGTAACCTCAACACTCCACCAGAAGCTGAAGTACCCGGTCAAAGGAAAGATTGTGACAGCACAAGGAGAGGAAGAGTACATGGTTAGCCACCTCAACTCTTTCCGATATGTAGAGATGGATGGGGAGTTCATTGAAACCCCATTTCAGCATTTCGAAGAGGTCCCCCAGACACTGGCGTCAGCTGAGACTGTTGTTGAAGATTCTCCTATGAAGATGGCTTCCCTCAAGGATGCCCGGGATGTTGTTGAGAAAGGTGGGTGTGCAAATTGGGGATGACTCCCTGATTTTACACAGAAGACTAACAAGTTTGGTTTGGGTTTCACTGCAGAAGCTCAAAGGGCTGTTCGGAATGCACGGATTGGAAGACCTCTCGTGTTCATCAGCAACTCGGGGGTGAATGCCATTGAAGACAATGTTGAAGAGTTTGAGTTCGACAGTTGGATCTACCCTACGATCGACGGTGGACCAAGCAACTGGACAACAAAGGACTTCGTCCCTATTACTCTCGTTACCCAGTAATGAAACTTTTTGTTTTGAATTTGTAACAGACAATGTTTTAAACTTTATGGCCTGGTGTCTTACCCGGGGCACTGTGGCTTCATTTGTGAGGGCTTTATGTGTGTCATTTTTATATATCATTAATAAAAGCATTGGACGTTTCTTGCATTTCAAATTTTGCCCTCCTTGTCTTTCTTTTATTATATATTGCAAAACAGCTATTTTACACACACTCACATATACAGGTCTACATCCACTCTAGATCTCACTGGTAACGACTCTGCTACTGCCAGTTATGACTTTGAAAATCCGATCAACTTAGCCGAAGACGAAGGTGAGGATGATTGCGAAGTGCCTGGTGAACTTGTAAGACTGTTGCTTCAAGAAGAGAGGGCTATATAGCCACATGAAGAGCCAATGGAAACAGTGAATCTGGGTACCGAGACAGATAAGAAAGAGGTCAAGATCCGTGCCAATCTGGAGCTTAGTGTGAAGCAACGGTTGATTCAGATGCTGCATGACTACGTTGAAATCTTCGCCTGGTCTTATGAAGATATGCCTGGGTTGGATACCGATATTGTAGTTCACCGATTGCCTACCAAGGAAGACTGTCCTCCAGTGAAATAGAAGGTCCACCGAATGCGCCCAAAGATGTCTGAGAAAATCAAGGTTAAAGTTATGAAACAGTTCGATGCCGGTTTTCTAGTAGTTACTTCTTATCCTCAGTGGGTGGCCAACGTGGTTCCAGTGCCGAAGAAGGACGGTAAGGTTCGAATGTGTGTTGACTACAGGGATTTGAACAGGGCCAGCCCCAAGGATGATTTCCCTCTACCTCATATTGACGTTCTGGTTGACAACACCGCTCAGCACAAGGTATTCTCCTTTATGGATGGCTTCTCCAGTTATAATCAGATTAAAATGGCTCTCGAAGACATGGAGAAGACAACCTTTGTTACTCAGTGGGGTACCTTTTGCTACAAGGTCATGCCTTTTGGACTGAAGAATGTTGGGGCAACGTATCAGCGTGCCATGGTTGCTTTGTTTCATGATATGATCCATCATGAGATTGAAGTATACGTCGACGATATGATTGCAAGGTCCCAAACTGAGGAGGAACACCTTGACCATCTTCAGAAGCTATTTGACAGGTTGAAGTTGTACAAGCTGAGGTTAAACCCGAACAAGTGCACCTTCGAGGTGAGGTCTGGTAAGCTACTGGGTTTCATCGTAAGCAATAAAGGTATTCAAGTGGATCCGGCAAAGGTGAAAGTTGTAAGTGTTTGCTTGTTGGCATTAATTTTTGGTAAAACCAGATTTGCGAATGTCATGACTGATGTCATAACATTCTGGGATAAAGACAAATTCTGCAGAAGGAATGTTCTACAGGAACAACTCAGTATGAGTGAATATCATGGTGATTAAGCTATGATCATATGTACTGAATTCTACAAAAATCAGTGAGCAGGATACAAGATGTCATAACCAATGTCATAACCAATGTTAAGACATCCTGTACTGATCAAGTTATTGTGCAGATTTATTATTCCTGAGAATTTTCAGGAATCTGGTGTGCTATTCTGAGTTGAAGTATATTGACTAGATCAGATGCTCACGTGGATAATAGGTTAACCTTGCTTAACCCTAATCTGTTATGATGAAAGCCCAAGACCAAGTCTTTAGGTTAACTTTGGTTAACCCTAGCTATTTTTATGGAAGCCCAAAATGAAGAATAGGCTGCATATATATTTCTCACGAATCCTAATGGTGTGCAGCGCTTGTATAGAAGATCAATAAGGCATTTTGTAGTTGTGATAGTTTTAGTAATTACTGTGAGCCAAGCAATTATCAATTTATACGTGACTTGGTGTAGGATTTGGTTGTAAGGGTTGTTTATCACTCAAAGCTTTGAAGCACGAGTGTTGTGTCTCTTGATTAAAGCTTTGAAGCAAAATCAAGCGTGTGTATTGAAGAATGTCTTCATAATCTTATTAATCAGTAGATTAGTATCACTGCTGTGATTGAGGGGGGTGAGTAGGAACTCAGGTTTAAGTAGGACTTAGATTGAAGTTGCATTGGGTAGGTCTTAAGTGAAGGAGATAAACTGGTTGGTTTATTCCTAAATTAATACCTCTTATAGTGGATTTCCTCCCTGGCTTTGTAGCCCCCAGATGTAGGTGTTGTTATACACTGAACTGGGTTAACAATTGATTGTGTTCTTTACTGTCTTTTAAATTACTATTTGGTTTGTGTACAATTTGTCAGATACGGTGTCATAACATTCACTGTGACATTAAGTGTCTGTTGCCAGAATTTCAATTAGCATCAGAGCAGGCACCCTGCCTGTCTTTCTGGGTGATATCTAGGGATATTATTTTCTGGCGCTATGGACAAGGAAGGAGGATTTGGGAACAAACCACCTATTCTGGATGGATCAAACTATGACTACTGGAAACCTCGTATGATTGCCTTCTTGAAGTCACTGGACAATAAAGCTTGGAGAGCTGCTGACAAAGGATGGAACCATCCCACTATAATTGGGAAAGATGGGACGACTAGTCTGAAACCTGAGGAAGAATGGAGCAAAGAAGAAGAAGAGTTAGCCCTGGGTAACTCTAAAGCATTGAATGCCCTGTTCAATGGAATTGATAGAAACATATTCAGACTAGTACATCAATGTGAACTGGCCAAGGATGTTTGGGACACTCTCAAAACCACCCATGAGGGTACATCCAAAGTAAAAATGTCAAGACTTCAGATGCTCACTACCAAATTTAAGAATCTAAGGATGAAGGAAGATGAGACCATTCATGGGTTTCACATGAACATCTTGGAAATTGCCAATACCTTAGGAGCATTGGGAGAAAAGATGTCAGAAGAAAAGCTGGTGAGAAAGATTCTCAGATCCTTGCCTAAAAGGTCTGCAATGAAAGTGACTGCTATAGAGGAAGCTCAGGATATCTGCAACTTGAAGGCTGATGAACTCATTAGGTCATTTCAGACATTTGAGATGGGGATCAGTGACAATGTTGACAAGAAAAACAAGAGCATAGCCCTTGTATCCAATACTGAAGATGAAAGCAAGGAAAGTGATGAAGAGAATATATCAGAAGCTATAGCTATGCTTGAAAGGCAGTTCAACAAACTCATCAAGAGAATGGACCCAAAGTCAAGGTCAAATGTCAAGAACATTTCCTCTGATATTAGCAGATCCTATGACTCCAGCAGAAGAACTAAGTCTGAGGAAAAGGGAAATCAAAGCAGAGGAATCCAATGCCATGGATGTGAAGGATATGGGCACATTCGAGCTGAATGTCCTACCTTTCTAAAGAAACAAAAGAAAGGAATGTCTGTTACTTGGTCTGATGGTAACTCAGAAAGTGACTTTGAAGAAGAATATGCTAAACTAGTTACTGCACTATCTGGTGTTTGTAACTCTGATAATGATTCTATTGATGAGGAAGTGACATTTGAAGAACTTGCTGACTCCTACAAGAAGCTATGTATCAGAAGTGCTGAAGTCTGTCAGTAAAATGAGAAACATAAAAAGCTCATAGTGAAGTTGGAGGCTGAGAAGAAGGCAGACACTGCTACTATAAGCCATCTCAAAGGTGAAGTTCTAATGTTGAACTCCAAACTTGATCAGATGACTAAGTCTGTCAATATGTTAACAACTGGAACTGACAAGTTGGAAGAAATCCTTCAGGCTGGACAAAATGCAGGAAACATGTCTGGTCTAGGATTTGTGGCTGCAAAGAAATCTGCTATTGACAAGAAGAAGACCAGGCCTGATAAACAAATGTCAAAGCAGATGTCACAACATAGAACTCAACATCAAGAATAGAGAAATATGAAGAAAAAGTATCAAAGATGGAAATGTCATTATTGTGGGAGGTTTGGTCACATAAAGCCATTCTGCTTCAGATTATATGGATATCCTAATCAGACCCCATATGTCAAACCTAAGATTAACAAGGCACCATATACTCAACAGTGGAAGAAAAAGACTGCAGCCCTGATAGCTCACACCTCCCTTAGAGTTTCTGCCAAGGAAGATTGGTACTTTGACAGTGGATGCTCTAAACACATGACTGGAATCAAGAATCTGCTGAATGATGTCAAACCTCATACTACTAGTTATGTCACTTTTGGAGATGGTGCTAGAGGATAAATCAAAGGAGTTGGAAACTTGGACTGCTCTGGAGTTCCAAACCTAAATGAAGTGTTGCTGGTAAATGGTTTGACTGCTAATCTCATAAGTATCAGTCAATTATGTGATCTAGGATTCAAGGTCAACTTCACAAAGTCTGAATGTCTTGTAACTAATGAAAAACAAGAAGTTGTAATGAGAGGAGTCAGATCAAAAGACAATTGTTACTTATGGGAGTCTGAGAACAGTAACTGCTCTTCTGTGTGCTCTATAGCCAAAGAAGAAAAGGAAGTTAAAATGTGGCACCAAAAACTTGGTCATTTACATCTTAGAGGGATAAAAAAAATCATATCCATGGAGGCTGTCAGAGGGATTCCAAGGCTTCAGATTGATGAAGGGAGAGTCTGTGGTGAATGTCAAGTTGGAAAGCAGACTAGAATGTCACATCCAAAGACAAGACATCTGACCACCTCTAAGGTGCTAGAACTTCTACATATGGATCTGATGGGTCCCATGCAGGTGGAAAGTCTTGGTGGAAAGAGATATGCATATGTTGTTGTGGATGATTTTTCCAGATTCACCTGGATAAACTTCATTAGGGAAAATTCTAATGTATTTGATGTATTTAAGGAATTGTACAAAAGAATTCTGAAGTATGTGAGTGGAACTTACAATTATGGCATGCTGTACTCTCATGGATGTGAACCAATTCTATCTGGTTATTGTGATTGGGTTGGTAGTGCTGATGATAGAAAGAGCACCTCTTAAGGATGCTTCTTTTTGGGAAATAATCTTGTTTCTTGGTTCAGCAAGAAACAAAACTGTGTGTCTCTATCTACTGCTGAAGCTGAATACATAGCAGCTGGTAGCAACTGTTCTTAAATGATCTGGATGAAACAAATGTTGATTGAGTATAATGTCACACAAGATGTCATGACATTGTACTGTGACAATTTGAGTACTATTAACATATCCAAGAATCCTATACAACACAGCAGGACTAAGCATATTGACATTGGACATCGCTTCATTAGAGATCTTGTGGAGGAGAAGGTGATTAAGATGGAACATGTTGCCACTGAACTACAACTGGATGATATTTTTACCAAGGCACTTGATGCTAGTCAGTTTGAGAATTTGAGGGGAAAGCTGAGTATTTGCCAATATGAAGAGATGTAGCAATTAATTTTGCTTAATACAAGGTTTGAAAGAGATATTTTAATCAAGTTTATTATGATTGGGCTAATCATTTGTTTCCCTCTTTCTTTCCAAAAGTTTAAGAAGAGGAATAGACATATTTATATCTTCCTCTTCTCAGTTTGCTGCATCACTCTCCATTCCCTCAAAAGAAAATTTCACACTCGCTGTCACTTGTATACTCAATCTCTCAAGATGTCTCAATAATCTGTGTCATCATCTTCATCAAAGGCAACTGCATCTTCCTCACCCACTGACACCGAACCTAGGGCAAACATAAACCCCATGGATGCTGATGTTCTTGAGGTAACTCCACTTCGTGCAATGGCAGTCGATCCTACTAAGGTCAAGAAGCTACAAACCAGACATGCAAGAAGATAACAAGCTTCTCCCTCTGGTAAATCTTCTCAACCATCATCCTCTGTTCCTCCAGAGATAGCTAATAGAGAAGGTTCTGCTTATGTGCATCAAGTTATTGTCAGACTAGTCACTAGGATTCTTAATGAGAATCACTATGTTCCTGGTATATCTGTACCATTGAACCAAGAAACGGCTAGCCCTAATTTAGAAAGTGATCCCAATGTCACTGAGAATGTTGAGACACCTGATGACAACATTGAGAAATCTACTGACAAGGTTGTTGAACCTCCTGTCATTAATTTTGATGAAGAATTTTCTGACAATGATTTAATTACTAATGTCAACCCTAGCATAGCAATAAAGATGATGAGTAGGAAAGAAAAGCAGAGTGCTGCCTAAAGCCCCTCCAAAGAGAAGGCTACTAAAGTTGTTCATGAGAAAGCTAGGCCTGAGAACAAGGCTTGAGAAGAAGCTGAGAAGGATTAAAAGGCTGGAACTTCAAAAGGGAAGGGTAAGGTAAAAGCTAGGGTATCTGTTGGTAGTCTCTCAAAACCCTTGAGACAACCTATAGCCAAGAAAAGAAAGGCTCCTGAACCCTCTGAATCTGATGAGGAATCAGACTTTGATTTTGATGTTGAGAGCAATGTTCCAGACATTCCTCTCAGGAAGAAACCCTCTTCTAGCAAACTGCCTAAGGTTCCTGAGGTTGCCATTGACAACATCTCCTTTCACCATCCAGAAAATGCAAGCAGGTGGAAGTATGTGTTTCTAAAAAGGATTGCCTTAGAGAGGGAGCTAAACAGAAGTGTTATTGAGTGTAAGGAAGTCATGGATCTCATCAAGGCTGCTGGCCTGATGAAAATAATGGTCAAGTTTTCCAACTGCTATGAGATTCTTGTCAAATAATTCATAATAAATTTGTCTGGTGGATGTGCTGATGGAAATTCAGCTAATTTTAAGAGTGTTTATGTGAGAGGAAGGAAGGTAAATTTCTCTCCTACTGTGATAAGCAAATACCTAGGGAGGCCTGATGATGCTCAGCCTGAGCTTGAAGTTACTGACAACCAGGTTTGTCAAACCATCACTGCCAAGCAAGTCAAGCACTGGCCCTTGAAAGGGAAGCTAACTGCAAGCAAGCTGAGTGTGAAGTTTACCATACTGCATAAAATTGGTGCAGCTAACTGGGTTCCCACCAACCACAAATCCACCATCTCCACTGGTTTGGAAATATTTATCTATGTTGTTGGAACCAGAACAAACTTTGATTATGGCAACTACATCTTTGATCAAACAATGAAACATGCTGAGAGCTGTGCTATTAAAGGCCCTATTGCTTTTCCCTCCTGTGTGGTATAATCATTGATCAGTATCCTGATATTCTGGTTGAAAAGGACTCTGTGTGCAAAAGAGCCCCTGCACTTGGTTTTCACTATAAGCTGTTTCAGGGAACACATGTCCCTGACATTGTAATGACATCTACTGAGACATCAAATGTCAAAGCTCATTCCAAGAAAGCTGATGTTATAGATGTTCTAAAAGAAACCTGCAGAGAGCCTGATGCAAGAAAAAGGACTCTTGAAGAGCTGATTACTACTCTGGAATAGGAGGAGAATGAAGAACAAATGAGGGAAGAGGATGCTGATGAAGAATAACATGATGGTTCTGCAAGAAGCTTACCAGAAGATGCTGCTGAAAATAGTGCTTCCTCAGGGGATGACAGTACCTGAAGGTCTGTGTTTGCTGAGTTGTAAAGATTGATGCTAGAACTTGCTGCTGCTATTTGATACCTTCTCTCTATTTCTGTGTATTTTGGATTTCCTTTTGATGACTGTATAACTTGAAGTACTAGATCCTTTGGCCTCTTTATGGCTAAAAAGGGGGAGAAGTAATTGTGGTAATTTTGGTAGAATTGGATATTGGTAGTTAGATTAGTTGTTATTAAAAATTCTGTTATTTTGCTGCTTTCTAATCTCTGATTGTTTAGGGGTTTTAGCCAAAAATTTTCCAAAGGGGGAGTTTGTAAGTGTTTGCTTGTTGGCATTAATTTTTGGTAAAACCAGATTTGCGAATGTCATGACTGATGTCATAACATTCTGGGATAAAGACAAATTCTGCAGAAGGAATGTTCTACAAGAACAACTCAGTATGAGTGAATATCATGATGATTAAGCTATGATCATATGTACTGAATTCTACCAAAATCAGTGAGAAGATGTCATAACCAATGTCATAACCAATGTTAAGACATCCTGTACTGATCAAGTTGTTGTGCAGATTTATTGTTCCTGAGAATTTTCAGGAATCTGGTGTGCTATTCTGAGTTGAAGTATATTGACTAGATCAGATGCTCACGTGGATATTAGGTTAACCTTGCTTAACCCTAATCTATTATGATGAAAGCCCAAGACCAAGTCTTTAGGTTAACTTTGGTTAACCCTAGCTATTTTTATGGAAGCCCAAAATGAAGAATAGGCTGCATATATATTTCTCACGAATCCTAATGGTGTGCAGCGCTTGTATTGAAGATCAATAAGGCATTTTGTAGTTGTGATAGTTTTAGTAATTACTGTGAGCTAAGAAATTATCAATTGATACGTGACTTGGTGTAGGATTTGGTTGTAAGGGTTATTTATCACTCAAAGCTTTGAAGCACGAGTGTTGTGTCTCTTGATTAAAGATTTGACGCAAAATCAAGCGTGTGTATTGAAGAATGTCTTCATAATCTTATTAATCAGTAGATTAGTATCACTGCTACGATTGAGGGGGAGTGAGTAGGAACTCAGGTTTAAGTAGGACTTAGATTGAAGTTGCATTGGGTAGGTCTTAAGTGAAGGAGATAAACTGGTTGGTTTATTCCTAAATTAATACCTCTTATAGTGGATTTCCTCCTTGGCTTGGTAGCCCTCAGATGTAGGTGTTGTTATACACTGAACTGGGTTAACAATTGATTGTGTTCTTTACTGTCTTTTAAATTACTGTTTGGTTTGTGTACAATTTGTCTGATACGGTGTCATAACATTCACTGTGACATTAAGTATCTGTTGCCAGAATTTCAAAAGCTATACAGGAAATGCCAGCTCCCAGAATAGAGAAAGAAGGCAGAGGATTTCTGGGACGTCTGAACTACATTGCTCGATTCATCTCACACCTAACTGCTACTTGTGAGCCCATCTTTAAGCTGCTGAAGAAAGATCAAGTAGTACTTTGGAATGAGGAATTCCAGTCCGCTTTCAAAAGGATCAAAGAGTATCTCCAAGAGCCACCTATTCTGATGACTCCAGTTGAAGGGAGACCTCTGATCTTATACTTGACAGTACTCGACAACTCAATGGGGTGTATGCTGGGTCAGCATGACGAGTTTGGCCAAAAAAATCATGCTATTTATTACCTTAGCAAAAAGTTTACCGACTGTGAGACCCGACACTCACTGCTCGAGAAAACTTGCTGCACTTTGGCATGGGCTGCTCGCCGGCTGAGACAGTATATGTTGAATCACACTACTCTGTTGATATCAAAGATGGACCCAATCAAGTATATCTTCGAGAAGCCTGCTTTGTCCGGAAGAATAGCAAGATGGCGGATGATCTTGAATGAGTATGACATCCAATATACGACCCAAAAGGCAATCAAGGGAAGTGTGTTGGCAGACCATTTGGCACATCAGGCGGTGGATGATTACCAGTCTATGAACTTTGAATTTCCGGACGAGAATATCATGCTAGTAACTGACTGTGAGACACCTGGACCGGACGAAGGACCTGAGGAAGGATCCCGATGGTCTATGTACTTTGATGGAGCTTCGAACGCTTTGGGTAACTGCATTGGCGCCGTGATCATATCTCCTAAAGGCTCTCATACTCCGTTCACCGCCCGACCATGTTTCAAATGCACTAACAACATGGCAGAGTATGAAGCATGCATTATGGGTCTTCGAGCAGCAATTGACCTAAGGATTAAGTTTCTAAGTGTCTTCAGAGATTCCACCCTCGTGATCAGTCAGATCAAAGGCAAGTGGGATACGAAACACCTGAACCTTATTCCTTATAAGGAGTATGTATTGACGTTGCTTCCAGATTTCGAAGAGATAACCTTTGAACACTTCCCTAGAGAGGAGAATTAGTTGGCGGACGCGCTAGCTACGATGTCTTCTATGTTTAAAGTCAATTGGGACAACAAAGCTCCCCGGATTATCATTGAAAGACTGGACGAACCCACATATTGCTGTGACATTGAGACTGAAGAGGTAGTTGATAAACCCTAGTTTCATGAGGGGAAGAGGTATCTTGAAGCTCAGGAATACCCCGAGGGGGCATCTATTAATGACAAGAAGTTTCTGAGGAGGTTCGCAGTGAAATTCTTCATCAGCAATGGCATTCTTTACAAGCGTAACCATGATTCAACCTTACTGCGTTGTGTGGATAAGAATGAAGCAGAAAGGATCATGGCGGAGTTACATGAAGGTACTTTCGGAACTCATTCCAGTGGACACAACATGGCAAAGAAAATCCTTCGGGAAGGATATTATTGGTCCACAATGGAAGCTGACTGTTATCAGCATTCTCGGACATGTCACAAGTGTCAGGTATATGCTGATAAGGTGCACATACCTCCAGTTCCTCTGAATGTCTTGACGGCACCTTGACCTTTTGCAATGTGGGGCATTGATATGATCGGCGAGATCAGACCTACAGCATCCACGGGCATCGTTTCATCCTGGTAGCAATTAATTACTTTACGAAGTGGGTTGAAGCAGCTTCCTTTGCCACCGTAACCAAGAACGTCGTGGCACGGTTTATTCAGCACAATCTGATATGTCGATACGGTGTACCAGAGAGGATCATTACGGACAATGGTACCAACCTCAATAACAAGATGATTACCAAACTCTGCAAGCAGTTCAAGATATAGCATCACAACTATTCTCCCTACCAGCCGAAGATGAATGGGGTTGTCGAAGCAACTAATAAAAACATTAATAAGATCATGCAGAAGATGACAGTGACATACAAAGACTGGCACGAGATGTTACCATTTTCTCTTCATGGGTACCGTACTTCAGCGTAGACGTCAACAAGGGCAACACCCTATTCCTTGGTATATGGCATGGAGGCAGTCTTGCCTATTGAAGTTCAGATACCCTCTCTTCGGATCATGAAGGATGCAAGTTTTAGTAAAGATGACTGGATTCAGACCCGGCTTGATCAACTGAACTTAATCGACAAAAAGAGACTTACTGCTATTTGTCATGGTCAGACGTACCAAAAACGGATGATCAAGGCATTTAACAAGAAAGTCAGACGATAAGAGTATCAAGTTGGGGACCTGGTTATCAAGCGCATCATATTACCTCAAGGTGATCCCAGGGGCAAATGGACCCCTACTTACGAAGGTCCATTTGTAGTTAAGAACATTTTCTCAGGAGGAGCCATGATTCTAACCACCATGGATTGTGACAACCTTCCTCACCCTTTCAATGCAGACATAGTGAAAAGATACTACGCATAATCAAAGACCTGCTAGGTTGACTGGCCTAGGCAAAAAATAAGGGCTTCCCGGCGAACCAAAAGGGTTCGGTCAAAAATAAGGGATGAAAATGAAAAAAATTTGTACACGCGGTAAGTCCAAAACCTGAAAAGGCGGCTTGGGCAAAAAAGGGTATTCCGGTGGACTGAAAACCCGAAAGGGCGGTCCAGGAAAAAAATAGGGATCAAAGCGTAACACTATTTCTTATTGGATCACCTTGCATCTAGACTTCAGTATCAACCATCAAGCTCGGATGGCACTAATCAATCTAATTCACCTTCAACCAACAACAAAGTGATGAGATGCTCGAGGACATAAAGGCAATAGCAGAGTTGGAACCCAGTGGGATTATTCACATAGCTATTTTGTTTAGTTTTTCACAAATTGTTAAATTCTATTGCTCGGCGGCGTTCTCTTACTAGGATGTCAACCTCTTGTACAAAAACGCCTATTTACAGGCCAAACTTCAAAATCAATACAATTCATTTTCAAAGAAATTTTAAACTGTTTTTCCTTTATCTGTTTTGTTTTGCAAAGAACGTCCAATGTTCATTTTTGATATATGCATTTAACATTAATTGTTGCTCATAAATATTTACATGCGAAACAAAAGACGAATTACTGGTAATATCAGAAACAGGGGCAATAGAATTGTCCAAGCTGTATAGTTGCTCTGTCAACCAGGTACACGGTAAATTCAGTTGAAGAATATGGCTAAGATACCTTCACTCCCCGCGGGGTAAGACAATAATGGTAGCTCTCCCCCAGCTGAGACTTGTAACTATGAACAAATCAGCAATACTCTCCCCAAGCAGAGTTGATCTACCATCAGTACTGAAAAGGCTGGATATCCCCGACAATCTTAATATTCCCTGGAAGAGTATAAGAATGTTCCCCGACAGAATACAATATACTCCCAGTGGAGTTAATATTTCCCTAGCACGGTCTGAAAAAGCTTCCCCAACAGAGTTGAGGCATCATCCCCAGTAAACTCTGGAAGTTTACCCCCAGCAGAGTACAAAAATAAATCTCCCCAGTCGAGTTCAAAGGATCATTCCCAGCAGAACTCAAAGGATTATCCCCACAGGAGTCTAACAAGGTTATCCCCAACAAGTCGTAACTGAGAGATCATTCCCAGCGAATTCTTTCCTTTCACAAACAGGAATTCAATCCTCAACAGATTCAGTATCACCAGCAACGGTAATCCATCCCCACAGAGTAATCTCCTCATCAGTTTATTCCCCAACGGAGTTATCTTCTCCCACAGGTTTATTCTCGCAATCACCTTCGTTCACCATCCCCAGCGGAAACGAAGAATTCAACGCTATCTCCAGCAGCTATCCGGGATTTATTTTCCCCATCTAAAACATTACATTTCCATACATCATGATACATGCATATATGCATCATACCATACAATCTCATTTATGTTGAGAACATCATTACTTGATCCATATCATGCATTGCATATGACTGACATTTACCTTTCAGGAAAGATGCAGTTAAATTCTCATCTATGTCAAAGACCTTCTCTGGTCCAGTTAAATCGATTCCTAAAGATTTTTCTGATGCTGATCCAGTTGAAGTTCTCCAAGACCTTGTCTGGTCCAGTTAAATCGATTCCTAAAGATTTTTCTGATGCCGATCCAGTCAAAGTTAATCCAAGATCTTGTCTGGTCCAGTTAAATCGATTCCTAAAGATTTTTCTGATGTCGATCCAGTAAAAGTACATCCAAGACCTTCTCTGGTCCAGTTAAATCGATTCCTAAAGATTTTTCTAATGCCGATACAGTTTAAGTTATTCCAAAACCTTGTCTGGTACAGTTAAATTGATTCCTAAAGATTTTTCTGATGCCGATCCAGTCAAAGTTCATCCAAGACCTTCTCTGGTCCAGTTAAATCGATTCCTAAAGATTTTTCTGATGCCGATCTAGTTGAAGTTAATCCAAGATCTTGTCTGGTCCAGTTAAATCGATTCCTAAAGATTTTTCTGATGTCGATCCAGTCAAAGTTCATCCAAGACCTTCTCTGGTCCAGCTAAATCGATTCTTAAAGATTTTTCTGATGCCGATCCAGTTGAAGTTAATCCAAGATCTTGTCTGGTCCAGTTAAATTGATTCCTAAAGATTTTTCTGATTCCGATCCAGTCAAAGTTCATCCAAGACCTTCTCTGATACACTTAAATCGATTCCTAAAGATTTTTCTGATGCCGATCCAGTTGAAGTTATTCTAAAACCTTGTCTGGTCCAGTTAAATTGATTCCTAAAGATTTTTCTGATGCCGATCCAGTCAAAGTTCATCCAAGACCTTCTCTCGTCCAGTTAAATCGATTCCTAAAGATTTTTCTGATGTCGATCCAATTGAAGTTATTCCAAGACCTTGTCTGGTCCAGTTAAATTGATTCCTAAAGATTTTTCTGATGCCGATCTAGTCAAAGTTCATCCAAGACCTTCTCTGGTCCAGTTAAATTGATTCCTAAAGATTTTTCTGATGTCGATCCAGTTGAAGTTATTCCAAGACCTTGTCTGGTCCAGTTAAATTGATTCCTAAAGATTTTTATGATGCCGATCCAGCCAAAGTTAATCCAAGACCTTCCCTGGTTCAGTCAGATCGCCGATAAGATCTCCCTGATTCATATTCCAGTCGAAGTTTAGACCACCTATCAACAGTCTCCAAATGGAATCTGTAAGCCCATTCCAGACATCACCAGGCTGATACCACTTCATGCGAGTGCAAATTTCTAGGCACTCTAGTGTTCAATCATCTTCCACCTTCGGATCACGAAAGGCCCGAAAGCCAATCTATATCCTCAGTTTTAAGAAAATTAAACAGGGGAAGTTGTTGTACCCCAAAATTTTCCCTCTCATATTTCTCAAGACATGTCAATAATAATCTCCAAGTGGATCAAGATTGCTCAAGAGTTGGACAGTCAAGCTATCTCCTAAGGCAGTTAATCTCAAATTAGGGTTTTGTGTTGCATCAAGGTCCTTGCATATAAATGACCTCAAGTTCTCCCCAATGTCTTAATATGTTCTCAAGTTCATCCATGTCAAATTTCAAGCCTTGCAGAGGAAGTTTGCTCAGTCAATTGCTCAAGAGGTCCAAAAATCGACTGTGCTAGGGCAAAAGTCAACTGTGACCCAAATACAGTCAAACTTCAAGATTTTTTTGTCAACATTCTCATTTTGAAGGATATTTCATCATTTGATCAAGTTTTGATCATGATTCATCAAGGATTGCTCAAAATTCATCAAGACTCAAAAGTTGCTAAATTAGGGTTTTGTAGGAAAATTCAACTCAACTTTGACCAAGCATATCTTTCTCATAATTTATGAGAAAAGACCCATCCAAAGCTCATTTTTAAGAGGATACAATTTCCTACAGTCCATCTTCATACCCTAAGATCAAGAAATGCACTCACAAAAAGTTACAAATTTGGACATTATAGGTCATTTTTGAAAGTCAACAAAAACACCTTTTTTTCCAAAGCTTATAAATTGAGTACGGAATATAAAAATGCAATGATACAGAATGGGTTGGTTATAGGACATATCAAGCTTTCTAAAAAGTCCAAGAACACCTCCAAAAGTTCAAAATTGAATAAGTTATGCATTGTTGAAGTTGGGCATTTTTGCAAAATTGCCAAAAGTCAACTATCCCCAAAACTTCAAATTTTATCAAATGGGCCCATTCTTTTTCACTTGATTTGATCTTGTCACACTACACACGTGTCCTAGCTTCAGCCTTGTGTCCATTTATTGATTTTTCTATTTTATTTGATTTTTTATTGAATTAATTCATTTTAAATCAATTTAAATCAATTTAAATCAAATAAAATCCAAATATTGATGACTTAGGATCTTTTTGGTTGTTACAGGTCTTAATTATCATCATGATCATGATCAAATCCGTATCAAGCTTTTCATGTACAAAAATATTGGATTTTGGACAAGTTTGGAAATTTATCAATGGAGGATCAAATCAAATCCTAAAACATCGATGCATAAAGATTCAAGTCCAAATTGTTGACCTAATCTAATGATGCATACATATAAAAGCCAAAGGGACACGAATTAGAGGTTGGAAGCTGCAAAATCACAAGAACAAAACTTGAGAAAACTTAAAAAAACCTTGAAACTGAAATCCTTCTTAGAGGCCAATTCAGAACCAAAACTCAACGTGAATCAATTGCTGGACATCCACTGAGTCAGTAGCAATCAAAAGAAAGCTCCCAGACCCTCTCAATCGCGTTGTAAGTCTCTCAAAACCTCGCCCTATATTTGAAATTGCAACTCCATATTTCTGCATCTTTTGAACAAATCTTTGGTATATTCATGCTTATCGTTCAATTTCTGAGCCTGTAACCCCCTAGCCGAATCTAGGGTTCTTGGTTCTTGTTTTCTGGGCATTTTATTTTCAGGCAAAATCAGGGCAATTGATGGACATAGACATGTTCAAGAGGGAGAAACGAGCATGACCATGGTCTTGGATTGAGTTTTCATGGCTTGGAATTGGTTTTAGGTTTGACCTAGGGATTCAGTTGTGGATTTGAATCTGCAGGAAATATTACAGGGATGAACGAGGAAGATGATGACGCGTCTTCCCCTGGTTGGCCGGTTTAAAACTTCGCGCGTGTTTTTTTGTATTGCTGGCAAATTATTGTTGTTTCACATATAATATTCTTTGTCTATTACACTAACAATTAAAAGGCGTTGGTTGAGTGGTAAGGGCGTGTGCTTGGTGACTAACAGGACCTGGGTTCGAATCCCAGGTCCCCATATTATTTGTTGCATTTTTCAGCCAAGTGATTCCATGCAATATCAAAGGCGTAGCATACCATGGTCCCTCATTCAAATGCTTGCCAGATGGCCCCAGGGCAGATTTGGTGGTCCAAAGGTGATGTCCATCATATGCTTTAGTCAACGTGCACACGTGGAAGCAGGAAAAGTCATCCATGCCAAGTCAAATGGGCCTTGAAATTGCTAATCTCACCCCCTAATCAGGCCCATATATTTCTAACTTTCTCTATTTTCTTTCTTTTATTTATTTATATTGTTTATTTATTTTTCACAATTTCACTAACCAATTAATTTTTTTCCTCATAAAATCAAAAAACCAAAAAATATATTTTATTTATTAAAATTAATTTCAGTACTTTATTTTTATTAATAAACATTAATTGAATTAACTTAGTTTTAATTAGGTATAAGTTTAATATCTTTTGCAAATAATTAAAATCAATTTAGATAATTAGGTTTTACTAACTTTGATTAATTTATTTTTATTTCTTCAAATACTCAAAGATCCAAAAATATCTTTTTTTAATTAATTAATTTGTTTATTAATTTAATGTTAACCTACTTTAATTTCTTCCATTAATTCAAAAATAACCAAAAAAATTCTTTCTTTAATAAACAAGGGGTCAAAACCCTAGAATACGCCCGATTTAATTTTCTCGCACGCGATCTATTTTGTTCCATATTGTATCTGTTTCCGGAATGTAATAGCTTAATTAGGACTTTAATTATTTTATCGCTTTATTTACTTTTTGCATTTTAATTTCAAGGGTTGCTTTGGGCGATGTAAATACCCGACGCCTTGTAATAGTTAGATTTAATTTCCGCAACTTATAAACTGTTAGATGTTTGATAAATAGGGAATGCATGACAAGATCAAATGTTAAACCTAAAATCAACATAGATAACCATTGACATGTACAAAGACAAAATAACTGAAAACAACACACTCGCACATGCGCACTCTTAGGGTACACCTCACTTGGTTGTCTTCGAACGTAGTCATTGAGTATAGGAATTTTTAGAGGTCGCCCTCTTATCCAAAGATCATAGTTGCCTCGAAACGGTTGCCTCAGAAAAATAATCTAAGACATTAGGGTTACCGCTAAGGCGTCCTAACATTGCTTTAGTGACCACACGTCCCTTAATCGAATTGACCCTTAAAACTCCAATAGCGACGCTACCTACTCGTCAATAGTGGGATAGCATTGTCTAAAGGACATTAGTACAGATTGATTCCTTTTTCGAGTAGGTAGATGGTTCTTAAGTACTTGCTCCTTTCAAAACAAAATAAAACTTTTCACACTTACACCTTTCAAACAAAAACTTCTTTCAAGCCCACAAACACAAAGAAAAGCAATTTTTGAAAACACTTTGAGCAAGTACCTAAGAGCCCGTGGATAACCACAGATAGAAAGGGTGCTAACACCTTCCCTTTCTATAATCTACCCCCCGGACCCGAGAAACATCTCGAAAAAGGAGTTTCTTTTGCTTTTTTTCCTTTCCTTGTTGGATAAAATAAAAGACGGTGGTGACTCTTGCTTACCGTGACATTTTGCGAAAACAAACACAAAACGTGAACCAGCATTCCAAAAATAGTCAGTTCTCTCCCACCGTATCATAACTCTCATTCAAAACTTGGCACAAGGACAAGAAGAACTAAGGGTCCTCATTAACAAACTGCATCAGGATGGATGTAACCAAATGGGGCATACGACTAAGGTTGAGGATCAAGTCATCATTCAACCTCCTTTGAGACAAGAAACTGAGAGGAAACCTCCCCAGTTTGCTTCAGGGTCACAAGCCCAATAACAATCTCACCAACGTTAACAGGGTAATCGGCGTAAGCAAAATACATCTGGAAGACGCTTCACTGAGATTAACATGTCATTATCTCAAGTGTTGCAACGCTTGTTGGAAGTCAAGCTGATTGTATTAAGAAATACCCCTCGGAATCCCAACACAGCCGTTCCAGGGTATAATCCAAACGTAAGATGCGCGTTTCACTCCAACAGTCCTGGACATGACACTGATAGCTGTTGGGCTTTGAGAAACAAAATTCAGGATCTGATTAAAGAAACAACACTGGAATTCACATAAGATGGCCAGATGAAAATCTTCCACTGAGGGCTCTCCGCCTAAATGACAAGTTTGGACAAAGAGACTTCTGTTCATTTTGAATTTCCATTTGTAATTTTTTTTGTTATTCAAACAATTATCTGTTATTATCAAACTTTGTTTCATTAATGCATTGCGTGTGTTTGTATTGAATTATTTTATTTTCATTACATTTTAAACTATGCTTTTTTTACTCGCTTTATGACATTCAACTCTTTCTAAAAGTCACAAGCCTTTAGAGGGAGGATGAAGAAAACAATGCCATAATCTCATACAGTATGCTTTTGGACAGACCTTGCTGACGATGTACAGGCGTTTCTTTCAAATCCTAAACACTGGAGTTATAAGGAAGATAATCCCTAGTCAACCCCTTCGAGCCAAAGAAGTATAAGTTTTTTGTTTTAGCACAAATTGAAACCTTTAATCAAAACCTGGGGTAGGGTAGTCTCTCAGTTAATTCAAATGCGTGTTAAAGTCGCAAACTCTCATCTTGTAATACAATGAATGAGATCAAAAACATTCCTTTGGAATCAAAAGATGGTGACCGTTCCCTATCACATAGGAAGTCACTATCTCTCAAAAAAGAAAATCCCACTGAGTCGAAACCTACAAAGGAGACTTAAGAAAACTGGGGCATCCCGCTGACTGTAATCTCAAAAACAGGAACAATCAGGAAAAAATTAGGGATAACAAATAAAAAAAAGAAAGATTTCTCTACGAATCCTCAACAAAATTAATGTTGCAACAATGACTGCCTTCCAACAAACTCAACTTGTTTGAACCATCACCAAAATTTCGTTCCAAACTCATTTGGATTTCAAACGCACAATTAACTGAGTTTAGGACTGAAGAACATCACGAAGACCGGGTGGGTACAAATATACTTTGAGCCTTTATCCTTTGTTTCTTTAAAACCGTGAACCAAGCCACTTTACAACCTTTCAAAAGTCCTAATTGAAGCACGGGTTAGTTCGAAAGCATATTGTTACAAAAGGTATCCTGACTCCTGTAAGGCTTTGCTCTAAATCCTGGGTCGATTTTTTCTTACAAAAGTTTTCTGCTAAAAACGCATTTTCAAAATTTCAAGACAAGCATAAACTTTGCATTATTTGAATATTGTTGTTTGCATATGGTTATTTTTTTGGCAACGAAAAATTCACACATTGAAAATCCAATGAACGGAAGGCTCTCTCAGTGAACAAAGTCATTTCAAGCGGGATGACACTTCCATTGCAAGAATCTTCTATCAACAAGGGGACATGACATATCATTGTCCAAGTAACCTGGGGCAGTCCAGTCAAGGTTTCAAGAAATCTCTCAAAGTGCAGAATAAACAGGGGCAAGTCTCCGTCCCCGTTACTTGGGGCATTGAACGTCAGTCCCAACAAAGGTTTGTATATAGTCAAACATTCCCCAGCGGAATCCTCCTCAAACAACAAAACAGGAACCCCCATTGGAAACATTCTAAGCAAAGTTAAAGCCATGCATACTCTTCAACAGCAGTCCAGGATTTATTTTCCTCGGCATCAGTTGAAGATATTCCAAGACTTTCGTCTGGCTCAGTTAAATCAATTCTAAGATCTTTCCGATCCAGTCAAAGTTAATTCAAGACCTTCTCTGGTTCAGTCAGATCGACACTAAGATCTCCCTGATTCTTAAAGATATTCCAGATTTTTGTTGTTTTAGATAAATCTCTCAACGGCTTATTCTGATTCACTTCCAAATTTTGTTGTTTCAGATAAATCTCCCAACGATCCAGTTCAACTTTCCATCGACAATCACCTTTGGATGGCATCTATAAGCCCATCCTCGACGATTCTCCTCTGTTTCTTGGATGGCATCTTTTAAGCCCATTTTCATACACAATCGAATCAACACATCATCTGAATCTCCAGCGGAGCTAAAACCTTGAAGTGCATATCCTTAACAGAATGAAGATTCTCATTCTTGAAACCCCAGAAGATTGGCATACACCCAAGCTCCTGATCCTTAACAGAATGAAGATTCTCATTCTTGAAACCCCAGAAGATTGGCATACACCCAAGCTCCTAATCCTTAACAAAATGAAGATTCTCATTCATGAAACCCCAGAAGATTGACATACACCCAAGCTCTTGATCCTTAACAGAATGAAGATTCTCATTCTTGAAACCCCAGAAGATTGGCATACACCCAAGCTCCTGATCCTTAACAGAATGAAGATTCTCATTCTTGAAACCCCAGAAGATTGGAATACACCCAAGCTCCTGATCTTTAATAGAATGAAGATTCTCATTCTTGACTGCCAGAAGATTGGCATACACCCAAGCTCCTGATCCTTAACAGAATTAAGATTCTCATTCTTGACTCCCAAAAGATTGGCATACACCCAAGATCCTTATATCCCCGTCAGAATGAAGATTCTCATTCTTGACTCCCAGAAGATTGGCATACACCCAAGCTCCTGATATCCCCGTCAAAATGATGATTCTCATTCTTGACTCCCTAGAAGATTGGCATACACCCAAACTCCTGAACCTTTTCCAAACAGGAATAAGCTTTTTTCCCCAGAGTCCTGAACTTACTCTCCAGCAGTAAAGGCCTTCTTCCCCACAGAGTTTTTACTCCCCAGCAGAATGAAGATTCTCATTCTTAACTCCCCAGTTTGAAGTCCCCGAGGATTCAAATTCCCCTAGCAGATTGAAGATTCTCATTCCTGATTCCCGAGTGAAGTTACCAGAGTTTTCATTACTTCCCAGCATGAATTTGTCAGAATTTTTAATCCCCTGCAGATCGAAGATTCTCATTCTCACTTCTCAAATGAAGTCCCCAAGGTTTCAATATTCCCCAGGAGATCGAAGTTTCTCATTCTTAATTCTTCGCAGATGCCATCAGAGTCTTCCTTATTCTCCAGTAGATCAAGGTTTTTCTTTTGTCTAATCCACAATAGAGATCGTCAGAGTTTTCCTTATTCCCCAGCCGAGTAAGGATTTCCATGGTGTAATCTCCAGCCATAGTCATCAAATTTCTCTGGATTCCCCAAGCGGTTTTTTCAAGCAGACTTGAAGGATCCTTATATCTCCAGGAAAGTCGTGAAGGATTCCCACATCCCCGCAGAAGTTGTCAAAACTTTTGATAATCCCCGCAAGTCGCCAAGGATTTTCTATCCCCAACAGTGGTCCAAGGATTTCTCATCCTCAACAATCAAGGATTTTTAATCTCCAACAGCGGTCAAGGATTTACTTTCCCCGGCAGCAGTCAAAGATTTTATTATCTCCAGCTATCAAGGATTTATTTTCCTCCGCAAGACAGCTAATCAGCTTACATGCACATACATTACACTCACCTATCATAAACATTGATAAAACACATATATTGCATCATACATTTCATGCAACATAACTTTATGTTTCAGCTAACATTTTACCCTTTTCAGGATAAGATTAACAGGCTACCAATATACAATCATGAAAACAGCTTAGAGATGCTCCAGACATGGATGCTATTCTATTGCATATTCAGATTCAAAGTTCAGAAAACAGCTTAGAGATGTTCCATACACGGATGTTGCTTATTCAGATTCAAAGCTCAGAAAACAGCTTAGAGATGCTCCAAACACGGATGTTATTCTATTGCTTATTCATATTCAAAGTTCAGAAAACAACTTAGAGATGCTCCAGACACTGATGTTATTCTATTGCCTATTCAGATTCAAAGTTCAGAAAACATCTTAGAGATGCTCAAGACACAGATGCTATTATGTCGCTAATTCAAATACAGTTGCATCTAGGATACGCTCCAGACACGGATTCCATTCCATTGCTCATACAGATTCAATCTCCAGATACAACTCAGATACGTTCCAGATACGGATACCATTCTGATGTTCATTATCCTGATTTTCAACAAACCTTCTCTGATGGCATATTTAAGCCCATCTCTAACAAGATTCAATCATCTCCAAATGGCATCTTTAAGCCCATTTCCTCAACTATATTTTGATGAGTGCAAATTTACGAGCACTCTAGTGTCCAATCCTCTTTTACCTTCGAGTCACGAAAGGCAAACTCGCCAATCTAACTCTTCAGGTTCAAGAAGATGGAACAGGGGAAGCTGTTGTACCCCAAAATTTTCCCTCTCATTTTATCAAGATTTCCCCTCATAAGACTCTTTAGACTCCAGACAAGATTAGGGTTTGCTCTGCTTAAGACATCTCCTTGCACTGATGACCTGAAATTAGGGTTTGAGTTTGCACAGGGATTTTTGGACTTTCAATGCCTAATCTGACTTTCATATTTCATGTTGTACTTATAAGATTTCCCACACCAAGTTTCAAACCTTGAATCAAATTTTTTCCCAGTCAATTGGACAGTTGACCTAAAAATCAGTTGTATTGGGGAAAAAGTCAAATGTGGCCAATTTACATTCAAACCTCATAATTTTTTATCCACATCAACATTATAGATTCATATGAACCATTTGATCAAGTTTGGACCACAACTCCTCAAGAAATTTGATCAGATCATCAAAAGGGCAAAATGGTCATTTTTAGGGTTTTTGACTACAGAAGGGCAATTTTTGATTTTTTTTCACCTAGCCAATGGCAAAGTGGGTTCAAGCATGGATTCAAGGACTCAATGGCATCATCTTGACCTAATCACAAGATTCAAAAGATCTCAAATGCATTGGATTGACAGATGAATTTTCCAGTCAACTGATCAAAAATCAACTATACACTGAAAAGTCAAACTTTGACTTTTTTGTCAAAATCAAGTGCCAAGGGTTATTTTTCATCAAGATGTGTCAAAACATGAAACTTGTTCACCAAGAAACTTAAATTTGGAAATTAGGTTTTGAAATGGAAAATTTTCATAACTTAGAAATTTTCTAAGTTATGAAAATTTCTTATTTTTTCCCAACTTTGCCCAACTTTTTCACCATGATGCAATTGGATTCAAACAAAACTTCCAACATTAAAGTTGTAGTCCTCCACAAAATCTACAACTTTTATTCACAAAGTTTTCCAAAAATATGCTTGGATCTCAAGTTATGATTTTATGAATAAGGGTCCATGAAACTTTTAACTTAGTGAAATTTTGCCCTAGTTTAGGCAGGATTTTGACCTATCTTCATGGAAATGTTTCACATAGTTCCAAGTGGAATCTAAAAATTCATTTCAAAGATGGATTGTAGAGCATGTTACAAGCTTTCCAAAATGTCCAATAACTCTCCAAAATCATTTATGGTTAGGGAGAATTGAAGAAACGAAAATGGCCATTTCTCACTTTTGTCCATGACATTTTTCATGTTGCTACAAGTTGCAAATTCTGTCCAACCATGCTTGTACTTGGTTTACAGGTCCTTAAACCCTTCTACACTTAAAAATTGAATGCAAACACAATGGATTAAGGCTTTATTCTGAGCTTTAGAAGATTACACATTGAATTAATCCATTTTTGGCAAAAAGGCAACAATGCCATTTACATAAAGCACAACTTTTGCATTTTTGTTTGTCTTAAGCATTGGACTTAATCTTTTGCAGAAAACCACATCCACAAATATAGGAAAAGTATACCAACTATGTGCAGACCCTAAGCTAGATTGTACAAGCCTTTGCATTGTCAAAATCACCTTTTGCTTCAAAACCAAGTCATTGTGCCAAAAGTCCATATCTTGGCAATCTGATAAAACCAAAGCTGGTGAACATTTGAACCAACTTGAACACATTATACTAAGCCAGAAACACGAGCTAGCAACCTCTCAAACACCCTTGTACACCAAAAACCCCATTTTATGCCAAAACAGGGCAGGATCTGCAAATCATAAGCCAAATCACAATCCACTCGTGCATTTTGCTTGCAACCAGTTCCAACACACTCGATACAACATACCTAAGCTATCCCGACCATTCCCAAGTCACTGTAACTCCATTTACACACTTCACCATTTTCAAATTCTGACTTTGCAGGTTGAGTTCTACAAGCATATTCAAGCTATTTCGAAGCAGGCTAAACATTGGGAAAGCTCAAAGGAACTTCAAGCAAGCTCACAAGTATCTCAGGCCTCACATTGCCATACTCGAGCTTGACTGAAACAGGTATTTCACAAACTTCTATCTCCTTATTTAGGAATCATTTGGCTTAGGTTTGTGAAGCAAAAATGTAGTCCTCATTGCCCTTGAGTTGTACATATGCATAGAATTCATTTAAGTTAACTGAGCTGGGAGAATTTGAATGATGAACTTTCTGAAAATACTAGGTTAGAAATTAGGACCAGAGAAATTATCTCTGGTCTTTGAGAGTTAGATTAAGTTTTTTACATGGTTAGAATCGTGTGATCATGCTCTATAACTTTCATGTTGCAAGTTTTTGTTTTTGAGCACGTATGCAGGATTTCCAAGTTTGAACAGGGCGCACATTTTTGTTTGATCAGAGGTTAGAGATGAAGTGGAAATGGGCTGGGCCTGACTTGGATTTGTTTTTGACACCCCCCCCCCCATTCTGTTTTCTGCACCCCCTTGGCCCATTTGATTATTTTTTGCATATTTTTCTATTTTCTTTTACATTTCTGACTTTTATTATTTTTCTAAATATAAAAAATCACCAAAAATATTTTCTTTAATTTTCACATTTTATTTTATTATTTTTATTATTTTTTTGGATATAGAAATAGTTTATTTAAATAATATACTTTTATTTTCTTAGAATAAAAACTTGTAAATACTATAAAAATATTTTTTATTTTTATTTTTATTATTTATACACTTAAATAATATTTTCTTACACATTTTTATTTTTTAATATTTTGTATATATTATTTTTATTTTCTTTGTACATAAATAAAATAAATCATTAATATAAGGCATATTTTCTTTTAAAAACAAAAATTAGGGTATTCACCCTAAGACTTAAATAATTTATTTTACATACCTAAAATAAAATACAAAAACATTTTTTGCATATTTATATTTAATTGCATATTTAAATATTTTGCTTATTTATTTATTTGTACAATGAATTTAATTTGGTTGTAATAGTTGAATTAGGGCTTTTATTTTCTTGCAAATACCCCCTATTCAAACTTGTATCCCCCTCCCCATAATAATGTTGTAATAGTATTAGATTTACTTTTACGCACTTTATTACTTTCAAATATGCCATGATAGAAAGATTAGGGTTTGTATGATAAACAAAATCAAACAAATAGCTTGACCTAATATAAGACAAAAAAGCATGAAAAATGACAACACAATGTACACAAGCACCCCTAGGGTTTCATCCACTTGTTTCCTTAAAATGGCCATGGTATGCATGCTAGGTATCTTGGCAAAACAATCAAAAACAAAAAGATCATAGTCCCTCGATGACGCTATATTTATTGCGTATACAAAAATGATCTAGTCCCTCAAACAAAAACTTGCTAAGATAATTAGCACCATTGCTATCATGATCATACGATGACCCGCGACTGTCCCGTTTAACATCCAAACACAAGGTTATTTACCAAATACAATGGTAAAACAACAATGTCAAAGGGTTAAAAATGTAAAGGAAAGATCTTTGAGTAGGTAGTTAGATGCTCCTAGTTACTTGATCAAATTTGCAAACATCCTTGCTATTTTCCAAAACACATCACAACACAATTTCAAAACATTTCCCAAAACAAACTTTCAAACATTGAAACATTTTTCAAAAGATAAAACACCTTTGTATACATTCAAACAAGAATCATTACAAAGGTTGCCACAACGATGGCCTCTTTTCAAAATACTTTCAAAACCACACACAAAAGTACCATTTCAAACAATTGAAAAGCAAAAGCAAGTGATCTAAAACAAGTAACTAAGAGCCCATGGAAAACCATGGATGAAAAGGGTGCTAGAACCTTCCCTTTTCATAATCTACCCCCCGAACCCAAAAACAATCTCAAAGGTCTTTCCTGTGCTTTTTGACCTTTTCTTTGGATAAAATAAAAAGCCGGTGGCGACTCTTGCTAAACCGAAACATTTGCAAACACAAACGCAAAATCTCAAGTCAGTTCTCCCACCGCATCACACCAGGCCTCAGACGAAAGCCATAACCTTTCTGTTTCCAAGCCTCAAATGAAAGATAGAACCTTGCTGACTCCAACCCACAGTCGAAGGAGACAAAGGAAAATCGAAGGACATGACTCCACTGACTCCAACCCCCAGTCGAAGGAGACAAAGGAAAATCGAAGGGCATGACTCCACTGACTCCAGACCCCAAATCGAAAGAAACCAAAGAACACAGAATCGAAGGGTGTTCCCGCGTTAGTCGAAATACCTTTTTTTTCTTGCCTTTATTTTATTTTTGCCTTTATAATTTCATGTTATTCAATATGGTTGTAATAGTGTAGGGTTTTATCTTTTTTGCATTTTATTATTTTTGTATGCTTGCTAGTAAAATAGGAAATGTATGGCAAGATAAAATCAACAAGTAGACAACCCCTAATCAAAGACTAAATGTATGCGAATCAAACACACTTACACACAAGCACCCCTAGGGTTACTCCACTTGGTTGCCTTGAACAAAATGGCCATGTTACGCATGTAAGGTATCTTAGAAAAACAAACAAAAAAATATAAGATCATAGCCCCTCGATGACGCTATTCAAAAGTTGCCTTATAAAATGATCTTGGTCCCTAAAAAATGCTAAGATACTTTGCAACATTGCTATCATGGTTATACGATGACCCACGCCCGTTCCGTTTACATCCAAAGATATGGTTGCTTACCAAATCAATGGTAAATCAACAATGTCAAAGGAATAGAAGATGCATAAGAAAGACATTTGAGTAGGTAGATAGCTTCTAAGTTACTTGCTCCATTTCAAACAATCCTTGCTATTTTTCAAAACAAACACACACACATTTCAAAAACATCTTACAAACATTGAAAACATTTTCAAAAGACAAACATCTTTGTATACATTCTTGTGAACGAGAATCATTACAAAGATTGCCTAAACAAATGGCCTCTTTTACAAAATACTTTCAAAACCGCATCAAACACCATTTCAAACAAACCAAAGCAAGTGATCTAAAGCAAGTAACTAAGAGCCCATGGAAAACCATGGATGAAAAGGGTGCTAATAGCTTCCCTTTTCATAATCTACCCCCCGAACTCAAAAACATCTCTAAAGGTCTTTCCTGTGCGTTTTCACCTTTCCTTTTGGATAAAAGAAAAGTCGGTGGCGACTCTTGCTAAACCGCAACATTTGCAAACACAAACGCAAAACATCAAGTCAGTTCTCCCACCGTATTACAGAACTGGCGACTCTGCTAGGGAAAAACTAAGAAGTGGGGTTACCTTAGGGTTTAGATCACATTTACTTGCTCACATTGTTTGACTTGTTTTCTTTACATTATGGTTCTTGTTTAGGTTTGAATCCTCCACTCGGATTTAGGAAACATTATAGGTAAATAGCAATACATTGTGGAAACTGTGTGGGGTATACCGACATGGTCTAAGCAATAGCTATGTTAGTGTGACATATTTGTGGGTACCGGCAGCCTTTGAGTTAATCAAAGAGAATACGGGGCCGCTGAGTGATGTCATGAAGCACTAATGAACTTCTAGAACCCTTTACTTGACCAACTTGGCCTTTTAGGATGTAGTGAGATAACCGGCTTTGGTACAGTCCAAAGTTGGTAGATACTCGATACTACACTCATTGAGGGTTGGTTTTTTGGGATATTTCGGGAGCCATTAAAGAGGCTTGAGCTGAAACAATGACCAAGGAAACAATCCTGTGATATTGAGCTCCTTAGAACCTGGTTACTATTGTTAGGACAGGTTGAGCCAACTAAACTTCAAGAGGGTACTTACCTATGAAACCCCATGCAAGCCTAAACTAAGAAATTGTTTGATTTGTTTGTATATTCATACTTGTACATAACATCATGGACATCATGAACATGATATGCATCCAGTAACCATTTCAAGGATTTTGGAGATTCATCTTTGTTCTTGTTTTGTGGGATATGGATTCACTTCGCAGGAAAACTATCCAAATCAACCTTGTAAGAATTCCTCCATAACTCAAGGAGCTAGCTTCAAGGATCCCTTATAACTCTCCGTTCAACGAGAGACATGGCCGTCTACTCAACTTGGTCACCTCTAACACAAAGGAGGATATGATGAAGGTTCTCTTCCAGTTCTTCGACCCTTTGCATCATTGCTTCATATTTCCTGACTATCAACTTGTGCCCACTTTGGAAGAATTCTCTCAACTTTTGAGGATTCCTATTCTCAATCAACTACCTTTCAACGGTACGGAAAGAGATCCAAAGCCAGAAGAGATTGCTCAAGCCCTGCACTTGCACTCATCTGATGTCCCAACTCATTGGGAAACTAGAAGTGGTGTCAAAGGCTTCTTGGCAAAGTTTCTGTTTGAGAAAGCCCAAAGTTGTTGGAATTCCCTAGACTTGCAAGCATTTGAGGAGATTGTTTCTCTTCTTATCTATGGGATGGTCTTGTTCCCCAATCCTAACCAACTCATAGATGTGAGCGTTGTCAAAATCTTCATGTCTCGCAAAGAGAATGTTATCATTGTTGACCGTTGTGGGGAATTCCCTAATGTCCCTCTACTTGGCATTAGGGGAGGCATCACCTACAACCCATGCTTAGCTCTAAGACAGTTTGGTTATACCCGAAGGGATGGCCCACATGATATGATGATTCAAGGTTTAGTTTTCGACTACGACAACAATGATCAAGGACTTCGCCAGAGATTCATACAAGCTTGGAGGATGCTAAACAAGGTGGATAGCAAGACTTTGGGACACAAGAATTCCATCCCTCTTGAGCCTTACCTCAAGTGGGTACGAACCCGCGCTCAAAGTCTTATGATGCCTTATCCTTCCATTCTCCCAGTGATTATTGAGCCTGTTAAGGAGGGAGAAGTTCCATACATTATCCTACATCCTGACATGCCTACATCACTCGAAGACCTACAAAGGGATTAGATACAGCTCAAAGGAGAGCATGATACTTTCGAAGCCCAATTCTACGTAAGCGAGAAGAAGGTTTTGGAACTCACTCGGCTACTTCATGAGGAGCAGACTCTAAATACCTACATTGCACTAAAGAGGATGCACAATGTCTTTTTATCTTAGAATTTTTTATTATTTTGCCCAAGGGGCATTGATGTACTCAAATTCTATCTTATCGATATAACGTGTGTTTCTTTTTTTGTTTGAAACAAATTTGAATTTTTAAATCCTTGAAAGCATTACATGAATACATATCATTCATCATAAACATAAACAGGTCTTTGCAACAAGTTTCCTCATCTCTCCACTGTTTATTTCAGTAAGATGGATCTCGAACAGACGGTCAAAGACCTTCGAGCTCAAAACACATAATTTCAACAGTTACTCATGACCTTAGCCAAGGGGCAAGAGGAGCTGAAGACTCTGCTGGAAAAAGAGAAAGAGAAAAAGAAGAAAGAGAAGAAGCCAGCTGGTGTGGTAATCATGGGCAGAAGGTTTCAAGGACAAGCTAGAAGGACTTTAGATTTTCCAGCAACATCTGATGAAGGGGAAAGAAAAGGAAAAGAAATGGAAGTTCCGTCAGACTCTGAAGAAGAGGAGGAAGAGGAGGACTACTTTGAACAATAATACCCTCCGGCTGATGATAAGTACAGACACCTGGAAGAGCGTTTAACCGCTATGGAAATACAGAGAGTACCGGGTCTAGATTTTGAAGAGTTGGGGCTGGTGTCAGGAATTGTGATCCCACCAAAGTTTAAAGTGCCCCTATTTGCAAAATATGATGGAGTGTCATGTCCTAAAATGCACCTCCGGTCATATGTCAGAAAGATTCATCCGCACTCTGCTGACAAAGACTTGTGGGTCCACTTTTTCCAAGACAGTTTATCAGGAACGCAAATTAATTGGTTTTACCAATTAGAAAGGGTCGACGTCCACAATTGGGAAGACCTGGCCGCAGCTTTCTATAAACAATACCAGTACAACACTGATTTGGCGCCTACCCGTACTCAACTTTAGAGTATGGCTATGGTTTCCAATGAGGGCTTCAAAGATTACGCGTAAAAGTGGAGAGATCTAGCCGGAAGAGTGTAACCCCCTCTGTCTGAAAGGGAGTTGGTGGAAATGTTCTTGGGAACTCTATCGGGCCCTTTCTTCAATCATCTGATTTGGAGTTCCTCTGTAGGGTTTACTGAATTGATATTAACCGGCGAGAGGGCGGAAGTTGGTATAAGAAGTGGGAAGATTCAGAAAGATTCGTCTGCCTCTACAACTGTGAAAAAACCCTTCACTGGGAAGAAGGAGGTGTATGTTGTTTATTCATAGAGGAATCAGGGAAGAACTGAATGCCGACCAACGGTGGGGGATGTTATGATCCCAAAGCCCGCATCTGACCAGCCCAGAAATAACCAGCCAAGGGTGGAAAGGCCAGTCCAGCAATTCACCAAGATTAACATGACTCTGGCCCAAGTTTTACCACATCTCCTGAAATTGAATCTGGAAACTTTAAAGGAGGCCCTAAAGAATCCCAATACTGCATCCCCTCATTATCATCCAAATTCCAGATGCGCATACCATTATGAAAGTCCAGGGCACGACACTAACAACTTTTGGGCTCTGAAGAACAAAATTTAAGACCTTATTGATGCAAAGGAGGTTGAGTTTGATGCACCTGAGAAACCGAATGTCATCTCCGCTTCGATGCCTAGGCATGGTCACAATGCCAATGATGTCGAGGAAGATTTATTTATTGCCACAGTGGATGAACTTTTGACTCCTCTCCGGATCATTAAGATGAATTTGTTGAAAGATGGTATGTTCCCAGGTTGTGATAAAGACTGCCATATTTTCTTATCCTCTTCAATTGATTGCCCTCTGTTGAAGACAGGTATTCAACGAATGATTGACAACTAAGAAACTCTGTTTGAGAATGCTCCTGTTTCATCCGTTCCTGTTAAATACATTTTAATTATAACCATCTATGCCAATCCTTCCAGGGCCCCTAAAAGACCCGTTAGGATTACATCTGCTCCAAAGACTACTCCACTTAAGATTACAATGTCCGGGCCGGTCCCGTATGAATCAGATAAAATAGTACCATGGAATTACGATGGAGAAATCTACTACCATGTGTTGTACCCCAAAATTTGCCCTCCCATATTCTTCAAGAAATTGCCAAGTCAAGCCTCAAAATCTCCCCAAGGGTTGCACAGTGTAAGAGCCTCCTGAACAGTCAAAATTAGGGTTTTGGTCCTGATCAAGAAAATGAAGTTTCCAAGGGTCCAATCAAGCCCCACATGCCTACAAATATGGTCAAGCATCCTCATACAAAGTTTCAAGACTTTCAGCACAAAATTGCACAGTCAAAAACCCTAATTGCACTACAGTCAACTGTAGGGGCAAAATGGTCATTTGACAGTCAAAAGTTCAAATTTTTGGTCAACATCTCATTTTGAAGCCACAAACATCATTTGATCAATTCTTGATCATGATTCTCAAAGCTTGGCTCAAAAATCATCAAGATGCAAAAGTTTCCTTATTTGGACAGTTGAAAAAGTCAACTGTAAATTGACCAGGGCATAACTTTCACATGGATTATCAGAAAAATTCCATCCAAAGCTCATTTTGAAGAGAAAGACATTTCCTACAACTCCTCTTCACACTTCAAGTCCAAGAAATGCTCTCACAAAAAGTTATCAACTTCAACATTATAGGTCATTTTCAAAAGTCAACAAAAAGGGACTTTAAGTCAAAGGCCATAACTTGAGATTGGTAAATCAAAATGACATGGGACCAAAGGAATTGGTTAGAGGACTCAAAGACCTTTCCAAAATGTCCAAGAACATGAGCAAAGCTTAAAAATTGAGCAAGTTATGCCTTGTGGAAGTTGGGAAATGTTTGGATATTTTGAAAAGTCAACATTGATTCAAATGACCTAAAATTGCTAATGGGCCTATTTTTCTTCCACAATCCATTATCCAATGCATGTGCACGACCACTTGGCCCAAAGGGAAGTTTTTTTTTCATTTTTTATTTATTTATTTGAATTTTTATTAATAATAATTCATTTAAATTAATTAAATACATGAAAAATACTTAACCTAAGTTTTTCAATCTTTTTGTGCATATTGTATCCTCAAGATTTCGTGCCTAGCCAAATATGGAAAGAACCAATGGAATTGGATGTGATTTGTATCAAAAAGCATGTGAAAAAGATTTGAAAATCATGGTTAAAAATCAAATATCATATTCATTAATTCATGGATTTTGATCAAGTTTTTTCAACCTTAATCATTCACAGATGCATATATATGCTAAACCTAATCCTAAAGACCACTGAGCTGCGCAAGAACTTGAAGAACAAAACTTGACTTTTTTCTTAGAAATCTCAAAACTGAAAACAGGGTTAGAGGGCGATTCAAGGCCAGATTTTTATCCCATCACCCTCCTGAATCTTCAAGGAAGGATTTCCAATCAAAATCGTTCATCCTAACATCAAGAATTGGTAAAACGAATGTGACCTGTACAGAAAAAATCTCATAATCTTGCATCTCGATTCATGCACTTTTAACAATTTTTGATGCTTGATTCATGTTCATTATAAGATTCTGAAGCTAACCATACAAATTAATTGTGTTTTTGTGCGATATACATGATTCTACCATTGATGCAGGCTAGGTTTTCTTGAAATCCAAATTAGGGGTTTCTTGATACTGTAAAATTAAGAGGCCTCGCTGCCATAACCATGTTCAGCTCGCTTAGACGAAAAGAATGGCATGCTCGCGCTTAATTTATATAGCAAGGGGGCCTAATCGCTATTATCAGAATGAGCATGTTTTGAGGGGGTTCAAACCCCCCGTTAAATGTTTGTTATTTTTTCAGGAAAACAAATCAATGAGGAAGACGATGCAGTGGCAAGTGTTGATTGGCTCGTTCAAAAATTCGCGCCAGAAATCCATTAATTATTATGTGCGCTTATATTATTTGTTTGTTATGTAATATACAAACGCGTTGAGTGGAACAGTTGGTAGAGTGCATCGTTGGCAATGTTCAGGACCTGGGTTCGAGCCCCAGGTCCTCACCCCCTTTCATATTATTTTCCATTCAATATTCTTATGCAGTTTCAGCCTGAAGGAACACCATACATCCACCACATCTGGCCATCCACGTGCCCCTGGAGATTCAATAAATGGCTACAATCTGAAGCGTACCATAAGCCTGAGTCAATGCTCTCACACGTTGCATGGAAAAGTCTTACAGGCCAAGGTTGATGGGCCCAAATTGCTAAGGAGAAACCTCCACTTTGGGGACAGATACCCCCCTAGGTTTGCCATTTTATTATTCTTTATTTCATTATATTTTTTTCTTCTAATTATTGTTTTTTTAATTAATTCAATATTTTCATAAAACACAAAAAACACATAAAAAAATCAGAAAAGATGAAAAATTAAATATTTTTATTTTAGTATTTTTATAAATAAATTGCATAAATTAACTAGTTTTAAATTAGGTTTTAATTTTAACTCTTTTAATAAAAATCTAAAAAATCTAGAATTAGGGTTTATGATAATTTTTATTCCTTTTTATTTTTCTTCCATAATAATTAAAATATTAAATATTTATTTTTGTAATTAAATTGCATGTAAATTAATTAGGGTTAATTTTAGGTTAAAATTTAATCTTCTTTTTAATAAATTAAAAACAACTAGAATTAGGGTTAACATTTATTTTAATTAATTCCTTTTCATTAAAATCATAAAATACCAAAAAATACCAAAAAAAACAATTTCTTTTCTTTTTTAATTAATTAATTTCATCATTTAATTTAATTTTGCAAAAAGGGTCCAACGCCCTCGTTTTTAATTCTTATTCGCATATTTATTTTATTTCCTTTAATATTTATGTATCTCTCCCGAAGCCGTGTAATTAATCTGTCGCACTTTTAATTCTTTACTTTTCTTTACTTTCTTTATTTTCCGTCAAATCGGGTCCTGGAAATTTTGGCGATGTGGACCCGCGCCTTTTGTAATAGCTTAGAATCTTTTCTTTTCTCGCATTTTTAAACTGTTAATCAAGGCATGAAAGAATGTATGGACAAAAATAAAAACAAACGTTAGATCACCAATAACATGACAAAAGACAAAAATATCTGAAAACGACACACAAATCACACACCACCCCTAGGGTACGCCTCATTTTTGCCTTGCCTCGAAAGGTGATCGTCGAGTAGAGGATGTCTTAGTAAGTCCTCATGATCCGGGAACCTGGCATGAGGGTAGCTTCTAAGGTGTCTTCCCATTGCTCTGGTGATCACCATGTCCCGAACCTCGAATTGACCCGAACACCTCCAACGGTGGTGCTACCTACCTCTCAATGGTGGGATGACACTACTTTAAAGGACATCTACACAGACGAATTCCTTAGGGTAGGTAGACGACTCTATATACTTGCTCTAATTTCAAAACAAATCAAAAATACTTTTCACACCAACACCTTTTCAAAAAGCTTTCGAAAGCAATTTTTCAAACACTCTTAAGGACCGATACAAGAGTCGAACTGGAATTTTCAAAGAAACTTTTTAAAACCCACAGTTGAAAAGCAAACAAACCAATTTTGAAAACACAAATGAGCAAGTATCTAAGAGCCCATGGATAACCATGGATAGAAAGGGTGCTAACACCTTCCCTTTCTATAATCTACCTCCCGAACCGAGAGCAATCTCTTTAAGGAATTTTTCTGTGCTTTTGTCCTTTCCATTTGGAGAAAATAAAAGACGGTGGCGACTCTTGCTTCCGCGACATTTCGCGAACCAGCTTTAAACAGTCAGTTCCAGATCCACCGATCACAGAACTGGCGACTCTGCTGGGGACCAAACTTAAAGTGAGGTGTACCTTAGGGCTAGTTCATAACTGTGTTTTCAATTGTATTGATTTGCTTGCTTTACTATTGTGGGTTGCATGGGAGTTACATAGATCCTAACCCGGATCTGGGGATACCCTGTTTAGGTAGCATAAGCTGTGAGGGACCTGTCCGGCGTAGACCGACACGGGTGAAGCAGTGGCTACGTTGGTGTGGCACCTTGGTCTGTACCGATATCCCTTGTGTCGCAACGAGGAGAATATGGGTCTTCTAAGGAGTCATTAAGCACCAACAACCTTAGAACCTTAATTGACACAACGTGGCCTTTAGAATTGTAGCAGTATGCTACGCCCATTAAGGCTAAACTCTCGTGATGGTTCTGGCCGCAAGAAAAGATTGCGATGCTGGAGTTATGACCGATTGAGGGTAGTCAATGATATTGGGATCCTCTAAGAACCCGGTTACTTTGATAGGACAGGTATGAACCAACAAACTGAAAGAGGGTAGTACCCAGACCTCATGCTGGCCTAAACTTTAAGGGCTTGCCTTGTGTGACTTGTGTGCCTTACCATGTTTGCCTTTGTATCTATTTGTGGTGTGCTTTATCATAACATCATAACATCATGAGCATTGCATGCATCCTGCATAAGGACTGACCGTTTCAAAGACAAGAGGGTTTCACCTTTGCTCTGTTTTGTAGGACATTATGATGTCTGTGCGAAGGAATACTATCCGGTTCAACTTTGTTCGTTCACCTGAGTTGCTTGATGAGTTGGTTAGCAGAATTCCAAATACCACTTCCTTCATTCAGAGGCATGGTTCTCTTCTCAGTTTAGTCACTGCAAAGCGGGATCAACAGTTGATGAGTGTTCTGACCCAGTTCTATGACCCTCTGTACCAGTGCTTCACCTTTCAAGACTTCCAGCTGGTCCCTACCCTGGAAGAGTTCTCTGATTTGCTTGGTATCCCTATCTTGGATCAGACTCCCTTTACTGGTTGGGAAAAGACCCTCAGGCTTGAGGATGTTGCTGCAGCTCTTCCTTTAACCCATCAAGAGGTAATGGACAACTGGGTAACTAGAAGCGGGGTTAAGGGTTTCTTGGCCAAGTTTCTGATTGGTAAAGCTAACAGTTTCTGGAATGACCTAGACTTTAGGGCATATGAAGACATCTTGGCTCTCCTAATCTATGGGTTAGTCCTGTTTCCTAATCCTGACAACTTCATCAGTGTCACTGCCATAAGGATCTTTATGTCTCAGAATCCTGTACCCACTCTCTTGGGTGACATCTTGCAACAACTTCATGCTCGTACTACCCGAAGACGAGGAACCCTATGGTGTTGTATCCCTTTGTTGGTGAGGTGGTTTATTTCGCACCTCCCCAAGTTCGTACTGAAGAATCAAGAAGGAAGAGGTTGGGCCCATAGGTTAATGTCTCTCACCGACAAAGACATCATTTGAACTTGCAGAGGTTTAGATGAGATAGCTGTCATTGATCGATGCGGGGAATACCCTAATGTTCCTCTGATTGGTACCCAAGGAGGGATCTCTTACAATCCATGTCTAGCACTCCGTCAGTTTGGAAGAGCAAGAAGAGCAGGCCCCCATGAGATGTTGGTGCCTCACATCAGTTTTGAGTTTCAGGTGGATAGTGACGAGCTGCGTCGTAGGTTCATCAAGGCTTGGGACAAAGTTCATAAAGCTGACCCACAAGAGTTAGGGCCAAAGACTTCTTTACCTATGGAAGCCTACTACAAATGGGTTCGCATCCGTGCTCAGAAGCTAGGTATGCCGTATGAAGCTGTCAGACCCGTCATTCTTGAGTGTCCTGACAAAGATGGTGTTCCTCCAACTGTCCTTCCTCCTCAGATACCTACTGATTATGAGACGTTGAAGAGATCTTGGTCGCAACTGCGAGAAGAGCGGGATTCTTACCGGGAAAAGTTCAACGAGCAGGAATTAAAGATCCAGAAGCTAACAAAGCAGTTGGAGAGTGAGAGGGCTCTGAATGCCTACATCCGTACTGAGAAGAGGAGACCATGGGATCAATAAGGAGCTTTGGATGTTCTTTTGCAATTTTATTTTCCTTTTCAGTATTTCCTTTCATGTAACGCCTAAGGGCAACCTGTTGAATAATTTCAGTTTCAAAGTTGAATCTAATGAAGTGTGTTCCTTTTTGTTTACAAAGTTGATTCCCGATTGTCTTTGAAAACATAAATCATATGCATTCCATTCATCACGTGCATAGCAGGTTTCTTCTTTTCAGGTTGCTTACAGTTCTTCGCTGTTTATTTCAGCATCATGAATCCTGACTCGTCATCAACTGAGACATCCATCAAAGCTCTTCAGGCGCAGAATGCGCAATTTCAGGAATTAATCAAGGGTTTGGCTCAGGGCCAAGAAGAGCTGAAGGCTTTGCTCCTGAAAAAGGAAAAGAAGAAGAAGAGAAGAACTATTCTGTTCAACTCGGGCCGAAGGTTTGGCAATACTCTACAGAATGAAGAGGCTGGTTCTTCTGTTGGCAAGAGTACTCCTCAAGCAGAAAAAGGTCCTAGTCCGGTAGTCTCCGACAACGAGACTGATTTTGATGAAGAGCAGTATCCTCCGGCAGAAGACCGTTACAAGCAGCTGGAAGACAGGCTGAATGCTATGGAAATACAACAGGTACCTGGGCTGGATTTTGGAGATCTGGGTTTGTCTACTGGTGTGATCATTCCTCAGAAGTTCAAAGCACCATCTTTCACTAAATATGACGGGGCGTCTTGTCCCAAGCTACATCTCAGGTCCTATGTTCGGAAAATCCAACCGTACTCAGCGGATAAGAATTTGTGGATCCACTTCTTCCAGGAGAGTCTTTCAGGGACTCATCTCGAATGGTTCTATCAGCTGGATGGGACCAAGGTTCGTAACTGGAAGCAGCTGGCTACTGCTTTCTACAAGCAGTATCAATATAATGCCGACCTTGCCCCTACACGTACCCAACTCCAGGGTATGTCGTTAGGTTCAAGTGAAGGTTTTAAGGAGTACGCTCAGAAGTGGAGAGACCTGGCTGGCAGGGTGCAGCCACCGTTGACTGATCGGGAATTGGTAGACATGTTCTTAGGGACCCTATCTGGGCCATTTTTCAACCATCTTATTGGGAATTCGTCTGCAGGGTTCACTGATCTGATTCTGACTGGAGAGAGAATTGAGGCTGGGTTGAGGTCTGGAAAGATTCCGAAGGGTGCATCGTCTAGTTCTGAGAAGAAACCCTTCAAAAAGGAGGCTAGTGCTGTATATGGCTCCCGGAGATCAGAAAGATTTGAGCACCGCCAATCTGTCAGTGCGGTAACGATTGCCAAGCCTGCTGCCGCTCCTCGGCCGACCAATCCTCAAAGGGCTGAAAGACCCCGGAGAGAGTTTACCCGTTTGAGCATGACCTTATCGCAGATCCTGCCACAGTTGCTATCCACCAATTTAGTGACTGTCAGAGAGGCTCCGAAGTTTCCAAATACTACATCTCCTAAGTACAACCCGAATGCTCGTTGTGCTTACCATTCTGATAGCCCGGGGCACTCCACTGACGACTGTTGGGCCTTAAGGAGCAAGCTGCAGGATCTTATTGATGCCAAGGAGGTACAATTTGAGGCATCAGAGAAGCCTAATGTAGTGACAGCTCCCCTGCCTGCTCATGGAGTGAATGCTATTGGGGACGAGGAGGAAGTGGATGAAGCTGAGTTCAATAGCTGGATTTACCCTGAAACTGACAGTGGACCTAGCAATTGGAGTGCAAAGGACAATCTACCTGTTTCTCTTGTTACTAAGTAATGAATTCCTATGTTTTGGTATTTGTAATAAATAATAAATAAACTCTGTGGCCCGGTGTCTTACCCGAGGCACCGTGGTTCTATTTGTGAGGGCATATAAATTGTCATTTCATATATCATAAATGAAAATCTTGGACGTTTTCTCGCATTGCAAATCTTATGTTCCTTTTCTGTCTTTTCTTCCTTTACATATATTTCAAAACAGCTGTATTTACACACACACTCACTCATACAGGTTTCAATCCACTCTGGATCTCACTGATAACGACCCTGCTACTGCCAGTTATGACTTCGAAAATCCGATCAACTTAGCCGAAGACGAAGGTGAAGATGATTGCGAAGTGCCTGGCGAGCTTGCAAGACTGTTACTTCAGGAAGAGAGGGCAATTCAACCCCATGAAGAGCCGGTGGAAACAATAAACCTGGGTACAGAGGCAGACAAGAAAGAGGTAAAGATTGGGGCTAACCTAGAGCTCAGCGTGAAGCAACGGTTGACTCAGATGCTGCATGATTATATGGAGATCTCTGCTTGGTCCTACGAAGACATGCCCGGGTTGGATACCGATATTGTGGTCCATCACTTACCTACTAAGGAAGACTGCCCTCCAGTTAAGCAAAAGGTCCGTCGTATGCGCCCAGAGATGTCTGAGAAGATTAAAGCCGAGGTGATGAAGCAGTTTGATGCTGGGTTCCTTGCAGTGACTTCTTACCCTCAGTGGGTTGCTAATGTGGTTCCGGTACCAAAGAAGGACGGTAAGGTCAGAATGTGTGTCGACTACAGGTATCTGAACAGGGCCAGCCCCAAGGATGACTTCCCCTTACCTCACATTGATGTCCTTGTTGACAATACAGCTCAGCACAAGGTGTTCTCTTTCATGGATGGTTTTTCAGGTTACAATCAGATCAAGATGGCACCTGAAGACATGGAAAAGACTACATTTGTTACTCAATGGGGCACCTTCTGCTACAAGGTCATGCCTTTTGGACTAAAGAACGCTGGGGCAACCTACCAACGTGCCATGGTTGCTTTATTTCATGATATGATCCATCATGAGATAGAAGTGTATGTTGACGACATGATCGCAAGGTCCCAGACCGAGGAAGAGCACCTAGATCATCTGCAGAAGTTGTTTGACCGGTTGAAACTATACAAGCTGAGGTTGAACCCGAACAAGTGCACCTTCGGGGTAAGATCCGGGAAGTTGCTAGGCTTCGTTGTAAGCGATAAGGGAATTCAAGTGGACCCTGCTAAGGTCAAAGCTATTCAAGAGATGCCAGTTCCCAGGACAGAGAAAGAGGTCAGAGGCTTTCTAGGACGCCTGAATTACATTGCTCGCTTCATCTCACACCTGACTGCTACCTGTGAACCAATCTTCAAGCTGCTGAAGAAAGATCAGGTAGTACGTTGGAACGATGAATGTCAGGCTGCTTTCGACAGAATCAAAGAGTATCTCCAAGAACCACCTATCCTTATGCCACCGGTTGAAGGGAGACCTCTGATACTATATCTAACAGTGCTTGACAACTCAATGGGGTGTGTGCTGGGGCAGCATGACGAGTCTGGCCGAAAAGAGCACGCCATTTATTACCTTAGCAAAAAGTTTACCGACTGTGAGACCCGATACTCACTGCTTGAGAAAACTTGTTGCGCTTTGGTATGGGCTGCTCGCCGGCTGAGACAGTATATGCTGACTCACACTACCTTGTTGATCTCAAAGATGGATCCTATAAAGTACATATTCGAAAAGCCTGCTCTGTCTGGGAGAATAGCAAGATGGCAAATGATCTTGACGGAATACGACATTCAGTACACAACCCAGAAAGCCATCAAGGGAAGTGTATTGGCAGACCACTTGGCACATCAGGCCATAGACGACTATCAGTCAATGAACTTCGAATTTCCAGATGAAAGCATTATGATAGTGACTGATTGTGAAGTACCTGGACCGGATGAAGGACCTGAGGAAGGATCCCGATGGTCTATGCACTTTGATGGAGCCTCCAACGCTTTGGGAAATGGTATCGGCGCCATAATCATATCACCTCAAGGCACTCATACTCCGCTCACTGCCCGACTATGTTTCAACTGTACCAACAACATGGCAGAGTATGAGGCGTGCATCATGGGTCTTCAAGCTGCGATCGACCTAAGGATCAAGTTTCTGAGTGTCTTCGGAGATTCCGCTCTTGTGATCAATCAGATCAAAGGAGAGTGGGATACGAAACATCCGAACCTTATTCCTTACAGAGAATGTGTGTTGACCTTGATCCCCCACTTCACGGAAATAACCTTTGAACACTTCCCGAGAGAAGAGAATCAACTGGCGGACGCGTTAGCTACAATGTCTTCTATGTTCAAAGTTAAATGGGATAATGAGGCTCCCCGGATCATCATCTGGAAACTGGACGAACCGGCATACTGTTGCGATCTCGAGACTGAATTGGTGACTGAGAAGCCTTGGTACCATGAGGTGAAGAGATATTTGGAAGCTCAGGAATACCCTGAAGGTGCATCTGTCAATGATAAGAAGTTCCTGAGAAGATTCGCGGCAAAGTTCTTCCTTAGCAACGGCATCTTGTACAAGCGGAACCATGATTCAACCTTACTGCATTGTGCGGATAAGACTGAAGCAGAAAGGATCATGGAAGAGCTACATGAAGGGACCCTCGGTACACATTCCAGTGGGCATACAATGGCAAAGAAGATCCTTCGGGCAGGATATTACTGGTCCACAATGGAAGCTGACTGTTACCAACATTCCAGGACATGCCATAAGTGCCAGATTTATGCAGACAAGGTGCATGTTCCTCCAGTTCCTCTGAATGTTCTGACTGCGCCTTGGCCGTTTGCAATGTGGGGCATAGACATGATCGGTGAGATCAAACCTACGGCATCTAACGGGCATCGCTTCATCCTAGTGGCGATTGATTATTTTACAAAGTGGGTTGAAGCAGCTTCCTACGCTACGGTAACCAAGACTGTTGTGGCACGGTTCATTCGGCATAATCTGATCTGTCGGTACGGTGTCCCTGAGAGAATTATTACAGACAACGGTACCAATCTGAACAATAAAATGATCGCTGAGCTCTGCGAACAGTTCAAGATACAGCACCACAATTCTTCTCCTTACAGACCGAAGATGAATGGGGCTGTAGAAGTAGCAAATAAGAACATCAAGAAAATCGTGCAGAAGATGACAGTGACTTATAAAGATTGGCACGAGATGTTACCGTTCGCTCTACATGGGTACCGTACCTCAGCTAGGACGTCAACCGGGGCAACTCCTTTCTCTTTGGTTTATGGTATGGAGGCAGTCTTACCGATCGAAGTGCAAATACCCTCTCTCCGGATAATGAAGGATGCAAATCTGAACGAAGATGATTGGATCCAGACACGACTTGATCAGCTCAACCTTATTGATGAAAAGAGACTTGCTGCTATCTGCCATGGTCAGACGTATCAAAAACGGATGATCAGGGCTTTTAACAAAAAGGTCAGACCACAGGAATATCAAGTTGGGGATTTGGTAATCAAGCGAATCATCCTTCCTCAGAGTGATCCAAGGGGCAAATGGACCCCTACGTACGAAGGGCCATTTGTGGTTAAACATGTGTTCTCAGGAGGAGCCATGATTCTAACCAACATGGATGGCGACGACCTTCCTCACCCCGCCAATGCAGACATAGTAAAAAGATACTACGCATAAAAAGACCCGCTAGGCTGACATGCCTAGGCAAAAATTAGGGCTTCCCGGCGAACCAAAAGGGTTCGGGCAAAATGAAGGGATGAAATGAAAAAATCTGTACACCCGGAAAGTCGAAAACCTGAAAAGGCGGCTTGGGCAAAAATGGGTATCCCGGTGGACTGAAAACCCGAAAGGGCGGTCCAGGCAAAAGTTAGGGATAAAAGCGTAATACTATGTCTCATTGGATCACCTTACATCCAGAATCCGGTATCTATATCAAATTCAGACGGCATCGATCAGTCAGCTTCACCTTCAACCAAGGTCATCAAGTGATGAGACGCTCGGAGTTATAAAGGCAATAGCAGAGTTGAAACCCGGTGGTATCATTCATTTCACACAGCTGTTTTATTTTCTTTTGTACAAAATTTGTATAAACTCTTTTGTTCGGCGGCGTTCTCTTACTAGGACGTCAGCCTCTTGTACACAAAACGCCTATTTTTAGGCCATTCAAAAATCAATACAAATATACTTTTCAATTAAAAGTGCCAATTTTTTTTCTTTTTCTGTTTTGTTTTGCGAAGAACGTCCAAGGTTCAATTTGTGATATATGCATTGACAATAATTTGCTAACTCATGAATATTTGCATACGAAACAAAGGATTAATTACAGGTAACATTAGAAACAGGGGCAATAAAGAGTTGTCTGAGCAATCTAATTGTTCTGTCCTCCAAGGTACCAAGGTAGGTTCAGCTAAAGAACATAACCAGATATCCTAATTCCCCAGAGAGTAAGCAGTCAGTACACTCTCTCCAAATTATATTATCAGGCCTTAAGGAAGTTGAGTATCCTCCAGCAAATCTCAACATTCCCCAGCAGCATATATACATATATTCTTAACAAGCATCCCCGGCAATCTTGGTCTAAAGATTGTTTCCCGGCGGCATATCAAACATTCAAAGGAATCACTTCGCCAACATATCAAAACTCCCCCAGGAGAGTCCAATCTAGTCCCCCAGGAAAGTTGGAATTCATCTCCCCAAGCAGTAAGCTCATCCCCAGTAGATTCTGGAAGCTTATCCTCGTAGAGCACGAACGCGTCTCCCGGCTTTATTCAAAGAGTTATTTCCCTACCAGGGTATAACTGGGTTATCCTCAGCCAAAAGCCACGGAAAGGTCGTCGTCAACACAGTTCTTTCTTATCCCCAGCAAAGTCTAGTAACACTTCCAACGCAACAAGAGTATCCCCAGCAAGGTATTATCAACACTCAGCAAAGTATCTCTCTCCCCACAGAGTCTCTTCCCGGCAAGATCGTCAGGGTACTTTCCTCCCCGCAGAGTTATTCCATTCGCCAAGTTTATTCCCCAACGGAGTTATCTTCTCCTACCGGTATTCTTACAAACAACATCCCCAGCGGAAGCAAAGATCTACTTGCCAACATCAGCCCAGGAGTGATTTCCCGGCACCCGTCAAGGATTTACTTTCCTAGACGAAAGCATACATTCCTAAACATCACATACATCATTATAGCATGCATAGACGCATCATATCTTACAAATCTCATTTATATTGAGAACATCATTGCTTGGTCCATATCATGCATTGCATATGACTGACCTTTACCTTTCAGGAAAGATGCAGTTAAATTCTCAATCATATTTCAAAGACCTAGACCGGTTCAGTTAATCGACTCCAAAGATTTCTTATCCAGTCCAAGGCTTTCCCTAGTCCAGTTAAATCGACCCCAAACAGATTTTTCTGATGAAGACTCAGTAGAAGTTATCAAAGGTTTTTCTCAAACGTCCGCTGTTGAGATTATAATTTCCTATGGTTCTCTCCCCAATGCTGCGGAGATGATAATTCCATCCCAGGTTTTTCTCAAACGTCCGCTTTTGAGATTATAATTTCCTATGGTTCTCTCCCCGATGTTGCGGAGACGATAATTCCATTTCAGGTTTTTCTCAAATGTCCGCTTTTGAGATTATAATTTCCTATGGTTCTCTCCCCAATGCTGCGGAGACGATAATTCCATTCCATGTTTTTCTCAAATGTCCGCTTTTGAGATTATAATTTCCTATGGTTCTCTCCCCAATGCTGCGGAGATGATAATTCCATCCCAGGTTTTTCTCAAACGTCCGCTTTTGAGATTATAATTTCCTATGATTCTCTCCCCAATGCTGCGGAGATGATAATTCCATTCCAGGTTTTTCTCAAACGTCTGCTTTTGAGATTATAATTTCCTATGGTTCTCTCCCCGATCCTGCGGAGATGGTAATTCCCACCAAGATTTTCTCAACGATTGCTATTGAGGTTAAAGTCATCCAAGGTTCTCTCACTGTTCATGCTGAGGTAGCAACCACCCCTGGTTTATTCATCATCTTTTGAAGCTCCAGACTCAGCTCCTGTAACCAGTCAGGACACATCTACACAAAGCATCTGAAAACCAGCTCCTGCAACATGTCAAGTACTCATTTTTTCTTTTGCAGGTATGCAGGTTCTCGCTAAGGAATCTCTTACGCGATCAACATCCAGATGGCATCTATAAGCCCATCATCCTATTCATCAATCTCTAAATGGCATCTATAAGCCCATTTCCATCACACTGCTACTATGTGAGCGCAAATTTCTGGGCACTCTAGTGTTCAATCATCTTCTACCCTCGGATTACGAAAGGCACGTCAGCCAATCTGCATCCTCAGGTCTAAGAAGATTGAACAGGGGCAACTGTTGTACCCCAAAATTTTCCCTCCCATATTCTTCAAGAAATTGCCAAGTCAAGCCTCAAAATCTCCCCAAGGGTTGCACAGTGTAAGAGCCTCCTGAACAGTCAAAATTAGGGTTTTGGTCCTGATCAAGAAAATGAAGTTTCCAAGGGTCCAATCAAGCCCCAAATGCCTACAAATATGGTCAAGCATCCTCATACAAAGTTTCAAGACTTTCAGCACAAAATTGCACAGTCAAAAACCCTAATTGCACTACAGTCAACTGTAGGGGCAAAATGGTCATTTGACAGTCAAAAGTTCAAATTTTTGGTCAACATCTCATTTTGAAGCCACAAACATCATTTGATCAATTCTTGATCATGATTCTCAAAGCTTGGCTCAAAAATCATCAAGATGCAAAAGTTTCCTTATTTGGACAGTTGAAAAAGTCAACTGTAAATTGACCAGGGCATAACTTTCACATGGATTATCAGAAAAATTCCATCTAAAGCTCATTTTGAAGAGAAAGACATTTCCTACAACTCCTCTTCACACTTCAAGTCCAATAAATGCTCTCACAAAAAGTTATCAACTTCAACATTATAGGTCATTTTCAAAAGTCAACAAAAAGGGACTTTAAGTCAAAGGCCATAACTTGAGATTGGTAAATCAAAATGACATGGGACCAAAGGCATTGGTTAGAGGACTCAAATACCTTTCCAAAATGTCCAAGAACATGAGAAAAGCTTAAAAATTGAGCAAGTTATACCTTGTGGAAGTTGGGAAATATTTGGATATTTTGAAAAGTCAACATTGATTCAAATGACCTAAAATTGCTAATGGGCCTATTTTTCTTCCACAATCCATTATCCAATGCATGTGCACGACCACTTGGCCCAAAGGGAAGTTTTTTTTTCATTATTTATTTATTTATTTGAATTTTTATTAATAATAATTCATTTAAATTAATTAAATACATGAAAAATACTTAACCTAAGTTTTTCAATCTTTTTGTGCATATTGTATCCTCAAGATTTCGTGCCTAGCCAAATATGGAAAGAACCAATGGAATTGGATGTGATTTGTATCAAAAAGCATGTGAAAAAGATTTGAAAATCATGGTTAAAAATCAAATATCATATTCATTAATTCATGGATTTTGATCAAGTTTTTTCAACCTTAATCATTCACAGATGCATATATATGCTAAACCTAATCCTAAAGACCACTGAGCTGCGCAAGAACTTGAAGAACAAAACTTGACTTTTTGCTTAGAAATCTCAAAACTGAAAACAGGGTTAGAGGGCGATTCAAGGCCAGATTTTTATCCCATCACCCTCCTGAATCTTCAAGGAAGGATTTCCAATCAAAATAGTTCATCCTAACATCAAGAATTGGTAAAACGAATGTGACCTGTACAGAAAAAATCTCATAATCTTGCATCTCGATTCATGCACTTTTAACAATTTTTGATGCTTGATTCATGTTCATTATAAGATTCTGAAGCTAACCATACAAATTAATTGTGTTTTTGTGCGATATACATGATTCTACCATTGATGCAGGCTAGGTTTTCTTGAAATCCAAATTAGGGGTTTCTTGATACTGTAAAATTAAGAGGCCTCGCTGCCATAACCATGTTCAGCTCGCTTAGACGAAAAGAATGGCATGCTCGCGCTTAATTTATATACCAAGGGGGCCTAATCGCTATTATCAGAATGAGCATGTTTTGAGGGGGTTCAAAACCCCCGTTAAATGTTTGTTATTTTTTCAGGAAAACAAATCAATGAGGAAGACGATGCAGTGGCAAGTGTTGATTGGCTCGTTCAAAAATTCGCGCCAGAAATCCATTAATTATTATGTGCGCTTATATTATTTGTTTGTTATGTAATATACAAACACGTTGAGTGGAACAGTTGGTAGAGTGCATCGTTGGCAATGTTCAGGACCTGGGTTCGAGCCCCAGGTCCTCACCCCCTTTCATATTATTTTCCATTCAATATTCTTATGCAGTTTCAGCCTGAAGGAACACCATACATCCACCACATCTGGCCATCCACGTGCCCCTGGAGATTCAATAAATGGCTACAATCTGAAGCGTACCATAAGCCTGAGTCAATGCTCTCACACGTTGCATGGAAAAGTCTTACAGGCCAAGGTTGATGGGCCCAAATTGCTAAGGAGAAACCTCCACTTTGGGGACAGATACCCCCCTAGGTTTGCCATTTTATTATTCTTTATTTCATTATATTTTTTTCTTCTAATTATTGTTTTTTTAATTAATTCAATATTTTCATAAAACACAAAAAACACATAAAAAAATCAGAAAAGATGAAAAATTAAATATTTTTATTTTAGTATTTTTATAAATAAATTGCATAAATTAACTAGTTTTAAATTAGGTTTTAATTTTAACTCTTTTAATAAAAATCTAAAAAATCTAGAATTAGGGTTTATGATAATTTTTATTCCTTTTTATTTTTCTTCCATAATAATTAAAATATTAAATATTTATTTTTGTAATTAAATTGCATGTAAATTAATTAGGGTTAATTTTAGGTTAAAATTTAATCTTCTTTTTAATAAATTAAAAACAACTAGAATTAGGGTTAACATTTATTTTAATTAATTCCTTTTCATTAAAATCACAAAATACCAAAAAATACCAAAAAAAAACAATTTCTTTTCTTTTTTAATTAATTAATTTCATCATTTAATTTAATTTTGCAAAAAGGGTCCAACGCCCTCGTTTTTAATTCTTATTCGCATATTTATTTTATTTCCTTTAATATTTATGTATCTCTCCCGAAGCCGTGTAATTAATCTGTCGCACTTTTAATTCTTTACTTTTCTTTACTTTCTTTATTTTCCGTCAAATCGGGTCCTGGAAATTTTGGCGATGTGGACCCGCGCCTTTTGTAATAGCTTAGAATCTTTTCTTTTCTCGCATTTTTAAACTGTTAATCAAGGCATGAAAGAATGTATGGACAAAAATAAAAACAAACGTTAGATCACCAATAACATGACAAAAGACAAAAATATCTGAAAACGACACACAAATCACACACCACCCCTAGGGTACGCCTCATTGTTGCCTTGCCTCGAAAGGTGATCGTCGAGTAGAGGATGTCTTAGTAAGTCCTCATGATCCGGGAACCTGGCATGAGGGTAGCTTCTAAGGTGTCTTCCCATTGCTCTGGTGATCACCATGTCCCGAACCTCGAATTGACCCGAACACCTCCAACGGTGGTGCTACCTACCTCTCAATGGTGGGATGACACTACTTTAAAGGACATCTGCACAGACGAATTCCTTAGGGTAGGTAGACGACTCTAGATACTTGCTCTAATTTCAAAACAAATCAAAAATACTTTTCACACCAACACCTTTTCAAAAATCTTTCGAAAGCAATTTTTCAAACACTCTTGAGGACCGATACAAGAGTCGAACTGGAATTTTCAAAGAAACTTTTTAAAACACACAGTTGAAAAGCAAACAAACCAATTTTGAAAACACAAATGAGCAAGTATCTAAGAGCCCGTGGATAATCATGGATAGAAAGGGTGCTAACACCTTCCCTTTCTATAATCTACCTCCCGAACCGAGAGCAATCTCTTTAAGGAATTTTTCTGTGCTTTTGTCCTTTCCATTTGGAGAAAATAAAAGACGGTGGCGACTCTTGCTTCTGCGATATTTCGCGAACCAGCTTTAAACAGTCAGTTCCAGATCCACCGATCACACCATGGTATTAAACAAGATGGGTTGACCACTGAAGAAGAGAGCTCCGAATAAGACAATTCCGACATTAGCAATATTGTCGGAACTATCAAGGTTACCCGTAGTGGTAGAATCTTCTCTCCAGAGATTGCCCCTCCAAAGGCAGTTTTTGGACCCGTGGCCTTTCCGAAGATTACCTCTGCACCAGTGATCATACCTGCAAGCGTACCTGCCAACAAAGGCGACACAATCCCTATCCCTGCCAATACTTCCACTCTTGAGAATAAAGGAAAAAGCGTTCAAGAAGAGCCTGTCCGGATGAAGGCTCAATCACTAGCTATTCCCGAAACATCCAAGAAGGAGATGGAAGAGATCCTAAGGATAATAAAGAAAAGTGACTATGATGTGGTTGAACAGTTGAGGCAAACCCCCTCCAAGATCTCCATGCTAGCATTACTGTTGTGCTATGAGGCACATGCGAAAGCTCTGGTAAAATTTTTGAAGATAATCCATGTGCCACAAGAGATGTCTGCTGACCAATTCCAGGATTGTATGGCTAGTTTGACAGCTGATAATGGCTTGGGTTTCTCCGATGTTGATTTGAAACCCAGAGGGAGAAAACACAATGAGTCTTTGCATGTCTCTGTGGAGTGTAGAGTAACGACTTTGGCCCATGTCTTGGTGGACACGGGATCATCTTTAAATGTCCTATCGAAGAAAGCCCTTGACAGATTGGATTCCAAAGGGCTGACATTAAAACCTAGTAACATATTAGTGAGAGCAATTGATGGTTCGAAGAGGATGGTCCACGGGGAGGTGGACATCCCAATAAAGGTAGGAACACAGATTTTCGATTCAACCTTCTATGTGATGGACATCCGTCTCTCTTAATCCTGTCTGTTAGGACATCCCTGGATTCACAATGTCGGTGTCGTCACCTCCACACTACACCAAATGCTGAAGTACCCGGTCCAAGGAAAGATCATAATTGTCCATGGAGAAGAGGAGTACATGATTAGTCATCTAAATTCCTTCCGATATGTGGAGTTGGATGGCGAGTTCATTGAAACCCCTTTCCAACATTTTGAAGAAGTCTCTCAAGAAGTAGCGGTGACCAAGGCGGTATCCTCGATTCCCAAGATCACAAAACCTCCACTTCGGATGTCATCTCTAAAGGATGCAAAGGCAGTAGTGGAAGAGGGTGGATGCACCATCTGGGGGAAGCTTCCAGACAACCCGTATAAATCAGACAAGTTTGGCTTGGGGTTTACTTCAACTGCTCAGAAGGCTGTGCACCGTGCCCGTGCTGGAGAGCCACCTTTGAAGATTAGTAACAGAGAGGTCAACGCAGTGGAAGATGTTGAAGAAGATGGAAGCTTGGAAGATTGGATATTTCCTACTGTCAGCGGAGGACTTCGCAACTGGGAAGCCAGAGAATTTATCCTAATAACTTTCATCTCTCAGTAATTTATCTTTTACATTTCTGTTGGACTTGTAATATTCACGAACAATTCGCACTTTAAAAACCATGTGTCTTACCCGACGCACAATGGTCCATTTGTAAGGGTTTTTATTTCATCTTCATATGACATTCAATGAATCATGGACGCTTTTTTCACATATAAACCTTTTGTGCTCATTGTCTTTCTTTTACATTTTTGTTGTTTAAAGATGGTTATACCCTTACACACACCCACACTCACAAATGCAGGTACCCCTCCATTCCGGATCCCATGGGTAACAATACTACTATAGCCTTCAGTGACTCTGAAGATCTGATCTACCAAGCCGAATACGAAGGTGAGGAAGATTGTGAAGTGCCAGGGGAATTGGCCAGACTACTACAACAAGAGGAAAGAGCTATTCAGCCTCATGAGGAGCTGTTAGATACAATCAACTTGGGTACCGAGGAGGATAAAAAGGAAATCAAAGTGGGTGTCAATCTAGAGCCGAGTGTCAAGGAGCGTCTAATTCAGCTATTGCATGATTATGTTAAGATCTTTGCCTGGTCATACGAAGACATTTCGGGACTTGATACAGACATCGTAGTACATCGTTTTCCCACAAGAAAAGATTGTCCACCCGTAAAACAAAAAGTCCGCCGCATGAGACCTGACATGTCAGAGAAGATCAAAGCAGAAGTCATGAAAAAGTTCAATGCTGGATTTCTGGCTGTTACTTCCTATCCTCAATGGGTTGCCAACATTGTTCCCGTGCCTAAAAAAGACGGCAAAGTAAGAATGTGTGTGGATTATAGAGATTTAAACAGGGCCAGCCCTAAAGATGATTTTCCACTTCCACACATCGACATCCTGGTTGATAATACAGCCCAACACAAAGTGTTTTCCTTCATGGATGGATTCTCAGGTTATAACCATATCAAAATGGCACCTGAGGACATGGAGAAAACTACATTTGTCACACAGTGGGGGACGTTCTGCTACAAAGTGATGCCATTCAGACTGAAGAATGTCGGGGCAACCTATCAACGCGCCATGGTAGCTTTGTTTCATGATATGATACATCATGAGATAGAAGTCTACGTAGATGACATGATAGCCCAATCACAAACTGAAGAGGAGCACCTTGATCACTTTCAAAAGTTGTTTGTAAGGTTGAAGGAGTACAAGTTGAGATTAAATCCAAACAAGTGCACATTCGGAGTCTGGTCCGGTAAACTTTTAGGCTTCATTGTCAGCAACAAAGGCATTGAGGTTGATCCTTCCAAGGTCAAAGCGATACAATAAATTTATGCTCCTCGTACTGAGAAGGAAGTCAGAGGGTTCTTGGGATGCCTGAACTATATTTCCATATTCATTTCTCACCTAACGTCTACTTGTGAACCAATCTTCAAGTTGTTAAAGAAAGATCAAGTAGTCAGATGGAATGATGAATGCCGGATCGCTTTTGACAAAATCAAAGAACATTTACAAGAGCCTCCTGTCTTGATGCCACCAATCGAGGGAAGACCACTGATCATGTATCTGATTGTTTTAGAGAACTCAATGGGGTGTGTATTGGGGCAGCATGACGAGTCTGGCCGAAAAGAGAACGCTATTTATTACCTAAGCAAAAAGTTTACCGACTGTGAAACCAGATATTCACTGCTTGAAAAAACTTGTTGCGCTTTGGTATGGGCTGCTCGCGGGCTAAGACAGTATATGTTAACTCATACCACTTTGCTGATATCTAAGATGGATCCGATAAAGTACATCTTTGAGAAGCCTGCTCTGTCTGGGAGGATAGCTAGATGGAAGATGATCCTAACAGAATATGACATACAGTACACGACCCAAAAAGCTATAAAGGGCAGTGTGCTAGCTGATCATCTTGCCCATCAATCTGTAGAAGATTATCAGTCCATGAAGTTTGAATTCCCAGACGAAGACATCATGACATTAGACAATTACGAAGAAATCAGACCACGTGACGGACCTGAACAAGGATCCCGATGGACCCTGTTCTTTAATGGGGCATCCAATGCACTTAGTAATGGTATCGGTGTTGTACTCATATCTCTGGAAGGATTCCATACTCCTTTTACTTCCAGACTTTGCTTCAACTGTACGAACAACATGGCGGAATACGAAGCATGCATCTTTGGTCTTAAGGTTGCCATAGACTTGGGAATCAAATCCTTATATGTGTTTGGAGATTCAGCTTTGGTCATCAGTCAGATCAAAGGAGAATGGGACACTAAGCATCCAAACCTTATCCCTTACAAAGAACATGTTTTGACATTGTTACCACACTTCGAGCAGATTACCTTCGAGCATTTCCCATGAGAAGAAAATCAGCTAGCAGATGCTCTAGCCACAATGTCATTTATGTTTAAACTTAATTGGGATAACGAGGCTCCCCAGATCACCATTGAATGAATGGACGAACCAGCACACTGTCACGAGATTAATACTGAAGAAGTAGTGGACCAGCCTTGGTTTCATGAAGTCAAAAGGTATCTCGAGGCTCAAGAATATCCAGAAGAAGCTTCAACCAATGATAAAAAGTTCCTAAGAAGATTCTCCGCTAAGTTCTTCCTAAGTAATGGCATCCTGTACAAACGTAATCATGATTCTATTCTGCTCCATTGTGTGGATAAGATTGAAGCTGAAAAGATCATGGTTAAATTACATGAAGGTACCTTTGGCACTCACTCTAGTGGGCATACGATGGCGAAGAAAATTCTACGGGCAGGCTTATTGGTCTACCACGGAAGCAGACTGCTATCAACACTCCCGGACCTGTCATAAGTTTCAAATCTATGTAGACAAGGTGCACGTGCCTCTGATTCCTCTAAATTTCTTAACAGCTCCTTGGCCCTTCGCTATGTGGGGAATTGATATGATTGGGGAGATCAAGCCTACAGCCTCCAATGGACACCGCTTCATTCTAGTGGCCATTGACTATTTCATAAAGTGGGTCGAAGCAGCTTCCTTCACGTCTGTTACTAAGAATGTTGTTGCCCGCTTCATCAAGCAGAATCTTACTTGTCGGTACGGTATCCCAGAAAGGATCATCACTGATAACGGTACAAACCTTAATAATACTATGATCACCGCCTTGTGCGAGCAGTTCAAGATTCAACGTCACAATTCATCCCCCTATCGGCCAAAGATGAATGGTGCAGTCGAAGCTGCTAATAAAAACATTAAAAAGATCATACAGAAAATGACAGTCACCTACAAGGACTGGCATGAAATGCTACCGTTTACTCTCCACGGGTACTGTACCACGGCTCGCACATTAACTGGGGCAACACCCTATTCTTTGGTTTATCGCATGGAGGTTGTCTTGCCTATTGAGGTTCAAATCCCCTCTTTGAGAATTATGAAGGATGCAGGTGTGAGTAAGGACGATTGGATCCAGACCCGACTTGATCAACTGAACTTAATTGATTAAAAGAGACTTACTGCTGTTTGCCATGGTCAGATGTATCAGAAACGGATGATCAAGGCTTTCAACAAGAAATTCTGACGCCAAGTATATCGAGTTGGAGATCTAGTGATCAAGCGCATCATCTTGCCACAAAGTGATCCCAGGGGCAAATAGACTCCTACCTATGAAGGACCATTTGTAATCAAGAATATCTTTTCTGGTGGGGCAATGATCTTAACCACCATGGACGGCGACGACCTGCCACACCCTGCAAACGCAGACATAGTCAAAAGATATTACGCATAAGAGACCCGCTAGGTTGACACACCTAGGAAAAACAAGGGCATCCCGGAGAACCAAAAGGTTCGGGCAAAAATTAGGGATAAAATAAAAAAAATCTGTACACCTGGCAAGTTGAAAACCCGAAAGGGCGACTTGGGAAAAAAAGGGTTTCCCGGTGGACTGAAAACCCGAAAGGGCGGTCCAGGAAAAAGTTAGGGAATTAAAGCGTATGACTATGTCTCATCGGATCACTTTGAGGACAACTTCAACCTCTTCACTGACAAACTCGGAGTCCGGATCGATTCAATCATCTTCAGACGAAGCAATGGATAGACAAGATATTCAGAGATACGGAGGCTATAGCAGAATGGGAACCCCATGGGATTATCACACATAGTTGTCTTTCTTTGTATAAATTTTTTTTCTTACTTTTATGACACCATCCTCTTACTAGGATGTTTGTCTCCTTTGTACAAAATACTTATTCAAAGTGAATACAAAGATATCTCTTTAAAGTACAGAAAACTATTTGTCCTTTTCTTTTACACTTGTGTTTTATTTGCAAAAAAACATCCAATGATTCATTAATGAACATATGCATTTGAAAATAATTACTGTTTACAAATAAACAAAATGGAAAAGAACAATTACTGACAGGTTGAAAGAATAGGAAGATGTATTTAGGCTATTCCATAAGCAATCCCTACAGTATGTCATTAAGATCCCCAGCAGAGCTGAAACTTCAAACTTTTAACCCCTGGTGGAAACCATCCAGTTTCTCCAAAGTTCCCCAGCAAGTTGTCTTGAAGCCTGAAAATCAACCGGATAATGGCTAAACTTTTGTTTCTCCCTAACCTAGGATAATTCCCCAGTAGAGTAGAAGATAACAGAAACTCCTGAACTTTTTCCCAAAACGAGAATAAGCTTTTTCCCACAGAGTTTTCATTTCTCCCCAACAGAACGAAGATTCCCATTGTTAAATCCCCAGTATAAGTCATCAAAATTCTCTGGATTCCCTAAGCAGATTACTCAAGCAGTATATGGCATTGCTCACAACAGAATTTTTGTCAATTACTCCAACTTCAAGACATGAAGAATCCACATATCCTCAGCAGCAGTCAAGGATTTATTTTCCTCAGCAAATCAGCTTACATGCGCATACATTACATCCACATATCATAAACATTGATAAAACACATATATTGCATCATACATTTCATGCAACATAACTTTGTGTTTCAGCTAACATTTTACCCTTTTCAGGATAAGATTAATAAGCTACCGCTAACAATATGAAATCATGATACAGTCCAGATACGCTCTAGACACGGTTGCCATTATGTTACTTATTCAGATTTCTTTCAGATACAATACAGATACGCTCCAGATACGGATGCCATTCTGTTACTCATTCAGATTCAACTATCAGATACGGTACGGATACGCTCCAGACACAGATGCCATTCTGATACTCATTCAGATTCAGATACAGTACGGATATGCTCCAGACACGAACGCCGTTCTGATACTCATTCAGCTTCCAGGTACAGTTCAGATACGCTCCAGACACGGATGCCATCCTGATACTCATTTAGATTCAGCTTTCAGATATAATTCAAATACGCTCCAGACACGGATGCCATTCTGTTACTCATTCAGATTCAACTATCAGATACAGTACGGATACACTCCAGACACGGATTCCATTCTGATACTCGTTTAGATTCAGATACAGTACGGATACGCTCCAGACACGGATGCCATTCTGATACTCATTCAGATTCAGATACAGTACGGATATGCTCCAGACACGGACGCCATTCAGATACTCATTCAGCTTCCAGATACAATTCAGATATGCTCCAGATACAGATGCCATCCTGATACTCATTCAGATTTAGCCTTCAGATACAATATAGATACGCTCCAGACACGGACGCCATTCTGATACTCATTCAGCTCTCAGATACAGTACAAATACGCTCAAGACGCGGATGGAATTTTGATACTCATTCAGTTGCAACTTTCAGATTCAATTCAGATACGCTTCAAACACGAATTCCGTTCTGATACTCATTCAGTTTCTCTTTTAGATTCGATAATCACTTTTGGATGGCATCTACAAGCCCATCTCCAACAACTTTCTATCACCTCTCCAAATGGCATCTTTAAGCCCATTCCCTCTACCATCACATCATCGAGTGCAAATTTCTGGGCACTCTAGTGTCCAATCATCTTCCACCTTCGAGTCACGAATGGTAAAACCCGCCAATCTAACTCTTCAAGTCTAAGAAGATTGAACAGGGGCAGCTGTTGTACCCCAAAATTTGCCCTCTCATTCTTCAAGGCTTTTCTCACAAGGATTCTCAAGGTTCAAGCTTGCACAAGTACTTTGGAATTTTCCAGTACCAAAATTAAAAGGAAACTGTCAAAAAGGGAGAAAACAGATAAAAATATTATTTTGACAAAATTTGGAGAAATATAAGTGTTCTTCGTTTCAGCTCTTTCGATTGGCCTTTTGGCCTCTTTCGATACAAGCTTGGCTTGCGTCCTTCGACTGGGCATGAGCCTCTGGCACATTTTCGTTTGGATTCACAAGGAAAAAAGCCTATTGTAATCTATTTCATTTCCAAGGCAAAAGGCTCTTTTAGCATCCTTCGATTTGCACTTTTTATTCCCTATATACCTCTTTCGAATCTGAACATTTTGTCCTCCTACATGCACCTTTCGTTTGGACATGTTGGTTCCCTTTATACAAGCTTCGTTTGAACATAGATCTTTTACATGTTGGCATAAAGTCACAAGACAGGGACCCTCTATGTACACTCTTTCGTTTGACCACATGTAACCCCTGGCATGAAAGCCTTCGATTGGACATGAGCCACCTTCACACAAAAGCTTCGATTGGAGTTTTGGTTCCCTTCGAATCAGCATCTTTCAAACCCAACTCTGAATCCATCGACGCAGTCTTCTTTAATACATTTCTGGAACTCTTTGACACAAGTGGAAATAGGATTCTGAAAGGACACTGATCAAATCTTTGGACCCTGCTACGTGATCTTACTTTACAAGCCTTAATGCTTGTATTTCACTCCATAATTAATTGCTTACATTTTGGATTAAGCTATTGTCCAGGTGATTAAGGCCTTGTCCAGAAGTTTTATGTATGAAAGTGAACTTGCTAGTACAAATCCTATCACAAGCCTATGCTTTGCTTAAATCTTGTTTTCACTTCACCATAAGTCAGGGGATTCAGCCCTTTTAACCAACGACTTCAGTACTTCACCTTGGGATCTTGGCAAATCTGACATAGCTTAATATTCACGTTTCAGCCAAAGAAAAGGGCCATATTTTTTTTACGAGAGAAAAAAAATCATAAAAATCCTCAAGCACTAAAACTCTCCCATATTCTCAAACTCTCCCATATTCTCAAACTCTCCAACATTCTCAAACCTTCAAAACTCTAAGATTTTTTTCATAAAAGCCTCAGTAGTGTACCTTTCGATTTACTTCCCCTAGACTGTAGAAACCTTCGATTCACGCATCACCATCATATACTCTCTTTCGATTCAGTGAATGCCCAAACCAAGTAGTAACAGAACTAGTTTCAGGAAGATCCCAGCAAAGCTCCCTCCACCATCAAAGAAGTCACCTACAACTCTTTCAATTAAACACTTCAAGAGGTAAGTTCTCTCTAAACTTGGAACTCTTTCATTTAAACATCATATGCACATGCCAATAAAGAAAAATGTAGATATTTCTAGACCATGTTTTAGCATTCGATTCTGACTTCCCATATGCTGAAAAATTAACCTTAATTAGTTATACTTTGGACTTTGTAACCCATTGGTTTTTGTGCTAACCCCTGGACTGTAGCTATGTTTGGATGTTGCATTTTAAGAACTTGAGACAGGTTTGTTATACCCTTCGATTGGCTAGCTGCACAAGCCTTTCGAATCACAATTTGAAGGCCTAATATGCTTATAAGGAGTCAGCAAGGACCCTGTGGAAAAGCCAGAATCTTGTTGCTTCCAGGCCTCAGACGAAAGCCATAACCTTTCCGTTTCCAAGCCTCAAACGAAAGATAGAACATTGCTGACTCCAACCCCCAGTCGAAGGAGATAAAGGAAAATCGAAGGACATGACTCCACTGACTCCAACCCCCAGTCGAAGGAGACAAAGGAAAATCGAAGGGCATGACTCCACTGACTCCAGACCCCAAATCAAAAGAAACCAAAGAACACAGAATCGAAGGGTGTTCATTCCTGAGTCGAAAGACATTTTTTTTCTTGCCTTTATATTATTTTTGCCTTTATAATTTCATGCTATTCAATATGGTTGTAATAGTGTAGGGTTTTATCTTTTTTTGCATTTTATTATTTTTGTATGCTTGCTAGTAAAATAGGAAATGTATGGCAAGATAAAATCAACAAGTAGACAACCCTTAATCAAAGACTAAATGTATGCGAATCAAACACACTTGCATACAAGAACCCCTAGGGTTACTCCACTTGGTTGCCTTGAACAAAATGGTCATGTTACACATGTAAGGTATCTTAGCAAAACAAATAAAAAAATATAAGATCATAGCCCCTCGATGACGTTATTCAAAAGTTGCCTTATAAAATGATCTTGGTCCCTCAAAATTGCTAAGATACTTTGCAACATTGCTATCATGGTTATACGATGACCCACGTTTGTCCCGTTTACATCCAAAGATAGGGTTGCTTACCAAATCAATGGTAAATCAACAATGTCAAAGGAATAGAAGATGCATAAGAAAGACATTTGAGTAGGTAGATAGCTTCTAAGTTACTTGCTCCATTTCAAACAATCCTTGATATTTTTCAAAATAAAAACACACACACATTTCAAAAACATCTTACAAACATTGAAAACATTTTCAAAAGACAAACATCTTTGTATACATTCTTACGAACGAGAATCATTACAAAGATTACCTAAACAAATGGCCTCTTTTACAAAATACTTTCAAAACCACATCAAACACCATTTCAAACAAACCAAAGCAAGTGATCTAAAGCAAGCAACTAAGAGCCCATGGAAAACAGTGGATGAAAAGGGTGCTAATACCTTCCCTTTTCATAATCTACCCCCCGAACTCAAAAACATCTCTAAAGGTCTTTCCTGTGCTTTTTCACCTTTCCTTTTGGATAAAAGAAAAGTCGGTGGCGACTCTTGCTAAACCGCAACATTTGCAAACACAGACGCAAAACATCAAGTCAGTTCTCCCACCGTATTACAAGTATTTTTTCCCTTCCATAGATGCCCTGTGTTTGTTTAAATGTTCTTAAATGCTTAAAAATTATTTCTACAACCTTGTTTTCCTTAAAAACATTTGTAAGATACACCATTAGATATCTTGCAAAATCTTGTCACACACTTAAAAGTAAAGATATCATCGCCAATACTTCAAATTCCGATATTAGAGATGGGAGAAAAAGGGTCGAGGGGGCGTCCAAAAATTATGGTACAACTATCACCGGAGAACTCTGTAATACCGACGATTCAACCGATGGTGAACTCTGAACTGTAAGATGAAGAAGATGCACTAAGAAATGAGCAAGGAAAAGAAATTGAGTAATGTTGTACCCCAAAATATGCCCTCTCATTTCTCAAGGCATTTCTCACAAAGGATTCTCAAAGATTCAAGCTTACACAAGTACAATTGGATTTTTCCGCATCAAGTTAAAGAGGAAACTGTTAAAAAAGGGAAAAGCAGATGAAAATATTATTTTTGACAAAATTGAAGGAAAAACAAGTTCCCTTCGATTTTACATCTTTCGATTGGGCACTTTGGTTCCTTCGATGCAAGCTTTGGTTACACCCTTTGTTTGAGCATTGGACTTCTTTTGGGCAAGTTCATCTCCTGCTTCATTTGGGCACTAGACTTCTTTTGGACAACTTCGATTCCAGCTTCGTTGGAACATTTTAGTCTCTTTGTGCAAGATTGGTATACATCTTTCGTTTGGCCATATAAGCCTCTTTCTTGCATATTTTCCAAATTCACAGGGCAGAATTTCCCACCATGCTAGCATTCACAAGGCCAAAGTCTCGCTTTGAAATAACTTGTTGTAAGCTTCGACAGGGAAACACTTATCTTCAACTAGCTTCAATTCACAAGGAAAAAATCCTCCTGCTGATGTCCTTCGATTCAGGAGGCAAAGGCCTCTTTTCTGGTCTCCTTCGATTTCACATTTTGCCTCCTGCATGCCTCTTTCGTTTGGGGCATGTGGCCCTTCCTTTTTTGCAAGCTTAGTTTGGGCATTTAAAGCTTCTGTATGCATCTTTCGTTTTGGGCGTGCGGCCTCCTTCGACGCAAGTTTTGGTCACATCCTTCATTTGAGCAAAGGCTCCTTGCATGTTTTCTTGGAGTCACAAAGCAATAGCCTCCTAAAGCTTTTCTTCGAGTCAGAGGCCTTTGGCCCTCTACATGATCCCTTCGACTCACAAAAACCAAGACTCCCTTTATGCCAGAATGCACAAGGCAAAAAACTCCCCATGGATGGCATTTACAAGGCAATGGCGCCCACATAGCTATTGTCTCGTTCGAAAGACGTACCATGGTGGCATATTCGAAGGACTTTCTAGACATACCTGGATGTCCCAATCGAATGACATGTTTTATTGATCCACTCCAGAAGAATGTATTTGGACCATTCGAAGGAACATACAAAAGGCTTGGTAAAAAGACACCTATTTGGTCCCCTTCAAAGGATACCCATATGAACCATTCAAAGGAACACACAAAAGGCCTGGTTGAAAGACACCTATTTGGGCCCCTTCAAAGGATACCCATATGAACCATTTGAAGGAACAAACAAAAGGCCAGGTCGAAAGACACCTATTTGGGCCCCTTCAAAAGGATACCCATATGAACCATTCGAAGGAACACACAAAAGGCCTGGTCGAAAGACACCTATTTGGGCCCCTTCAAAGGATACCCATATGAAGAATTCGAAGGAACACACAAAAGGCCTGGTCGAAAGACACCTATTTGGGCCCCTTCAAAAGGATACCTATATGAGCCATTCGAAGGACACTTTGATTTGAAAAAGAAATGTTATTGAGGAGTCTGGTCGAAGGATAGGGCTAGGGGGTCAAAACAAAAGGTTGAGATACCCAAAGGTACTTACTGACCAAGTCCTATGCGCTTCCAAGTTCAGGCCTGATACACTGGCCATAACACTCCAAAACTGCTGCACAACAGTCTTGCAAAACTACCTTTGTTCTTGCACCAATTTGGCATACGAATACTTCCCCTCGAAAGCTACAAGAACAACATACCATTTTTGTTTAAACTTTTTATTTTCCCTCCTAAAACATCAACCAAGGTCATCTATAAATATGAGCCTCCATCACACATCTTAGGGGCCCCTGGATTAGTTGCAAGAAAACTCTTGTTGTGAGAAATTTCTCAAAACTCTCAAACATCCATCCAACGTTTTTTTATAAATATTCCTAACACTTCTAAAAAACTCAGCCCCCCTTTGTACACTAAGTGAAACCTTCGATTCACACCTCTAGTGGACAGATAACTCACCTTCAACCCATTCCCAAACTACAATATAATAGCTTTTTTATTCACTCCCTTACCTATTATAGAGTAACCTTCGATTCACCCACATATCCTCCTTCGATTTAGTGACTGCTTGAACAAAGTAGTAACTGGACTAGTCTCAAGAATGCCCCAACGAACTTCCATTCACCACCAAGTAAGACACTTGATGTTTCTTTCGATTTAAGCGCTTCAAGAGGTAAGTTCTCTTTAAACTTGGAACTATTTCATTTAGATACCATGTGTACATACCAATAAAGAGAAAATGTAGATATTTCATCTAGGGAGCTTGACCATGTTTTAACCTTCGATCCAGACTACCCATATGTTGAAAATCTCAACCCTGACTAGTCAGGCTTTGGACTTTGAGACCCAATAATTTTGTTCTAACCCCTGGCTTGTAGATTTCCAAAGTTACACTTGAATGTTGCATTATAAAAGTTTAAAACATGTTATATGTATCCTTCGATTGGCTAAGTACTCAAGCCTTTTGAATCTCAACCTGAGGGCCTAGCATTCCTGCAGTCGAAGGAGGCAGCAAGTAGCCTGAGGCAAAGATTGCACCTCACGTTGACCCCATGCCTCAAACGAAAGAAGCAGCCAGAAGGGTGGTCATGCTGACTTGCAGGTCCCAATTGAAAGAAGCAGGAAAAGGGTGAAATCGAAAGACAAGACCTTGCTGACTCCAGGCCCAAATCGAAGAGTGTGGCTGCCTGAATAGAAAAAGCCCATTTTTATTTCTTTATTTTATTTTGTCTTTATATTTTCTTGCTATTCAATATGGTTGTAATAGTGTAGGATTTATTTTCTTCATTTTTATTACTTTTGTATAAATGTTAGTAATTAGGATGTATGGCAAGATAAAAGTTAACAAGTATATCACCTTAATCAAAGACTAAATGCATGCAAATCAAACACATTATTCACACATATGCACCCCTAGGATAATCTCACTTGTTTCCTTGAAAAATAGTCATGTCCCTCGAATATGGACGTTTTAACAAAGACCCTCGATAAAAGATCATAGTCCCTCAATGATCCTCAATGTTGCCTTCCGTAAACGATCTAGTCCCTAAATTAAAATTGCTAAAACGTCCCATAGGTTGCCTTCTATGACTATACAAACGTCTCACGCCCGTCCCTTCACGTCCAATGATGTGGCTTCTTACCAAATCAATAGTAAGATAGCAACATCTAAAGGAGGAGGAAAAGAACATAGACCTTTTGAGTAGGTAGGATGATCCTAGTTTCTCGCTTGCTCACAACAAAAACACTTTATACACCAACACTTTCATTTGAAACATTTTTAAAAAGACAAAACTTTTTGTACGCGTTCTTATAGAAACGAGAACCATTACAAAAAAAAATTCAAAATACTTTCAAAACCCACACCATAAGCACATTTTCAAACAAAAGCAAGTGATCTAGAAAGCAACTAAGAGCCCGTAGATAACTACGAATGAAAAGGGTGCTAACACCTTCCCTTTTCATAACCTACCCCCCGAACTCAAGAAAATAATCTCAAAGGTCTTTCCTGTTCTTTTAACCCTTTCCTTATTGGATAAAAGAAAAGTCGATGGCGACTCTTGCTATCCGCAACAATTGCGATTAAACATAAAACACCCTAGTCAGTTCTCCCACCGTGTTACATAACTGGCGACTCTGCTGGGGAAATACTTAAAAGTGGGGTTACCTTAGGGCTAGATCACCTTTACTTTCTTTCTTTGTTTTGCTTGCTTTACATTTTTTGGTCCTTGTTTGGGTTATTGTTAAAGATCCTACACCCAGATCTGGGGCACCTTTTTAGGTAAGTAGCAATATATCATGGAGGTTGTACGGTATAGACCAATATGGACAAAGTGATAGCTATGTTAGTGTGATACTATGACTTGTACTAATGTTCCTTGAGTCAGTCAAGGATAACATTAGGCTTCCTTATAGTGTCATTAAGCGCTAACTGACCTTTAGAACCTTTACTTGACTCATACTAAGCCATTAGAAAGTAGTGATATGGACGGCTTTGGTTCCGACCGAAGTTTGGTTGATACTCGATGCTACACTCATTGAGATTGGACTTTTAGGATATTCTGGCCGCAACAATTCGGTGCTTGAGCTAGAAAAATTCCTAAAATAAAGGTCATTGATATGAGACTCCTTAGAACCCCGTTACTATTAATAGGACAGGTTGAGCCAACTAAACTTCAAGAGAGTACTTACCTTTAAAAACTCGCACAAGCCATTAGACCTAGGTCTTTTTGTGTGACTTGCTTGATATGTCTGTGATTTTAGAGCATAACCATAACATCATAAACATCATGACATACACGTTAACCATTTCAAGGGCCTGGAGATTTATCTTTCCTTTTTGTTTTGTAGGGTATGGATTCAATTCGCAGAAAGACCATCCGAATAAATTTTGTAGAGGTCCCTACCAAGCTCAAAGAATTGGTCCTGAGAGTTCCTAAGAGCTCATCATTCAACAAGAGATATGGTCACTTGCTCAATTTTGTTACTACCAGGTTTGACGAAGGTCTGATGAGTGTCTTGTTCCAGTTCTTCGCCCCTAAACACCATTGCTTCAGATTTCCAGATTATCAGTTGGTGCCTACATTGGAAGAATTCTCCAAGATACTTGGTTCACCTATATTGGAGAAAGTACCTTTCACCGGTTTAGAACAAGGTCCAGTTGCTAAAAGTGTTGCCATAGCTTTTCATTTGAAACCATCTGACATTGAATCCAATTGGGAAAGAAGAAGTGGAGTTACGGGCATCCTTGAAAATTTTATAATGAAGAAAGCTTAGATATTCTTAGATGCTATGAGTTACCATGCCTTTGAAGATGTCCTAGCTCTCTTAATCTATGGATTAGTTCTGCTCCCCAATTCAGACCAGTTTATAGATGTCAGTGCCATCAACATCTTCCTTGCTCGCAATCCAGTGCCTACATTGCTCGAAGATGTGTTGCATTCACTCCACACGTGTACCATGAAGAAACAAGAGACTCTTATGTGTTGTACGCCTTTTCTCTATCAGTGGTTTATTTCACACCTCCCTCGGTCGGTAATGAAGAATGAGTTACGCTTAAGGTGGAATCAAAGGATAATGTCCCTTTCTCACTCTGATATCTATTGGTTCCCTTTCTCTGAAGAAGACATCTCTTTTATTGATCGCTGCGGAGAGTTCCCTAATGTGCCATTCCTTGGCATTAGAGGAGGAATCACTTACAACTCTTCTTTGGCCCTACGTCAGTTTGGCTACGCACGGAGGGATGGTTCCCACGATATGCTCATCCAGGGTATTGTGTTTGACTATTCAAATGATCTGCAAGGTTATCGCCAGAGGTTCATTCGCGCTTGGGGCATGGTAAAGAAGACCGATAAAAGTGATTTGCGGCATAAAAACTCCATCCCTTTGGAGCCTTACCTCAGATAGGTGCAAGCTCGTGCTCAAAGTCTTATAATGCCATATGCTGCTATCCCGCTAGTGATCTCAAAGTTTGTTGATCTAGAAGACGAGCCTCACATCATTTTTGATCTTGATATGCCAACAAGATTTGAAGAGTTGCAAAAGTCTTGGATCCAACTCAAGGAAGAACGAGACACCTTTGAGAATCAATTCTACGCTAGTGAGAAGAAGGTTCTGGATCTCACAAAGCAGCTTCATGAAGAGCAAAGTTTGAACGTCTATATTGCGCCAAAGAGGATGTGTTTGACCTTTTTGTCTTAGGAGTTTATTTTTGTATTTTATTTATTCCATTGTAAGGCCCGAGAGACATGATGTAATAGACTTTTGATTTATTAATACAATGTGTGTTTCCTTTTGTCTAAGCAAATTTAAATCTCCTAGTTTCCTTGAAATCATTTGCATATGCATTTTCATTCATCATAACACGAACAGGTTTTCCACAACAGGTCTCCTTATCTTTCTACTATTTATTTCCGTGAGATGGATATTGAACAGACAATAAAAGATCTTCAAGCACAGAATGCTCAATTCCAACAAATGTTCTTGGCTCTGGCTAAAGGACAAGAGGACCTGAAGGCTCTTATGATCAAAGATAAGAAGAAGAAGGCGAAGAAACCAGTTGGAGTTTTGAATTTGGGAAGAAGGTTCAGAGGACCAGCCAAGCGAACTCTAGATTTCGCAACCTCGTCGGGTGAAGGAGATAATCAAGAAGGAAAGTACAAGGAAAGAGATGACAACCCAGAGTCTGAAGAAGAAGAAGCTGACTACTCTAAAGAACAATATCCTCATGCTGATGATAAATACAAACAACTGGAGGATCTCCTCAATGCTATGGAGATCCAGAGGGTACCCGGGCTGGATTTTGAAGAACTATGATTGGTCTCAGGGGTGGTCATCCCGCAGAAATTCAAGGGCCCCACATTTTCTAAATATGACGGTGTCTCTTGTCCTAAGCTGCATTTAAGGTCATACGTCAGAAAGATTCAACCCCATATTGTTGATAGGAACCTATGGGTGCATTTCTTCCAAGAAAGTTTGTTAGGGATGCAGTTCGATTGGTTCTATAAGTTGGAAGGAACCAATATTCGCAATTGGGAAGATTTGGCTGCTGATTTTTATAAGCAATACCAGTATAATGCTGACCTAGCTCCAACTCGAACACAACTGCAAGGTATGTCTATGAATGCTAGTGAAGGTTTCAAAAATTATGCCCAAAAATGGAGGGATCTCGCAGGAAGAGTCCAGCCCCCTTTATCTGATAGAGAGTTTGTGGATATGTTCTTAGGTATGTTGTCTGGTCCATTCTTCAACCATCTGATCAGAAGCTCTTCAGCTGCATTTATTGAGCTAATCAAGACTGATGAGCGGGTATAAGCCGGTATTAAGAGTGGTAAAATTCAAAGGGATGCATCCTCAAGGACGATGAAAAAACCCTTCACTAGAAAGAAGGAGATCAGTGTTGCTTATGGCCACAGGAATCAAAACAAAACTGAATGTCGTCTAACGGTAGGGGCTGTTATGATCTCCAATCCCGTATCGAATCAACAGCGAAACCATCAATATGGGCCAGAGGCGCTCATAAGATGATTCACCCAGATCAACATGACCTTGTCCCAGGTTTTGCCACATTTATTGAAATCCAATTTGGTGACTCTAAAGGAAGCTCCCAAGAACCCCAATATTGCTTCTCCCCGCTACAACCCGAATGCTCGATGTGCCTATCATTCTAAAAGTCCCAGGCATGATATAAACGATTATTTGCCTTGAAGAATAAGGTACAAGACCTTATCAAAGAGAAAGAGATAGAGTTTTACCCTCCAGAAAAACCTAATGTAATAGCGGCGCCAGTGCCCAAACATGGACAAGGTGTAAATGCTGTTGATGATAACAGTTTTGTTTCCTCTGTGGATGAATTAACTACTCCCCTTTTGACTGTTAAGCAGAATCTATTGCAAGTCGGTCTATTTCTGGGCTGTGATGAAAGTTGTCACTTATGTATGACTCTACTAGATGGTTGTTTGTTACTGAAGATGGGCGTCCAGCACCTGATGGTTAACAAAGAAATCCTATTCAAGAAAGTTCCTCTTGCCAGAAATTTATGTGAAGATGTTTCAATAATCACCATTTCTGAAAATCCTCACAGGGTCTCCACCAAAAGACCCGTCAGGATTACATCTATTCCAAAGTTTTCTCCCCTAATCATCACCATGTCGGGGCCAATACCATATTCCTCGGATAAAGCTGTTCCCTGGAACTATCGGGCTGCTGTCTATTACCATGGCGTCAAGCAGGATCTATTGGCTATCGAAGACCAAGTTGCTAAAGGTACTGATCCTGACGTCGAAAATATAGTTGAGACCAGTAAGATAACGAGAAATGGAAGGTTTTTATCCCCTGATATCTCTCTAAAGACCATTTCTACTCCTGTAACTATTCCCGCTACCACTCCTGTCAGTATTCCCAGTGTCACTCCTATTGTTAGTCTTACTGTTATCGCTGCTACTGAGTCGACCGAGACACGAGGCAAAGAGGTATTGTTTGAGCATGTCCAAATGAAGGCGCGTCTAGAAGTCATTCCTGAGGCTTCTAGGAAGGAGATGGAAGAGATATTAAAGAAAATCAAGAAAAGTGATTACAACATCGTGGAGCAGACCCTCTCAAAAATATCAATGCTGGCCTTACTTTTATGCTCTGAGGCCCATGCTAAGGCCTTAGTAAAATTTATGAAGACCACCCACGTGCCCCAAGAGACCTCCATTGATCAATTCGAGAATTGTATGGTCAGTCTAACTGCTGATAATGGACTGGGTTTTTCTGACGCTGATTTAACTCCCAAGGGAAGGAAACACAATGATGCCTTGCATGTCTCCATTGAGTGCAGGGGAACTACATTAGCCCATGTTCTGGTGGATACAGGTTCGTCGCTGAATGTCTTACCCAAGAATTCTCTTGACGGGTTATATTGAGAAGGACTTGCATTGAAGCCCAACAACGTTGTGGTGAGGGCCTTTAATGGTTCTAAAAGAATGGTGCATGGGGAGGTGGACATCTCTATCAAGGTTGGAAATCATACTTTTGATTCAACCTTCTATGTGATGGATATCCGCCCATCTTATTCCTATTTATTGGGTCGGCCCTAGATCCATGGGGCTGGTGTTGTCACTTCTACCCCACATCAGATGTTGAAGTACCCACTCAAGGGAAAGATTATCACAGTCCATGGGGAGGAGGAATACACGGTTAGCCACCTGAACTCTTTCAGGTATGTTGAAATGGACGGCGAGTTCATTGAGACCCCATGTTATAATTTTGAGGAGGTTTCGCAGATGATTGTTGTGGCCAAGACTGCTGCCAAGGCTCCAAAGATTACCAGACTTCCATTGAAAATGGCTTCTCTAAAGGATGCTAGAGCAACAGTTGAGGAAGGTGGATGTACCATTTGGGGCCAACTTCTGGATATTCCCTACAAATATAATAAATTTAGTTTGGGTTTTACTTCAGAGGCCTAAAGAGTTGTTCGACGTACCCGTGCTGGGGGACCACCATTACGCATCAGCAATCATGGAGTCAATGCGTTAGAAGACAATGATAGCAGCTGTGACATGGACGAGTGGATTTTTCCAACCATTGGCGGTGGACTCAACAATTGGGAGTCCAAAGATTTTGTTCCTATTACTTTTATTCAAGAGTAATTGTCTTTTAAAATTTTCGGACTTGTAATATTTAAATAATTTAGACTTTAAAACCTTGTGTCTTGCCCGAGGCACAATGGTCCATCTGTGAGGGTTGTTACTTCATCTTCATATGTCATTAATAAATCATGGGACATTTTTTCATGACAATTTTATGCTCTTTGTTTTCTTTTTCTACCTTTTATTTTATCAAAGATAGATATGCTCTTAGACACACTCATATATCGAAATGCAGATCCACATCCACTCGGGATCCCATTGTTAACGGTTCTGCTATGGCCTATCATGACTTTGAAAATCTGATCTACTAAGCCGAGGACGAAGGTGAGGAAGATTGTGAGGTACCAAGGGAACTTGCTAGATTGTTACAACAGGAATAAAGGACAATATAGCCCCATGAAGAGCCGGTTGAAACAGTTAACTTAGGTACAGAAGAGGACAAAAAAGAAGTCAATATAGGTGCCAACCTGGGGCATAGTGTCGAGAAGCATCTAACTCAGATACTACATGACTATGTTGAGGTCTTTTCCTGGTCATACAAAGACATGTCAGGATTCGGCACTGATATCATGGTCCATTGTCTGCCGACAAAAGAAGAATGCCCTCCAATGAAACAGAAGGTTCGTCATATGTGGCCAGAAATGTCAGAAAAATCAAGACTGAAGTCATGAAGTAGTTAAACACCAAACTCTTAGTTGTCACCTCCTATCCACAATGGGTCACCAATGTTGTTCTGGTACCTAAGAAGGACGGTAAGGTACGTATGTATGTAGATTACAGATACCTGCATAGGGAAAGCCCCAAGGATGACTCCTCGCTTCCCCACATTGATATTTTGGTTGAAAACACCGCACAACATAAAGTATTCTCCTTCATGGATGGTTTCTATGGATACAATCAGATTAAAATGGCACCTGGAGACATGGAGAAAACGACCTTCGTCACACAATGGGGCACTTTCTGTTACAAAGTTATGCCATTTGGACTGAAGAACACCGGGGCAACCTATCAACGTGCCATGGTAGCTTTGTTTCATGATATGACCCATCACGAGATAGAGGTCTACGTGGATGATATGATAGCCAGATCTCAAACTAAAGAGGAACACCTAGACCACCTGTAGAAGCTATTTGAGAGACTGAAGAAATACAAACTAAGGTTGAACCCAAATAAATGCACTTTTGGAGTAAGATCTGGTAAACTCTTAGGCTTCGTTGTCAGCGGTAAAGGTATTGAAGTGGACCCTGCAAAGGTAAAAGCAATACAAGAAATGCCCGCTCCTCGCACTGAAAAGGGAGTTAGGGGATTCTTAGGACGGCTAAACTACATCGCCAGATTTATTTCCCATATGACCGCTACTTGTGAACCAATCGTCAAATTACCGAAGAAAAATCAAGTGGTGGAATGGAATGACGAATGCTAGGATGCCTTTGATAGGATCAAGAAGTACCTTCAAGAGCCTCCCATTTTGATGCTGCCAGTTGAGGGAAGACCTCTGATCATGTACCTAACAGTTTTAGAAAATTCAATGGGGTATGTGATGGGGTAGCATGACGAGTCTGGCCGAAAAGAGAATGCAATATACTACCTGAGCAAAAAGTTTACCGACTCTGAAACCAGATATTCGCTGCTCGATAAAACTTGTTGTGCTCTGGCATGGGCTGCTCGCCAGCTAAGACAGTATATGCTGACTCACACTACCTTATTGATATCCAAGATGGATCCTATTAAATACATATTCGAGAAGCCCTCCCTCTCTGGAAGAATAGCAAGATGGCAGATGGTCTTGACCGAATACGACATTTAGTATACTACCCAAAAAGCAATAAAGGAAAGTGTACTAGCTGATCATTTGGCTCATCGGGTTGTGGATGACTATCAATCCATGAATTTCGAATTCCCTGATGAAACAACCGGCTGAAAATCATTAAAACAATGAAGTCGCCATCGAACGTCTTTTATCCCACGTGTAGGGAAAGGTAAACATCGAGAAAACCTGATGAGGGAGAAGTCACGGTCTTGCGACCGAGAGATCGGGTAAGGGAGTCTGTTACGCGAGGGGAAGGTATTAGCACCCCACACGCCCGTAGTACTCTACGGTATCCACTCTTGTTGTCTATCTTATGGGTGTGTTTAATCTATGCTTACTGTTTATTACTGCTAAGGGAGAATGCATGCAAAAGAAAGGGGAAAAGAATGTAGGGAAAAGAAAAGTTGTGCTCGCTCGGGCCCTACCCCGATGCCTACGTATCCCTTTTAAGGAATCAGAGCAGCCGTAGTTCGGCTTATGTTTTTGTTTGTTTGTGTTTTTTATGTGGACGAAGTTAATTCCGCCTTCTGCCGCAGCTCGACCTTTGGAGACTTATGTGTTGGCACAGAAGTAAATTAATCGTGTCCTTACTTGAAAAGGGTTTAAAAGAAAAGGTGCTCGAGCGCACAAAATGGTTTGAATTTGTTTTGTATTTTTGTTGCAGACAATGACTAGTCGACCTCAAGAGAGAGATATTAGCCATTTTTCTACTTAGTCATGAAAGGAGTCTTTGAGAATTGAACCACACCTATGCTTGAGATGAAGAACAATAAGATCGAGAAGAGACCCGCTTATCATTTCTCGTACTAAGCAAAAGCATGATTCTCATCAATAGTTTTAAAGTGTTTTGAATTTCGAAAAGAAAAGAAGTTTTAGTATTAGGTGCGTATGTTCAAAGAGAAAGAAAAGTCAAATGGGACTAGCTTACTTCTAAACCTAATGTTATTATGCGTTAGTATCCATAAGATTTAGGTTAAAGGGGAAATTTCTACCTGATGTTAGCATGCATGAATTTGAAATCCTAATGTCTAATTTTAGTTCAATTAAATCGAAGATTAAATTTGAACCAAAATCTCCTAAGCAATCATGAAATAATACACGAACAAGTAAAATTAGGCAGCAAGTATCAAAATATTGCATACAATCCATAAAAATTGCAAGCGAAACACATGACATAAAAATGAGTAAAACTAATGATTAAAATTGAAAAGAAAAAAGTGAGAGAATTGAAAAGAAATCTCTTTTATTTACCAATATTGCCAAAGAAAATAAATCGCCAAAATTAATCGCAATCGAAATGAGTATGGGAAATAAGATCTCAGGAGGTGCGAACTAAATTCACTATGCTGCAAAAAATGCAATGACATTAGGCCCCATCAAAAATGGACACAATCAGCAAGAAAATGAAAATAATCATAGTCCAAGAATTGATTAGTTTGGCCCATGTTAATCATTCTTAATTTTATTATTAATCATATTATTATATTTATTTGTGGAATTAATAATAAAAAGAATGAAACATGTAATAGAAATGCTGGTTCAGAAAGAAAAAAAAATAAAACAAAAAAAACAATTAAAACTAAAAAATAAAATATAGGAAAGTTGAAAAAGGGGTTAGGGTTAAAAGTGAGAGGTGTTTTCTTCTTCTCCGTAGAACAGCGGCGGCGCTCACCTTCCTTGCGTTTTACCATCGATACACAGCGATTCTCCTTCCCTGTTTCACCGTCTTTCGTCTTCTTCTTCCTACTTCTCTAACGATCTCGCCCAAAACTTGTCGGAGTACCACCGGCGGTCCTTCAATGGATGATGACATGAACAACAAACAAGCTCCTTCAAGAACTCAGGTTCGTTCCCGTTATATGATTCCTCTTCTCTTCCTTTTCTGCGATTTCGAAATTTGTTCTGAGTTTCGGTTGATTGCTATTGATGAGCGAGGTTGTTGTGATGTCGCGGATGATGATGAAGAGCGGAGTTGTGAAGATTGCAACAGATTGATGGAGAAGGTGTAATGTCGCGGATGATGATGAAGAAAGATGAAGAAAATGGCGGAACAATGATTGAGAGAAGAGTGAAGTTGAAGATGAGGATTCTTCAAAAATATCTCAGAAAGATTCAAAGGTGAGTATCTCGTGATTTACTGTGAATCGTGAAAAAAAAATTTCCTTCTCTATTGTGAAATGCAGACTCTGTTATATATCAGCTAAGTTTGTTACAGGTGAACAAATATAGGCCCTTGAATTTGAGAATCAGCTAGAGCAATGAATGGTAGGGATTGAACCTCTCATGAGTTAGTTATAGTGAGCTGGCAAAAGTTGGTTAAGACAGTTAGAGTCAGTTGCTAAGATTCTTCTGTTAGTTTTTCTATTATGACAGTTAGAGATTAGATTCTGTTAGGCTTGGTTTGTTAGAGGTTAGTAGTTAGTTAGACTATTTTCAGTTACAGTTGGTGATTCTATGGTGCATTCAAACAAATCCATCAGATAGACCACTGATGAATAAAGTGATAGAAATGCTACATGGACCACTTTTATCAGCGCAATATCCTCCAAAGTCGGTCTTGTTTTCTCCTGAAATGCCATTTGTCACTAACTAACATTGGAGCAAATGGCTTTGATTCTTTTGGTTGCTCAACTGGAATTGGAGGGTAACTCACACTTTGAACTTGGAATTTGATCTCGTCAGTATAATTAATACTAAATGATGAATCAATTTCTTCACCATAATCCCAAAACCATGTGCCTTTGTTTTTGTTGCTATTTTCAGGTTCATAGCGGTTTGGATTGGGCATGTGATGAGTAGGAATGTAAATGTCGTCAAAGAATCCAATGGATAAGCGCAAGCCATCAGCATCAGATGAAACAAGTTTTCCAGTAATAATCTCCCCCGGAAATGGACGAAACATAATCAAATTAAATACCACCAGGTAGGTCGGAGCACCGTCACCAGGGAAGATAGACCCGCCCTCCATGGATACGATATCATAAACAATTACCTTATCCAAGAAAAGCCTCTCAAGCTTCGTGTGTATGGCTTCTCCAATGGGAAGAGCGAGAAGAGAAGGAGGCAAGGTCAATTTATGCTCAATCTTACTGAGATAAAACATTGACGCTATACCCTGCTAGGAAGTGCTATCCGGAAGAAACAACTCTTTATGGAATTGACAGTGACTCGAAAGGAAGGATCGTGGCCGGAAAAGATGGCGGCGTTGGGTGAATACTTGTTCCGGTAGGTGACGTAGACGACGACTTACGAATGCAGAGCAGAGCAGAGCTTTGGGAATTAGGGTTGTGTTGTGCAGGTTCATGCTTATGACAGTTTATCCAAGATTTTTGCAGATTTGGTTCATATTAGGGCTATTGGGAAGCAAAGGCAAAAGGAAAACACCAAGATGATACGAAGTTGGAACAAAGATGCATAACACGATGTTTTGGAAGCTTGAAGTTTGAAACATGAAGAATGATTGAAAATTAGGATAGGTTTTGGTAAAAATGTATAGATGTTATGTATAATTGTAATGGAATTTGGACTTGTATGTATTTGAATAATTGTAATGTATGTTGACTTTATTTCCACATAATGAAATGGCCTTTGTATGAATTCAAATAAATGGTATGAATCCAAAATATTTGCAAGGTAACCAAAAGAGACATGAATCTTGAATGAATCCAAGAGAGGCTATTTGGACAATATTTTGATGGTTGGACGAATTTGATGCATGCTTTTTCATACTTGTGGTTTGAATTCCAAGAAAGCCATGCAAATATTTAAGAACTTTGATTTTCTCCAAATCCACTTCAAATATTGATGAATGAATTCTAATCAAACCACAGCTTCAGTGAACCCCTAATTCAATTCAATTTTCCGATCTAAACCAAATTTGCGTGTCAAGCAATAAGCATTTGAAGTAATGACACCTTGATCATAATCAACATCTTGTACCATGTCCCGACTATATGAGCACTAGAACAACGACGTCTTGGACCCCTTCACAATAGATGATAATGACTATGCCCTGAGGAATTCTTTGCAGATGAATATGAAAGATGAGACATGCGAATACCTTGATATGGAATGAACCTCAGGTAGAATGCTGACAAGCTCAAATATGAAAATGTATAAACCCTGATTTTTAGCTTCGTCTCATAAAACATTGCAACTTGACATTGAGAAGAAAAGAATAGCATTGTAGCTTGATGATGATAAGGTCCATGAAATGAAAACCTAGCTTCAAACAGATTATTAATGGAGAAATCAACCGAAACAAGCTTGTGCGAAGATGGGAGCCTTAAAGCCATACACCAACCCTTATTCCTCGAAATCCATGATCTTATGCCAATTTATTGATTAATGATGCATGATGTGTTAGATGACATAATGTGAGAAAAATGCAAAAATGCGTAAGCCAGATAGGAAGTAAAAGGGTAGGACAAATTTCGGGTATTACAGCTTCCCCTATTTAATCGTCTTAAACCTGAAAGTACGATTGGCACATGCCTTTCGGAAGTTCGAGGTTGAAGATGATTAAATATCAATGCCAAAAAATTTGTCCTGAGGGAGAAAAAGTGTTTTATTTATTTATTTTTGTGTTATCTGCTGGGAAAAGAAATTTGTTTTTTTTAATGAAGAGACAGAGACTGGACTTGTAACGTGGCTTGATGCCAATACAAGACAAATGGTTGGTATGAAAAGACAGCGAACGAGGTCTATGGGCGACCTACGATCCTAAGGTGACACATGAGAGTGATTTGACAGAGAACCTAGCCAAAGGGCGATCTCAGGTTCGACGATGATTTGAAGGAAGAACCTAGCCAAGAGGCGATCTCAGGTTCGACGGTGATTTGAAGGAAGAACCTAGCCAAGAGGCGATCTCAGGTTCGACGATGATTTGAAGGAAGAACCTAGCCAAGAGGCGATCTCAGGTTCGACGATGATTTCAGGGAAGAACCTAGCCAAGAGGCGATCTCAGGTTCGACGATGATTTCAGGGAAGAACCTAGCCAAGAGGCAATCTCAGGTTCGACGATGAAAACATGGGTTACGACATGATGATTGTTTTAGATAAGCGACACGGACGAGCATCAAGAAAGTTTAAACACGGACGAGTGTTTGAATCAATACGGACGAGTATTGAAAGAAGATACGGACGAGTATCCAAGGTTAAACACGGACGAGTGTTTGAATCAATCCGGACGAGTATTGAAAGGAGATACAGGCGAGTATCAAAAGTATAAACACGGACGAGTGCTTGATTCAATACGGACGAGTATTGAAAGGAGATACAGACGAGTATCAAAAGTTAAACACGGACGAGTGTTTGATTCAATACGGATGAGTATTGAAAGAAGATACGGACGAGTATCAAAAAGTATAAACACGGACGAGTGTTTGATTCAATACGGACGAGTATTGAAAGAAGATACGGACGAGTATCAAAAAGTATAAACACGGGCGAGTGTTTGAATCAATACGGACGAGTATTGAAAGAAGATACAGACGAGTATCAAAAGGTTAAACACGGACGAGTGTTTGAATCAATACGGACGAGTATTGAAAGAAGATACGGACGAGTATCAAAGGTTAAACACGGACGAGTGTTTGAATCAATACGGACGAGTATTGAAAGAAGATACGGACGAGTATCAAAGGTTAAACACGGACGAGTGTTTGAATTAATACGGACGAGTATTGAAATGAGATACAAGCGAGTATCAAAAAGTTTAAACACGAATAAGTGTTTGATTCGATACGGACGAGTATTGAAAGAAGATACAGGTGAGTATCAAAGGTATAAACACGGACGAGTGTTTGAATCAATACGGACGAGTATTGAAAGAAGATACGGATGAGTATCAAAAGTTAAACACGGACGAGTGTTTGAATAACTGACCCGGGTGGGTGTTTAGGAAACTTGACACATACGAGTGCTTAGGGATGGACATGGACGGGTGTTTAGGGAACCGACACAGACGACTGTTTAGGGAACTGACTACCAGACAAGAACTGGGTTTAGAATGACAAAGTGTATTGATTTTGTTTGGCATTGAAAAGGTGAAGGTCACTGATTGGGGATTTTGGGCATGATACCCTCCTGTAGGGACGTATTGTTGTCCTTGAATAATTCAGGTCTTTTGTGTAAGGTACCTGATCTGGCTTATGCTTTGTATGCATGTTTGAATTTCTTTTGACGCAGAGATCCACTCTGATGGATCAGCTACGCGCTTTTGAGGATGCAATGTTATGTAATGATAACTATATGAAATGCGAAGAAATAAACTTCATGGGGGTAAGAGAAGGCTTGCTGGGAGCCATTGCTCATCACTGGGGATGCCAATATATATCGACGCTGGAAGTCTGCAGCACCAAAGATTGCTGGGGATACTGATAAGAATTTGCTCTGGGGAGCCCCTGATACCAAAGATTGTTGATGACTCTGCTGGAGATAAAGTTGCCGACGAAACGAGTCTTCAAGTACGATGCTGGATTCTGAATCATACCGTTGGGAAGAGATAACCTGGTCGGACTTCCAAACATCCTGAACTGTTGAGGGGGTGATATAAGTGAATATGCCGAAGAATGGATACTGAACACCATGTGGATCTCTCTAAATACATGCTCCAAGTTTACGCACAGTGGGAAATTATCTCTTGAATCACTTGGGGATAAGAGATGGGAATGGACACCTGCGAGTGCCCCGGTTGAACCCTGCGAATGCCCCAGTTTAGCTTTGCGAATGCCCTGGTTGAGCTTTGCGAATGCCCCAGTTTGATTCTGCGAATGCCCGGGTTTAGCTTTACTGGGGATGCTCTTGATTAACTCCATTGAGGATGCACTTGCGCGTGCTGAGTTAAAAGACGATTCTAGACTCTCTGAATTCACTTGGGGAATCAGACCCGAAGTTGCCTGTAGTAGATGGAGGCAGTTTCACGTGCTGGCTGGGTTGGGGTGACTGTCACAAATTGCTACCTGCAAGGAAAAACAACATTCGGAGTGCATATGACATCCCCACATGGTTATACATTGACGTGAAGTCACGTTTTACCTTGGCTCGAGAATTTTTATTCCCCATGTTTCTAACGCCATGTTTAATTATCAAATAAAACATATTTTGCATACAAAACATTTCATGATAATAAGAGGCAACTTTGATGGAAACAGATTTTATTGATTGGCCTGTGAATAGGCATTCGTACAAGGAAGCAACTCCTATATGAGGTAGCTGCAAAATAGAAACGAAAAAAGTACAACAGGCGTAAATGGCAATGAGAGATGCTCGAATTTCCATTAAAACCGGTATTGCTACAGTTCCCATATCCTAAGTTGTCTCAATGCCTTGCCTCCGAAGAGTAGTAGTTGGATCGGTCAATTCGCTGCCAAGGTGCTATAGATGTGCACGTGTCATTTGTGAAGAGCATTCAGACTGCAGCCTCTCGCTTAAAATCCCTAATTTTGCTTGGATCGCCCTTTCAGGTTTTCGACCCAACGGGATACCCATTTTTGCCTAAGTCGCCCTTTCGGGTTTTCGACCTAGCGGGTTGTTATTTTTTTCATTTTATCCCTAACTTTTTCCTGGACTTTTGTGCCCACCGGGATGCCCGTTTTTTTGCCTAAGTCGCCCTTTCGGGTTTTCGACCTAGTGGGTCTTTTTATGCGTAGAATTTTTTGACTGAGTCTGAATTGACTGGGAGCGGAACGTCTCCCCCATCCATATTTGTCAGGATTAAGGCACCTCCTGAAAAATCTCTCTTCACGATGTATGGTCCCTCGTAATTGGGAGTCCATTTGCCCCTTGGATCGGAATGGCTTTGTATGATGACCCTTCTTAGGACCAGATCACCAGGATAAAACTTTCGAGGACGAATCTTTTTGTCAAATGCTCTTTTCATTCTTTGTTGGTACAACTGGCCATGACAGATGGCCGCCAGCCGCTTTTCATCAATCAGATTGAGTTGGTCGTACCTCGTCTGAACCCATTCTGCCTCATCAAGCTTGGTCTCCATCAGCACTCTTAACGAAGGAATTTCTACTTCGACAGGGAGCACGGCATCAGTGCCGTAGACAAGAGAAAATGGGGTTGCCCCTATCGAAGTGCGCACAGATGTCCTGTAGCCATGTAGAGCAAAAGGCAACATTTCATGCCAATCTTTATACGTTCTGACCATCTTCTGGACGATCTTCTTTATATTCTTATTAGCAGCTTCAACTGCACCATTCATTTTTGGTCGATAAGGTGATGAATTGTGATGTTCGATCTTGAATTCTCCACACAATTCTTTCATCATGTTGTTGTTAAGATTAGAACCATTATCAGTGATGATTCTATGAGGGACTCTGTAACGGCATATGATTTCCTTCCTGATGAAATTGGTGACGACCTGTTTGGTTACATTTTTGTAAGAAGCTGCTTCTACCCATTTGGTGAAATAGTCGATAGCCACTAGGATGAATCTATGACCGTTCGAAGCACTTGGTTCAATCCTTCCAATCATATCAATTCCCCACATTGCGAACGGCCATGGGGAGGTCATAACATTCAGCGGGGTTGGAGGAACATGAATTCTGTCTGCATACACTTGGCATTTGTGGCATGATTTCGCGTATACACAATAGTCGCTCTCCATCGTCATCCAGAAGTATCCTGCTCGTAGGATTTTCTTTGCCATAGAATGCCCGCTTGAATGAGTCCCGAAAGAACCCTCATGGATTTCCTTTATGATCAACTCTGCTTCGTGTCTATCCACGCATCTGAGCAGAACCGAGTCATAATTTCTCTTATACAGGACGTCTCCTGATAAGAAGAACTTGGATTCTAACCTTCTAAGCGTACGCTTATCACAAATCGTATCATTTTCGGGATACTCTTGCTTCTCGAGGTACCTTTTAACGTCGTAATACCACGGTTTCTCATCAGTCATATCCTCGGTTGAGAGACAATGGGCAGGAAAGACATGTGCCGGCTCTTTGTACCTGAGGATGCGTATATTAGGCACCTGATTTGGAAAGCTCACTGAAAACATGGATGCTAGTGTGGCTAAAGCATCAGCCAGCTGGTTTTCATCTCTGGGAATATGTTCAAAGGTGATTTCCTCAAAAGCGGGTATTAGCTGCAAGATGTAATCTTTGTATGGAATCAAACTGGGGTGCTTCGTTTCCCAATCACCTCGTACCTGATGTATGACCAGAGCAGAGTCTCCAAAGACCTCCAGGATCTTGATTTTAAGGTCGATAGCTGCCTCAAGACCCATTACACATGCCTCATACTCTGCCACGTTATTTGTACAATTGAAACATAACCGGGCCGTAAGTGGTGTATGAATATTACGTGGAGAAGTCAGTACTGCCCCAATGCCATGCTCTGCAGCATTCGAAGCACCATCAAACGTAAGAGTCCATCGTTCTTCTGGATCGACCCCATCATAATCATCAAGCTTCATAACATCTTCATCAGGGAAGTCAAATTTCATTGATTGGTATTCCTCTAACGGCTGATGAGCAAGATGATCCGCAAGAATGCTACCTTTGATAGCCTTTTGTGTAACATATTGAATGTCATATTCAGATAGAAGCATCTGCCATCGAGCAAGTCTGCCTGTGAGTGCTGGTTTCTCAAAGATATACTTTATCGGGTCCATTTTCGATATTAGAAGGGTCGTGTATGTCAGCATATACTGCCTCAAACGTCGAGCAGCCCAAGCAAGCGCACAACAAGTTTTTTCAAGTAAAGAATATCTAGATTCGCAATCAGTAAAATTTTTACTTAGATAATAGATGGCGTGCTCTTTACGTCCTGTTTCATCCTGCTGCCCGAGCACACAACCCGTGGATCCTTCCAGCACCGTCAAGTACATACTGAGCAGCCTCCCGGGTACTGGGGGGATAAGGATTGGCGGCTCTTGGAGGTACTGTCTAATCTTTTCAAAGGCTTCTTGGCAATTAGCATCCCATCAGACATCTTGATTCTTGCGCAGCAATTTAAAGATGGGTTCACAAATAGCTGTGAGATGAGAAATGAACCTGGCTATATAGTTCAATCTCCCGAGGAACCCCCTTACTTCTTTTTCATTTTTTGGTGCTGACATATTCTGTATAGCTTTTACTTTGTCGGGATCTACCTCGATGCCTCGTTGACTTACGATAAAACCGAGTAGTTTGCCGGATCGCACTCCAAAGGTGCATTTATTCGGGTTAAGCCTTAGTCTAAACTTTTGCAGACGCACAAATAACTTTTGTAGATGGACTAAATGTTCTTCCTCGTTTTGTGATTTTGCAATCATATCGTCGACATACACTTCGACCTCTTTATGAATCATATCATGGAAAAGCGTTACCATGGCACGTTCATATGTTGCACCAACATTTTTGAGGCCAAAAGGCATGACCTTATAACAATAAGTACCCCATGGAGTAGTGAATGTCGTTTTTGTCATGTCTTCTGGGGCCATCTTTATCTGATTGTATCCTGAAAAACCATCCATGAAGGAGAAAACCGAGGACTGAGCCGTGTTATCAACCAACACGTCGATGTGTGGCAATGGGAAGTCATCTTTTGGGCTTGCTTTGTTCAGATCTCGATAATCTACACACATGCGCACCTTCCCATCTTTCTTGGGGACAGGTACGATGTTTGCAATCCAATCTGAGTATTCACATACCAACAAAAAGCCTGCATTCAACTGCTTTTCAACTTCTTCTTTGATTTTGAGAGACATATCTGGACGAGTTCTCCTTGGCTTCTGCTTTATTGGAGGACATTCTGGCTTGAGTGGCAAGTGGTGCATGACTATATTCGTATCTAGACCAGGCATATCTTTATATGACCAAGCAAAGATGTCAGAGTATTCTCTGAGAAGCTCAATCAACCCTTTCTTTACGTTATCTTGCAAAGCGGCCCCTATCTTGACCTCCTTTTTTATTGTGTCAGTGCTGAGATTGATGACTTCAATGGCTTCTTGATGAGGCAATATCAATTTTTCTTCTTGTTTCAACAGTCTTGCCAATTCTTCCGGAATTTCACAATCTTCCCCACTACCCTCATCGGCTTGGTCATTCGGATTTCCAAGGATATTGGTGCAAGGAACTGTAACATCACCGTTTTTTATGGAATTTGAGGCAGACCTGCATGATTTGATGAATCATGCCTTATTTTAGAATATGGATGCGAATTGGGAAATGGTTTAAAGAGTCAGAAAAACATTGCCATTTTATTTTATGAAAATAAGAAAAGACAGAGAGAAATATTGTATGCAAAAATGACATTTTATTCAATTTTTAAACAAACATAGAAACATGAGGGGCCCTTTTCACAAGCCGTCAACATGCTTTGGGCAAAAGCATATGACTTATTTAAAACAAGAACATTACATGTCAAAGAAAACCACTTCGAGAATATCAGTGGCAGTCCAATTGTCGAGTTCCTGATCAGGCGCAATCTGGTAGATGTACCGAGCCATATCTGTATCGTCTTCACCATCAATTGCATGGATTTGTCCTTGAGCCTCCGGACCGGCCTTAACAAATACCTTTGAAAGCGGAGGAACTTGTTTTCCCTTGAGCATAATTGGATTCGTACCAACATGGTCTGAAAACGGGGACCTGAACCCAAGTCCAGACTTGTCTTGCTTTTCGCGCACCTCTATCACTTTGCCCCAGTCTCCATTAGAGACTCCAGATTCTACAATAGCCTTGGCATCTCTCAAGGAAACCAACAGAACTCCAGACTTCTGTGTATTTTCCAGCATGGTGGGGACTCTGTCAACAGAAACGATTTCCAAGGCCTGAAAAGGGGTTTCATGAACTTCTCCGTCCACTTCGACATAACGGAAGGAAGTAACATTGTTAATCACGACATCTTCTTCTCCGCCAATAATGACGACCTTGTCTTGGATAATGAACTTCAAACGTTGGTGCAGGGTCGAAGTAACGGCCCCTGCCACGTGGATCCACGGGCGTCCCAGAAAGCAAGTGTAAGATGGACGAATGTCCATGACATAGAATGACAGGTAAAACACGTGGGGGCCGATTTTGATGGGTAGGTCAACTTCTCCTTCTACAGATCTCCTCGACCCATCAAAGGCTTTGACTGTTAGCATACTGGGTTTCATCATCACCCCGTCCATGTTTAGCTTGAGCAGAGTATGCTTAGGCATCACGTTTAGAGAAGATCCAGTGTCTACTAAGACCCGAGACATTACAGTATCTAAGCACCTGATGGAAATATGCAGCGCCTTATTATGAGCCCGACCCTCAGGAGGGAGCTCGTCATCACTGAAGCCTAGACAATTTCCTGCGGAGATATTTGTAACAACCCCTTCAAATTGGGCCACAGAGATCTCAGGATTTACATGGGAACCATGTAGAATTTTCATCAACGCGGTTCGATGAGCTTCGGAATACAGGAGGAGGGATAAGATTGAGATCTTTGCAGGTGTCTGATTCAGCTGGTCAACCACCTTGAAATCGCTCTTCTTGATTACTCTGATTAACTGCTCCACTTGTTGTTCAAAAGACGTCCCAGGAGAATCATTAATTGCCTGTTTCCCTTTATCTCTTACAGGAATCTCTTTGATAACTTCCTCAGGAGGTGGTGGAGTAGGAGCGAAGACTCTCCCGCTTCGAGTTATTCTACTCGTCCCGGCAATGTTGGTTACATCCTTATTTTCAATCGGCGAACAAACAACTTTCTTTCCCCGAATGTAAACGGTGTTGTATTCCCATGGCACTGCCCTGTTGTCAGTTAATGAGTTAGGAACAGAAATTGGAAGTGTTGACGCTTGGGTTAGCAGGGGAGCAACCAGATTCAGGTTTGGTGCAGGGAGCGTTGGAACCTGTATAACCAATGGAACTCTTGAAGCATTTCTATGGACATTGGCCGGATAATACGGAATTTCCAAAATAGCGACATCACCTTCGGGAACAACTTTCTCAACTCTGACAATCCCTTCGTCCATCAGTTTTTGAATGGAATTTTTCAAATCATCACACTCGTCTGGATTGGTTGAGCATTTCAAACAAAAACTATGAAGCTCTTGTAGAACTTTCTGCTGTAAAAGATGCTCTCTTAGGACTGCCATTGACATCTGAACCTCTTCAACTTGAGTCACTAAGTCATGGTCATTGTCAAACTCAATAGCGTTGGCAGCAGCCCCATGGTGGGGAGGCATAGGATTATTCTGAACATTAGGGCCTATAGGTGCGAAGCTTAGCTCTTTAGCATCTAATAGAGATTGTAACTTGTATTTCAAAGCTCTGCAGTTTTCAATTGAGTGACCGGGAGCACCTGAATGAAATTCACAATGTGCATTAACATCATAACCCCTTGGAAGCTCTGTCGGCGGGGGAGGTAACTCTCGAAGTTGTACCAATTGACCAGCTAGCAACTGCGGGAGTAATTGAGCATACGACATCGGGATTGGATCCAACTTCCTCTCAGGATACCTTTGCTGCCTTTGTTGACCCCTCTGTCCCTGAGGCCTTTGGTTCTGTTGATAGTTTCGTGGCGGTGCGTACTGTTGTTGCGGAGCAGCCGCGGGGGTCTGGTAATATGGAACTTGTATAGTAGCCTTCCCCTTATCATCGGAGGCATTGCTCACCTCTCCTTCCTTTTTCTTGACGAAACCGCTAGAGTATGGTTTCTTCCCACCACCCGAGTTGTTGTTATTATTCGTGCCAGATGCACCTGAAATAGTCCCCACTTTAATACACATTTCAACCCGCTCTCCGATGATGACCATGTCTGAAAACGAGTCGGAAGTACTACTGAGCATATGTTGCAAATACGGGCCTCGAAGGGTACTCATGAACAAATCCACTAGTTCCCAATCTAGGAGAGGAGGTTGAACTCTTGCGGCCAAACTGCACCATCTCTGGGCGTACTCTTTGAAAGACTCACCAGTCTTTTGAGACATACTCTGCAGCTGCGCACAGCTAGGTGCCATGGCGGTGTTGTAGTGATAATGTTTTAAGAAAGCATCAACAAGCTCACTCCAATTACTAACGTGAGTTTGCTCCAACTGCATGTACCACTCTAATGGAGCTTCAGCAAGACTGTCCTGAAAGAAATGCATAAGCAATGGCTCATTGCTAGCATAAGCAGCCATCTTTCTGCAGTAAGATCGGAGATGAGTCTCTGGGCATGTAACCCCCTTATACTTGTCGAAATTAGGTACCTTAAACTTCGGCGGAATCACAACCCCCGGAACTAAATACATAGCAGCGGCACTGAATCCTGGTTTCTTAGAAGTCTCCATAGCCTTTAAGCGTTCTTCCAGAGCCTTGTACATCTTAGCAGTTTCAGACAGATCAGTCGTAGAATCCTTTGGAGGGTCATCGAGATCAATGACATCATGGTGGTCATCTATAATCATCTGTGGGTTCTCCTTAGGAATCCCCCCATGATCATTCTTGGGTCCGCCGTTCTCGGATGTGGAGGAAACGTATACCAGTTTTGTGACACTTATTTTGAGCTATTCCTGCCCTTGGATGACGGCACGAAGAGTTTCCATGAGTTGGTTCATCCGGTCACCCATGGTGTCCATGTCTTTGCGGAGAGAGGCCTGGTTCTGCTCAATCTGTTCCATGATCCTCAACTTGTTGGCTCGAGTGCGATAAGGATGTATGGAAGTCATCTTGTAGATTCTATAATAAAAGGCAAAATCATCAGATAAGAACTCCTGCCAGCAAACCTGCAATTCATGAAATGCATGATATGTATGATGTATGAAATGATTGTCCACTCCGGTTCTCCATGGTTCAACTACCGTCAATAGTAATCGAGCAACATGATGACAAGAACGACCACATGAAGAAGACATCCAAAAATAAGAGAAATTCCCACAGAACTGAATATAAGAAGGTTATGGGAGTGTGAGAAATTGGTAACAATAATGATTAGTTCGGGGGTAGGTTATTTTTCATGTCGCTTAGGCTCAAATAAAGTGCCTTAGCGACAAATTCAAAATTGTGCCTATCCGGACTTGGCGACAGGTAGGTGTTCAGCAAAGAGGATTGTCTTTTCAGAATTGGAACAATTTGGTAGTCCTAGAATGCGTAACTTGTAGCTGTAAGACTGAAATAGGGTCGAAATGACGAAAATGGTCCTCTAGATTCTTCAAAGAAGGCCAAGATCTTGAGCGGAAAACTTTGAATAGTACAAATAAGTATGATTGTCTCCTTTGGTTTTCTTGAGAGCATCACCGTTGCCAAATGTTATTGGCGAATATTATGCCAGAGAGGTATCCAAAGTGGACATGCATATGCAAGGTTGATAATTTCATCTTTCTGACATTTTTTTGAAATAAACATGTTAGATGTAAATGCAAAATGATCATGGTGTTACTACTTCCATGATACCAATATCTGTTGTATTGTCTCTGCGTAGCTTGTAAGTACCAAGATCATAGGTCCGGAACATAAACCATACAATCTTATGAACATATTCGGGACTCAGAAAATAAATCTGAGAACCTCCTAATCATTGACAGAGTTTCAGAGCATATCCAATAGAACCGATAGTCACTGTTTGAGCATAATCATCATTTGAATATGAGTAACCATCTGAATATGAGTCACCATCTGTACCTGAGATAGAAATTCCCTCCCCACTCACGGGTGAAACTAGGTCAGGGTAAGATAATGGTAACTCGAAAATCACGGGTCTGCCTGAAAGTGCTATGGGCTTACCCACAGATGTGGGTGCCGATAGTAATTCATTTGAACCTCATCCGAGCATGGTATGTGACATGACTGCACTAATCGGACCACGTTTTATAGCCGTCATGCCCCCACTCTATTCCTAGGTGTCCTAGTGCACTCTGGCCTGGGTACTGGGCCTTTTACCTCAAAAGTAACATCCCGACCCAATAAGAAGTAGATCCTGTACAGCAGTAGTATATGGAAGACAGTAAATACAATGCATATGTATGCTCGAGTATATACAAAATGAATGAATAAACTGAAAGCGTGAAGATAAACACCCAAAGAAAAGAAAAGAAGAGCTATGAGCAACTCCGGGATGGACCAGCACTTGGTCGACCTATTCCCCAGTGAAGTCGCCAGCTGAAACAACCGGCTGAAAATCATCAAAACAATGAAGTCGCCATCGAACGTCTTTTATCCCACATGTAGGGAAAGGTAAACATCGAGAAAACCTAATGAGGGAGAAGTCACGGTCTTGTGACCGAGAGATCGGGTAAGGGAGTCTGTTACGCGAGGGGAAGGTATTAGCACCCCACACGCCCGTAGTACTCTACGGTATCCACTCTTGTTGTCTATCTTATGGGTGTGTTTAATCTATGCTTACTGTTTATTACTGCTAAGGGATAATGCATGCAAAATAAAGGGGAAAAGAATGTAGGAAAAAGAAAAGTTGTGCTCGCTCGGGCCCCACCCCGATGCCTACGTATCCCTTTTATGGAATCAGAGCAGTCGTAGTTCGGCTTATGTTTTTGTTTGTTTGTGTTTTTTATGTGGACGAAGTTAATTCCGCCTTCTGCCGCAGCTCGACCTTTGGAGACTTATGCGTTGGCACAGAAGTAAATTAATCGTGTCCTTACTTGAAAAGGGTTTAAAAGAAAAGGTGCTCGAGCGCACAAAATGGTTTGAATTTGTTTTGTATTTTTGTTGCAGACAATGACTAGTCGACCTCAAGAGGGAGATATTAGCCATTTTTCTACTTAGTCATGAAAGGAGTCTTTGAGAATTGAACCACACCTATGCTTGAGATGAAGAACAATAAGATCGAGAAGAGACCCGCTTATCATTTCTCGTACTAAGCAAAAGCATGATTCTCATCAATAGTTTTAAAGTGTTTTGAATTTCGAAAAGAAAAGAAGTTTTAGTATTAGGTGCGTATGTTCAAAGAGAAAGAAAAGTCAAATGGGACTAGCTTACTTCTAAACCTAATGTTATTATGCGTTAGTAGCCATAAGATTTAGGTTAAAGGGGAAATTTCTACCTGATGTTAGCATGCATGAATTTGAAAGCCTAATGTCTAATTTTAGTTCAATTAAATCGAAGATTAAATTTGAACCAAAATCTCCTAAGGAATCATGAAATAATACACGAACAAGTAAAATTAGGCAGCAAGTATCAAAATATTGCATACAATCCATAAAAATTGCAAGCGAAACACATGACATAAAAATGAGTAAAACTAATGATTAAAATTGAAAATAAAAAAGTGAGAGAATTGAAAAGAAATCTCTTTTATTTACCAATATTGCCAAAGAAAATAAATCGCCAAAATTAATCGCAATCGAAATGAGTATGGGAAATAAGATCTCAGGAGGTGCGAACTAAATTCACTATGCTGCAAAAAATGCAATGACATTAGGCCCCATTAAAAATGGACACAATCAGCAAGAAAATGAAAATAATCATAGTCCAAGAATTGATTAGTTTGGCCCATGTTAATCATTCTTAATTTTATTATTAACCATATTATTATATTTATTTGTGGAATTAATAATAAAAATAATGAAACATGTAATAGAAATGCTAGTTCAGAAAGAAAAAAAAAATAAAACAAAAAAAACAATTAAAACTAAAAAATAAAATATAGGAAAGTTGAAAAAGGGGTTAGGGTTAAAAGTGAGAGGTGTTTTCTTCTTCTCCGTAGAACAGCGGCGGCGCTCACCTTCCTTGCGTTTTACCATCGATACACATCGATTCTCCTTCCCTGTTTCACCGTCTTTCGTCTTCTTCTTCCTACTTCTCTAACGATCTCGCCCAAAACATGTCGGAGTACCACCGGCGGTCCTTCAATGGACGATGACATGAACAACAAACAAGCTCCTTCAAGAACTCAGGTTCGTTCCCGTTATATGATTCCTCTTCTCTTCCTTTTCTGCGATTTCGAAATTTGTTCTGAGTTTCGGTTGATTGCTATTGATGAGCGAGGTTGTTGTGATGTCGCGGATGATGATGAAGAGCGGAGTTGTGAAGATTGCAATAGATTGATGGAGAAGGTGTAATGTCGCGGATGATGATGAAGAAAGATGAAGATAATGGCGGAACAATGATTGAGAGAAGAGTGAAGTTGAAGATTAGGATTCTTCAAAAATATCTCAGAAAGATTCAAAGGTGAGTATCTCGTGATTTACTGTGAATCGTGAAAAAAAATGTTCCTTCTCTATTGTGAAATGCAGACTCTGTTATATATCAGCTAAGTTTGTTACAGGTGAACAAATATAGGCCCTTGAATTTGAGAATCAGCTAGAGCAATGAATGGTAGGGATTGAACCTCTCATGAGTTAGTTACAGTGAGCTGGCAAAAGTTGGCTAAGACAGTTAGAGTCAGTTGCTAAGATACTTCTATTAGTTTTTCTATTATGACAGTTAGAGATTAGATTCTGTTAGGCTTGGTTTGTTAGAGGTTAGTAGTTAGTTAGACTATTTTCAGTTACAGTTGGTGATTCTATGGTGCATTCAAACAAATCCATCAGATAGACCACCGATGAATAAAGTGATAGAAATGCTACATGGACCACTTTCATCAGCGCAATATCCTCCAAAGTCGGTCTTGTTTTCTCCTGAAATGCCATTTGTCACTAACTAACATAGGAGCAAATGGCTTTGATTCTTTTGGTTGCTCAACTGGAATTGGAGGGTAACTCACACTTTGAACTTGGAATTTGATCTCGTCAGTATAATTAATACTAAATGATGAATCAATTTCTTCACCATAATCCCAAAACCATGTGCCTTTGTTTTTGTTTCTATTTTCAGGTTCATAGCGGTTTGGATTGGGCATGTGATGAGTAGGAATGTAAATGTCGTCAAAGAATCCAATGGATAAGCGCAAGCCATCAACATCAGATGAAACAAGTTTTCCAGTAATAATCTCCCCCGGAAATGGACGAAACATAATCAAATTAAATACCACCAGGTAGGTCGGAGCACCGTCACCAGGGAAGATAGACCCGCCCTCCATGGATACGATATCATAAACAGATACACAAAGGCCCAGGTTTGCAATTACCTTATCCAAGAAAAGCCTCTCAAGCTCCGTGTGTATGGCTTCTCCAATGGGAAGAGCGAGAAGAGAAGGAGGCAAGGTCAATTTATGCTCAATCTTACTGAGATAAAACATTGACGCTATACCCTACTAGGAAGTGCTATCCGGAAGAAACAGCTCTTTATGGAATTGACAGTGACTCGAAAGGAAGGATCGTGGCCGGCAAAGATGGCGGTGTTGGGTGAATACTTGTTCTGGTAGGTGACGTAGATGACGACTTACGAATGCAGAGCAGAGCAGAGCTTTGGGAATTAGGGTTGTGTTGTGCAGGTTCATGCTTATGACAGTTTATCCAATATTTTTGCAGATTTGGTTCATATCAGGGCTATTGGGAAGCAAAGGCAAAAGGAAAACACCAAGATGATACGAAGTTGGAACAAAGATGCATAACAGGAAGTTTTGGAAGCTTGAAGTTTGAAACATGAAGAATGATTGAAAATTAGGATAGGTTTTGGTAAAAATGTATAGATGTTATGTATAATTGTAATGGAATTTGGACTTGTATGTATTTGAATAATTGTAATGTATGTTGACTTTATTTCCACATAATGAAATGGCCTTTGTATGAATTCAAATAAATGGTATGAATCCAAAATATTTGCAAGGTAACCAAAAGAGACATGAATCTTGAATGAATCCAAGAGAGGCTATTTGGACAATATTTTGATGGTTGGACGAATTTGATGCATGCTTTTTCATACTTGTGGTTTGAATTCCAAGAAAAGCCATGCAAATATTTAAGAACTTTGATTTTCTCCAAATCCACTTCAAATATTGATGAATGAATTCTAATCAAACCACAGCTTCAGTGAACCCCTAATTCAATTCAATTTTCCGATCTAAACCAAATTTGCATGTCAAGCAATAAGCATTTGAAGTAATGACACCTTGATCATAATCAACATCTTGTACCATGTCCCGACTATATGAGCACTAGAACAATGACGTCTTGGACCCCTTCTCAATAGATGATAATGAATATGCCCTGAGGAATTCTTTGCAGATGAATATGAAAGATGAGACATGCGAATACCTTGATATGGAATGAACCTCAGGTAGAATGCTGACAAGCTCAAATATGAAAATGTATAAACCCTGATTTTTAGCTTCGTCTCATAAAACCTTGCAACTTGACATTGAGAAGAAAAGAATAGCATCGTAGCTTGATGATGATAAGGTCCATGAAATGAAAACCTAGCTTTAAACAGATTATTAATGGAGAAATCAACCGAAACAAGCTTGTGCGAAGATGGGAGCCTTAAATCCATACACCAACCCTTATTCCTCAAAATCCATGATCTTATGCCAATTTATTGATTAATGATGCATGATGTGTTAGATGACCTAATGTGAGAAAAATGCAAAAATGCGTAAGCCAGATAGGAAGTAAAAGGGTAGGACAAATTTGGGGTATTACACCTGACGAAGACATCATGTTGGTAAATGATTGTGAAGAACTCAGACCATATGACGGACTTGAACAAGGATCCTGATGGACCATGGTTTTTGACGGAGCTTCCAACGCACTCGGCAATGGCATCAACGCTGTAATCCTATCCCCTGAAGGTTGTCATACTCCCTTCACTGCCAGGTTGTGTTTCAACTATACCAATAATATGGCTGAATATGAAGCGTGTATTATGTGTCTCAAAGCCGCCATAGATTTGGGGATCAAATCCTTAAGTGTATTTGGAGACTCGGCCTTAGTAATCAGTCAGATCAAAGGAGAATGGGACACGAAGCATCCTAATATCATCCCTTATAAAGAACATGTGTTTACACTGATCCCACATTTTGAGGAAATTACCATTGAGCATTTTCCACGAGAGGAAAATCAACTAGAGGACGCGCTAGCCACTATGTCATCCATGTTCAAAATCAGGTGGGATAATGAGGCTCCTCATATCACTATTGAGAGGATGGATGAACCGGTATACTGTCACGAGATTAATACCGAGGAAGTAGCGGACAAATCTTGGTTCCATGAAATTAAAAGATATCTCGAGGCCCAAGAATATCCTGAAGGAGCTTCAGTCAATGATAATAAGTTCCTAAGAAGGTTATCTACTAAATTCTTCCTCAGTAACGTAATCCTCTATAACCCCAGCCACGACTCTACTTTGCTTCGGTGCGTAGACAAGAGTGAGGCAGAAAAGGTCATGGCTGATTTACATGAAGGTACCTTTGGCACCCATTCTAGTGGGTACACGATGGCTAAAAAGATCCTACAGGCAAGATACTATTAGTCCACCATGGAAGCAGATTATTATCAGCATTCACAGACTTGTCACGAGTGCCAAATCTATGCTGACAAAGTACATGTGCCTCTGGTTCCTCTAAACGTACTGACTGCTCCTTGGCCATTTGCAATGTGGGGCATTGACATGATTGGAGAGATCAGACCTACAGCTTCTAATGTACACCGCTTCATCTTTGTTGCCATTGATTACTTCACGAAGTGGGTCGAGGCAGCTTCATTTGCTTTTGTTACCAAGAACGTTATGGCCCGATTCATCAAATAGAATCTTATCTGTTGGTATGTTATTCCGGGAAGAATCATTACAGATAATGGTAACAATCTCAACAATACTATAATCACTGGACTATACGTGCAACTCAAAATCCAGCATCATAACTCTTCTCCTTACCGGCCGAAGACGAATGGCGGTGTAGAAGCCGCTAATAAAAACATCAAGAAGATCATACAAAAGATGACAGTGACCTATAAGTACTAGCATGAGATGTTACCATTTGCTCTCCACGGCTACTGTACCACGGCGCACACATCAACAGGGGAAACTCCTTACTCTTTGGTATATGGTATGGAAGCGGTCCTACCAATTGAAGTCCAGATACCTTCTTTGAGAATCGTGAAGGATGCAGGGTTGAATGAGGATGAATGAATTCAAACTCGATTTGACAAACTGAACCTGATTGATGAGAAGAGGCTTACGGTTGTTTGCCATGGTCAGCTGTACGAAAAACATATGATTAAAGCTTTTAACAAGAAGGTCAGACGTCATATATATCAAGTTGGTAACCTAGTAATAAAATGTATCTTACTGGCACAAGGTGATCCCATGGGCAAATGGACTCCTACATACGAAGGACCATTTGTGATTAAAAACATATTTTCTAGTGGGGCCATGATCTTAACCACTATGGACGGTGACGACCTTCGGCACCCTGTAAACACAAACATAGTTAAAAGATACTACGCATGAAAAAGACTCACTAGGTCTACTGGACTAGGAAAAAATTAGGGATAAACACAACAAAAAAGTTGTACACCCGACAAGCTGAAAACCTGAAATGGCGGCTTGGGCAAAAAAGGGTATCCCGGTGGACTGAAAACCCGGAAGGGCAGTCCAGGAAAAAGTTATGGATTTAAAGCGTATGACTATGTCCCATTGGATCACCTTACAGCCAATCTTTAGTATCAATTTTCAAACTCAAATGGTACTAATCAATCCAATCAGCTTCGGACAAAGCAGCAAGTGGATGAGACGCTCAAAGACATAAAGGCTATAGCAGAATAGGAACCCCAGAGGATTATTTCACATAGTTGTATTCCTTTGTATTAGTTTTCATTCTTACGATGACATTCTCTTACTAAGATGTTCATCTTTTGTACAAAAATTCTTATTCAAGTTAATACAAGGCTATTCCTTTAAAAGTGCTAAACTATCTGTTTTTATTTTACTTTCCTGTTTTGTTTGCAAAAATGTCCAGTGATTATTTTTGAACATATGGATTTGAACGTAATTACTATTTACAAATGAACGCATAAAAAAGGAAAATAAAATAAAAAGATAATTACTAATGGCTTTAAGAAACATGATAACATATATAGGTCATTCCATAAAATCCCTGCAGGTACTTTCTCCAACAGGAGCAGAGGCAGAGACATCCTGCTACAAGATCATTGTCATATCTCCAAAACGCAGCCTAATGGAATCAGGTGCTCTCATATCCCCGACAGAGAAAAATTTCTAATTTCTGCTCCAAAGATTCCCCAGTGAAAGTCGCCCAGCTTCTCAAGATTCCCCAGCAGGATTTCATAAAGTCCACAAACAACGTATGGCGTTTCCCTTCCCCAACAGAGTTTATTTCTCTAATAATGAAAATCCATCTATCAACACTTCAACTTCAACAAAATATGAAGACTTACACCCCTCATTCCCAGCAGCAGTCAGGGATTTATTTTCCTCAGTCCAACAACATTGCAGCAGAACAACTAATATGTTCATACATTACATTCATACATCATAGCATCGATAACACAAATGCATATATATCGCAGTCTCATTCATGTTGAGAAACATCATTACGCCATGCATTTCATACATCATGACATTGCATACAACTAACTCTTTACCTTCTCAAGAAAGATCAATCAACAGAAAATTATCATCAACAAATTTTCGACAAGACAGGACAACTATCTGTGAACAAATTAATTGTAGATCAATTCCCAAAACAGGACGGGGTGACTATCTACATGAGGAATACTTCCTTCAGACCTCTGCTGGTTCAGTTTAAATTGATCAATAGTTTATCCTGATTCCTTTCCAGTAGACACTTTCTCTGGTTCAGATAAATCGCTCCAAAGGTTTATCCTTATTCTTTCCAGTTAAAGAGTGATCAAGACATTTGCTGGTTTAATTTAAATCGATCAATGGTTTATCCTGATTCCTTTCCAGTAGACACTTTTTCTGGTTCAGATAAATCGCTCCAAAGATTTATTCTGATTCTTTTCTAGTCTTCTGTTGGTTAAGTTTAAATTGATCAATGTTTTATCCTGATTCCTTTCCACTAGACATGTTTTCTGGTTCAGATAAATCGCTCCAAAGATTTATTTTGATTCTTTTCCACACCTATGCTAGTTCAGTTTAAATCGATCAATGGTTTATCCTGATTTCCTTTCTGGTAGACACTTTCTCTGGTTCAGATAAATCGCTCAAAATATTTATCCTGATTCTTTCAAGTTAAAGATTATTCAAGACTTCGGCTGGTTCAGTTTAAATCGATAATTTATCTTGATTTCCTTTCTAGTAAACACTTTCTCTGGTTCAGATAAATCACTCCAAAGGTTTATCCCGATTCTATCCAGTTAAAAATTATTCAAGACTTCTGTTGATTCAGTTTAAATCGATCAATGGTTTATCCTGATTCCTTTCTGATAGACACTTTCTCTAGTTCAGATAAATCGTTCCAAAGTTTTATACTTATTCTTTCCAGTTAAAGATTATTCAAGGCCTCTACTAGTTCAGTTTAAATCGATCAATGGTTTATCCTGATTCCTTTCCGATAGACACTTTCTCTGGTTCAGACAAATCACTCCAAAGATTTATTCTGATTCTTTTCCAGTTAAAGTCAAGCTTAGACTTAGTCTAATTTATGTCAACAAACACCTTTGGATGGCATCTGTAATCCCATCTCCGACAATTATCCATCATTTCTCCAAATGGCATCTTTAAGCCCATTCCCTACACAATTAACCACCACATCATCAAGTGCAAATTTCTGGGCACTCTAGTGTTCAATCATCTTCCACCTTCAAATCACGAATGACAGACTCGCCAATCTAACTCTTCAGGTTTAAGAAAATTTAATAGGGGCAGTTGTTGTACCCCAAAATTTTCCCTCTCATTTCTAAAGGCATTTTCCCTCTCATTTTTCAGCATCAAGTTAAAGAGGAAACTGTTAAAAAGGGAAAAGCAGATGAAAATATTCTTTTTGACAAAATTGAAGGAAAAACAAGTTCCCCTAGATTTTACATTTTCGATTGGGCACTTTGGCTCCTTCGATGCATGCTTTGGTTACACCCTTCGTTTGAGCATTGGACTTCTTTTAGGCAAGTTCATCTTCTGCTTCGTTTGGGAAATAGACTTCTTTTGGACAAGTTCGATTATAGCTTCGTTGGAACATTTTATTCTATTTGTGCAAGATTGGTATACATCTTTCGATTGGCCATATAAGCCTCTTTCCTGCATATTTACCAAATTCACAAGGCATAATTTCCCACCATGCTAGCATGCACCAGGCCAGAGTCTCCCTTTGAAACAACTTGTTGTAAGCTTCAACAGGGCAACACTTATCTTCAACTATCTTCAATTCACAAGGCAAAAAGCCTTCTGCTTATGTCCTTCGATTCAGGAGGCAAAGGCCTCTTTTCTGGTCTCCTTCAATTGCATATTTTGCCTCCTGCATGCCTCTTTTGTTTGGGGCATGTGGCCCTTCCTTTGTTGCAAGCTTCGTTTGGGCATTTAAACCTTCTACATGCATCTTTCGTTTGCAGCGTGTGGCCTCTTTCGACGTAAGTTTTATCACACCCTTCATTTGAGCAAAGGCTCCTTTCATGTTTGCTTGGAGTCACAAAGCAATAGCCTCCTAAAGCTTTTCTTTGATTCAGAGGCCTTTGGCCCTCTAAATGATACCTTCGACTCAAAAAACCCAAGACTCCCTTTAGGCCAGAATGCATAAGGAAAAAAGCTTCCCATGGTTGGTATTCACAAGGAAATGGCGCCCACAAAGCATTGGTTACTTTCACGCTAGCTTCGACTAGGAAGTGTCTCCCTTGGGAATAGTTTTCTTCAACACACAATGACACATAACTATTGTCTCGTTCGAAAGACATACCATGGTGGCACATTCGAAGGACTTGCCAGACATACCTGGATGTCCCAATCGAATTGCATGTTTTGTTGATCCACTCCAGGAGCATGTATTTGGACCATTTGAAGGAACACACAAAAGTCCTGGTCGAAAGACACCTATTTGGGCCCCTTCAAAGGATACCCATATGAATCATTCGAAGGAACACACAAAAGGCCTGGTCGAAAGACACCTATTTGGGCCCCTTCAAAAGGATACCCATATGAGCCATTCGAAGGACACTTTGATTTGAAAAAGAAATGTTGTTGAGGAGTCTGGTCAAAGGATAGAGCTAGGGGGTCAAAACAAAAGGTTGAGATGCCCAAAGGTACTTTCTGACCAAGTCCCATGCGCTTCCAAGTTCAGGCCTGATACACTGGCCATAACACTCCAAAACTGCTGCACAGTAGTCCTGCAACACTGTCTTTGTTCTTGCACCAATTTGGCATACGAATACTGCCCCTCAAAAGCTACAAGAACATCATACCCTTTTTGTTTAAACTTTTTGTTTTACCTCCTAAAACATCAACCAAGGTCATATATAAATATGAGCCTCCATCACACATCTTAGGGGCCCCTGGATAGTTGCAAGAAAACTCTTGTTGTGAGAAATTTCTCAAAACTCTCAAACATCCATCCAACGTTTTTTTTTAAATATTCCTAACACTTCTAAAAATCTCATCCCCCCTTTGTACACTAAGTGAACCCATCGATTCACTCCTCTAGTGGCCAGATAACTCACCTTCAACCCATTTCCCAACTACAATATAATAGCTTTTTGATTCACTCTGTTACCTGTTATAGAGTAACCTTCGATTCACTCATATATCCTCCTTCAATTCAGTGACTGCTTGAACAATGTAGTAGCTGGACTAGTCTCAGGAAGGCCCCAACGAACTTCCATTCACCACCAAGGAAGACACTTGCAGTTTCTTTCGATTTAAGCACTTCAAGAGGTAAGTTCTCTTTAAACTTGGAACTATTTCGCTTAAATATCATGTGTACATGCCAATAAAGAGAAAATGTAGATATTTCATCTAGGGAGCTTGACCATGTTTTAACCTTCGATCCAGAATGCCCATATGTTGAAAATCTCAACCCTGACTAGTTAGGCTTTGGACTTTGAGACCCAATAATTTTGTGCTAACCCCTGGCCTGTAGCTTTTGAAAGTTACACTTGAATGTTGCATTTTAAAAGTTTAAAATAGGTTCTCTGTATCCTTTGATTGGCTAAGCACTCAAGCCTTTCTAATCTCAACCCGAGGGCCTAGCATTCCTGCAGTCAAAGGAGGCAGCAAGGAGCCTAAGGCAAAGAGTGCACCTCACATTGACCCCGGGCCTCAAACGAAAGAAGCAACCAGAAGGATGGTCACGCTGACTTCCAGGTCCCATTTTTCTTTCTTTCTTTTATTTTGTCTTTATATTTTCTTGCTATTTAATATGGTTGTAATAGTGTAGGATTTATTTTCTACATTTTTATTACTTTTGTATAAATATTAGTAATTAGGATGTATGGCAAGATAAAAATCAACAAGTAGATCACCTTAATCAAAGACGAAATGCGTGCAAATCAAACACATTATTAACACACATGCACCCCTAGGATAATCTCACTTGTTGCCTTGAAAAAATAGTCATGTCCCTCGAATATGGGCCTTTTAGCAAAGACCCTCGATAAAAGATCGTAGTCCCTCGATGATCCTCAATGTTGCCTTTGGTAAATGATCTAGTCCCTAAATGAAAATTGCTAAAATGTCCCATAGGTTGCCTTCTATGACTATACAAACGTCCAACGGCCGTTCCTTCACGTCCAATGATGGGGCTTCTTACCAAATCAATGGTAAGATAGCAACATCTAAAGGAGGAGGAAAAGTGTAACGCCCCGTTTTATTTAATATTATATTATATTAATATTTTCGAATTACCGTTTGACGTTTATTTTTGCGACGAGAATATTTAAATTAACCGATAAATCTGTTAATATATTCGGCGACGTTTTATTCGGACCGGTAATTATTTTATTCGGTCCGGTATTTATTTTGAGGGACCCTAATGTAACCCTCCAATTCTACCCCTCGTAATTAATAATAAAATAAGAGTTTCAAAATTTCATCCAAACATAAATTGAGGTATCACATATTCGTGTTTTTCATCACTTTGCATTATAATGCACATCACAAAATTAAAAGTCGGATATACCGATTCATAACATAAATCATCATATAAACATATGACCAATCACAGCACAGCGGATGTGTTCACAAAATGTACGTATCATCATGTCATCATCAATACATAAAGTCATAAGATAGTATATATAAAATATCCTATCAAAATAATAGCGTCGCCCAAATCCCGAGTGTTACTACTATCAGAGCAGAGCGACTCAAAATAAAGAGACTCGAGCTAATCCTCATCATCCTCGCGGATCACCTGTACGTTACCAATATAAAGGCAACGGCGAAACAAGTAAAGAGTGAGATACTCCAAAACATATAATTAAAGGCATGATAAAATATATAAATAGTTTTGGAATCATAAATGATATAGGATTAATAAGAATATGTCAACAATTATCAAAATCTCACATACTTTAAAATCATCATTTAGTGTATAAAATCAACACTTTAATTTCATCACATAATCACCATAATCATATCAAAACAAAACATAAACTCCATCGCCATAAACTCATATCGTCACTTTATCGTCATTTCATATTCATCACTTACTCATCATGAAATTATCGCATCATATTCACTTTATGTTCAACACAAAATCATCACAAAACAAAGTATCATATATCATCGCAATTCATCATAAGCCATGGAATAAAACTCAACGCCAAAAGACTCAAAAATAAGCATAACCGACTCCATGAGACACGACTATGTTATGCATGTGGTACCCGTCGCTTTGTCCATAATTAGGGACATTCGGCATAAAAGCCCATCGCCGCTTTGGCATAAAAGCCCTCGTCGCTTGGCATAAAAGCCCTCATCGCCAATGCAATGTATGTGACTCGACAACACGACATCACAAACACGACACAACAAAACATCATCATCGCACATTAAAATTGGTATAAAGCCCACGTCGCCGTATTTATCCACATCAAGATAAACATATTATCACATCGCATATCATCAAGTATTCATTATAAATAAACCGTCGCAAACATCATGTTTAATCACACCACATCATTATCAAATAATTCACTAAATTTCAAACACGAAAAATAGTCAAACATCAATAATCTTCGCGAAAGTCATTCATGATAATCGGCATCAATCATAATCATTAACGTCAAAATCGGATTATCCATACGCGACTTAAACCGACTAAAACGCAACCCAAAACCCAAGCTTTATTCTTGCTCCTCTTCTTCTCTTCTCCAAGACCTCTAGCTCTCTCTATGCCTCTAAGAGTGTTTTTATGTTATATCATAAAACAAGTAGTGTTGTGTTTGGTTTTGGTCTTGCAAGACACAAGCTAGCAAAATACCCAAAAAGCCCTTCTTGTAAAATATACTACTAATTAACACTAAATAATATCATTAACCCAAATAATTAAAATAACTCTAAATAATTAAATATCGGTCCGAATAATATTTTACCGAACCAAACGGAATAAAAAGCGGGCCGAACAAAATAATTACCGGTCCCTCAAAATAAATACCGAACCGAATAAAATAATTACCGATCCCTCAAAATAAATACCGGACCGAATAAAATAATTACTGGTCCAAATAAAACGTCGCTGAATATATTAACAGATATATCGGTTAATTTAAATATTCTCGTCGCAAAAATAAACGTCAAACGGTAATTCGAAAATATTAATATAATATAATATTAAATAAAACGGGGTGTTACAACTCTCCCCCACTTAAAAAGTTTCGTCCTCGAAATTACCTGACTCGAAAAGCTCAGGATAGGAATCCCGCATCTTGCTTTCTAACTCCCACGCCGCACTTTCACCAGCTGCTCCTATCCAAACAACTTTAACCAAGGAGATCTCTTTGCCACGAAGAGACTTCATCTCACGATCTTCGATCCTTAAAGGCATCGTCTCCACCGTAAGATTGTCTCGCACTTGGATATCATCCATCTTAATCACATGTGAAGGATCCAGAACATACTTTCGAAGTTGCGACACATGGAACACATCGTGCAAATTCGAAAGATTTGGCGGTAACGCCACTCTATAAGCCACTTTTCCCACTTTACTAGTATGTTGGTAAGGACCAATAAAGTGAGGAGTTAGCTTCTTTGACTTCAATGCTCGCCCAACACCGGTTGTAGGAGTAACTCGCAAAAATACATGATCACCATCTTGAAATTCCAAGTCTTTTCTCCTTTTATCATGATAACTCTTTTGTCGACTTTGAGAAATTCTCATCTTTTCTCTATTCATCTTCACCGTCTCAGTAGTCTCTCTAACCAATTCTGGTCTAAGCACCACACTTTCGCCCGACTCATGCCAACACAAAGGAGTTCTATACCTCCGACCATACAAAGCCTCGAACGGTGCCATTCCAATACTAGCATGAAAACTATTGTTATAAGTAAACTAAATCAAAGGAAGGTATGTATCCCATGAACTACCATGTTCAAGAATACAAGCTCGTAAAAAGTCTTCCAACGATTGAATCGTCATTTCCGTCTGACCATCAGTTTGAGGATGATAAGCCGAACTCAACCTCAACTTTGAACCCAAAGCCTCTTGCAAGCTCTTCCAAAATTCATAAGTAAACCTCAGATCTCTATCTGAAACAATACACAAAGGAATACCATGTAATCTCACAATCACATGCGTGTAAATTTCCGCCAACTTCGATACGGGATAAGTGATGTTAATAGGAATAAAGTGAGTCGACTTCGTAAGCCTATCAACAATCACCCAAATTGCATCGTGTCCTCTTGGTGTATTCGGTAACCCCGTTACGAAATCCATAGAAATGCTATCCCATTTCCATTCTGGAATCTCTAACGGTTGCATCAACCCTGCAGGTTTCTGATGCTCCACTTTAGACTTCTGACAAGTCAAACAAGCATAAACAAAGTGAGTCACCTCTCTCTTCATGCCCGACCACCAAAATAGTTTCTTTAAATCTTGATACATTTTGGTCGCTCCGGGATGAATACTCAAATTGCTTCTATGACTTTATTCTAAGATCATTCTCTTCAAATCCATATCATCGGGAATACAAATCCTATCTCAGAACCTCAATACACCCTGAGCATCCAACTTGAAATCTTCATTTTCAGTTTGTCCAATACCAACCAACAAATCAAAAAGTTTCACATCAAGCTTCTGAGCTTCTCTAACACTATCAAGGAAATCATTATTGATCTTTAACATTCCCAAGATAACACTCTTCGGCGTCACCTCTACTACAAGACTCATATCTCTAAATTGCTCAATCAATTCCAACTCTTTCACCATCAAAAGTGACATATGCAAAGTCTTTCGACTTAAAGCATCGGCCACCACATTAGCTTTACCAAGATGGTAATTCAATCCAAAATCATAATCTTTCAACAATTCAAGCCATCGTCTTTGTCTCATATTAAGTTCTTTCTGATCGAACAAGTACTTCAAACTTTTATGGTCACTAAATACTTCAAATCTAGAACCATAAAGATAATGCCTCCAAATCTTAAGCACAAAAACAACTGCTGCAAGCTCCAAATCGTGCGTAGGATAATTCTTCTCATGAATCTTCAATTGCCTAGAAGCATAAGCAACCACTTTGCCATTTTGCATAAGTACACCACCTAAACCCATCTTAGAAGCATCACAATAAACAACAAATGGTTCTTCAGGATTAGGTAGAATCAAGATCGGGGTCGTTGTCAACCTTTTCTTCAATTCAACAAAACTTTCTTCACACTTGACATCCCACACAAATGCAGCTCCTTTACAAGTCAACTTTGTCAAAGGGAGCGCCAATTTAGAAAAACCTTCAATGAACCTTCTATAGTAACCAGCCAATCCTAAGAAACTTCTATTCTCAGTAACAGACTTAGGAGTTTCCCATCTCAACACAATATCAAATTTAGAAGGATCAACTGTAATGCCATCACCAGAAATGACATGCCCCAAAAAGCTCACTCCACTTAATCAGAACTCGCACTTTGATAACTTATCATAAAGCTTCTTTTCTTTCAGAACTTCCAACACGATGCGCAAATGTTCTGCGTGCTCTCCTTCCGATTTAGAATAAACCAGAATATCATCAATGAAAACAACCACGAAACGATCCAAGTAAGGATGGAAAATACGATTCATGTACTCCATGAATACTCCCGGTGCATTAGTGACACCAAAAGGCATCACCGAATATTCGTAATGTCCATACCTCGTCCTGAAAGCAGTTTTCTGAACATCTTCTTCTTTCACCCTTATTTGATGGTAACCCGATCTCAAATCAATCTTACTAAACAAGCGAGCGCCAACCAATCGGTCCATCAAATCATCAATTCCAGGAAGTGGATACCTATTCTTGATAGTCACTTTATTCAACTGACGATAATCAATACAAAGTCTCATACTACCGTCTTTCTTCTTCACCAATAATACAGGAGCTCCCCACGGCGACACACTAGGTCTAACAAAATTCTTCTCGAGCAAATCTTCTAATTGGCTCTTTAATTCTGCTAACTTAGATGCGGGCATCCTGTATGGTGCCATAGAGATAGGTCTGGTACCAGGGACAAGATCCATAGAAAATTCAACTTCTCTTTCTGGAGGTGCACTAGGAATCTCATCAGGGAATACTTCGGGAAAATCGCACACCACCGGAAAGTTTGCTATCACAGCTTGACTCTCCACAGAAAGAGTCGCCATCAACAAGAAGGTTTTTAGTCTTACTTTATTCATTTATGAAGTTTTGTTTCTCCATTTATTTCAAATCAAATTTATTGTTATTATTTTTAAATTATAAATATTTTTCTTAAATACTACAACTTTTATTTTGATAGTTTTAAGCAATAAATAAGAATTTTAATTAAAAAAGTATATATAACGAATTTTCTGATTTCTTATATTCTATAAATGCAATGTATTACAAATATTGATAACTATATTCACCAGTGCATTTTGATTTAGTTCATTACAATTTCCTCTAATATATATATATATGAATCATGATAATTTAGTAGAAGAATTTGTGATTTTTAGCACGACATCAATATTTATTTAAGTGAAAAAATATTTTTTTGTAATGTTAAATATTTAAGTAAAGTTTGTTTGATATATTGGATTTTTAAGGAATCTCAGCAGTCTTATTTAATACGTTTAAGGAGTTTTTGTTTTTAAATTACCTCTTATCAAATTTAGTGTTATTACTTCTAAATTAGAAGTAAATTTATAAATTAATAAAGAAAATTATTTTAATAATTTTTAAACGATAAAATATAATTTTAATTTAAATATAGATATAAGAAATTTGTTATATCTTATATTCTATGATTGTAAGTTACTAGAAATCTTTTAAAATGAGTTACCCTAGTGCATTTTAAATGAGTTCATTATGCTTTCCTCTAATATATATATTAATATTATCAAATTTTTCATTTAAGATAAAAGTAAAAAACCTATAACATAATAAAATAGACTTATATAGTATCCATACAATATCAAAAACATAGAGCAAGATTTATGCAAGAAACAAAAGTAAAAAATTATAATATTTGAAAAAAAATTACGAATTGTGATCTAATTTTATCTTTTACAATACATTAATATGAATATGTCTTAAAATAATACATAAATCCAAAACCTTTTGAAATTTCTCTACGTTTCTTCATTTGTCTATGTGGATTTCAAAAGGTTTTGGATTTATGAACTATGATAACTCAAGAAGAAAAGTTGTGATTTTTTAGCACCACAACTATATTTATATAAGGGGGAAAAAGTTTGTTGTGTGATGTGAAATATTTAAGGAAAGATTGTTGGATATGTTGAATTATTTAAGTAAGGTTTTTAGTCTTACTTTATTCATTTATGAAGTTTTGTTTCTACATTTATTTCAAATCAAATTTATTGTTATTATTTTTAAATTATAAATATTTTTCTTAAATACTACAACTATTATTTTGATAGTTTTAAGCAATAAATAGGAATTTTAATTAAAAAAATATATATAACGAATTTTCTGATTTCTTATATTCTATAAATGCAATGTATTACAAATATTGATAACTATATTCACCAGTGCATTTTGATTTAGTTCATTACAATTTCCTCTAATATATATATATATATATATATATATATATATATATATATATATATATATATATATATATATATATATATATATATATATATATATATATATATATATATATATATATGAATCATGATAATTTAGTAGAAGAATTTGTGATTTTTAGCACGAATCAATAATTATTTAAGTGTAAAAATATTTTTTTGTAATGTTAAATATTTAAGTAAAGTTTGTTTGATATATTGAAATTTTTAAGGAATCTCAACAGTCTTATTTAATACGTTTAAAGAATTTTTGTTCTTAAATTACCTCTTATCAAATTTAGTGTTATTACTTCTAAATATGAAGTAAATTTATAAATTAATAAAGAAAATTATTTTAATAATTTTTAAACGATAAAATATAATTTTAATTTAAATGTAGATATAAGAAATTTGTTATATCTTATATTCTATGATTGTAAGGTACTAGAAATCTTTTAAAATGAGTTACCCTAGTGCATTTTAAATGAGTTCATTATGCTTTCCTCTAATATATATAATAATATTATCAAATTTTTCATTTAAGATAAAAGTAAAAAACCTATAACATAATAATATAGACTTATATAGTATTCATACAATATCAAAAATATAGAGCAAGATTTATGCAAGAAACAAAAGTAAAAAATTACAATTTTTGAAAAATTTTTACGAATTGTGATTTAATTTTATCTTTTACAATACATTAATAAGAATATGTCTTAAAATAATACATAAATCCAAAACCTTTTGAAATTTCCCTACGTTTCTTCATTTGTCTATGTGGATTTCAAAAGGTTTTGGATTATTGAACTATGATAACTCAAGAAGAAAAGTTGTGATTTTTGAGCACCACAACTATATTTATATAAGGGGGAAAAAGATTGTTGTGTGATCTGAAATATTTAAGGAAAGATTGTTGGATATGTTGAATTATTTAAGGAAGGTTTTTAGTCTTACTTTATTCATTTATGAAGTATTGTTTTTCCATTTATTTCAAATCAAATTTATTGTTATTATTTTTAAATTATAAATATTTTTCTTAAATATTACACCTTTTATTTTGATAGTTTTAAGCAATAAATAAGAATTTTAATTAAAAAAGTATATATAACGAATTTTCTGATTTCTTATATTCTATAAATGCAATGTATTACAAATATTGATAACTATATTCACCCGTGCATTTTGATTTAGTTCATTACAATTTCCTCTAATATATATATATATATATATATATATATATATATATATATATATATATATATATATATATATATATATATATATATATATATATATATATATATATATATATATATATACATGAATCATGATAATTTAGTAGAAGAATTTGTGATTTTTAGCACGACATCAATATTTATTTAAGTGAAAAAATATTTTTTTTTGTAATGTTAAATATTTAAGTAAAGTTTGTTTCATATATTGGAAATTTTAAGGAATCTCAGCAGTCTTATTTAATACGTTTAAAGAGTTTTTGTTCTTAAATTACCTCTTATCAAATTTAGTGTTATTACTTCTAAATATGAAGTAAATTTATAAATTAATAAAAAAAATTATTTTAATAATTTTTAAACGATTAAATATAATTTTAATTTAAATGTAGATATAAGAAATTTGTTATATCTTATATTCTATGATTGTAAGTTACTAGAAATCTTTTAAAATGAGTTACCCTAGTGCATTTTAAATGAGTTCATTATGCTTTCCTCTAATATATATATATATTAATATTATCAAATTTTTCTTTTAAGATAAAAGTAAAAAACCTATAACATAATAATATAGACTTATATAGTATCCATACAATATAAAAAACATAGAGCAAGATTTATGCAAGAAACAAAAGTAAAAAATTACAATTTTTGAAAAAAATTTACGAATTGTGATTTAATTTTATCTTTTACAATACATTAATAAGAATATGTATTAAAATAATACATAAATCCAAAACCTTTTGAAATTTCTCTACGTTTCTTCATTTGTCTATGTGGATTTCAAAAGGTTTTGGATTTATGAACTATGATAACTCAAGAAGAAAAGTTGTGATTTTTGAGCACCACAACTATATTTATATATGGGGGAAAAAGATTGTTGTGTGATGTGAAATATTTAAGGAAAGATTGTTGGATATGTTGAATTATTTAAGTAAGGTTTTTAGTCTTACTTTATTCATTTATGAAGTTTTGTTTCTACATTTATTTCAAATCAAATTTATTGTTATTATTTTTAAATTATAAATATTTTTCTTAAATACTACAACTTTTATTTTGATAGTTTTAAGCAATAAATAAGAATTTTAATTAAAAAAGTATATATAACGAATTTTCTGATTTCTTATATTCTATAAATACAATGTATTACAAATATTGATAACTATATTCACCAGTGCATTTTGATTTAGTTCAATACAATTTCCTCTAATATATATATATATATATATATATATATATATATATATATATATATATATATATATATATATATATATATATATATATATATATATATACATGAATCATGATAATTTAGTAGAAGAATTTGTGATTTTTAGCACGACATCAATATTTATTTAAGTGAAAAAATATTTTTTTGTAATGTTAAATATTTAAGTAAAGTTTGTTTGATATATTGGATTTTTTAAGGAATCTCAGCAGTCTTATTTAATACGTTTAAGGAGTTTTTGTTTTTAAATTACCTCTTATCAAATTTAGTGTTATTACTTCTAAATTAGAAGTAAATTTATAAATTAATAAAGAAAATTATTTTAATAATTTTTAAACGATAAAATATAATTTTAATTTAAATATAGATATAAGAAATTTGTTATATCTTATATTCTATGATTGTAAGTTACTAGAAATCTTTTAAAATGAGTTACCCTAGTGCATTTTAAATGAGTTCATTATGCTTTCCTCTAATATATATATATTAATATTATCAAATTTTTCATTTAAGATAAAAGTAAAAAACCTATAACATAATAAAATAGACTTATATAGTATCCATACAATATCAAAAACATAGAGCAAGATTTATGCAAGAAACAAAAGAAAAAAATTACTATATTTGAAAAAAAATTACGAATTGTGATTTAATTTTATCTTTTACAATACATTAATAAGAATATGTGTTAAAATAAAACATAAATCCAAAACCTTTTGAAATTTCCCTACGTTTCTTCATTTGTCTATGTGGATTTCAAAAGGTTTTGGATTTATGAACTATGTGTTTCCAGTGATTTCTGGTAAACAACCGCTAGTCTTCCAAACTTATCGACTAGATTGATCCTAGGACTTGTTGGTCATTAGGGTAACTCTCATGATCGAACAGGTATTCATGGTTGGTATTTAGAGTGTTGTGTAGGTGTTTGACTTATTTCGATTTCTCTCTTAAAGATCTAAAGGTGTAATCAAAATATATGTGCGCGAAACTAAATTGCATTAATAAATGTTAATTGTAAAGACATGTAAAATTGCATAAAAGACAAGTAAATGGCTTCGAAACGTAAAACAAAACAGTTAATGTAAAAGATTCGAAATGCGAAGAAAGCGTTTAATGCAAGAAATCTGTAAAATGACTTTAAGTAAAAATAGGCGTTCGAAGGATAAAACTTGAAGATAAAGGCATGAAAAGTATGACAGTTTTCTGAAATGTAAAGTGTTTGAAATGGAAAGAAAGCATTTAAATGTAAGGCATCAATGAAAAGATTTCGAATAAAAAGACTTTAAATGAGAAAACTTGTAAATGGTATTTGGCAGAAAGATAAAGGAAAGTACTGGAAATGATAAAGGGTTTTCATTAAATCATAAACATGTGGTGCTATCATACGTACATTGCTCTTGCATTCGTTTCCCTAGCCATGTGGTAATTTGAATATTTACTAAGTATTTAGTACAATAGATATGACACACGAAATCCTAATACTAAGACTTCTATTTATACTACTTCGACCATAACGGTCTTGCTATAAGATTATGCCACGTTCAGAACATGCAGAACAATGCCTCTCTCTTGTTACCACGTGTCTTCAAATGCTCCACACATAAATTTCAAACTTCGAATGTCCCGCTTGCATTTGAATTTCAAATGTTTTGGCACTTCTTCGCTTCGAACGCATTCCTTAGATACAGCCTTGTTGTCATTTCGAGACTTCTTTAGATATGTTCCCATAATTGCCACTCGAAGCTCCAAGCTTTGATACGCTCATTAGGAACACTGCTTCTGCTATTCCGAAACATGACGCTTTGTTTCATTTCAATCGAAACGTCCAATTCACTTGGCTTCTAATAATATTATCAAAATCTTCAGCCAATAAAATGCCCCTTTAAAATATGTATTTCGATCTCTCTTGAGAAATACTTATTTTAAACATATACACAAGATTTTAATGCGACCTTCGAATCATCGTAACATTTAATGCATTTGACTCCAGTCACGTCAATCATAACACTTTTTAGATTCCTTAACCGCCTGGAACCACTTCACAGTATGGTGCAGTTACAAAACAATGATTATCTTTTAATCACGCTTACTACCAATGTTAACTTTACGCCACCTCTTCATCACACCAACCCACGAGTACCACGTATCACAACCTTATTCAGTGGATGCTTAAACTTCCACATTATAAAACATCATCAACTTAGCCTTTTTCTTTTCTTTCCACATTCTGAATCTTTTATCCTTCTTCTCTCACCGAAAAACCCTAAGCTTTCAACATTCTTCAAAAATGTCTTCTTCTACCTCATCCCAACTAAAAAAGGTTTCCAAGAAGAAAGGAAAGACCGCGAGAACTACCATGGAAAGTAAAGTTATCACTCACCAAGGTCAATCCGTTCTTGCTCCCCAGATGATCTCAAAGGAGAAAGAAATGCTTTATGCATCTCAGGTACTCATTCCTACCATCGCTGCTGGTAAGAGGTTAGCTTTAATGGGCCCTCTTACGGTTTTTGAAATTTTAAAAGATACCAGGACAATTTTCCCAGTTTGCTATAGTTTCAAACCCTTGTTTAACAAAACGGACGCCCCTAAGGCAATAGAATCTTCTGGCTCAAACACCATGGAAAATCCAACTGTTCCTCCTAAGGACCCTTTTGTATTAGACTATGTAAAGAGTAATTTTAAACCGTTTCGATCTTGCCCCACCTCCGACACTGCTTACCAAAACTGGTTCAATAAGGTAGAAGCTAAGAAATCCTAGCAATGGGAAGAATTAGGTATCTACAACTTGATTAAGTTGTCGAAGCCTGGTTTCACTTACAGCCATCCTTTGTTATTCGCGTCCCTCTATTTCTGAGACAGTACTTATAATACTTTCCATCTCCCTGGTGGGATGATTACCCCTACCTTCTTTGACATAGCGGCCATCACTGGGCTATCACCAGTGGGAGAAACATATATCCCTGACAACAAAGAACATTCGAGTATAATCGACTTCGAAGTCAAACTAGCAAGCTTTTCCAAGTTTATCAGCCATTACCATGCTGAAGGAGACAGTGTGTCTGATGTAGAACACATTGCTTTCCTTACCCTATGGCTGTCAAGATATGTCTTCTGCAGTAGATCCCTACAGGTAGCCAGTAGGTTTATTCCTCTAGCTAGGGATTTACACGAGAATCGAAGAGTGTGCTTAAGTGAACTGCTCTTAGTTGACCTTTATGAAAGCCTAAGGTCAGCTGTTTTGAGCCTAAAATCTCACACCTCCAAGAATATCCTGTTGGCTGGCCCTTTTTGGTTACTTCAGCTATGGCTAAATGCCATGTTCGAACCCTCCTTGTCAACTGCTAACACCATTGATGAACAAGACCCCGAAATAACTGATAGAATAGTCGAAGGCACTAGGCTGCGAAGATTAACTCCAAATGAAGACAAAGATGACTTCAAAGTCCTATTCTCGAAGTACATCATGATATTCTCCAAGAGGCATAAGTTCGAAGAGACCATGGCGCCTTTTGCTTCGAGGGCTCATGGACCTTCCTGGTTCACCATGGCTCTCTCAGAAGCTGTCAAGAGCAAGGAGATTCAAGATGTATGGAGAGCCTTTTTGCTACCTAGACTCATTTCTTCAAGAATAACTCCTGCCAAGAATCAGATTTTCCTTTTCGCTTACCAGCCAAATTTTGTTTCGAGACAGTTTGGCTTATGCCAACTAATTCTTGAACCCTTATTTCAAACTGAGAGTGCCATTACCTCTGGGCGAACTTTCAAGGCACGAGAAGCAAAATTACAGCAAGAACAATACCAAGGCTTTGCCCAGTTTGAGCTAATAACCTTCGAACCTACCCATCTTACAGCTAAGGGGTTTCTGGAATGGTGGACCAAGTTTTATCAAACTTATATGTTCGATACTCTTACAATTCAACAGAAACTAATTGATGCCTTCGATGTGCAGGTACCAGCCAAGAAAGGTATGTTTACTCATGCCAAAGAGATTAAAGCTTTTCAAAATTATTTTGAAACTACTTATGACCCCACACGCTTGGAATCCACTGTGCATCAAGCGGTTGAGACCTTGAAGGAAAAATTCAAACAAAAAGTTTCTAAGTTAAAACTTCCTTCAGGGTTGTCACCTAAGGATAGGTATAGGTTGGCATTCGAAATGCATCCACCTAAATTCCCTAGATTACCTACCTCAGAACTGGCTCTGGCTTGGTTTCCCCCATATCCTTGGTGGTTCACTTGCAAAGAGATGTTCAAACATCTTCAAAGGAAACCAAAGCCATCTGAGACTGTGACATGGGCTCGACACTAGCTCCACGATTTCCCAGGACACCTTCGATACGACCTTTCTGCCATGTCGATTAAATCTGATCAAGGCACAGGTGCGAATGCTTGGGAAAATCCCAACGTTTTTCATTTTCTATATCTTTAACCTTTGCTTTAATTGTTTCGATTTTCAGCCATCAGGATAAAGACAGCCGCTTCGAAGTCGAAAGAAGGGAGCGCCTCTCGAGCCTCTATCGAAACCACTGACAAAGTGACTCCATCCGAAACAACAACCATTGATGCAACAACCACAACAACAATACCAACAACAACCAGTGTTCCAACTCCAACGGTAACCACTTAGCCTTGATGTTTCGAATTCACCAATGTTTTATGGTTTGCATCTAACTCTTTGTTTAAATCTTTTCAGACCAACAAACTTCCTCCTACTACTCCAAAGAAGCGAAAATCAAACACCACTGGGGAAGACCCCAAGGCTGGAGGAAACTTACCAACTGCTTCGAAGAAGAAGCAGAAGAATGATATTTCGAAAAGTACCATTCCAACTAGTGTCTCTGGACTTGATTCCAGGGATGCTGCTCCCTCACCCAAATCCAAAATTCCACCTTCGACCTCCAACGTAATGTTGGAACGCATAGCTAGCAACCTCTCCTCCGAGAGTCCACGGGTAAATTGAACTTTAAATCTCTTTGAAAATAATAATTTCTTATTACCTTGGTGCATGATTTTAATGTTCTTTTGCTCCTTGCAGAACATCTTAAATCCAGCTTCTACCACTTCGACCTCACCATCCAAAGCTGCTGCTCCACTCAATTCCTCTCCTCAAGGAGATTCCAGCAACCTTGTACAGAACAAAGGTTCCTCCAATATGGCGGTTCTGGCTGGGGCTTCTGAGCAGCAGGATGATCAGAGTACTTCCCCTCCTGTAAAAGAGACAACTGAAACACCACTTCAAACATCTGCAGAGGATTTGCAAAGAGCTTCTCTCTAAAAGTCCCCTCTTGAAACCCTTCAAGAGGACCCAAAGGAAACTCAAACTGAAGGAGAGAAAGCTGATTCTGGCCAAAGAGACGAAGAATCTGCAGAAGAAGAGTCTGACGAGGAGGATGCCAATGATGGTTCGACTGCTGGGACAGAGTCCAATGCAAATAGCAACGAAAAAGAAGACATCGAAGTGGTGGACTTGGATGATGATGAAGAAGATCATGAGCACGGAACGAATGAAGGGGATGGTGACACAACCAACAAACCCATGGAGGTTGAAATGGACGTGACTCCCCTAAGCGTGGAACTCCCTCAATCCTCTTTGTCTCGAATGACTGACGAGGAGCTTGCACTCCTGAGACGAAATGACCCTATTGGGTACATGAAGGCGAAGCTGGCTCAAAGGGACATTCCACTTGCTAGGGCTGGCACAAGTTCGACTAGCTATCCTCTTCCCACAGATGAAAGAATTGTACTTCTTAATAAGATCAGGAAAACAATTCTCAATGTGGATATATTCGAAGTGCTCAAACAAGATAGCACTGCTTGCTACACTATGAAGGAGTTGCTTACAAAGGTCAATCTTGCTACCTGCTCCTTGCCAGTTAGTACTATCTTGTTCGATTTTCAGTTTTTGCTGGACAATGTAACTGGTTACCTTCTCCAAGATGAATCTGCTGCCAAGAAGGTTCAAGAAAAACGCATTGCAATGGATGCTGCTTATGAATAAGCTTCGAAACTTTCTCAAGAAGCTGAGGATCAAGCTATGCATCTAAAGCAGGCAAAAACTGATTATGAGGCTCGAGCTGAGTCCATACTTCTTTGGGAAAGGCAGATTCAGGAGCTTCAACAGAAGGTTAAAGAGGCTAAAGAACAACAAATAGCCTTCGAAACCAATACTGCTGGTAACCAATTCGAAGAGCTTCTCAACCAGGGGCTTGCAGAAATGGAAACTGCAGAACAACTCAAGGGAGAAGTGGCAACCTTGGAAGGAGCCAGGCGTTTCGCTCAATAGATACTTGAATCTTTTCGAAGCACTTTCAACATACTGAAGAATAATTCTTATTTCTAAATTTCAGTGTTTATTTGATTACAATTTGGTTTTTTATATGTAATATTCGAACAACGCCATTTTGGCATCTCATCTTGCCATTTTGGCCTTTTTATAATATCTTGGTTACGTTGTTACTATTCGAATCTCCTGCAGGCGTGGCTTATATTTCTTCAAATATTTCCCATTAACCTTTAGGATACGCTTATCATCCACCAGTTCTTCGATTTCGTATGCATTGTTTGAGAATACTTTTAATATTCAAAAAGGTCATTCCCAATGAGGTGACCATTTACCTAGTGCTTTATTTTTCTTGTCCATGGGCAATATGACTTTCCAGACTAAGTCATTAATAATGAATGCTTTTTTCTTCACCCTTTTATTATATGTCCTGGCCACTCTTTCTTTTTGTCTCATCAAAATTTCCAATGCATGTAATCTAACTTCGTCCAACTCAACTAATTCATTCATCATCATCTCCCAATATAATGCAGCTGGGATTTCGTTTTGTCTCTGAATTCAAACTGATTGTAGATGAATTTCTACTGGCAGCACTGCATCATGACCAAATGTGAGTTGGAAAGGCGTAGTGTTAGTAGCTTCCTTAGGAGATGTTCTACAGGCCCATAATATTTGGTCCAAAGTTTTGTGCCAGTTTCTTGGCTTTTTACCAATATGTTTCTTGATTAATCCTATTATCACTTTATTGGCTGCTTCGACTTGACCGTTTGCTTGAGCATAATATGGCGTTGATGTTAGCAATCTAAACCCCATTTCTTGGGAAAATTCTTGCATCTTTCTACCAGTAAACACAGAGCGTTGGTCTATGGTTATGCTCTCTGGCAATCCGAACCTATAGATAATGTGTTTCTGTATAAACTCAATAATAGCCTCTTGATCAGCGACTATTAATGGTATAGCTTCGATCCACTTGGTAAAATAATATATTCCTACCAAGATATATTTATGTCCTTTGGATGAAGCAGGATTTATTTCTCCTATCAAATCCAATGCCCATCCTCTAAATGGACATGGTTTGATGATTGAATGCAACTCACTTGCCGGGGCATGTTGAATCCCTGCATGTTTCTGACATTCCTCACATCCTTTAGCGAAGTCTATGCAATCTTTGAGCATGCTAGGCCAATACAAGCTGTATCGAAATAACAGCCATTTCATTTTATGGCCTGCTTGATGTGCCCCACATGCCCCATTGTGGACTTCTGACAATGCTAAGTATGCCTCACTTTCTCCTAGGCATTTCAATAATACGCCCTCTTGGGTCTTTTTGAACAATTTGTTCCCCATGAGGAGATATGACAATGCTCTGTATTTTGTCTTTCTATCCACATTCAGAGTTGGGTTTGCTAAATAACTCATCAGTGGACTTCGCCAATCTGCATCTGATAAAGTGTTTATGGCTAATATTTCGAATCCCTGTTTCTCAGCATATCCCAATTTCATACTTTCTAGATCTGATGGTGTGAATCTAGTAGCCATAACTCTACCCCTTAATTCAACTAAATCCTTAAAGTTCCTGGTGGAAACTTTATAACCCGAAGCCAACTGTGCTAGGTCATTTGCTTCTTGGTTCTCTATTCTTGGTATGTGTTGAATATCCATGTATTCAAATTTCCTTAGTAGCCTGTTGACTATGACGAAGTATATCATCAAGTTTTCTTTTATGCATTTATATTCCTTTGTAATTTGTTTGACCACTAATTCTGAGTCTCCTTTAATTTCGACTCTAGTTGCCCCCAATTCCAACAAAGATTTAAGTCCAACAATGAGCGCTTCATACTCAGCTTCGTTGTTCGAGCAACGAGGACCATCTAATTTATACTTGAATTTTGTTAGAATTCCTTCAGGAGAAATTAGAAGGACTCCAACACCACTTCCATTCCTGTGGGTTGACCCATCAAAGTACAATTTCCATGGTTGTATTTCGACGTAACTCATGACAGTCTGCTCAACTAATGAATGGTCCACAATGAAGTCAGAAATCACTTGACCTTTCACAGCTTTTAAAGGCATGAAAGTCAAAGAATATTCTGTTAAGGCTAAAGCCCATTTACCAACTCTACTATGCATTATTGGTTTTGAAAGCATGTGTTTAATGACATCGAAATGATATGAAACATAAACATCAACAGGCTTTATATAATACTTGAGTTTCATACAAGAGAAATACAAACAGAGACATAGCTTTTCTAAATTGCTATATCTGGTCTCTGCATCATTTAGTACTCTACTTAAATAGTATATGGCTCTTTCGATACCATTGCTATCTTCTTGTGCTAACATACTACCTATACTAACTTCAGAGGCAGATATGTACAATCTCATGGGCTTCCCCCATGAAGGTGGAGACAAGATAGGAGGCTGAGAGAGGTATCTTTTTATCCTGTCAAATGCCTCCTGATGGGCTTCATTCCATTCGAAGGCTTGGCCTTGCTTTAGACGAAGTAATGGAGAGAAAGCTTGGGTTCTTCCACTCAGATTCGAAATGAATCTTCTGAGGAAATTAATCTTCCCTAACAGAGATTGCAACTCCCTTTTTGACGTAGGTGCTTTCGTCTCCATTATGGCTTTGCTTTTGTTCTGGTTGATCTCAATCCCTTTCTTGTGAACCACAAAACCAAGGAAATCTCCAGCCTGCACAAAAAATGCACATTTAAGGGGATTCATCTTTAAGCCATGTTTTCTCATTCGTTCGAATGATTGGCTCAAATGATGTAAATGTGTTTCTGCAGATATAGATTTGATGACTATATCATCAATATACACCTGCATAAAGGTTTCAATGAAATCATGAAAAATCGAATTCATTGCCCTTTGATAAGTTGCCCCAGCGTTCTTTAAACCAAAAGGCATCACCACCCATTCGTAGGTGCCTAAGGCTCCTGGGCAACGAAATGTTGTCTTTGCAACATCTTCTTCAGCAATGAAAATCTGATTATACCCAGAGTATCCATCTAACATACTCAAGTATTCGAACCCTGCAGCAGAGTCTACTAGCATTTCTGCCACAGGCATGGAATATTAATCTTTAGGGGTTGCAGTGTTTAAATCCCTAAAATCTATGCAAATTCTTAAAGAACCGTTTTTCTTAATAACAGGTACTATATTTGCTAACCATTCGACGTACCTTGTTGTTCTGATGAATTTGCAACGCAGCAACCTTTCGATCTCAGCTTTAATCTTTGTGAGAACCGCTGGTGCGAATCTTCTGGGAGTTTGTTTGATGGGCTTCTTGCCATCTTTTATTGGTAGTCTATGTTCGACCAACTCCCTCTTTAAACCAGGCATCTCGTCATAATCCCATGCGAAGCAATCTTTGTTTTTCTTGAGGACTTCGATTACTTCCTTCTTGAGGCCTGGGCTAAGTTTTGCACTTATGTAGGTTATTCTTTTCGTTTTTTCATCCCCTAAGTTGACTTCTTCGAGTGGATCCTGTGCCAACATTTTGGCACCTGAGTCTATGGGGTCTCTTTCGAAGCCTAAGGATTCTTTATCGTAGATTGCATCCAACCTTTGGTCCATCTCAAGTTCTTCGAGGGGTGATCATTTCGAGCCATCCCCACTTACTTCGTTCATCTTTACAGTTAATTTGTTTATTTCAGCCTCTAAGGCCGCTTTTGATTCGTTCTCAGCCATATAGGCCGAAATCCTTTCGAAAAAGGTGGACTCAGTCATGGATAAGGTTGTCGAAGTCCCAGCCTGCTGGCCGTCTTTGTATAGTACTTTCGACTCCCTCGTCTTCACTGATTATTGTTCTATCCCAGTATAGGCCATCATGGCGAAGGGTCATGTAGTAGTGGGCGTTTCTGGTTTCGTTAATCTCATCATTTGGAACACACGGAGCAATCTTTGCCAGATGTTTATCATAATCCCTCTTGTCAACTAAATTGACTGTTGACATAAAGTAACTCTGGTCTGCTTCGATGTTTTCCACGATTCCATCATCTCTCCATAGAACTAGCCGCTGGTGCATTGACGAAGGAACCGCCCCTACGCCATGGATCCACTCCCTTCCCAGCAATAAGTTGTAGTTGGCCTTGGCTTCGATCACCATAAACATGGTGGGCCTACAGCTTGAGCCTATTGTTAATTCCAACTGGACCACTCCCAGTGTTTTGCCCACTTTCCCCTCATAATTGGACAAAACCATATTATGGGGCTTGATGTTTCCTTCGCGGATCTCTAATCTTTTCAGCATGAAGTGGGGTATCAAATTGACTGCAGCACCCCCATCCACTAGAACCTTGTTTACACCATGGGCACCAACTTTTGCCTGAATAAATAGTGGCTTAAGATGGTTCTTCATATCAGGTTCTGGACGTTCGAAGAACGCATTTTGCTCCTCGACAGCCCCATTGTCCATCACATAGTAGCACACAGGCCTATGCTTCATCAAATCTGTGGTATCTTCTTCCTCATATTCATCAATTTCGGTTTCCTGCCCAAATTCACAGGGAAGCACAGATACCCACGTTGCAGTTTAGGTTGAAAGAAGACTCCCCCTCCGATTCGAAGTTATCTGTTATCATATCTTCGTCTTCTTCTGGACCTGGAGTGTATTCCTTTGGTTCATCTAGTTGTACTTCAGAGAAAAGCCTCCTATTAACTGGAGGTTTGTCTTCAGTTTGATTTTTTGGTGTGGGTTTATTGGTGCTAGATTCACCTTGGTTCTTTGTTGAAGTGACCCCTTTGTTTGCCACAGCTTCCCTCTCAGCCTTTCGAATCCTTTGTTGCCTGCGCCACTGGGATCTCGATATGGGGTTCCTTCCTTTGTAGTTTTCTAATATTACCTCTTCCCTCTTTGCTATGTTGAACTACCTTCTGTATGTCATAGCATGGCGTGCATTTCGTTCGGTGTTTCTCCATCTGTCTTTGCCTTTGTCATTTCTGACTTGCAACCATCTGTCGGTTGGCACTTCAGCAGGGAGTTTGAAAGTCACTCTTCGAGCAGCCTTGGGGTGAGGGCTATCAGGCCTTCGTTGTTTGTGTCTGCTGTCGAAACGTGGGACCATCTGGACAGTTTCTTGATGGTTCCAGCAAGGGGAGAAGGGAATCGTTTCGAAGGCTCTGGCCATGCTTTGGTCATACACAGCAGAACACCTTGGGCATATCAAGCACTTGGTTGCCCCTTTGTAGCAGCGAAACACAAATTCCAGCAAACTTTCTCCAGCCTTGGGATAACACCTGAACAGCTGGTTATCCTGGCGCCAATTGTTGCCAGTTCGAGCCCTCTGTACCCTCTCGAAATTCGCAGCGATTCTATGATTGCAGAGGATGCTGCACCTAGGGCATAGTATCATGCTTGTATCTCCTTTGTGGCATGCCATGAGGTAATCCTTGATACTAGCATCTCCAGCGTGATTATCCTCCATTTTATACTTCTCTTTTTCTAAGTATTTTTCTACCTCCTCCATCTCAGAGTGAGGTCTTTCCATGTCCACCATGTTTACCTCAACATCCTCCCCTTCAGCTTCATCATTTCCCCATCCTGTGGGTTTTATATCTTCAATATGGACCTTCGAACTCTCTGGGGCAGAATATTTGACCAAATAGTCAAATTTTCCACTGGGTTCCCCTAGAGTGTCCCATATTTCCTTCTGAGGGGAAGTTGGCTTCGTGATTTGGACTTTCTCCAATTCCAGCCTCAGGCCTTCAGTGACCTGTGTTAGTTCTTGGTTTTGATTTTCCTGGCCTTCAGTAGCCTGGATTTCTTTTGCAACAACTACAGGGTGCTGCTTCAATCGAAGTCTCTGGTAGCTTCTGGACGTCTTCAGTGACCTCCTTATCGACTTCGACTATCACCCAGCTTTCGTTTTCAGTGCCTTTCTCTCCTGTTGGGACATCACTTTGTTCAACTTCCACCATGTTAATCTCTCCAATGCATGCATGCTCGGAGTAGTTGGTGTCTGCGACGTCCAAAGGATCTTTGTCCACTTTCATCTTTTCCTTATCAGCAAACTTTAGTCTACCATCTTTGATTGCATTCTGAATTAGGTCCCTGAAAAGAAAACACTGTGAGGTTTTGTGGCCTAGGAAACTATGATATTTGCAAAATCCTCTCTTCTTTCTTTGATCTAAAGGAGGTATTTTGACATTTGATGGCACAATGAGTTGGCCATCTTTAACAAGTAAATCAAAAATCTCGTCACATTTAGTGACATCGAAGGTATAAACCTTCTTTGGGAATTTGTCACTTTTCTCATTTTCAACAATCTCTTTCCCTTTTGTGGGAACTAATAGCTTGCAGGAGTAAAGTGGTGCCTGTTTTAATTCAGCGAGGTCGATTTCGACCTCTTCGAATTCGAATTCAGGATAGTCCTCTGCTTCCTCAGTTCCAACGTAGGAGATCCTTTCCTTCTTGTTATTTTTGAAGACTCTGGCCTTTTCGGCTTTTAGCCTTTCGACCTGTCGAACCCTGTCGGCTAATTGAGCCATGTCCCTCAAATATTGAGTGTCCAGTTTCTTTCGAATAGAGTAATCCAAACCACCAGCGGCCATTTCGACTAACTCATGTTCAGGCACTACTGTGTAACATTTGGATTTCAAAAGCCTAAATCTATTCAGATAATCATCTATGGGTTCGGTGAACTTTCTCTTGACACTGGCTAATTCCTTCAAGCTTATTTTCGACTGTCCCATGTAAAATTGTTCATGGAATAATCTCTCCAAAAGAGCCCAAGTATCAATGGACCCAGGAGGCAAAATGGTGAACCATGTGAAGGTGTTTTTAGTCAGGGAACTTGGGAAGTATTTGATCCTGAGATCTTCATTATTGGTTATATCTCCCGCTTCGGTTAGATATCTGGCTATATGTTCGACTGTTGACTCATTGGTATCCCCAACGAACTTTGTAAACTTAGGGACTTTATATCCCCTTGGAAACTCAGTATGCATTATGCAATCTAATATAGGAGAAGCATAATTTGGCCTTCTCATTCCTGTGCTAAGGCCATTCTGGGCCATGACTCTCTCTATCATGGTGGTTAGATTGTTTTCTGCCAAGATGTTATCGTTTTGAATTCTATGAACGACTGCATCAGCATCTTGATTTCGACCCACCATGACAACCCCCCTAGGTTGTTCTTCTCGAAACTCTGGGACTTCCAGCCTTTCGACCCTTGCCCCTGGTTCCATAATTTCTCTTTGTGGGCCTGGGATTATTGGGGCTTCTAGCCTTGGTGCCCTTGCCCCCAAGTTAACTTCTTCTCTAGGTGGTCTATAAATTGGGTCGTTAGCAACTTGTTCCATAATAGGCATGTTTGCTCGAACCCCCGCCTGATTCTACCTACGCCTTTCTAGGGGAGCAAAGAAATCTGCTATTCGACTCATGTTATCAGCGTTTTCTCTGTTTGTCACAGTCACATTTTGTACTATTGGGGAAAATATTTCCTGCATAGTTTGTGCTAACACCCCTATCATATTATGGTTACTGTCATCCATCAATTGCCTAAAAGCCAACTGGTTTTCTGTGGTTAAAATAGGCATTGTGCTATAACCCACTGGCCCTTGGTTATTTGTCATAAACTGATTCGCCCCAGACCCAGACCCTAATTGTGGTGATGAATTTGATGTGGAATTGTGTAAACCTGCCATAAAAGATATTGGCATTCCATAAGAGGAATTCCTGGTTCTATTACCATCGAAACCGGGTGGTCTAGTTAGTGGAGTGGCGAAATGGGATTGTGTCCCTGATGGTGGAACAAATCCCCCAGGATAACCAATGGTTCCAGTATTTCCTAAGATCGAACTATTAGTTGATATGCCACTTACTCCATTAGTGGCTATATTACTGGTTAAAGACGCAACAGGCTGTGCATTCGAAGGGATCACATTAGATGTTCCCATCGAAGTGGATACACTAGTGCCTGTTGTATGTGGGGCATTTTGTTCCCCTTGTTGATTGTCAGAATTAGACATCTTGGTCAAACGTTTTCTTCTGGATAAGGGTTGGTTGCTGTTGGTTATTTTACCACTTCTTAGGTTCATAAAACAACAAACTTCTTAAGTTCCAACGTTTTTTATAATGGTTATGTCTCAACAATCTTTATTTCTAATGTCCAACGATTGGTCATGTCCCACCAGGTGTGCCAATTTGTTTCCAGTTATTTCTGGTAAACAACCGCTAGTCTTCCAAACTATCGAATAAACTTACTGACTATTATTCAATTTCTCTGGTAACTCGCAGGATCGACTAGATTGATCCTAGGACTTGTTGGTCATTAGGGTAACTCTCATGATCGAACAGGTATTCATGGTTGATATTTAGAGTGTTTGTGTAGGTTTTTGACTTATTTCGATTTCTCTCTTAAAGATCTAAAGGTGTAATCAAAATATATGTGCGCGAAACTAAATTGCATGAATAAATGTTAATTGTAAAGACATGTAAAATTGCATAAAAGACAAGTAAATGGCTTCGAAACATAAAACAAAACAGTTAATGTAAAAGATTCGAAATGCGAAGAAAGCGT